>OX578155.1:46098681-47298681 GCA_951213105.1 Amaurobius ferox
GCATTATTCTGTTGAAAAAGCAATCCAGACCTGGTTGACAGATATGGCTGAGCCACAGGTTTCACAATGTCAGAGACGTACCGTTGTGCCGTGATATTGCCAGAAGCGTGGACCAAAGGTTTTCGTCCACCAAATGTTATACCACCCCTAAACTATGATACTAATTAGGGGGACTGTGTGGCGACTGACAGAAAAAGCTTCCTGGTGGCGTATTTGAAAACGCCGCCATTCTCTAGTACAGTCGTCTGGAATGGCAAAACAGAATGAGTCATCCGTGAACAGAATCTTTCTCCATTCTGCCGATCAATTACGTCTCATATGACACCACTGAAGGCGACGTAACCGGTGGAGACATTGTAACGGTAGGCGTCGAGAAGGTCGTCTACCTCGGGGTCCTGCGTCTTGCAAACGGTTTCGAATTGTTTGAGTCGAAACCACGTTCCTACAGTGTGGGATAAATGTCGTTGTAGCAGGGTTGTTGTGGTAAACGGCTCCCGCTAAACGCTTCTCAGAAGCATACGATTTTTACGTGGTGTGGTACACCTGGAAGTCCCACTACCTGAACTTCGTGTCGTTTAGTTGTCTGTCATGAACCGTAACACACACCGTTGAACTGTACTCACATCACGACCCAATAGTTCCGCGATCCTTTGAAGGCTCATTACATCCTCACGTAAAACAATTATTTGCTGTCGTTCCGTTGACGACAACTGAACGTATGCGGTACGTCGACGTATTCTTGGCATACTGAGATGATTTTTACAACCTGAAACCAATGACACTACATTTTAGCTGCGATATCGCCTCTCAGGTCAGGTCGGGGTAGAGTTTCTGGAGCGCCTGTCCAAATATGACCGTATTTCCGGGGTGAGTTTGTACATCATGATCTTTGAAATTACTTGAATTGCTCCTTAATAGGGGGATGAATATTGAAAAAAAACTTCAAGGAGTATAGAAATGAATAGGTGGTAAAGTGGACTTCACGAAAAAAAAAGGGGGGGGGCAATTTTTTTTTCTTTTTAGGGAGGAAAAAATAAATACATGGTTGCTAAGGCGTGACATGCCAGGAAGGTTTTTTTTTTTGCAGTAGGAGAGTTTAGTTCATTAAATGAGTTCATTGGACGAGATGGCAGCAGTATGTGAAAAAAGTCCTGATTCCTCCAGAGACCGGGCTGTGAGTGTCCGCAATTTGCTAAAGATTATTTTTATATGCAAAGTGGGATTAAGTTAAGGTTTCAAAGGGATTTCAGAGTTAAAGTATTGTGGACGCTCTGGGTCTCTTCCGAAACTTCCATTGATGGGGGTCGTTCTTCGGTAGGTTGCATATTTCTTCATTCGGAATTTTATTTAAATTTTGAAAAATTTTTGTAGCTAGTTTTGAGATTTGTTTATTAATGTTTGTTACTCCGAAGTCGTTATGGATGATATCGTTACTGAGGAACCTAGGGGCTTTTCTGATTATCCTAAGTGTTTTATTTTGGGTTGTTTGTAGTTTCTTTATATTGTCTTTTGCTGCGAATCCCCATACAGCCGAGACATACAGAAGGATAGGTCTGAGTACCGTTTTGTAGAGGAGGACTTTATTATTATAACTCGCGTAGGGGGAATGGAGAACGGCAGATAGCTGGTTTCTAGCCGAGTGAAATTTTTTGATGGCACTTTTTATTTGTGACTTCCAATTCATTTTGGAATCAAATATGATGCCCAGATACTTAGCATTTTCTACATATGGGATGTTGATTTTGTTAATTTGTATGGTGATCGGCTTCTTTTTCTTTTTAATTTTGGAAAAAAGGGTGCAATTTGTTTTCTTCTCGTTAATTTTTATTTTCCACTTCCGAAACCAGGCGGAAATAGTGTTTATATGATTTTGAAGCCTGGAACGAATAACATATTTCTTGGAGCTCCTGGTGTAGATGGCTGTGTCGTCCACATACATTGCAAGGCGTGTGTTTCCTTGACCTGACGATTTTATGCTGCTCGGAAAGGTGTTGCGTCACTATGCGTAACGAAACTGTGATTATTTGCATATCTCGCTTTGCTGTTTCAATTGCCTGATTTACATAAAGCTACACCTACAACTTTATGGTGTTGCGATTTCAGTTGTGAGCAGTATATTTATTTGTGGTCGCTGTAATGTACGCAAGAAATCGACAAGAGATTGTAAAATATATTGACATCAAAATTTCGAACTCGAAAATTTTCGTAATAACAGTACTTTCTCTATACTATATTCAATAGTATGAGAAAGTGAAAATAGAACGAAGATATTGATTTTTTACACATTCGTTAGAGAAATGAAATAGAACATGAGTAAGAATTCACTGTCTATTCTATCAATAGACAGTTTTTGGTTTGAAAATATTAACCACGCCCACGAAATTGCAGTAAGATTTGCATTTGTAAAATTAATTAATGAGTAAATCTAATAATAACTTAGAAATTTCCTGACAAATCAAAAGCGAACTATAGCAGGAATGAAGTTTGCTTGCATTTCTTTTAAAATATATAAAGTGGATGATATAAAGTATATGATACTAAATTTCGCCCACTAAATTTCAGTAAGATTTGCATTTACAGAAAAAAAAATAATTTATTGATACTATTTTTTTTTAATTTAAAAAATTGAAAAGGGAGCTTCATAGGTTAGATATTTAGTATTTTAATAGATATTTTAATAGATTTTTAATGGTATTTTAATAGATAGTTCGATTTTAGGGAGTAAACCACGCCCCTTACATCTAGGGAAGATATTCATTAAAAAAAATAATACTAAATACACACACACACACACACACACATATATATATATATATATATATAAAACATTTTTTAATAATCGTAGCATATAGATATAATCTGCCTATTTCTTCAGAAACATACATTGTTTATGTTTGCTTCTACAAAATACTTGGACCAGAGGATGAGTTTTGGAGAAGTGAACAAATCCATGATTTTGGCTTCGCCCTTGTCTACGTGTATAGCATTAATGCTTGGATTTCATTTGTATTTCTTTTATCGTTTACATACCATTGCTGTTTGAAGATTTCTTTAACTTGATGATTCGAAATATATATACATATTTTTTTTATATAAGCGTGTGAGAAAGATAAGTTTTTCGAGTTACAGCTTCTCATTTTTCTTTTATTGGACTTTCAAACTATTATTATATATATATATATATATATATATATATATATATATATATATATAAAATATGAAAGATTTTAATCGTAAATTATGCATAAACTACTGTATGAGCAAAAAAACCCATCTCTAGCATATCTGTTACAAATGAGTAACTATAGACCAAGACTAAGGATAAAGATAGAAGGTAACATATCACTACAAAGGAATGGGGGATGAGAAGAATATAAGGATACAAAATTCACAACTAAAAGTATATAAATATATATATATATATATATATATATATTCGAACAGTAAATGATGTTAATAAAAATATTTTTTTTTACTCTTTATTTGGCTTTAAAATGAAATAGAGTTCTCATTAAAGGTGAACCTACGCATTGGGGATTTATTTAAATTTACTTTATTGGAAAGTTATTTTCTTAACATGATTTAAGTAATAATCCTATGAAATAGGAGACATCTGTTAGTGTTCCTCGTTCTGTCCTCAAATCACTGCTTTGGAGAACGAAAGATAGATTCCTAAATCGAAGATTTCTGTTGCGACATGTTGAATGTTGGAACAAGTGTTCCGATTTTTGTGAGTGTCCGTTAATGGACGACAACCATGAGTTACACACATTTCATTTCTTGTAAGTGGTCAATATTTATAATAGTTTACTTAATTGAATCACTCTCCTGAAATTCTTGGGCACATAAAGCGATATTTTACTCTTTGTAATACATTGCAAAAAATTATTTATGGTAGAGAACTTACAATTTTAAAAAAAGACTGGGGCCGATTATTCCTCATTACAGAGCCCCTAATTTTTACATTTCATTTCTTGTAAGTGGTCACTATTTATAACAGCTTACTTGATTGAATCTCCACCGGTTATAACTGTATCTCATATATCCTCTGCGTGTGTGGACACTATTATGGAGCTCCTAGCACTGAGTGCTGCATCTCCGAGGTGTAAGCATATCAATTCAGAAATACGTTGCTCCAAAGGGGCGGGGTCAAATGGGGCCAAATGGCCAGAGTTGAATTTAATTGGCCAGAGGCCTGGATGTTTTCTATTGGTCTGATCATTTGAAGGTAGCAAAGTGAAGATTAGCAAAGATGTTTTGTAATTATCTCAGATCTTAAGATTAGAATTAATATATATTAGTAAATTTAATACATATTTGATCTGTTACATGGTATGTCACGATTTTAATTTTGAAAATATAGCGAAAGCACAAGTCTCTATCCTCCTTCCAAAAAAAAGGGGGCCACGAGCTGTTTTTTTTTTTTTTTTTTTATTTCAGACTCCATTAATGTTTGAAGTAATTCTTTAGTTATTATATGTGGTAGTAAACCTCGGACGCTTCCGGAACTTCCAGTGGTGAGGGTCATAGACATTAAGGTTTTGCATTTCAGGATTTGGTATGTTGGGTATGTTGTTATAAAAGTTGGTAGCTAATTTATGGATTTCTTTTTTTATGGTATTAATTTGAAAGTCATTGTGTATCACATCGTTCCGGAGGAATCTGGGGGCTTTACGGATGAATCTCAGGGTTTTGTTTTGTGCGATTTGTAATTTTCCCATAGATGTATTTGATGCATATCCCCATATCATGGCTCCGTAGAGCATGATAGGCCTGAGTGCGGTTTTGTACAATAAAATTTTGTTTTTAAAGTTGACATGAGGGGAATGAAGAATGGTATATAGTGCAGCTCTGGCAACATGGAATTTTTTGATAGTTTTATCAATATGGGTGTTCCAGCTCAATTTACTGTCAAAGTGTATGCCCAGGTATTTACAAGTTTTAACATAATTAATTGGAGTGTTGTTAATTATAATTGGAGGGGGAAGGGGTTTCTTTTTTCTTGTGAAGATTATGCAGCTCGTTTTTTTTTCATTAATTTTGATTTTCCATTTTTGAAACCAGGCGGAAAGTGTGTTCATATGTGATTGGAGGCGTGAGCGTACGAAATTAAAATTTGAGGATCTGGTGTATATGGCTGTGTCGTCCGCGTAAAGTGCAATGTTGGTTTTGTCTGAGTGGGGTATGTCATTTATGTAAAGGTTAAATAACGTCGGGGCCAGTTGGGAGCCCTGTGGGACCCCGGCGCGAATGGATCTGTAAGTGGCGTAGGTGTTGTTGTAGCGGACTGTAAAGGATCTCTGGCGAAGGTAAGAATGTATGAGATGTATTACCGCATCTGGTAGGTTTAGCTGAATTAGTTTGTATATTAAAGCTTCTAACCATATGCGGTCAAACGCCTTCGCCACGTCAAGTAGTATGATGCCAGTTGTTAGTCCCGAGTTCATTCCTTCCGAGATGAACTCCGTAACTCGTAACAACTGGTGTGTTGTAGCGTGTTGTGGGCGGAAGCCAAATTGCTGTGGGATGATGATATTTCTGGTGTTGAGTTCAAGTTTAATGCGAGTGTGAATGATACGCTCAGTAAGTTTACTAATTGTGTTAAGGAGACTGATAGGGCGGTAACTTTGAGGGGAAGTGGGCTTTTCGCCTGGCTTCAAAATGGGGATGATTACGGCTGCTTTCCATTCTTTAGGGAAGTATTTGAATTTGAAAATTGCGTTAATAAGAAGGGTGAGATAGAATATAATGTTAATTGGCAGTGATTTGATGGCTTTATTATTAATGTTATCGTTGCCAGGGGCTTTTCTCTTTTTTAAGTTTTGGATTTCGTGTAGAACCTCACTGGGGGTGGTAGGGGCTATCTGATTGGTCGGTGTTTTTTCCATGTAATCCTTGACATAGTTTTTGATATACTTTTCAAATTCAGGGTTGTTGATATCATTGTTAGGGGAAAATTGATTTTCATAGTTATTTGCTAGAATATTTGCGATTTCATCATTTTTATGGGTAGGTCCGTTGGGCGTATCGAAGTGGGAGGTTTTTTGGCTACGATTTTTTAACTTTTTGTAGAAAGACCCTGTATCTCATATAAAAAGTCGAATTATGCCACACTTGAAGCTCCTAGCAATCAGAGTTGCTTTAATCTTCGATCTGAAAGCTCTTGTCTGTGACTTGTACATCTACTTGATTGTCGAATGGGAGTCATGAAGTTCCTTCCCAGGTGGGCGGGATTTCCAGCAGCCAATAGAAAATCAGATGGAGAAACATGAGCAGTTGGCTAGAAGGGCGATACGCCGGTGATGCAGGTAGTAAACTAATGGTTCCAATTTACACAGCCACAAAAAAGAAAAAGAAACTTTAACTAATTTTGGGGGGTGCTAGGAAGTTTATGTTTAGCAAGCATAGTTACGATTTGAAAAAGTTGCTCTACTGGAGATTCATCTGATTTAAAAATTTTAAGAACTTGGTTAAGTAAGTTTTGAACATTACTGAGGTCGAAAATTTTGTTGAGTTCTTTGTAGAACTCAAGAAGTTGCATAAAAAGATTGGTATTTTGGGGATTTGATTTACCTGGCTGCGCGTGGGATGAGTACTCTCCGGATTTTCCTGAATCCGTCTCGGTACTCACCTGCGTAGCCTGGGCAGAGCTGACATTTTGATTAGGAAGAGCTGGGAAGTTTTCGTTATTTAAGATAACAGGAGGGGGGGGTATTTTTAGGTTTATTAATATTAGAGTCCTGGAACTTTTTACGGTTCCAGGGATTTTGGGGACAGCTACGATAGTTAGCAGGGTGGTTACCACTACAGTTGGCACATTTGGCCGGGGTCTCAAGGGTTTTTTCGCAGTCTCTGGTCTGATGGTTTTCACCACATTTAAGGCAACGGGAGGGAAGAGAACACTGGTCAGAGTGGTGATTAAATCCCTGACAATTATAACACATTTTTATCCCGTGGGATATGAAGGTCTTAATTTGAACTTGCATACAAAGTATGCTTCCGACTTCGTAAATTTTGGCCCAGTTCTCGGTTGGCACGAGGCCAACCAGAAAAATGGGGAGGAGAGCTCTATCGCGCCTACCACGCAGCTGGGTAATGCGATCAATCTGAAAACCTTTATTTAAAAGGGACAATTTTATGCTTTCAATATTAGTATTTGCAGGGAGGCCTCTAATAACTATTTTTTTAGGGCGGTCTTTTTTGAGATTAAGAGAGCTGAAAGGGATTTTCTTTTGGGTCAAGTGACTCTGCATCTTCCTGAAGTCCTCAACGGACCCAGGAGTAAGCCTAATCACTCTTCCCGCGAGAAAGCCCTGAATTTTAGTATCGAGAATAAGGTTTAGTTCATCTATGAGGGCTCCCCAATCACTTGAGGAGTCCACGTAGAATGACGAGACTCTTTCTTTAACGGGGGGGGGGGGGGGGATCATCAGCCATTTCGACTGAGTCCACGTTAAGAGTTTGAAATTTATTTGAGAGAGGGACAGTCTGATTTGGGGAGTCGCTAGGAGGACTAACATCTTTTTTGGGTCTTTTACAGGGGCCCTGAGTTTTAAAACCTTTAATTTTGTTGAATAAGTTATGTTTAAAGTTTTGATAATACTCCTCTTCAGGCTTTTTTTTACCGACTTCATCTATCATTATATCAATGCACTCTGTGCAAATTAGACTTTTAAGGTTAGCAAGGGTGGGTTGGCTGAGTAACAAGGAAGCATCAGACATACTACCTGTGAGTATCCTTTTCAGCTGTATGGCTTTACTGTACTCGATATCTTTTTCCTCAAGGTCAGTCTCCAATTTCCAGATAACAAAGTCGTAGGCTTCGAAGTGAGAGCGGATCAGCCTGTCTCTTGGGCAGCTTGTGTTCTGTTTGCCTTTCAGGTATTGCTCGAATTTCTCCTTGAACGAAGTAGTCTCTCTGGATTCATCTAAGATGTCTTTTTCGTTGTTGCTGTTGAGCTTGTCATGTTCCTCCATGATATCAGACCAGTTAGAAGTCGATGTGTTAGCATTAGAAGTAGATGCAATAGCAATAGATGTCTTTACACCCTCAGCCATGATGCACGCTCAAGGCAGTACAAACATGTGCAGACAAGTGTAACACGTGGTGAGCAGGAGCGGAGCACTAGGACAACCTTGCACCACCTCTCATGGACCCCGAATAAGATGTTGTATCTCATATAAAGCCATATTTTACATTTTGTACTACATTGCAAAAAATTATTTATGGTAGATAACCTATAATTTTAACTAGTCACTATTTATAACAGCTTACTTAATTGAATTTCAACTGGTGGTAACTGTATCTTACATATCCTCTGCGTGTGTGGACACTATTATGGAGCTCCTAGCACTGAGTGCTGCATCTCCGAGGTGTTAGCATATCAATTCAGAAATTCATTGCTCCAAAGGGGCGGGGTCAAATGGGGCCAATTGGCCAGAGTTGAATTTAATTGGCCAGAGGCCTGGATGTTTTCTATTGGTCTGATCATTTGAAGGTAGCAAAGTGAAGTGTAGCAAAAGATGTTTTGTAGTTATCTCAGATCTTAAGATCTTAAAATTAGAATTAATATATATTAATATATGTTAATACATATTTGATCTGTTACATGGAATGTCACGATTTTAATTTTTGAAAATATAACGAAAGCACAAGTCTCTATCCTCCCACCAAAAAAAGGGGGCCACGAGCTGATTTTTTTTTTTTTTTTTTTTTTTTTTTTTTTTTTTTTTGATTTCAGACTCCATTAATGTTTGAAGTAATTCTTTAGTTATTATATGTGGTAGTAAACCTCGGACGCTTCCGGAACTTCCAGTGATGAGGGTCATAAACTTTAAGGTTTTGCATTTCAGGATTTGGTATGTTGGGTATGTTGTTATAAAAGTTGGTAGCTAATTTTTGGATTTCTTTTTTTATGGTTTTAATTTGAAAGTCATTGTGTATCACTTCGTTCCGGAGGAATCTGGGGGCTTTACGGATGGATCTCAGAGTTTTGTTTTGTACGATTTGTAATTTTCCCATAGATGTATTTGATGCATATCCCCATATCATGGCTCCGTAGAGCATGATAGGCCTGAGTGCGGTTTTGTACAATAAAATTTTGTTTTTAAAGTTGACATGAGGGGAATGAAGAATGGTATATAGCGCTGCTCTGGCAACATGGAATTTTTTGATAGTTTTATCAATATGAGTATTCCAGCTCAATTTACTGTCAAAATGTAAGCCCAGGTATTTACATGTTTTGACATAATTAATTGGAGTGTTGTTAATAATAATTGGAGGGGGAAGGGGTTTCTTTTTCCTTGTGAAGATTATGCAGCTCGTTTTTTTTTCATTAATTTTGATTTTCCATTTTTGAAACCAGGCAATAAAAATATCATGAAATTGATAAACATGGCACTAAATGATGTGATTCTACCCACAAAACTCAAATTTTAATTTCTTCTAAGCCGCCATGAAAAACAGCTTAGTAGCGTGAAGAGTTCATTTTACATTTTGTACTACATTGCTAAAAATTATTTATGGTAGATAACCTATAATTTACAATCGTCTAAATTTATTCGAATACTTTTTAAACACTACTATGAAAAACAGTAACTAGTTCCGAACGAATACTATCGCGAATACTTTTAAAACTATCGCCATGGCCGATAGCATGCATTACATCCATCCATTGGGGTTGCAGTTATGGAGCGCCTGGCCATATTAGGCGGAATCTCCGAGTTGTAGACTTAAAGATCATGTACTCTGAAATGTACCTATTTTTTAATAAATGTAGATAACATTATTTATAACAGCTTACTTAATTGAATTTCAACTGGTGGTAACTGCAAGGTTATTATATCTATAAGGTTGGGCCACTTCACCTCTAGCCAATGAGAGCACGTAAAGACGCAACGTCACTTGGAGTCGAAAATCAGGAACGGCCCGGTAGACTCCAATGTTAAAGGGTGGTAATAAAATTAATTTAATCATTTTTTTAAATTTAAAATATAAAATAAATACTCAAATAACATTAATTTTACGTGAACACAACTTAAATATGCAGTATTGGGGTTTTTTGGAAGGGTACATACATAATAAAACTGTATTTCCCTTTCTGAAAAATGTAAATCATCTGAAAGTTTCGTTTCGCTTTTTGACACCTGTCATTGTTATTACAGGAGGCGATGTTTTTTTTATTAATGAACTTTATTTTAAATACACGAATTTACAGAAATATGTTCGGAAAGTTTTCTAAACAAGCAATCATTCTAAAATTTTCATTATACACAAATAAACATCGCGTAATTTCTTTCTAAATGCATATAAATAAAGTTATTTTCGATTATGTTATCTGTAATAATTGAAAATAAAAAAAATAATTAAAACGTTAAGAGTGAATTTTGTTCACAATTTTGTACACAATTTGCATGCACATACATGTACACAACTTGCAATCTGATTTAAAACAGCGGTTCCCAACCTTTATCCCTTGAAAACCCGCGCCTGTTTATTTTCTTAATTCGTACTCTCTCCCCCCCCCCCCCATTTTTTGAATGTAATAAAATGTAATGTAATAAAATTTAACTAATAAAATGTAATGTAATAAAATTTAATTAATATAAAATGTGCGAGATTAAATCCTGTTCGATTTTTCAAAAATTACAAGAACATCATTAGAAATTATATAAAGATACAAATAACTTGCTGTAAAATGAAATGAATAAAAAGTATACTGTACTTTCGTCTTTTAAGATTTAAAAATCCTACATAATGGAACTTCATGAACTAAACTAATGTTTCAAGAAAGAAGTGCATTTTCCCAAATTAATATAAATTTTACAATGTTGACTACTTTAAAAGAAAATTTTTGATTAAAATTTGCATTATTCAACCTTAAAAAAGGAATATAAATAAATTTTGGAAATATAAATGTACTTTTAGTCATTAATTTCTTAATAAAAAATATCTTTGGTTTAATAAACGAATTTAAATTAGTCCTATTCTTCAATACTGAAATTTTTGCATGTATCTGAGGTTGGGAAACACGACTCTAAAATATACATTATATTACGAAAAGAACACTTATTACATAAAAAAAAAGCTAGCATTGCCTGGAATTTAAGATGCAAATCTTTGATTAAAATTCTAGTTGAACTTGTAAGAAGTCCTCGAAACCAATAAACACTTTAATGAAAAATTTCTTGTTTCTTGTTGAAAAATACACTTGTTTCAAACAAAAAATAAAAAAAAAACCCGAGCGCCATCTTGTGCCGCGAGTTGCAAGTAAACTCCATCTCCAACTGACGTTACAGATGTTGTTCGTGGCAGAGAAGTGGCATTCCAGTCAAAATGATACACATGAAGTGCCTAGCATTCAGAAATGCTTTAACCTTCGGGCTGTGAGCTCTTGTCTGCAACTATTTTATTGTCCTGTTTTGCGTTCAGATTGAAGAAGTCCCGCCCCCAGTGGGCGGGGTATTCAGCAGCCAGTAGAAAATGAGCTGAAGACTTGACGATACATAATTGCTGAAGGGCAGGCTGCCGGTACTACAGGTATCATATCAAATGAAGAACCAAGATGGCCAGCCAAAAAAGAGAAAACTCATTTTTGGGGGGAAATAGGTTTTTTTAGTTCAGCTAACATGCTAACGATTTGGAATAATTGTTCAGCGGGAGATTCGTCCGATTTGAAAATTTGGAGAATTTGCTTTAGGATATTTTGAACGTTGTTCAGGTCAAAAATTTTGTCCATCTCTTTATAAAATTCAAGGAATTGTAAGAACAGATTAGAGGACTGGGGGCCATTCTTTCCAGGCTGCTCGTGGGACGAGTAATCTGCGGATTTTCCTGTATCCGTCTTGTTATTCGTCCAAGCAGTCGGGGCAGAAGTGGCATTCCCCTGGGTAACTGTATCTTATATATCCTCTGCGTGTGTGGACACTATTATGGAGCTCCTAGCACTGAGTGCTGCATCTCCGAGGTGTAATGCATATCAATTCAGAAATTCATTGCTCCAAAGGGGCGGGGTCATATGGGGCCAAATGGCCAGAGTTGATTTTAATTGGCCAATGGGCCTGGATGTTTTCAATTGGTCTGATACGATTCAAGATAGCAAAGTGAGGAGTAGCAAAAAGCGGTTTTATTTTAGCATAAGATCTTGCAATTTGTAAATATATAAATATATATATGTATATTTCTGCTCTAGTACTTCGAAAGATGTGATTTTAATTTTGTAATAATAAAGAAAGCATAAGTCAGTCCTCCTCACTCAAAAAAAAGGGGGCCACGAGCTGTTTTTTTTTTTTTTTTTTTTTTTTTATCTCAGAGTGCTTAATTGTTTGAAGTATTTCTTTAATTATTTAGGGTGGTAGTAAACCTCGGGCGCTTCCGGAACTTCCAGTGGTGAGGGTCGTATACTTTAATGTTTTGCATTTCAGGGTTAGGTATGTTAGTTAAGTTATTATAAAAGTTGGAGGCTAGCTTTTGAATTTCATTTTTAATGGTTTTAATTTGAAAATCATTGTGGATTACTTCGTTCCGGAGGAATCTGGGGGCTTTACGTATGGATCTCAGAGTTTTGTTTTGGACGGTTTGTAACTTTTTCATATGTGTATTTGATGCATAACCCCAAATCATGGCACCGTAGAGCATGATGGGCCTGAGTGCCGTTTTATACAATAGAATTTTGTTTTTAAAGTTAACATGAGGGGAATGAAGAATGGTAAATAGCGCTGCTCTGGCAATTTGGAATTTTTTGATAGTTTTATCAATATGTGTATTCCAGCTCAGTTTACTGTCAAAATGTAAGCCCAGGTATTTGCATGTTTTGACATAATTAATTGGAGTGTTGTTAATTATAATTGGGGGGGGGAAGGGGTTTCTTTTTTCTTGTGAAGATTATGCAGCTCGTTTTTTTTTCATTAATTTTGATTTTCCACCTTTGAAACCAGGCGGAAAGTGTGTTCATATGTGATTGGAGGCGTGAGCGTACGAAATTAAAATTTGAGGATCTAGTGTATATGGCTGTGTCGTCCGCGTATAGTGCAATGTTGGTTTTATCTGAGTGGGGTATGTCGTTTATGTAAAGGTTAAATAACGTCGGGGCCAGTTGGGAGCCCTGTGGGACCCCGGCGCGAATGGATCTGTAAGTGGCATAGGTGTTGTTGTAGCGGACGGTAAAGGATCTCTGGCGAAGGTAAGAATGTATGAGATGTATTACCGCATCTGGCAGGTTTAGCTGAATTAATTTGTATATTAAAGCTTCTAACCATATGCGATCAAACGCCTTCGCCACGTCAAGTAGTATGATGCCAGTTGTTAGTCCCGAGTTCATTCCTTCCGAGATGAACTCCGTAACACGTAACAACTGGTGTGTTGTTGCGTGTAGAGGGCGGAAGCCAAATTGCTGTGGGATGATGAGGTTTCTGGTGTTGAGTTCAAGTTTAATGCGGGTGTGAATGATACGCTCAGTAAGTTTACTAATTGTGTTAAGGAGACTGATAGGGCGGTAACTTTGTGGGGAAGTGGGCTTTTCGCCTGGCTTCAAAATGGGGATGATTACTGCTGCTTTCCATTCTTTAGGGAAGTATTTGAATTTAAATATTGCGTTAATGAGAAGGGTGAGATAAAATATAATGTTAATTGGCAGTGATTTGATGGCTTTGTTATTTATGTTATCGTTTCCAGGGGCTTTTCTCTTTTTTAAGTTTTTGATTTCGTGAAGAATCTCGCTGGGGGTGGTAGGGGCTATCTGATTGGTCGGTGTTTTTTCCATGTAATCCTTGACATAGTTTTTAATATACTTTTCGAATTCGGGATTGTTAATATCATTGTTTGGGGAGAATTGATTTTCATAATTATTAGCTAATATATTTGCGATTTCGTCATTTTTATGGGTAGGTCCGTTGGGCGTATCGAAGTGGGAGGTTTTCTGGCTACGATTTTTAATCTTTTTGTAGAAAGACCATAATGAGTTGTCCTCAGTGTTAAGAGAGCTGATGTATTGTTTCCATGTAGCCTGTTTATGTTTGTAGATTTTAATTTTAATGATTTTGTTAATAGAGTTGAGTTTGAGGGAGGGGTGTTTTGTAATCTGCCAGGCTCTGCGGATTTTATTACGTTCTTGTTTGATTTTTTTAATTTCAAAGGGAAGTTTAAGGTTCGAGGGGGGGGGGGGAGTAATTAGTGGAAGCCGCTATGGCATTATGTATTTCGTTTTTAAGTGTCAGGGCGTTTTTGTCAATGTCTTCGACTGTATGGTAATTAGCGAATATAAGTCTATTGTTGGTGAGGGTACGTTTAAAGTTATTCCAATTGGTGGTTTTGATGGCGGGTGGGATCGGTACATTATGGATGAGAAAAAATGTAAGTTTTACAGGGAGGTGGTCGGAACTGAGGTCATTTATCGTTGTAATTTCATGCGGGTAGGGGATGTTATTGGTTAGGGCGAAGTCGATTGTGGAGTCCTGTGTGTTAGAATTTAGGTGGGTGTGGGTTAGTGGAAAGATATGTCTGATATTGTTGTCCTGTATATAGTTGTTAATTTGTCTGCCATATTTATTTCCGTATCTACAATTCCAGTTCCCATGGCGGGCATTAAAGTCCCCCATGAGTATGGTACTGTCCTCCAGATCAAACATTGCGGATAGATCACTGTCGATGTTGTGAGAGGATTTATTTGCAGAATATTGCTTAGCATATACAGAGCCTATTATTATGGGTGGGGCACTGGGGAGTTTAATTTTGGCGAGGGTATGTTCAATAATATTTGTGTTAATATTTGGGACTGGGCTGTGCTGTATTGGGTTTTTTACGTAAATGGCAGTGCCTCCCGTTTTATTTTTTATAGAATTGGGTCTGGGGGTATGGTATAGGCAGTAATTGGGTATGTTAATTTTGTTAGTTTCAGGCGTGAAAATTTCTTGTACCAGGATGATATGAGGGTTATGCGTTATTGTAAAGTCCCTGAGTTCATTGATTTTATGCCCTAGGCCATTTGCGTTCCACGATATGATCGTGAACGCGTTAGGAGGGGGGGTAGCATTCATGGAAGGGGGTTATTTTTTTGATTTAAATATTTATCGATAAGTACCAGAATTTCTAGTCCCTTATCGATAATGGATTGGTTTGTTAGGAAAATTTGCTTGATGTCAATGAAAAAATTTTTGATCAGATTCATGTTTAGGTTTAGGTTTAAATTTTGCAAAATACTATTTATTTCTTTGAAGATTGCAATGATGTCTTTTATTGCAAAGTTAGTTCCGTTTTCGTCACTGTTATTAAGGGGAGAATTGGTAATTGTGTGGGTATGGAGTTGAGGTTCGTTGGATTGAGGGTTGCAGGGTTGAGAGGCGGTTTCTCTCTGCTCTAACTGTTTTCTACTGGTTGTTTCTGCTATCTGCTCAGACTGTTTTCTATTGGTTGAGCCTGCTATCAAAGTTTGGGTGGCTGGTTCTGTAATAGTATTGTTTGGTGGAAGAGGTTTTTTGAAAATATCTACATTATTTCTGTTCACATTTGTTCTTTGCGGTTTAGGGGAGGGGGGGGGGCATTATCTTGCCCATTTGCGCAATTAGTTTTGACATTAGTTTGGCTTACGCTTTTTTGGGGGATTGCTTCTGAATTTTTGACTGGCGTAATTTTAGGAAAAGTTGTTGTATTTTGAATTGGATTAAAAAGGGTTTTAGGAGTGGTTATTTGGTTGACAGGGTTGTAATGTCCGTCTTCAGATTGAATTTGATTTTTTACCGATGGGATTTCATTACAATGGGTTCTATCGGCCCAAGCATTTGAGTTTGCAGCTTTGAATGTACGGGGGGGGGGGGGGCATTTCTGGTTGGACTATAATAATTTCTTCTGTAATTTGGATTTCTGGGCGAGGGGGGGGGGTATTTTGTTGATCTCTATTTAAATGTCTTAGATATGGGTTTTTTGGGCAATCCCTATAATTGGCAGGGTGCGGACCACTGCAATTTGCACATTTGGGTGGTGAGGAGAGGGGTTTTGTGCACTCGCGGGTTGGGTGTCCTTGTCCACACTTCAGGCATTTGTAGTCTCTAGTACACCCTTCACTGGAATGTTGCCAGAGCTGGCACCGATAACATTGTTTAAACCCCTTTGGGACGAATGGCACAATGTCAACAAAGATATAATTAATGTGGGTGATTTTGTATAATTCTTGAATTTCGGTTTTGGGCGGTAGCAGGGTGAGAAAATTTGGAAGGTATTGTTTGTTGATGAAGCTTCTCATGGGAGTTATTCTGGTGGCGTAGAAGCCCTTTTCTTCTAAATAAGATTTAATTTCTTCTGTGGGATATGTGGGAGGAAGTCCCTTAATCACAACTTTTACTGGTCTGTCCGCTCTGAGATTAATGGAATAAAATTTAAGTTTCAATTGGATTAATAGCTTTTGCACAATTCTGTAATTGTCATGGGTGTCTGTAAAGATCCTGAGCATTTCACCCACAAATTTTGCTCTTGCCTTGCCATTTGTGGCTTCAGCTATCTGTGACATGAGTTCCCTAGGGTTATCCACGATCTCTACAAAAAAGGGTTCGGGGTGATCTGCACGCCTGATAATATTTCTTTCATTTTCATTTTCAGATTGAGAGGGAATTTCCTGCATCTCAACAGCATCCGTGAAGCAACTATCCTGACCAGATTCCTCCGCAACAAGTTTTTTATGTAATTTGTGAAGGGGGGCTTCAAGAAGGGGGCTGGTGTTTCCACTGGAAGGTCCGATTTTGCGTTTATGCCTGATTTTGTTATTTCCTGCGTCTGATATGTTATCAGAGAAATCAGCATCTGATTCTTGTGTTTGATTTTTAGTTTTGGATTTTTTCATTTTCGATTTGGTTTTCCTACTAATAACTTCAGTGAATCCTTTATCATTCTGCTCATTATCTGTTCTCTCTGACTGCTCTGCGTCCGAGGTTCCATAATCATTTGAGTTTAAATTTAATTTTGAACTATTTCTTTTGATTTTGCATTTAGAGCTAAGTTTATCTTTTGATTTGCTTTTAGAATTATTTTCATCATTTGTTAGGGAGCCTTCAAGGCTATTAGAATTAGAGTTAGCATTTTCCATTAGAGTAAATTTGTCTATCTTGTGATAAAAATCTAGCTCATTGATAACGTCGTCAATGAAGGGGATAGTGGAGCAACGAATTCTAAAAAGGTCAGCACACATACCTCTTACGTCGATGAGCACTCTTGTCTTTCCATCAGAATCCATGATTGAGCTGTTATTTCTCTCTTCCATCGCTTTCTTTGCAAGTCTCTGTAGAGTCCGTGCGTATTCAATTGTCTTGATTTGTCCGGGCAGTAAGTCCGATGTGATTTCAAAATTCCAAGTCAAGGGGATCAATTCATTCATTCCGTAGGTGGTATCTGTGTCATCGTTAGTATCTGGCAAGTCGATGATCAGGGTGTCATCGTTTTCCATCTTAGCAAAAGTCTGGAGAGCTCCTCTCCGGTCGAAGGTCGGGGAGGGAATTTACATTTTGTACTACATTGCAAAAAATTATTTATGGTAGATAACCTATAATTTTAAAAGTGTTTAAGAAAAGACGGTCTGATTATTTCTCATTATAGGGGTCCCTAAATTTCACATTTCTTTAACAGTTCTAAATATACAAATTTCCAGTATAGTGTAGTAATGAATCCAAGGTTTTATTGGCAATATATATTTAAGTTGTTTTTGCGACATATATTTTGAAAAAGAATAATAGAAATAATAAACTGGAATTGAACTGTTTTGGCTTGGAACGGAATTTTTCGCTTATTTTTACTAGGCAGAATATGCACCATAAAATTTTTATGCAACAAATTTTAAATTGACATACCTAAAAAGAAATATGAATGAAATTGCAAATTGATTAAGATAATTGAGATATTTACAGAAAAAATTTTACTTATTTCTATTTTAAAATATTTCTCATTTGTTTTATCCTGTTTTAAACCTTCATTTCTGTAATAGACAATACAGATTGCACATTCTCGATTTAATGAATTTGAACGGGATATTTCGTTGAATATCTTTAATGTGTTGTAAAAGTAATTGTTTTAATGTATTATATTACAACATATAACATACAAAATTGTTACATCTTATATGTTTCATCTACTTTTCTTCTTACCCTCTTTTAAACATAATTTTGTCGATTTATTTTCTATGCTGCCATGTTATGAAAATATAAAATTTCGAAAAAAATTGGAATTTTTGGCTCGATTTTGCATAAAACTTTATCAAGTTCCAGATTTTTCGTTAACAATACCCGATATAGTATTTGGTGAAAATCCATTAATATTTCTGGCAGCTGAAGTGTGCTCATGAAATCGACCATAAACAGAAAGATCGACAATAGGCTATAACATATATCGCCACCAAAATCTGGAACTGGAAAAATTTTGTGAAATCCATATTTTGTCTATATTCTATTCAATAGTATAAGAAATTAAGATAAAATAAAGATGTTGATTTTTTACACCTTCGTCAGAAAAAGCTAACATAAAAGCAGTAGATGTTCGTTTATAACACATTACAAAAAAATTGAAAAGTGTTTATGACTTTGTTCATTCTGTCTGTCTGTCGGTCCGTTATCACGATAACTGCTGTAAAAATGACTTAATCAAAATGAAATTTTAGTATGTTGTTCAGACGGTCTGTAGGACCTATGGGAATACAAATCAATAATATCACCCAATTAGTTTTGGATTGAACCCGGGTTGAAAACATGAAATACATTGAACCCTATTGGACCTAATTTTTCAAACATTTTTTAAGCAGATTTAAAATTCACAAATTGCTTCGAAAATTTTAGGTAATATTCAAATTATTCCATAAAATTTATAAAAAAAATTTCAGCAAAAAAAATATTCAGTAGTTTTTTAAATAAAAATTAAAATAATAATTACACCTCTTATATGAAGCGATCACGTGACCATGATATGAAAAGATCACGTGACCCACTTCAAAATAATATATGGCATCCATCTTGTCTCAAAATCGTGAATTTTCAAGTTCTTTTTAATTCATATTGAGTGTTGTATTCATCCTAAAACCGCTTTATTTTTGCTTAAATTCTGTGCATCTGCATACTGAAACAACGCAATGACAATATATTTGAGTTTAAATGATCATCCAAATTTGATTATTTCTACAACGAAGCCTATTTTTCACTTATGTAAAATGTAAACAGCAAAATATGTGGGATGAGTTGTATAGGAATTGCTGTATTTCTTTAACGCAAAAGTATTTAACTCATGGAGTCTGCATAGGCGATATGAATGAAATATTCATTGATTTTACAGAGAGAAGGACGATTTTTTTCGATGAAGTTTTAAGCATAGAGTTTAATTACTTGTAACTCTATGGTCTTAAGTTTAAAAAAAAAATAAATTATTTTAGTACTGTGATGAATGAAATGAATGGGAAAATGTTATGAATGAAATGCTGCTTTTATAGAGAGAGCCAGGCGTGTTATTTTTTCTATGACGTCATTTGAATGAATGTCAGTTGTTTTCGATGAAGTTTTCAAATATAATAAATTATTGTAGTATTATGATGGTTTTAAAAATATTACCGAGGAATATATCGCATTTTAGAAATGTTTAAACCAGGCAATTTATATTTCAATGCCGTCATTTGAATGAAGTTCATTTTTTTCGATGAAGGTTTAAGTTTTCAAATATAATAAATTAATGTAGTATTGTGATAAATTTTAAAATATTACTTAGAAATGTATTGCATTTTAGAGATGTTTAAATAAAATTGCATTGAAGTTGGAAAGTGTTTCATAATCAATGCTTTAAGCATGATTGATCTTTCTTGTTATTCTTTCAAAAGACTTAATGCTGGTTTGAAAAATATTAACCACACCTACGAAATTGTATTTAAAAATAAAAGTAAATAAATAAAATTATTAATATTGTAGAAATTTCCAAACAAATGAAAAGGATACTATAGCAGGAATGATCATTGCTCTCTATTCTTTTAAAGTATTTAAAGTGGAGTTTAAGGATTTTGTACCCATCCACTAAATTTCAGTAAGATTTACATTTTCAGAAAAAAATATATAATTTAACGATTTTCTTTTATTTAAAAAATGAAAAATGAGCTTCATAGGTGAGATAGTCAGTATTTTAAATGACACTAATTGTGATTTCAGTATAGAAATCACTCCCCTTACATTTCTGCAAGATTTGCATTAAAAAAAAATTAAATAAATATATTTATTTTTAAAATAAGAATTTCACTAAAAAGGAATGCGAATTTTAGCACGAGGATTTAAATATGCATCACCAGAAAAATATTTTAATAAAAATATTTTTTTTTTCCTTTCTGTGTATTGAAAATGAAGTAAGTTTTTTTCACGTATGCATTTTAGGAAGGATATTTCCTTAATGTGTTTTAAAAATAATAATTTAATAAATTTGTTAGTATGAGCGGAAAAAGGTTTTAATCTAAATATATCTTTTTTTCCTTGTGTGTGTCGAAGAAATAAATGAAGGCTCCCACTAAGCATGAACTTCCGCATTGATGATTTAAATTTTTAGACTTTCGGATATTTATTTTTTTTTTCATTGTGGTTTTAAAATAATAATTTTATGAAGTAGGAGACATCTGTTAGTACGCCCCCTTTCCCACCCCCAAAATCACTGCTTTAACACAGAAAAGCTAGATTTTATTGTAACCACACTTTTTGAGCAAAGTACCTCCAATTTCTTGTCAGACGGGCTGTGTATGGTAATAAACATTAATATTTTGTTTGGAGTCATTATTTAGAGCAGCTTACGATCTAGAGAAATAGGAACATTCCTAAGTTCATCAAAAGTCATCAAGATTTTTTCGACTTTTCGGATTATCCATGTGATCATCCACTTTATTCTAACAAAAATAAAAATATGATGTGGGCAGTACATGACTTTCCCTGCAGACTTAAATCCACATTATCTTAATTTTAATTAAATTTAATTCACTTTTAATTCAATTTTCGCTCCCATTTGGTAACTGGACTTATTTTCAAAGGTGGCGTGGAGAAAATACGAAAAAACTAAAATATCTCGAGAACGGCTAGTCCTAGTGCAATGGGGTTGGTCTTATTCCTTTCATCGTTAAAAATTACGTATGAAACAAGCATTTAATGGATATATTTGAGCATACGTAGTTTTTTATTTTAGATTTTGAAGATTTTTGCGGGCCATTTTGCCATAAAAGGCAGGTTATTTTTTTCCGAATCGTGACAAAATCTAATCAGTACCAGGGTAACCCACAAAAGCACAAAGACTTATCTGCCGATTTCTGTGAAATTCGGTCCATTAGTTTTTCAGCTAGAGTGGATACAGACTTTTGCTGGCCATTTCGTAAAAAAAAGGCGAGTTCTTTTATCCCGAATCGTACTCAAAACTAATCAGCACCTGATTCGCCCACAAGTGATGCACCTACCAAATTTTATGAAATTCGGTCAATTAGTTTTTTAGTTAGAGCGGATACAAAATCTGCACAGACAAACAGACAGACACACACACAGACGTCACGCTAAAAATAGTTTTTTCGTATTCCAGAGGTCACGAAACTCGTAGATCCGTCGAAAACTCGAGTTGCGATTTTCGGCATGATTCCAATACTTTCCTTATGCATTGCCATGTATTGCAAGGATAGTAAAAGAGAAAAAATGATTGGAAAAATAAAAGATGAGTTGAATGGTACTCCTGCCCTGAGGTTTGTAGGGTTAAGATAAAAAATGTATAGTTTACAAACATCCATCATGGAAAAGAAAACTGCTAAAAGTGTTAATAAGAATGCCGTGAAAAGATTCATTCATCATCAAGATTACTGTAATTGCCCAACAAAACGTAGATGTAATAGAGTTGAGTAAATTAAAATTGCAAGTAAAAATCAGAAGATTTATACTGTGAAACAAATTAAAATGGCGTTAATAGCCCATGATAATAAAAGATTTATTTTAAATGATGGAATAAGGATTTAGCATATGGTCATTAACAAATTAAAATGGCAGAGTCATGCTAAATTGAAATTGGAGTGACGTATTGTATACATCGGGTGGGGGTGGGACTACAATTAAAAAAAAGTATTCTTTAAGTTAATTAATAAAATGAAGATTCTTTCTATAAAGAAGAATTCTTTAAAGAATGTGAATTCATTTACTTACATTGCAAGAAGCTATGATTAGATGAAATCATGTTGAACTATATTAGGATACATTACTTTTTATACGTATACTGACAGAATCGAATTTAAATAACGGGATTCTAACATGGTAAAGATGTCTATGGATCCAAAACTGGAACGATTGAAAAAAAAAATTGTATACACATTAAATGTTGAAGATGTACAGAACGAAATGAAATTTGCATTTCATTACTCCTAAAAGAGAAAAAAATATTCTTATCTTCCTACTGATTAATAACATCCTTCTTACTCTGGTCTGACTGATAAAATCTCCATTCATAGAAAAATCATGTGGCAAGATGAAACTCCACCCCTCTTCACCTGTAGCTATGTAAATAATAAAACAAACCTGTAGCTATGTAAACATGGGGGAATATAGCTCCTGCAGGAGCCCCAAGTTAAAGTATAGCTCCTGGTTAGCCAGAACCTTACAGCAGGAATAAGAAGTAGAGTGAATTAGCCCATTGGATTTCCCTCCAAGAACTTGTTAGTTAATCACGTGACTACATGCAGAAGAGCTGCCACATTTGGCGCACCTATCTATTACTCGGTGCTTTTGGCGATTGGCATCTATAAAATAACAAGAAATGCTTGCTTTATACATACGAAAATTTCTTTTCGGTATGTATTTTAAGAATCCCACGAAAACAAAAAATACAGTGCTTGATGGTATTAGAATACGAAAGGATTTCGTACTTCCTCGTTTAATTTTTGGTCTGTTTGGAATAGAAAATTAGCTTTCTAATAAACTTTTTATTTAAAAGGTAGAAATGTTTTAAATAATATTTCCTTCAATCTGGATTACCTATGGCAGAGGTGGCACATACGATTTTCTTCTTTTCTTTCTTCATTTCTCCCAAAAGTGTGATCGTTATTTCTACCAAAAATGCCCTCAAATTAAACTTTTTCTTATTTGGAGGAATTTCTAAGAGATTTTTTAATTAAAGATTTCTTTACTATATGATCGATTTATAAAAGTAGCTTCATCTGTGCACATGTGCCCCATTGGAGGGGCATTTGTGAACATACATGGAGCGTAACGATAAAAATAAATCAAAATTTTCTTATTTTTAAAAAAAGACTTTAATGTAGTGAATTTATAGATATGTGAACTAACATATATTAGAAAATCATTTTTGAGGACTGAAGCTAAAATAACATAATTGCTCTTTTTAGCGGAATGTAATTATAAACTTGGTCATGTGAAAGAAAGTGTATTTCAAATTTTTTGTAGAAAATGAAATGATATACAATGAAGAATAACTAAGCGTTTTAAAAAGTGAGGTGTTTAATGTATCGCTTTTGAACATAAAAATTCTGATAATATTCATATGTAGGAAGAAGCCGAAAAATCTTTTCGGTTTGAATAATATTTGAAAAAAAAAATATTGAAAAAATCTGATCTGGGCAATACGTAACTTTCCTTATATAATGCAATGAATTTACTACTTTTACAATAAATAAATAGGTTTTTCTTATAGTAGATATTTATATTCCTCCCAAGATATTGAATTTTCGTCAATTAGTCGTCATTTTCATTGATTTAGTGTCATTTTTATCCATTTAACGAGCTTTTCGTTAACTTGGCATCATTTAAAAAAGTCGCGAAGTTGGCGACTTTCCACCAGATTCGGTGCAAAAATCACGCCAAGCGTTATGGACGGTGAAATAAGTTATTCTTATACCAGATAAATAACTATTGGCGTTCAAATACAAAAGTATTACTTAAAGTATCTTTTCTCATGAATGGAACGAGCTAGATCCACGAGAATGATGTCACCCAATTTATCGCATGATATAACATATGAAAAGTGAACATGTTTCTCAACAGTTAATATATATTTTTTAATTTATGGCATTTTTTGATAAATTTATTTAAAAATTGTGAAATATTTCGAGAACGGTTCGTGCTAGTGTTCTAAAGTTTATTCCAATCGTTTTCTAAGGGAATATTACATAAGAAATATCTATCTGCGTAACTTTATTAAAGATTTAGATTTTTTGATGACTTTTTTCAAAATTTCTCTCGAAAATTTAGGGGGGTTCTGAACTTTCGTTTATGTTTAAAAACAATAGGCTTCCAGTATTCACGGATTGTGATTTTTGTACCGAATTTCATTCGAATCGCTTTATTTGTTCGTGAAATATCGTCTCCACAGTTCCACTGACACACACACACACACACACACACACACGGATATCAGCTCAAAAATGTTTGATTCGTGATCAGGGATGTTTGAAAGTGCTCTCCGTCGAAAACTCGAATTCGAATTTTCGACCCCGTCACAATACTTTCCATAACATTATGTATATAAGGAAAGTAAAAACTTATAACAAACACAATTTAAAATTTAAACGATTTTAATGTACTGAAAAATAGCATATTAGAACAAGAGCTACTAGAAAATCATAGACTAATGACTCAATATATATCGCAGAAGGAAACGACATTCCAAATTTAGACTTTCTAGCTACCCAGTTCTTGAATTATTCCTCAAAAATGAATATATTCCTGCTGCGGGCAGGGCCGCCACCCTGAGTGGGCCCGGACCCCCCAGAAAACAATAATTACAGGCCTCATGACAGAAAAACTGCATGTAGATAGAAATTGTTCTGCATAAATTCAGACCCGGGTGTCTCAAGCATTACGGGCCCTGGAAATTTTTCCAAGCTTCCCCCTCTCTACGGGCCCAGGGTGGGCTATCCTTATACGATTCGAAATCTAAAGAATTAAAATATACAACACGAGACCAATCTATTCTGAATTTGGACTTTCTGGCTGTTCCGGTTTTCAAATGATTCCCCCAAAAAGTAGTACATTCCTATTGAGGGCCCAGGCCGTCGGTTGTCAGGTTAGCCCGATAAGGTTCAAAATCCAAAGAATTAAAATGTACTACAAAAGCCAACGATTTTGATGTTACTGTGGTTAATGGAACCTGATTAGTTAAAGCATTAATAATATAAATCACACTTACAAACAAAAATCCGACCAAGTTAAATAAAAGAAACTTACCATGAAGTGAGAAATACAGTTCCCTTCTATAAATATAAATATGAAATATTTTTCAACACGCATTTAAAAGCAAATTTTGCTACATTATAATCAAATAAATTATTAAAACCTGTGAAGCAAAATAATTTAGTTGATTTAAACTAGCAACTACCGTATAATCAATATTAAAAAATATATATGATATACTTAAACACAAACAACATGAAACTTATTTAGCACTTTGTAAGTAAAAATAGCAGAAATATGCTTAGCTTTTATTTTTACAGAGGCATTTGACGAATAACTCGGTCGCCAAAACGAAGCGTTTGAATAAGTTTGTATGTATGCAAATCATTCAAACGAATTTGACTAAAAACCAGTTTCTTTTCTAATAAATAACAAAAAAGTGCAAATAAGTACATCAAAATATAAGAATTTATGAAAAAATAGCAATATTATATAGCATTTCAAATATTATATAGCAATATTATATCCTATTTCAACTTTTTGTATCTATATTAATTATTAACTTATTAATAATTTCCTTTTCTGATAATACCACAATATTGTCTTTTTCAATGGTTAAAAGTGATTTTGTTGTTAAATTAATTTCATTTTAGTTCTGCAATATTTTATAAACATTTCCGTTGCAATTTAAGTATTCAAATAGTCGAATAAAACTGTAATTAAATGCATAGCATATTTCTATATATTACAAAACTACGCACTTCAACTCCCAACTTTATCAATACACTTTTGAGACGCATTCAGTGTAATACATTTACTTTGAAAGATTTAATACTTATTTATATATGATTTAATCAGAATACAGCTGACACAGAAATAAATCAATTTATCTGATGTAAAATTTTGATTCTAAGTCTTTTTTAAAAACTTTTCAGTTGCTGTTTATGTACTTAAATAATCGAACAAAACTGTAATTAAATACATAGCATATTTTTATATAGGACAAAACAACGCAGATCATTCGTAACATTATCAATACACTTTTAAGACACATTGAGTGCAATACATTTACTATATGAACGATTTAATACTTAACTATGAATTATTTATTCAGATTACAGTTGGTACAGAAATAAATCAATTTATATCGTGAATATTTTGTTTAGGATCATCATATCACCGTTATGCAACTGTAAAACCAAAGGCAAAAACTATCAGTCGTCATTTGCTTTAATAATAAATCAAATAATCAAAAATACCAAAGCAATACAATTCTTGTTGATAAGTTATATTATTCTTTATCAAAAAATAAGTTATAATAATCAATTTAAATATATATAGCCAATAAAATTTTGGATGTATTACTATCTTACAATGGAATTGTATTTAAAACTGTCTGAGATCAGTGGAAGTTAGACACCCTCTTGCGACGAATAGTTAACTGGTTGCCAGATAAACTTTCCATTGGGAGGTCGTCTAGTAACAAGGACTTCCATTTAGCCGATGCTATTGAAGTTAGGTGTTGACAGTCTGTTTACTGTTATAATGAAGCGTAGACTCTTTAACCTTTATGGCTGATATTTAATGCTCAGGTCCAGTTTTCGTTTAAACTTTTTTAATTATATATCTGCTATCATAAATAATTTCTGAAGATATTTTACAAAATATAAAATTTCCCTCATTACCATGGAGCATTATCAAACATAATTCATGTTAGTAAACTGACAGCTTACAAAAAATTACAATGTGCACTCGTTTATCATCCACACGTGGACAGAAAAAATAATAAATCAAATAATCAAAAATACCAAAGCAATACAATTCTTGTTGATAAGTTATATTATTCTTTATCAAAAAATAAGTTATAATAATCAATTTAAATATATATTGCCAATACAATTTTGGATTTATTACTATCTTACAATGGAATTGTATTTAAAATTGTCAGAGATCAGTGGAAGTTAGACGCCCTCTTGCGACGAATAATCAGTTAACTGGTTGCCAAATAAACTTTCCATTGGGAGGGCGTCTAGTAACAGGAACTTCCATTTAGCCGATGCTATTGAAGTTAGGTGTTGACAGTCTGTTTACTGATATAATGAAGCCTAGACTCTTTAACCTTTATGACTGATATTTAATGATCAGGTCCAGTTTTCATTTAAACTTTTTTAATTATATATCATCTACCATAAATAATTTCTGAAGATATATTTCAAAATATAAAATTTCCTTTGCTTTCTTGTAGCATTTATTAATGATAAATCAGATTCAAGTTAGTAAGCTGACAGCTTACAAAAAATTAAAGTGTGCTCTCGTTTATCATCCGCAGGCGGACAGACACCAAAATGAAAGCCTTGATTCCAAATCCAAAATGCAACTACAAAAATCTTATACTTAAGGCCCTATTACACGACAGTATTTGGCACAACAAAACCATTCGAAAGACCGGTCACTCAACAAGTCTAGCCTTAACATTTAAGGTTCAAACCTAAAATATTGTGGTTGAGGAAAATGTTGTGCGTAAATCCGAACGTCACAGGTGACGTGACTTTAATGGCGACCAAGATGGCCGATAGACTGCTTTGGAATGAGTTAGAATCTCGAGATGAAAAAAATAATAGAACTTCTACTAAATTACAGACACCTGTGGGATATAAAAGAGCCAAATTATATGATAAATACACACTAAAGAATGCTACACCTTTCTGGTAGGTCGGACGGTCTGGGTCTCAACAACAACACTAAAGAATGCTTTCTGAAATCGTCGGCATTAGACAGGACCTGCATTAGATAGGACCTGTTAGAAAGGAGGGGCTTAAAGTATCATTGTCGAGCGGAAATGCTGAAGTTTGGCGATGGAAAAATAATAATAGAACTTTTACCAACTTACAAACATCTGTGAAATATAAAAGATCCAAATTATACGCAAAAAACACTGAATAATGTGTCTTGGAATGAAATCGGCGACTTTAAAGAGGAGGGGGGCGTTAAAAAGGCGGGGTCCTAAAGTATCATTGCCGGGCGGAATTGCTAAAGTCTGGAGATGGAAAAATAATAATAGAACTTTTACCAAATTACAGACATCTGTGAAATATAAGGGATTCAAATTATAAGCAACAAACACTAAAGAATGTTTCTTGGAATGAAATCGTCGGCATTAAAGAGACGGGGAGCTTTAGAAAGGCGGGAACCTAAAGTATCATTGCCGGTCGGAATTGCTAAAGTCTGAAAATGCAGATGGGAAAAAAAAATAATTTTTACCAAATTACAGACATTTTTGAGATATAAAAGATTTATATTATACGAAAAACACACTGAAGAATGGTTTCTGGAATGAAATCACCGACATTAGAGAAAATGGACCTGTTAAAGAGGAGGAGTCTAAAGTATGATTGACGGACCGAATCTGCCGAAGTTCGGTAATAAAAATTGCCCTGTGTAATAACACCATTATTCAATCCAAACGGAACCTTTGGGATGTTAAAATCGATCTTTACAGTATGAGAACTCTAAAACGGTATTCCTATGAGGAAATTACGAATGCAAGGGGGAAAGAGCTTCCCCCACTTGTTGAGTGAAGTGACGTCAGTTTCGTTCTGTACTGCGTGATAAGGCTCCTCTATATACCTCAAGTGACGTCACAAACGTTCCAAAGCTGTTGTGCGAACGGTATGTTGTACTAAATTGCTGTCCTGTAATAAGGCCTTTAAAGACTTAATAAAACCTTTCCTGTGCCAAAGCAGAGATTTGGGAGGGGGGGGGGGAGGAGGCATACGAACACATGTCCCCTACTTCATAAATTTATTATTTTGAGACCAACCATACCGAAAACTTGAATGAAAATTTAAATCATCAATGCGAAAGTTCATCCTTAATGAGAACTTTGCATTTCCAGGGCATATACAAGGGGGGGGGGGGGGGAAATAATATATTTTGATTAATATATTTCTCCGGATCATACTGACTTATGCCTCCTCATTCATTAAATTTATTTTGAAAACCCTTTAAGAAAATAATTTTCCGAAAATGCAAATTTAAATAAATCACCAATGCTTAAGTTCACACTTAATGAGATCTCTATTTCATTTTTAAGACACATAAAGGAAAAAACAATTATATATATTTATTATCATCTTTTTCTGGTGAACCATATCTACATTTTCGTTCTGAGATTCACATTTCCTTTTGTTGACAATTTTTTTCAAAATAAATACATAGATAATTTTTTTTTAAATACAAATATTTCAGAAATGTAAGAGGCGTGGTTTATTTCCTGAAACCACACTTAGTTTGATTTAAAAGACTAAAAAGTGTCACCTATGAAGCTCGTGTTTCAATTTTTAAAAATAATAAAACCTCAATAAATAATTTTTCGTCCATAAATGCAATGAAATTTACTTACTGAAATTTAGTGGGCGTGTTTAGTAACCTGAAAACCCACTTTATATATTTTAAAAGAATAAAAAGGAACTTCATTCCTGCTATAGTTCTTTTTTTAATTTGTTTGGAAATTTCAAAAATATTAATAGATTTATTTATTTATTTTTTCATAAATGCAAATCTAACTGCAATTTAGTGGGCGCGGCTAATATTTTGAAGTCTACCCCTACTGATGCTCAGTTTCCATCTTTCTGACTGATGGTAGGTAGTTGATTGTCATCCACAGGCGGTGTTATAATCATCAGTTATGGATACACGTATCTATACATTTTGTAATCTTCAGAAGGAAAATAATGTTCATAATGATAACTATCTTTGTGTTCAAAAACAAGCATTCTTCTTGGTTAATTTAGGTGGATACTCAGCCTTGACGACGAATCTATCCTAAATTGATCTCCTTATGTCTTTCTTTTATTTTTTTATTTTCGAATTATCGTCATTGTTATCTTTCATTTATTCATTGTTTTCTTGAAATTTGACATTGTTTTATTTTTATACTGTCTTAAATTGTTGCATCTTCTATTTTTCATTTCGGTAGCTATTGACTATTACTAAGTACATAATTTTTATATTATTTGCTACTTTCTCAAATTATTAACTTTTAGCTTTATCTAGGTGTTACAGTTTAACCTTTATTATTCTTTATTTGGATTATCATAAACTATTTTTGTTATATATAAGGTGATTAAAAAGATGGGCTCAACTTTGCGAGGTGGTAGTACACATCAAATCAAGAATTTCCCGTCGTAGTTTACAGGGTCGAAAATAAAACGTGAAGACATAACAGGGTGATAGATTGGGCGAGGTGGTGCCATAGCTTGACCCCCCACGATCGTTCGATCTGTCGTGACTTGACTTCTTTTTGAGGGGATATCTCAAGAGGCTCCTCTATGACCCCCCCCCCCCCCCCTTAATTTTGAAGAGGAACTCGCCTAAAGAAATTTGGCCGCTGCTGCCGAAGTGCGCGACATGCCTAGTCTGTTTGACAGAGTTCGTCAATCTCTCAATCGGTGCTGTGACATGTGCATTCAGGTTGGCGGTCGTTGTTTTGAGACATGTTTAGTAAATGTGATTTTATAACTTTTAAGTCATTCTTGCGTTTTCGCCTCACATCATTAGTTTCACCATTAAGTGCCCACTGGCATATTTATTTTTCATTTCCGACCCGGTAAACTATGACGAAAATGCTTGGTTTGGTGTGTACTATCACTTTGTAAAGTTTGCCCATCTTTTTTTAATCATCCTGTATATATATATATATATATATATATATATATATATATATACGCTATACAGGATGATTAAAAAAAGATGGGCAATATATATATATATATATATCGTTATATATATATATATATATATATATATATATATTTATACATATATATCCTCCTGAGCCAGGAAAAAAAAACGTTACGGATTTTTTCCTTTTGTTCGCAGTGTTTTTGTATAAAGGGGAGTCAAAAATACGTCTTCTGCAAAAATTTAGTTTTCTTTTAATTTGTATTCTCAAATAATGACGAGAATGCTTGGTTTGGTGTGTACTATCTCTCTGTAAAGTTTGCCCATCTTTTTTTAATCATCCTGTATATATATATATGTATGTGTGTGTGTATATATATATATATATGTGTGTGTGTGTGTGTATATATATATATATATATGTATATATATATATATATTTATACATATATATATATCCTCCTGAGCCAGAAAAAAAAACGTTACGGATTTTTACTTTCCCTGCAATACATGGTAATGTATAGGGAAAGTATTGGAATCATGTCGAAAATCGCAACTCGAGTTTTCGACGGATCTACACGTTTCGAGACCTCTAGAATACGAAAAAACCATTTTTAGCGTGACATCTGTGTGTGTGTCTGTCTGTCTGTGCAGATTTTGTATCCACTGTAACTAAAAAACTAATGGACCGATTTTCACAAAATTTGGTACGTAAGTCACTTGTGGGCGAGTATGGTGCTGATAAGTTTTGGGTACGATTCGGGATAAAAGAACCCGCATATTTTTGCGAAATGGCCCGCAAAAGCTTGTATCCACTCTAACTAAAAAACTAATGGACCGAAAATCACAAAATTTGGCAGATGAGTCATTTGTGGGTCACCCTGGTTCTGATTAGATTTTGGTATGATTCAGGAAAAAATAACCTGCATTTTTTTGCAAAATGGCCAGCAAAAATCGTCCAAATCTAAACTAAAGAACTACGTATGCTCAAATATATTAATGCTTGTTTAATATGTAATTTTTAGCGAAGAAAAAAATAAGACCAACCCCATTACATTAGGACTAGCCGTTCTCGAGATATTTGAGTTTTTCGTATTTTCTCTACCCACCTTTGAAAATACGTCCGGTTACCGAATGAGAACGAAAATTGAATTAAAAGTGAAATAAATTTGATTAAAATAAAGAGAACGTGGATATAAGTCTGCAGGGAAAGTCATGTGTTGCCCACATCAGATATTTTCTTTTTGTTCGCACTGTTTTTGTATAAAGGGGAGTCAAAAATACGTCTTCCGCAAAAATTTAGTTTTTTTTTTAATTTGTATTCTCAAATACAATAAGATTGAATATTTCCCGTATTTCAGTTTTATAATGCTCATATTTCGAAAACTAAAAGCTCTAACTATAATCTATATGGATGTAATTTGTTGTCCTTTATCATCGTCCTTTGTTCTTTGTAATTTGTTGTTCTCTATAAGAATGTATAATTGGATTTCGGATCCGATTTTTAAATTCGAAATATAGTGGTTGTAATTTAATATTTTAATATTTTGAACTATTTTTATATGTTAGTTCTAATTTCGATATTTTGATATTTTTGAACTATTTAGAAAGGGTGATTCTAATTTCGATATTTTGAATTGTTTTAAAAATGTCTAAAGAAGACAAAACCACTCATAAAGAATTATGTTATTCACTCAAACCATTTCGTCTCCATGGGACTAGAGTCACTGCTGATATATTTTGCTGTCTATATAACCTTTCTAACGAACATTTCAGTTATTCCTAAAAAAAAATAATCTTCGGAAAAAGAAAACAGTCAAATCTTAGGTGAGGCATCAAGGGGATGGGGGGGGGGGGAGTGGGCTCAACCCTGAAACTCTGGTGTTGTTGAGACCCAGACCGTCCGACCTACCAGAAAGGTGTAAGGTAACAGTTTGGATGGCCGGAAAGTACCACCCAATTTAGACCGGAACCCAGTGGTGGAGGCATCCACAGGGACCGTACCCGCCTTCCCCTACCACCAACCTCTCGGAAGGACTTACGGATCCACATGTTTAACGTGATCGTTCTCCGCATGAACACGGCGGCAGTTGTGGCAGCGTGCAAATCCAGCGCGCCAACCAATGGGGCTGCCGCGCCTGAAATGTGCCAATAGCACGCTGTGTTCCCTGGTGGTCACAAACCCAAGTACTAACCGCGCCCGATGCTGCTTGACTTCGGTGATCTAACGAGAACCGGTTTTTTCAGCACGGTACGGCCGTTGGCTGAAACTCTGGTGTGAACTCGGAAATTTTCTAAAAAGCAATTTTCTTTTATTTGACACATTCTTTGTCTATATTCTTACTAATAATTGCCTGCTACTGAAGATTCAATAATATCGACAAACGCGTTGTAGACCATACAGTAAAAGTTCACGCCATAAACATAAGTCTTTGTCATTCAGCAGACGTTTTCAGATAGCAAATATCAGTCTTAGTCTTTCAACAAACATTTTCAGATATCTATTATTCCGAAGATAGGATTCCAATGTGAATTTTACATGAGCTGTTCCATGGAATGAGCTTTTACTTCACCTCTCAAACGGAAAATCTACTTCTATTTCAAACTTATTGGCAACATCACTTGTTTACAGAGAATTCCTTCACAATTTTTGACATAGTAATGTTTTTAGATGAAAGTAATTGTTGGAGCATATAAGTTTCGGATTAGATTGCTTTAAAAGGGTTTTAGTAGAAGAATAGCCTTCGATAGATAAGTTTTCAAATTTGACAGTAAATGCTTACCTTTAAAGTCAGTGGCGGAAATATTTGTAAAATTTTTATTTTGTTGCTCTTTTTAATAATAGGGTTTCCTTTTAGTGATATGTTTCCTCTGTTATTCCTCAATTAGAGGAATAAATGAGGAATAACTATAACAGTATTTCCTCGGTGACAGATGTAATGTGAGCTCTCAAAAGGAAAATCTATTTTTATTTCAAACTTATTGGCAACAGCTCTTGTTTAAAGAATTCCTTTACAATTTTTGACATAGTAATGTTTTTACGTAAACGTAATTGTTGGAGCATATAAGTTTTGGATTAAATTGCGTTAAAAGGGTTTTTGTGGAAGAAAAGCTTTCGATAGAAACTAAAGTGATAGATTTCATCTTTAGTGATAGGTTCCCTCAGTTATTCCTCAGTTAGAGGGATAAGTGAGGAATAACTTTAACGGTATTTCGTCACTGACCGATGTACTATGAAGATATGAATCTCAATCTTCAGACCTCTCGGTTTAAGGATTTGTATTTCAGGATTTTTAGCCCATTATTTAAAGAGATTTTCTTCGCGTGAAATATTTTTTTGTTAAATAAATGTTTTTCTTTTGTTTTCTAAATTTACATTTCAGTGACGTGCCTTTCACCACTTGTCACTGGACGAGGTGTTGCATTTTAATACCGCAAAATGTCTTTATAAGTAGGGGAGACCGGGGTAAGATGACGATGTTAACGAATTTAATTTTTTTTAAATAGTAAAACTTACAATACATATTTTTGCAACATAAATAAGTTATTCATACGTTCCATTATTAATAAAAAAATCTGATGTGGGCAACACATGACTTTCCTTATATAATGCAATAAATTTACTACTTTTACAGTACAAAAAATAGGTTTTTCGTATAGTAGATACTTATATTCTTTCCAAGATATTGAATTTTCGACAATTGATCTTCATTTTCATTGATTTAGCGTCATTTTAATCCATTTGGCGAGATTTTCGTTAATTTGACAATATTTCAAAAAGTCGCCAAGTTGGCGACATTCCGCCAAATTCGTCGCCAAATTCTCGCCAAGCTTTACTGACGGAGAAATAAGTTATTCTTATTACAGATAAATGACTATTGGCGTTCAAATACAAAATTATTACTCGAAGTATCTTTTCTCATGAATGGAACGAGCTAGATCCACCAGAATGATGTCACCCAATTTATTGCATGGCATTACATATGAAAAGTGAACATGTTTCTCAATAGGAAATATATATTTTTTATTTTATATGACTTTTTGATAATTTTTTTTTAAAAGTGCAATATCTCGAAAACGGTTCATGTTAACGTTCTAAATTTTATGTTAATCGTTTTCTAATGAAAAATTACATAAGAAATGTCTATTTGCGTAACTTTATTAGCGGTTTTGATTTTTTGACGATTTTTTCAAAATTTCATTCGAAAATTTAGGCGGGTTCTGAACATTCGATTGCGTTTAAAAACAATAGGCTTCCAGTGTTTACGGATTACGATTTTTGTACCAAATTTCGTTCGAATCGGTCCATTCGTTCGTCAGTTATCGTCTCCACAGACCCACTGACACACACACACACACACACACACACATACTTTAACACACACACAGACATCCCTTCAAAAATGTTCGATTCGTGATCAGGGATGCTTGAAACGTGATCTCCCGTCGAAAACTCGAATTCGAATTTTCGACCTCGTCACAATACTTTCCTTATACATTATGTATATAAGGAAAGTAAAATTATATAGGATAATCTCCCAAATTAAACATAACAAAAACATGCTTTAACTCATTGTCAAAAAAAAAAAAAATCTTGCCCCAGTGCTGGGACAAGATGACTTTCAGACAACTCGCAAATTTTGACCTAACAAGGTTTTTGAGGTATTTAACCCTTTCGCGACGGTTAACGCGCCCGCGCAACGGCTGCGAACTTGCATTCAAGTACGACGGTCATGCATCCGTGTTCGGAAAAATTTACCCTAATAGACGGCAGTCACGTGAGCGCGTTTTCATATGGAACGTTTTCATTTGAATTTATTTGTCTACTGAATGGCGTTAAATGCCCATGCGAACAACTCCAATGTATTTTGCAGATACTTGACCTTGGTTAGGGGTGGATCCAATAAATTATTTCTCTATCTGGAGTAGTGAAGCATGATTTTGTAATATAAACAAACAGAGCACTTCTTGCAGCATCTACAGTTGTATAATTGAGTTTCGTGTCTCGTTTTGATTTTAGCTTAATGATTGCGTTGGTGAATCACAGGAATATAAGAGAGTATTTTTTTTTTTAAGTTTGGGTTTTAGAGGAATGCTCGGCAGTGAAATTATTCGTTTATTTCGGATAAAAGAATGGAAGCAACTAACGAGTATTTTGTATTGTGATTTGTAAGAAAAATATACATCAAATAGAAAATAAATATGTTGAATAGGTGATTTTTAATGATTCTTTTTCGAGAGTTAGGCTTAGCGCAAAAAATTAGCCGTCTTTTGAGAACAGTTCGGAAGCGAAGCGCTCCGTCCTTTGGTCCGGAAAGGAACGTGCAAAACACTACTAGAGTTTAAAGGTGTACAATCATTAATGAATTATGTTATTTACAAATGTCATAGATAAATTTCTTTCCTTCGTATCCAGTACAGTTTTCATGCCACCAAGCTACGCATTGAGAGCGAGCATAGTATCCAGTCTTCGTCGGGTGGATCAATATAAAGTTCATCTCAAACTGGGCAGTTAACATCCTTGCTCTTTTGATCTGCGCTTACCTCGAAACGTAATTGTTTAGCAATTTTCTTCTTATTTCTCTGCATTTTGTTTTTTTCCATTTCATCCTTTGAATTTTGTTTCTCAAGCAACAAATTTCTTATTAGTAAACTTATTAAAACACTGGTTGACATTTTTCTTCTCTTTTTTATTGATCTTTCAACTTGTGGTAAGAGTTTAAAGTTAAATATTGATGGAAGAGGGGATCATCTTTATCCTGGAATTTGTTCACAGTTGGGGTTATCTACACGTTCAGTGTCGCTATCATTAGCACCTAAAGAAATAGGCGTGCTTTCCTTTGTGGAAGATGACGAACTTCATCATCTTGCCCCTGCCGAACTTCGCCATCTTGCTCCGAATGACTAAAAGAAACAACATGGCTGGTGTACAGTAAACTATGCATCAGATTAAAACTATGATAGATTAGCTGAGTATTTAATACTATAAAGTGTAACCATAAATCATATCAGAATTTTATGACTTACATTGAAGTAGCCCCAGCTTATTTAGTACAAGTCGAAAATAGTTTCACGGCCCTTAATAAAGTTTGACTAAGAATATAAACTATACGTGTAGCAAGAATGGGGCCTTCCGCATGCGATTAGTTGCTCTGATACAGGGGATTTTACCTATGCTCTTCAAGTGAAAAAAGCCGTTAAAACTGTTATTCGTCATCTTGCCCAGCTAGTCATCTTACCCCTGTCTCCCCTATAAAAATCCGCTTAAATTGATGTCCAATTTATTCTTTAATAAAACTACATCGCGATTCTAACTGCCAGCTTCAGAAGCCTCAAACTTATCGACAACCACGTTGAAAGCCATGGAGTTTATTAGTGAAGCAAATTCGTTCCGTATAATTTTGTCTTAAAAGGGTTTTTCAGAAGAAGAACGACTTTCAATTGAAACTAGTACTTTTAAATTTGACAATAAGTACATAAATACCTTTGAATGAAATGAGAGAAATATTGTAATTTCTTGCTTTTTATTTGTTTAGCTTTTTTTCTGGGATAACTGTTGAACTGTAACACGATATCTTGCGATTTACTTTTTGCTATGGAAACTTGGGAAAATAAATCCCTCGCAGCAAAGATCGTCACATGTGTTATAGTGACGTTGTAGTCACGTGACACGTGGGTCACAATATGACATCATATTTGGGACTTCTATGCGACGTTACGTATTAGAAACTTTACAACTTCATTGTGACTATATTCTGTGACGTTTCCACAATTTAATTAACACGTAACAATGTGACGACATTACAATGGCAATTACAATGTGACGTCACAAACAAGTTAATATGCAAGGTCACCAACGACCATGAAAATGACCAAAATGACTTTGCTGTGACCTCAATATGACATTGCCGAGATGTACTGCGACGTCCTGTGATGTCCCAAAGTCACAGTGTGACGTAAATCTTACGTTACTGTGAAAAAAAATTCTGTTAGAGATGTAACGAAATCGGTTGATTTTCTAAATAATAATCAATTATTATAAGAAAAAAAATCTTGTAAATACAGCAGACACACAAATATCTTGGAGTGAACGGGTTTCGAAATAAAAAAGTAGCCTTCTTCAGGATAGACAAGAAGAGCAACCTCACCTAGTCGAGTAAGTTCAGCAATTGATGTAGAATAGCATACGTGGCTAAAGATAGGAAAAAAGTTGTCATAAACACGGGAAGAAAGAAAACAGCCAGTGTGGCAGGATGCAAATTGTTAAAATAAACTCATATTTGTATAAATTTCAACACTCTGAAGGAATCACGCGATTGAGCTATTTGGAACGCGATTGAGCTATTTGGAACGCGATTGAGCTATTTAGAACGCGATTGAGCTATTTGGAACGCGATTGAGCTATTTGGAACGCGATTGAGCTATTTGAAACGCGATTGAGCTATTTGGAACGCGACTGAGCTATTTGGAACGCTGGAACGCGATTGAGCTATTTGGAACGCAATTGAGCTATTCAGAACTGTACAAAAGCATCTAGTAGACAAAACACTTGAATTCCACTCAATAAACATTAAGGCCGAAAGGCCAGTGAAAATAATAATTAAAGGTCTCCCCCAAAATTCCTCCATTAGCGAAATTCCTGAAGAACTCTGCCTCCTCGGATTTAATATCCACGGAATTACTGAGTTAAAAAACCTCAAAAATAAAGCCCCATTACCTATCTTTATTCTATACTTAAACTCCACTGAAGGTTGGGTAATCATCAGAGAACTCCACACCCTCTTAGACATGACAATTAAAATCAAAGACTTCGAGTCTAAAGGCGTAAGAATCTGTTTCCGCTGTCAGCGATTCGGGTATTCAAGGGACTGCTGCTCTCAGCCCCTAGATGTTTAAATGTAGCCTAAGCCACTTCACCCAAGACTGCACTAAATCCCCTGATACTCCTACAATACGTGCAAATTGTCAAGGTCCCCACCCTGCAAATTTTAGCCTTTGCCCATCCAATCCTCAAAACAAAAATAAAAATTCACAAATCTTAACCCAAACACCCCCTCCCCCCAGAGAACTCAATAACCGGCGCCTCAAGTGAAAGATCTCCCCCTTCAAACCTCTACCTCCAACTTAAATAACTCAAAATTGGTGCAAAATCCAACTTCCAACTCTGCCCCAAAAACCATTACCCCCCGGGGCGGCCCACTCTTTGAGTGGTGAAGAATCCTAGCTCTGTAGCTCTGATCCTCCAACCCTGGGGGGCAAATAAATCGAGTTACCTAGTTGTCGAGGAACCGTCCGTCTAACAGGTGAGGAAATCAGGCCCCGACTCTTCCGGGTGGCTGTGATCACTGGACTGCACCTATTTATGGCCTGAGCCAAGGTCCGGCCTGTGACTGGTGTCTGGTTTGGCGGGTGTTCTTCGGACCATGCCCGGTTAATGATTCCGCCGAGAACGTGGTCCCCGGCCGCAACTTTGCTGGATGGGAGATTTACCTGTCTGCTCCTTGGCGGTTAATGGGCGTAAACCTTACGGTCACCTCACCTTGTAAGTTTTAATCGGCCCCTAAAACCAAGGAACCTATTCCTCCAAATTGTCCCAATAATGAAGGCAAATCCTTTGCAGAAATATTAATTGATCCTCCTACCATCCAAGAAAGAATAAGCACAGCTCCGCAGATCCCATACCTAGTACAAAAACCAAACCCCATAACTCTTCCGTTTCTGTCCCAAATAATCTGCTCCTTAAATACTTATTTATCCATTCATATATCAACGCCCCCACGCCCCAACCCATGTTGCAAACTTCAACGAAAATCCTACCTCTCAACTCTGTGACATCATCATCCAGGAATTCAAAATAATATTTACAGACCTAAACAGACTTTAATAAGATCAAAAAATTCATTTCAATCATCCAAATCTAATTTAGACAAGCTAGCAACCCATTAAATAAACTACTAGAAGTGATATCCGCCCTCGACGAGGTCTTCTGCCCAGCCCCCTCCACCCGCAATGACGAGTAATACAAACCTAGACTCGCTTCATATCTTCTCTTGGAATGCTAACGGCCTCAGATCAGAAATCACCGAGCTTCGTGACTTCGTTCAAAATAACCCGGTAAAAATTATCCTCATCCAAGAAATCAAACCCGGTTCCCGGCCCCGCTCCCCTCCCTTAAAAATCGCGAACTACAGGAATTATACCGCGTCCTTCTCACCATCCATCTTAATACCTTACTTCCCATCTCGGACCTCCCCTCCTCAATCAAATGGAAAAAATTCAAAACCAATCTGATAAATTCAACCCTGCTCATCCCTAAAATTAACAACCCCATTGACCAGGACTCAGAGATCCCAAATGTAACTCAAGAAATTCAGAGATCCTTAGCAGATGCCCCCCCCCCCCCGCTACAACTCCCGTCCACACCACATTAAAACTGAACTAAAATTCTGTAAGGCTACCTGTAAACTCTGGTAAACTACTAGAAATCCCCAAGCCAAAATTACACTTAATACCCTAAATAGAAAAATTAGAACTGATATTTCAAATTATAAGCAAAAGAAGTAGAAGAAGTTCATCGAATCCCTCTCCCCCATAATAGATCCATCTGGAAGGAGATCAAACGGGTGAGAAGATCATTTGCTCAATTCTCGCTTCTGCTCGTAATTCAAGGACGGCATTCTGGTACCTCGAAGAAGCAAATGCAATCGTCAACTGTTATCAGAAGCAGTTTGAGCTAAACCTCCGAGACGACAATTTCCATAATCATATCAATCATTCTGTAGAAAACTTCTTAACCGCCCACCACCCGGATCCCGTCCTCTCCCCCTCGGAACTCCTTAAACATATTAATAAACTTAGAAACAAAAAAAAACGGATATAGATAAAATCTCATATAGATCCCTCAAATGCCTTTCCCTTAATATCATATTATTCCTGGTCTACGTCATAAAATTAACCCTCCGCCACTTCCCCGCTTGCTGGAAAACTGCCATAATCATTCCAATTTTTGGAGGGGAGATGACCCCCTCCGACCCAGTTGCATACCACCCTATTTGGCTCCTCTCCTCCCTTAGCAAACTTGCAGAACGCATCATTCAAACAAGACTCTTAAATTTTGTTAATAGTAACGACATCCTAATCCCTGAGCAATTCGGCTTTCGACCTTCCAATTCCACCACTCACCAGCTCCTTCGCGTTGTTGAATTCGTCGCCGAAGGATTTGAGAAAATGCAGGCTGTCGGTGCACTTCTGCTTGATATCGAAAAGGCGTTTGATAAAACCTGGCACACCGGAATAATCTATAAACTCATTCAAATGAAGATTCTCCTTTAATCGAATCCCCCCCCCCAATCAAATTATCAACTCGTACCTAAATAATAGAAACTTCCTTGTTAGAATCCTCAACACCCTTTCTATCTAAAAATCCATCAACTCCTGAGTCCCCCAAGGATCAATCCTGGCCCTCTCCTTTTAATTGCTACGTCAATGACATCCCCTGCTCCCCCCACACCTCCCTCTGTCTTTACGCCGATGATACTTGTATTATCTCTGTCCACAGAAACCTAAACTTCCTCCATACTCACCTCCAAAATCGAATTCATACCTTCGAAAATTACTACCATTACTGGAAAATCAAAATTAACGCACAGAAATCGCAAGCCATCTTCTTTTCTGGAAAACGTTCCCTCCCCCCCCCCCTCAATCCTGATCAACGACCAACTTGTCTGCTTCCAGCGAACCGCCAAGTATCTCGGTGTTCATCTGGACAGCCGTCTTACGGGGCGTGAACATTTTATAATTATATCCTCAAAAAATCCATCTGGGGATTCGCGTGCAAATCTAGCATAGAAAAAATACAGGTCGAGCAAAATAGAATACTGAGAATCTTACTGAAAGCCCCTCGTTACCTCCGTAACGATGTTATTTGCAAGGATTTTAAAATTAAAACCTTAAAGTTGACAATTAAAAAACATTCCCAAAAATTCTTCCTCAATATCCCGATCATTCGTAACGAATCTCTTTTCAATATTCCTGATTACGACCCGAGAATGCATAAAAAGCGCCCCCGAGCAATCCCCTATGACCCCCCCCCCCATAAGCATTATAAATTTTTCTCCATTCCAAATCCTCATTTAATTATTTAAATTTAAATTTGTATTCAAATTGAGTAACTTTAAATATGTTGCTCGTCCCTAACTCGTATCTCCTAAAGATACATCTTGCTTATATTTTCTGATGGTCTAGTTCCTCTGTGTAATCACAGATGGCAACACCATAGCTCATAAAGCTCTCTCTACTCTCCCTTCTTGTATGGAAGATAGTACATCTTAATTTAATCTGTCATGTTCCTGTTTACTTACTTTTTCTGCTGAAGTAATGTCATGTTGTATATACATTGTCTACATATCGGAGGTTTAACTCATCTAGACTAGGAACTCCGCAACTGGTGCACATTGTGGCTAGCGACGCTGAAATTAAGTGAAGTTTTAACAATTTCGACAACCGCGTTGTAGACCATGAAGTTAAAGTTCAACGCCATAAATATCAAGCTTAGTCTTTCAACAAACATTTTCAGACAACAAATATCGGTTTTATTTTTTTAACAAATACTTCCAGACATCTATTATTCCGAACAATTCCGCTCTGAATTTTACATAAGCTGTTCCATAAAACGAACTTTTACTTCACCTCTCAAAAGGAAAATCTATTTTTATTTCAAAGTTACTGGCAACGTTTCTCTTGTTTACAGAGCATTGCTTCAAATATCTTGACATAGTACCGATCGTGTAAAATAATGCTCTTACACGAACGTAATTGTTGGAGCGTATAAGTTTCGGATTAGATTGATTTAAAAGGGTTTTTGTAGAAGATTAGTTTTCGATAGAAAAGTCTTCAAATTTGACAGTAAGTGCGTACATTTAAAGTAAATGGAAGAGATATTTGTAAAGTTTTAATTTTGTTGCTTTTTTTAATGATAGGTTTCTTCTTTAGTGATAGTTAATCTTTAGTGTTCTCTCTAAAGTAACCCTCTTCAGTGTTCCCTCCTTAGTAATCTTTAGCGTTCCTAATAGTGATAGTTAATCTTTAGTGTTCTCTCTAAAGTAACCCTCTTCAGTGTTCCCTCCTTAGTAATCTTTAGCGTTCCTAATAGTGATAGTTAATCTTTAGTGTTCTCTCTAAAGTAACCCTCTTCAGTGTTCCCTCCTTAGTAATCTTTAGCGTTCCTAATAGTGATAGTGAATCTTTAGTGTTCTCTCTAAAGTAACCCTCTTCAGTGTTCCCTCCTTAGTAATCTTTAGCGTTCCTAATAGTGATAGTTAATCTTTAGTGTTCTCTCTAAAGTAACCCTCTTCAGTGTTCCCTCCTTAGTAATCTTTAGCGTTCCTAATAGTGATAGTGAATCTTTAGTGTTCCCTTAGTTATTCCTCAATTAGAGGAATACGTGAGGAATAACTGTAATTTCCTCAGTGATCAATGTACTATAAAGCTATGAATCTTAAGTTTCGATCCTCCTGGTTTAAGGGATCCTAGTAAATATTTTTCTTTTTTTTTTCAAAATTTGCGATCCACTTGCTACTGAACGGGCTGGTTTGCATTTTAATGCTACACAATATCTTTATATAAGGTAAGTGACCCAAATATGGGGACCCCTAAGCATTTTAATTATTATAATGATTGTTTTAGCAGATAAAAATTTGAAATTTGGTGGATGTATTTATTCTCCTTGCAGGGGGTAACAGGGAAAAAATGATAATTGAGTTAAAAACATCAGATAGGTGCTAATAATGGACAGTGCCCATGTTGGGAACCTATGCCCATATTTGAAACCTTTGCACCTAATATGTGCACCCTTAAAAATTATGCTAAAAAAAAACCTTAAATCAACGTAAAACTTTAATCAGAGTCGGCACAAGATGGACGTACAAAAATATAAAATTTTTCCTTACTTGTAAGGCCACAACATTCTTCATGTACCCAAACCCGGCAGGTATTACACTGTATCATGTCTAATTGTTCTTTCTTGACGACACAGTACACAATAGCAGGACTCTTTTGAGCTGGATACACCACTGTAGGACGGCTGAGCTGCAACAGTTGATATTACATTTGTCTTGGGTTTAGGTTTGGGTGCTGGTTTCGGCTTAGCTGCTTGTTTGGACTTGCCAGCTGCTTTATGCTTATGTACCTTGTTTCTGGAAAAAGCCATTTCACCAGTCTTACAGTTCGATAATTTAAAGCCTTTTTTCTGTTGGTCTTTTTAAAATATCGGAAATAGCTAATTGATGAATATCTGTGTCTTTTTTAAAGCAGTGCCCATATTAGGTGTAGAGCCCATATTTGGGTCACTTACCTTATAATCTAATTATTTTTAAGTCTAATCTAATTATCTTTATGTCTAATCTAATCTTCAATAGAACTGCATCGCGATCTTTTTTCTTTTAACTGTATGCTCTTGAAGTCTCAAAGTTATCGACAACCAAGTTGAAGGCCATAAAGTCAGCGTTCACGCTATAAGTATCAGCCTTTTAAGAAACATTTTCAAACATCTATTTTTTTTTAAGAATACTGCTCTGAATTTTGCATTAGTTGTTTCAAGGTAATAATTTTTTTTTCACTTCAAAGAGGAGACTCTTTTTATTTCATATTTATTAGTAACAACTTTTGTTTACGGAGAATTTTTTCAAAAATCTTGAGGTAACAATGCTTTGATATGAGCGTAATTAGTGAAGTAAGTGCGTTTTGTATAGGTTTGTCTTAAAAGAGTTTTTTTGCAGATGAAGAACTGTTTTCGATTGAAAATACTGTTTTAAAATTTGACAATAAGTACATTTCGTTAATTAGACGTCATTTTCATTGATTTAGAGTCATTTTCATCAATTTGGCGACAATTTTGTTAATATGGTAACATTTAAAAAAGTTCCCAAGTTGGCGACATTCTGCCAAATTCGTCGCCAAAATCTCACTACGCGTTATGGACGAAGGAATAAGATATTCTTATAGCAGATAAATGACTATTGGAGTCCAACTACAAAAGTATTACCCAAAGTAACTTTTCTCATAAATGGAACGGGCTAGATCAACATTATTGATGTCACCAAATTTGTCGCATGATATTACATATGAAAAGTGAACATATTTCACAATAGTTAATATTTTTTCTATTTTATGTAATTTTTTGATAAATTTATTTGAAAAATGTGCAATATCTCGATAAAGGTTCATGCTAGCGTTCTAAAGTTTGTGTCAATTGCTCTCTAATGAAAACTTACATAAGAAATGACTTTTTGTGGAAGAAGAATAACGGTTTTCGATTGAAAATATTGTTTTAAAATTTGACAGTAAGTACACATCTGCGAATTAAATGGGAGCCATTTGTTTTGCTTTTTTTCTTCTGGGACAGGTGCTGAACTGTTACATAATTTGAGATTTATTTTTTGCTACAGAAACGTATGTAAAATAAATTTAACAAAACCGGTTGATTTTCTACATAATAACTAAATATTTTAGAAACCTTGTAAATACAGCATACATACAAATATATTGGGATGAACTGGTTTCGAAGTCATAAAATTGCCTTTCTCTTCAGGATGAACAATAAGAGCAACCTCACCTATTCCAGTAAGTTCAGAAACTGCTGTTGAATAGCATACGTGGCTGAAGATTGGAAAAAAGTTGTCATTGACACGGGAAGAAAGAAAACAGCCAGCGTGGCAGGATACTAATTTGTTAAAATACAAAAATATTGAAATTTTAACGACTAACTTGCTCAGCCAGATTCTTTTACACAAAGTTTCCCTCCCCCCCAAAGTTAGTTCAACATATTAAATATTAATAATATTTTTGTATATTCATAATCTGTACCATAATTCAGTCAAAACAAAGAAACATTCTTTGTATTTTTATGTATGAGGTCCGGAGTTGTGAGTCCAAAGTGTTTATATATATCTTAACATTCTGATTGCTTCAGACTCACAGAATACTATATTCAGAAGGTTCACTCCCATAGGAACCTATGGCAACATCGTTAACATAGGATTTCGCATAGACACTAGCGTTCGAAGAGCCAACCATGATCGACTGCTAGATTTGGCGACTATCGCTCAATTGGCAATTTTATGTTAATGCGGCCAAAACAAAAATACGGAACAGTACTTTTATAATTTTTTAAACTATAAATATGATCAGCATTTAAAAATACTTTTATCTGTAATATGTTTAACTTTAAATAAATAAACACAGATGTATATTTAATTCATGCAATCATAAACTAAATAAAAAAATTGACGCATTGCATCACTGTAAATCATTATACACCAAAAATTACAAGCTAACATACCCAAAAGACTAAAATATTATATAATATTTTCAGCCTAAAAAGTATACTAGCGTGTAGATAGTTAAATTGCTTAATTTATTCTGGGATGCTGTTATTATATATATATATATATATACACATCCAATATTATATTCAACTTTCTCTAGAAAAAGCTATCTAAATATAAATTTTTTTAAATTTTATATAAATGCGGAAAAGGTTTTTTAACTAATAATGCCATTCCTTCTTAGAATTGAATCTAGGCGGCAGTGATAATACTGCACCAATTTCTTATGATGAACACGTGCATAGGATGAAATATGGGATAGATAACACATAATTTTTTATTTAAATAAAAATAAATTACATACCTTTTAAATGTAATTCCTTTTCTTTTAGTAATCCATAAAATAGCAGCGAAAGTATGTTTACCACGTGTAAACAACATGCGATCGATGATAGAACAAAGCAACAAAGGTCTAAGTTCCAAGTGTTTCGTTTAGTGCCAAATAGGGTTATATTAGCAGAACGTGTTGGCGGAAACCGTCACAGACCATCGCCAAGCCTGCCAACGTTGATATTTTGGTTGACGGTTGAGGGCGCTGAGGTCGAGTGAAATATCTGTATATGTTAATCTGTGTTCAGACTTATCTCTGCATTCACGTCGAATCTTGGGTTTCGTCCAGAAAAGAGCACCAGGCGCGAAGCGCCTTTAATCTCCAATCTCTAGGTGGAACGCATTCACGTCAACATAAAATTTATACTTTGTACTATAATCCTAATTTTAAATTTCTGGTACAGTTAAAATAAATATTTTTCTACATATCTCATAGGATGCCATAATTATGTGTAGAAAAGATAATGTCATGCTCACATTCGATTTTTGTTACTCTTTAGTTTTGAGTTTAAACACATTTTGCTATTTTTAAATATTCCATAAAGAAAACGCAACTGAATTATCTCCTTGTACTATCGTCAGGGCGAAAAAATACCGTTTGGTTTGAAGAGTGTTTAAAATTCCGATTTCTGCATCGAAACGACATTCTAACTTTAAAATCGAAGATGTAAATGCACTGGACTGCAATCCAACTGGAATATATAAATATTTATGTATGTCTCGTGGCAAAAGGGGAAATTCTCCTAAATATAGGTTTTAGGCGTTTTGAATCCAAATGAGTGATTTCGAATGAGTTTTTTTGCATATGCCGAAAAAGATTTATTGGAGAAGAATATAAAAGTTGCTCAGAGTTGACGTTATAAAAATTTGAAAATATTTGTTATGGTAATATAGGATGCAATCTAAAGTTTAGATTGACGGTTTAGATTATAAACAGTCCTATACAATATTTAATATTGGGATATCTCTATTAATATCGTTTAGAAATCCAAAAGAGTTTACTAAGATTTCTATCTAGATCTAAAAATTTCCATCTAGATCTGTTGTAAAGTCTGACCTCTTTTCGATGGTCAGATTAGAGTATGTAGCTTGAGTTAATATCGATTATACAAATAAAACTGACATAACTTCAAACTTTTGTATTTAATGATCAAGTTCCCTTAGGCAGAGGCGCAGAGCACACATGGACCCACTGTATGTCGTGCACCGTATCTCATGTGTTGATCAATTATCAACTAGAAACCGATTTTCTTTAAACATCATGAGAATCCTAAACTGATTTTTCTCATGAGTATTGCGTCTCTAAGTGCAGCTTGTGGCTATCTGTCTTCAGTGTGACAGTAGTTAGCAATCAATGATCAAACTGAACCGCATTTTGCAGGATGCAATTTGCTTCCACAATGTGTGCCCCCCCTTTTTATCAAAGTCTGGATATATGTGGGGCCGATTTTGATTGGCTCAGCCATTTTGTGCCTAAGATGCGTCTGATATCCTATCTTTTAACATTAGACGCCGATACCAAACGATGTTTTTGCTTTACATAAAAATCTGATGTGGGCAGCGCATGACTTTCCCTGCAGACTTATATTCACGTTCTCTTTATTTTAACTAAATTTAATTCACTTTTAATTCAATTTTCATTCTCATTTGATAACTGGACTTATTTTCAAAGGTGGCTTAGAGAAAATACAAAAAAAGAAACTAAAATATCTTGAGAACAGCTAGTGCTAGTGTAATGGGGTTGGTCTTATTCTTTTTTTCGTAAAAAATTACGTATTAACCAAGCATTTAATGGATATATTTGAGCATACGCAGTTTTTTATTTTACATTTTGGTGATTTTTGCAGGCCATTTTGCAAAAAAAGGCAGGTTAAATTTTTCCGAATCGTACCAAAATCTAATCAGCACCAGGACGTCCCACAAGTGACTTATCTACCGAATTTTGTGAAATTCGGTTCAGTAGTTTTTCAGCTAGAGTGGATACAAAATTTTGTTGGCCATTTCACAAAAAAAAGGCGGGTTCTTTTATCTCGAATCGTACTCAAAACTAATTAGCACCAGATTCGCCCACAAGAGACTTACCTAACAAATTTTATGAAATTCGATCAATTAGTTTTTTAGTTAGAGTGGATACAAAATCTGCACAGACAGACAGACAAACACACAGACAGACACACACACACCGACGTAACGCTAAAAATAGTTTTTCGTATTCTAGAGGTCTCGAAACGTGTAGATTCGTCGAAAACTCGAGTTGCGATTTTCGGCATGATTCCAATACTTTTCCTATACATTGCCATGTATTACAGGGAAAGTAAAAATCCATTAAAATTATTTTTTTATCTGTAAAACTACACTGCCCTATCTTCAATTTGGCATCTCTCATTTGTTGGTAAAATAAATAGAAGGAGACGAGATACTGATTCCTGCTTATTCCTGCTCTAAGGTATGGACAGTGGGTAGCGATCATTGTTCAAACCGAACCGAATTTTGCACAATGCAGGGTGCGGCCTCAATAACTGCCCTTCCTTACGGTCAGGTGAAAAACACACAGACTCTGGATTCAACATGAAACTATTTATTATTAACACAGTAATGGATATAGCAACTGGTTGTATAACTAATGCTATATATATATTTACACCAAACAGATTGCACTTACCGATACCGTAACTTGAATCTTATTACTGAATACAACCCAAGGCTTGTTGTTAGAAATAACTATACTCAAAGGAATAAGAATTTAAATAACTATACTCAATAACTATACTAGTGACTATACTCAAAACAGCGTAATAAATTACGAAATGTTCATTGCTTACCAAACTGCATCAACGGACATATAGATACGTTTAAGAACTCTATGGGGTTGTTGTTGTTGAGACCCAGACCGTCCGACCTACCAGAAAGGTGTAAGGTAACAGTATGGACGGCCGGGAAGTGCCACCCAATTTAGACCGGAACCCAGTGGGGGAGGCATCCACAGGGACCGTACCCTCCTTCCCCTACCACCAACCTCTCGGAAGGACTTACGGACCCACATGTTTAACGTGATCGTACTCCGCATGAACACGGCGGCATTTTGTGGCAGCGTGCAAATCTAGCGCGCAAACCACGGGGATACCGCACCCGAGATGGCCAACAGCACGCGGTGTTCCGAGGTGGTCACCCACCAAGTACTAACCGCGCCCGATGCTGCTTGACTTCGGTGATCTAACGAGAACCGGTGTTTTCAGCACGGTACGGCCGTTGGCCCCGGAACTCTATGGGGTGTAGAACCTTCCGATCACCACTATATCCCACACTAACATAGCTCAGGGGCGCGGTAGCCCAGTGTTTAACACGCTGAAGTTGCACTCGGTAGACCCAGGTTCGATTCCCGCCGCTGCCAAAACTGCCGCCGTGTTCACGCGGTGTACGATCACGTTAAACATGTGGGTTCCGTAATTCCTTCCGAGAGGTTGGTGGTAGGGGAAGGAGGGTAAGGTCCCTGTTGATGCCTCCCCCGCTGGGTTCCGGTCTAATTTGGGCGGCACTTTCCGGCCGTCCAAACGGTTACCTTACACCTTTCTGGTAGGTCGGACGGTCTGGGTCTCAACAACAACACATTTCTGGTAGGTCGGCTGGTCTGGGTCTCAACAACAACAACACTAACATAGCCTGCATCAGTTTCGTAGAACTTTTGAATACGTATGCTCACAGCGGCTCACCGTTCAAGCCAAACCTCATTTACTTACGCGAATCGAAATTTTTTCCTGCCGTACTGCAGGGACGCAGAAATGTTACTTAAAATACATAACGAAACCAGTCAGAAGTTTTTAATTTAAAGTAAAACATGAATTGCATCATTAACTTAGCGAAATCATCTATTTTATTTTATTTTATTTCTTATTTATTTAAAAGAATTGAAGCTACAGGACAAAGTCCCAATAACAGCTTGCAAGATAAAATACAATACAAAATATACAGATAAAAATATAATACAATACATTAAAATGCAAACTATTGACAACAAATAATTTTCAAAGTCACCTGTAAATGAATAAACACATTAAAATATAAAATATTTAGAACAACTGATTTTTAAAAGCTATTTCCGATTATAAAACATCAAGATTACCGGCGAAGCTGTTGTATTGTTTACAAAATTATTAATCGGACAGTAGCAACCAATATGCGTACTAAAATTCCTTTCAGCAAATAAACTCATGCTCCTGGTAGGATACTGGGGAACATGAAACACGATCCCACCCAAGCCAAGACAGGGCAACAATAAATTCGGTTTCATTATAATGAAAGGTTATATAGACCTTATAAAGTATATACTCATAAAATTTGATAGTGGTAAGTGCATTTGTTCTGGACTTACTTTGTCCACACACAAACAGAGGGCATCTTTCGAAATATGATCGAAATGGGTTCAGAAGGTCTTAAAACGTGCGTATCCGTCAAAATCTCAAATTAGAAATTCTTCGAGAAAACAACATTCTCTATATCAGTGGGTCCCAAAATGGGGTTCGCGGCCCTCTTGGGGACTGAGAATAAGTCAAAAAGTAAGAAAATGGCTTGAGAATGAAATTATCTTTAATTGAACCGAACATTGCTACTATAATTTCTAAAAAGCAGCGTCATTGTTCACTTTAAACTGTGTTGATTGTTATTAGTAACATAACGGTGCTAGCTAAAAATATTCAATGTTTATATTTAGATAAATCTTACGCAAATATCTTGAACTAATAATTCTTAATTTAGTATCTTAATAAATGCCGTTCTTTACACCAGATTAAATGTTTATTTTATTATATCCAACTTTCGTTTATATTGATTATTTTAAGAAAATATATATGGTCTATTTGAATTTATGATGGAAGGGGGTCGGCAATTAATTATGAAGGGACCCTTGATAAGGAAAACTCGAGCAACTTACATAACCACAAATAATAAAATAATATAGTATACAACTGTTTCGAGGATACGCTAGATCCTCTTCGTCAGTGCAAGAAAATCAACAAACCTGAAGTCCAAAAGAGGACTTCCTTCTTCATACGATATATATATATATACATATATATATATATATATATATATATCCTTTTCGCATTACTGTTATTTATTTCTCACGATTGGCAACAGCAATTCTCAACTTTTCATTTTTTGCGATTGGTAACATTGGTATCTTTATTCAAGTCTCCAATGGATCAAATATATGCAGGAGTCTCCAATGGATAAAATATATGTCATGTCTCCAATGGATCAAATATCTTCAGTTATTCGTGTTTCCTTTAATTTTTCAATCTTTATGCATGTCGTCCAAGTTAACAGTGTTTATAGATATAATCTATTGAGATCAGAAACATGCATTTTGTGTTTAATTTGATGAAATACTTGGACTTGACGAAGAGTTTTATCGAAATGAACAATTCATTTGTTTAGGCTTAGGGCTTGTCCACGTGTAAAGCTTTAATGCCTGGATTTTATTTGATTTTCTATTATCGATTCCTTTCCATTGATGTTTGTCTTCAGCTTGATGACTAGAGGTTTGCCTTTTATATTCCACTTGATTGATGATTCACTGTTTGATACTTTTTATTAGTTAGTCATTTTTTTAATGTTGGGGTTTTTTGAGTTGGAACTTTTCTCTATTCTATCATTGGATTTTCAAACTATTTTTATTATATATATATATATAAATAAATAAATATATATATATATATATATATATATATATAGGGTGATCCAAAAGTCAGAAATTTTTTTAAAACTTAATTATTCATGAACTAATGAAGATAAATGGATGCCGTTTGCACAGAAAGAATGGAAATGAAGTCGGATATTTTGTCAAGAAAAAAAATATTGTTAGTATAACTTACGTTTCTACCAACAGATGGCGCTGTATTAGGTACCTAGTTTACTTTACATAGGCCAGATCGACTACCACTACTATCTACTGCAAGAATGGCATTATCAGAGCAGACAGCAGACACTGGGTGGGTTCATGGAGCGCCTAGATATAATAAAAATATCTGTATCTCCTGGATGTAGTTAGAGATCATGATTTTTGCATTATATGTGGTGCAACAAATGGTAGGATGAAATGTTCAACTCAAATAGTTCATGTAGTTCAAGTGCTGATGCTGCATACATTACAATGAGAAAACCCAAGAGGAAAAGGAGGAGGCAAAAAAATATAGACTCAGTAAAAGGAGATTCTGGGGTGACCAATAGAAAACGGCTAGCAGAGCAGGGAGGAGCCTCATACCAGAAGAGCGTAGAAGGCATCTAGTATCATGGTTATTTTTTCAAGCGGGTCAAGGGGCTTGGAAAGATTTGATTTCAAGCAATTAATAAATTTAGCTATGCGGGAAAGGTTGATTTCTTTAAATAAGGATTTAAGGTCTCTGAGAATCGTAAGAATTTCACTTTTACCGTTGTCATTATGGGTATCCTTACTGGAAGTTCCTTCCTCGGAAGAGGAGGGGGGGGGGGGGGGGTTCTGACCGTTAGAACTGGCCGCATTTGCGTACGAGTAAATGGGAGTCTGAGAGTGAGAATTAAGATTGTTAGTCTCATTAACTTTGCTTTTGAGGGCCGGGAAGTCCTTTTTAGTGGGAATCGGTTGGTTGGAGTTGTGATTATTTTTTAAGGGGGCTTCAGTTTGGTGAGTCACTTGGGGATTTTGGGGATTTCTACTTTTTTTGGAGAGTCTATTTTGGGGGTTTGCCGGACAGAGCCTAAAGTTCGCAGGATGCTCCCCCCGACAATTGCAGCAGAGCGCCGGGGATTCCCGGGGATGCTTGCAATCTCGAGTAAGGTGCGATCCCGCACACTTCAGACATCTGCTCGGAAAACTACAGCATTCAGATGAGTGACCGTGACGCTGACAGTTAAAGCATAATTTAAGACCGCTTGAAACAAAAGGCGAGATATAAATTCTGATGTGAAGCAGTTGCTTGATTTCGAGAAAGGAGTTGACAGAGCTGTGATTAACAAGTGTGAGAAAGATGGGCAAGGGAGTTCCTAACTTACGATTTTGAAATTGAGTGATCCTAGCGACTTGAATTCCAAGGGCTCTGAGTTCGTTTTCAATGACTTCAATTTCAGTGTTCGTGGGTAAGCCACGAATTAAGAATTTCGAGGGTTTTTCGTTGTATAAGTTGAAGGAACTAAAGGGAATTTTTTTGTCCGTAAGATAATTTTGCAATTTGCGGAAGTCTGCGATGCTGTTGGGAGAGAGTCTTATCATTTCGCGACTGTACGTTCCAGTGATAGGGGTGTCAAGATGGGTGTTAATGTCCGTAACAAGTTTCTGCCAGTCGGAGCAGGCATGAATGAAGAACGGCTGCGGTTTGATGATAAATTCAGGTTTTTTTGCCTGATCATGAGGAGTATCAATTTGATCATTTTCAAGGAGTTCGAATGAGTTATCAGTTTGAATGGGCGTGGAAGCACGCGGAGCGGCATTTTTGCAGGTGAGTCTCGGACTCGGAAATTTGAAGTTTTCATCAGTGAGATCCTGATGGGGTTTGTTGTTTTCAATTTCATGGAAAGGGGTGGTGTCCTTTTTTTCGTTGAAATCTACATCAAAAGTAATGGGTTCCGTAGTATTAGTTTCAATAGGTATCTGTTCGAAAGACCGTCCAGCAGGGGAGGGGGGGGGGGGGGCAATTAGCAATGAATTTAATAAATTTGGTTTTTCTAGTTTTAAATTTTTTAACAGTGTCGTTATCATAAATAAGAGCGAAGTCAATGCATTCAGGAAAGGATTTGGAAAATGGGTTCTCAAAGTAACGAAATGCAGAAAAGCACTTACCCTGGAACTCCTTCATTGAGACAGGCTGCAACTTGAGGGTCTCGTATTCCTCGTGGGCAAGGTCCACCAAAAAGTCTGCGATGTCAGAGATGAAGGTTTGGATCCATTTGATTTTGGAATCGAACTTGAGCTTGAGTCCGCTGTTTTCAATGTCTCTCAGCTTCTTGATAATTTCCGCAGAGGCCATGGGTAGTACCACAGATTGAGGTGTGGAATCGCCATTTTCGTCCGGGTATTCGGCAAGAAACACTTCCGCTGTCTCTAGGTGTTCCATGTAGTGAGAGGAATCATCGTTTTTATTCGAGGCCATTTGATCTGCCATATAAAGGTCCAAGAAAGCAACAGGTTCAGATAATGGATAAGCCATGAAATCACATCACGTCGACTAAGTCCTCGCACAAGCAAAAAACACTAGTGAGACTCGAGAAACACGTCTGTCACGTTCGGAGGCTAAGCTCCGAGTTTTTGAATGGCATTATCAGCTACATCTACTCTTTTTAAACCGTCTGATATCTGTACCTAATACAGCGCCATCTGTTGGTAGAATTGTAAATTATACTAACAATATTTTTTTTCCTTGACAAAAAAATCCGGCTTTATTTCCATTCTTTTTGTGCAAACGGCATCCATTTATCTTTATAGTTCATGAATAATTAATTTTTAAATTTTTTCCTGACATTTGGATCACCCTGTATATATATATATATATATATATATATATATATATTAAAGTTTGAAAGCTTAAATAAAAGAATCTATGTCCACAGCAAATCCAATTTATCATGCGCAATGCTACAACAAATAAAAATGGATAATTATAAGTAAACAGTCGTACCGGAAACAATGCCGATAAGGTTAATGGAGTTGTAACAAAACACACATAGAAAATGTATAAATGGAAAGAAAATATTTGCCTTGAGTCATTATCAAGGTGAACCGTCATAGATGGCGACACTATCATTCTAAGTTAAAATTAGATATATTTATTTTAATATTATCATTGGGTTTATGGAATGTGAACTCAAGTGTAATGTTAATTGTACGATCTTTATCTGCGGATAGTGACGTGATATCATCTTAGTTTAATTTGAATTTTCGTTTTTTTGATTTTAAAATACTTGTAATACTATTTAGATTGGAGAGGTTGTGCATTCTTTAAGAAATTCTGTTCTGAATGCCTTTTAAATCAACTAATTTAATTACTTTTAAGGTCCTTATTATTTTTATTTATTAATTCCTCTGAATCGAACTCTGTTATTTATATTTAATCGAATGATCATCGAATTCTGGTGTCCTTCCTTTTTATAAAGTGGGTTGATTTGGTTATTCCTTGGCGATTGTCCAATGGCTGATCAATAATTCATATTAATATATATTGATCATCGCCAGAAATCAACAATGGCTATTTGTTTTGAAATTGGGCTGTGTTTTGTTACAATCCCGTTAACCCTATTGCCATTGTTTCCTTTATGTCTGTTTCTTTATATATATATATATATATATATATATATACCGTAGCAAACTTTAAAAATTATGAAAACTTTGCAAATGTAAAAATTATTATTGTAAATTATGCAAATCTAAAAATTGCGTAATTAGGAATGACGAAACAAAATTCATTTAATTTATTGCGCAAATTCAGCTAATAAATAAAATTATTTCAATAAGAAAAAAAGGTTTGAAGATCCAATGAAAGAAAAGTGAGAATCTGTAACACGAAAATTCAAATATCTAACAGGCTTACGAAATAAAAGTATAAATCAACATATCCTCAAGCAAATGAAAAAAAAATGAAAAACATGTAAATAAAATAAATATCGAATCAACAAGTCAATGAAAAGTATCAAAATACAAAGGAAAGGAATCGAAAAAAGAATAACAAACGAAATCAAGCATCGAAATCAAGCACAAACGCTATACACGAGGACAAGGCTCTAAGCCTAAATCATGAATTGTTCACTTCCACAAAAATCGTACTCATGCCCAAGTTTTTTGTAGAAGCAAAAACAAAAATGTATGTTTCTGAAGAAATAGACAGATTATATCTATAAACTATTTCTACTTGGACGACGTACATAAAAAATAAAAATAAAAGGAAAAATTTGATGTGAGCAGCACATGACTTTCCCTGCAGACTTATATTAACGTTCTCTTTATTTTAATTAAATTTATTTCACTTTTAATTCAATTTTCGTTCTCATTCGGTAACCGGGCTTATTTTCAAAGGTGGCGTAGAGAAAGTACGAAAAACTAAAATATCTCGAGAACGGCTAGTCCTAATGTAATGGGGTTGGTCTTATTCTTTTCTTCGCTAAAAATTACGCATTAAACAAGCATTTAGTGGATATATTTGAGTATACCTAGTTCTTTAGTTTAGATTTTGACGATTTTTGCGGGCCATTTTGCAAAAAAAGGCAGCTTATTTTTTCCCGAATCGCACCAAAATCTAATCAGCACTAGGGTAACCCACAAGTGACTCATCTACCGAATTTTGGGAAATTCGTTCCATTAGTTTTTCAGTTAGAGTGGTTAAAAGCTTTTGCGGGCCATTTCGCAAAAAAAAAAAGCGGGTTCTTTTTTCCCAAATCATACCCAAAACTAATCAGCACCAGACTCGCTCACAAGTGACTTACCTACCAAATTTTGTGAAATTCGGTCCATTTGTTTTTTAGTTAGAGTGGATAAAAAATCTGCACAGACAGGCAGACACACACACAGACGTCACGCTAAAAATGGTTTTTTCGTATTCTAGAGGTCTTGAAACGTATAGATCCGTCGAAAACTCGAGTTGTGATTTTCGGCATGATTCCAATACTTTCCCTATACATTACCATGTATTGCAGGGAAAGTAAAAATCTGATGTGGGCAGCACATGACTTTCCCTGCAGACTTATATTCACGTTCTATTTATTTAAATTAAATTTAATTCACTTTTAATTCAATTTTCGTTCTCATTTGAAAACTGGACTTATTTTCAAAAATGGCGTAGGAAAATACGAAAAACTAAAATATCTCGAGAACGGCTAGCTCTAGTGTAATGGGGTTGGTCTTATTCTTTTCTTTGTTAAAAATTACGCATTAAACAAGCATTTGATGGATATATTTGAGCATACGTAGCTTTTTAGTATAGATTTTGGCAATTATTGCGGGCTATTCTACAAAAAAATGCAGGTTATTTTTTTCTGAATCGTACCAAAATCCAATCAGCACCAGGGTGACCTATACGTGACTCATCTACTGAATTTTGTGAAATTCGGTCCATTAGTTTTTTAGCTAGAGTGGATACAAGCTTTTGCAGGCCATTTCGCAAAAAAAGGCGGGTTTTTTTTATTCCGAATCGTACCCAAAACTAATCAGCACCAGCCCCGCCCACAAGTGACTTACCCTCAAAATTTTGTGAAATTCGGTCCATTAGTTTTTTAGTTAGAGCGGATACAAAATCTGCACAGACAGACACACAGACAGACACACACACAGACGTCACGCTAAAAATGGTTTTTTCGTATTCTAGAGGTCTCGAAACGTGTAGATCCGTCGAAAACTCGAGTTGTGATTTTCGGCATGATTCCAATACTTTCCCTATACATTACCATGTATTGCAGGGAAAGTAAAAATGGATACCAAAAAACGGAACTGAAAAAACTCACTAACCTAGTAAGCATGGCAACACAGAAAGAAGTGCCTTTTTTTTCTTTATATATATATATATATATATATATATATATATATATATATATATATATATATATATATATATATATATATATATATATATATATATATATATAATGGTTGTTGAGATAGTCCAATGAAGAGACCTTTCATGTTACAAAAATCAACTTTATTAGATGGCTCTCTTAAAACACAATGTGTTACATTGAGTCGAGCTCTCTGTCTGGCGTCCATCTCGTAAGAGATCTCAGAGTAGTCTGCGTTGGTTCATGCAATTTACTATTATGGCGGGTGGAATGACGACATGGTAAACGTGCTGTTTTCGCTTTATTATGCCTCAAAAATGTGATGGGAATGCAGTTTCATATGAGAAAGTTTACGTAGAGGTTAAGATTAGTGACCATACAAAGAATGGTAGAAGGAAAAAGGAACTACTGACAGACTTTGTTAATATTAGTAGCTTGGGATAGAATTTAATATAGTTTTAATACGTGCGTGACATGAAATAGGAATTTGGAATAAGAATTATGGAATAAAAGGGCACTTTATTGGGGAATGCTTAATTTCTGAATCACATCTGGCGATACCATTGCACGTAAGCGTTGCTAAATCTTCCTGTTAATTAACAAAGACAGTCTAATATTAAGTAATAAAGGTGGCATCACGCCTATTCTAAATTCAACGACACAACATCATAGATAAAAGGTCATTTAATAAAATCATCCTACAAGACGTACATAGCTTTAAAAATCCAGAGCGCTTTCGGGCATTACTATACCCTTCATCAGTGGCTGTACAAAACAATAAACTCGGAATGCTTATATGTAGACCAGATCAGCAGACAAATTTACATGAATAAACACGAAATAATGTTAGTACAGGCAGGCTATTAAAATTAATCAATTACAAATACAAATTTAGGGATTATATCAAAAAGATTTAAATGAACAAAGAAAAGACACAATTCAAAAATGCAGCCAAGCAAAATTCCAATAATATGATGTCACAGATAACTGTGAAAAGGTTTAATATGCATATAGTCGAGAACGAGTCGCCAGGCCTGACTTAAAATTTGAACAGGATCAAAATTACAAATGGAATCACGGTAGATATAAATAAACAAGGATTCATAAAGAAATATATTACTTGGGTTATTACAACGAATTAAAAGGAAGGTTATTTTAAAGACGGGCTGAAAGTCATCGTTAACAACACATTGGGCAAAAGCCGTAGAAAATTTACCGTTCCGCTACAATACTTGCTCCGTCACCGAGCATACTCCGCTAACCGGATACCAACAGTACGTTTAGTACTACCGATGTAAAATTTTTAGTCATTATCAGGAGTTAACAGGGGTACAACGTTCACCCCGGCATGGCTTTTAAAGTTATCAGTATCCTCTAACTTATCTGTGCGAATATGATTGAATAAGGTAGTAATATTAAAGTGAGCGGGTTTGAAACCAAATTCATGGCAAAATTGTATAAGGGGAATGAAAATCTTAGGATGAGGAGGAAACCTGGATTTATGCGGCAGACGTTCAACAATAGCAACAAGTTTAGTATCAGGTTGAGTGCATTTAAGGTGGACACGCCCAAAAATCTTATAAATAAACGCAAAGGAATAAGCTTCCTCATGGCCAAGATAAAAGATAAAGTTAATTTCATTACTTAAAGTCGAAATAGAAGAGCAAACTTTAAATGCACAATAAAAATAAGCATTAAAAGAAGCGTATTTAGAGGATACAGGATGAGGAGAATTAGTAGGGATACACGAGTTAGTAAAATTTCGTTTACGGAAACAGATGTTTGAAAACCGAAGGAGGTGCGGGTAACAAAAACATCTAGAAAAGACAAAGAAAAATTGGGCTCATGCTCAACGGTAAAATTAATCGAGTGGGGGAGAAATCATTAACTTTATCCAAATGATTAAGAAGATCATTTAAATCATGATCCCAAACAATAAAACATCATCAACGTAACGGCACCAAAGAATAGGTTTAAACATTAAAAAATGGCAAAACCTCGTTCTCAAGCTCCTGTAAAACAGCTTCAGCAAAAATACCAGACAACAGGCTGTACATTGAGGCACCAGATGTTTGCAAGTAAATAGTGTCATGGAAGCCAAAATAATTTGTCTCCGCAACGATGTTCAAGGCAGAAGTGATTGCGTCGATAGAAGGAATTTTAAAATTGTGATGTTGAAGTTTTTTGGCTATAATATTTTGTTTAAAACAAAATCATTTCCAAATAGTACTCTCCACAGTTTTGACGTTGTTTCTTTATTTCCTAGTATTCCTGTTACTAAAGCTATTAATATTATAGCCCAAAACTTCAAAATCGCAATTTTAAAATCCCTTCCATCTACGCAGTCACTTCTGCCTTGAACATCGTTGCGGTGTGACAAATTATTTTTTCTTCCGTGACACTATTTGCTTCCAAACTTCCGGTGCCCCTATGGGCAGTCCGTTATCTGGAATTTTTGCTGAAGCTGTTTTCAGGAGCTCGGGAACGAAATTTTGCCTTTTTTTAACGTTTAAATCTATTCTTTGGTGCCGTTATGTTGATGATGTTTTAATTGTTTGGGATCATGATTTAAATTATCTCCTTAATCTTTTGGATAAAATTAATGATTTCCCCCCCTCGATTAATTTTATCATTGAGCATGAATCCAATTTTTCTTTGTCTTTTCTGGATGTTGTTGTTACCCACACCTCCTTTGGTTTTCGAACTTTTGTTTTCCGAAAAACCCACTTTTACTAACTCATGTAGATACGAGAAAGCGCCATATACAGCTTCCTGCATTTCGACATTTCGCATTTCAGTGGTTCGTTGTTTGAAGCACATACACTTAAGCTAAAAATTTTGACTGCCTTTATTCAATGTATGTGCAGTCATTGCGTCAACTGCATGATAGCCAGACCGAAAGTTTGAATTTATTTTGAATTTCGACTAGTAGATAAGTGGTATTTTATCTAATAAATGTGTATTCAATTTTCATTGTTTATTATATGAATAAACATTTATTTATTTTTTGATTAATGAATTCAATTTATCTCGCCTTTAACTTCCGGGCAATGCCGGTTTCATCTTCTAGTTCAACATGAAACAGTATTTAGTGACAAAAAATTCTTAATGAAAGTTCACCAATGAGTTAGAATTTTTTAAAACCATCTAACCCATAGGAAGTATGCAGCTGGATGAAATATTTTGAAGCAATTCAAACTGGAGTTGTTTGCTAAATTTATTGAAAAATATTCAATGAACACAAACACTAAATATACGCCAAAACAAGAAGTACAAAAGTCATAATATACACATTTACAAACATTACAGCTGTTAAATTTAAAAGGGAAGTTACTGAAATAAAACCAACAAACAAACAAAAAAAGAAACTGGAAACATACTTGCTAACCAATATATTCATTCATAGCCCTAACTCACAGGACCAAAAGCTACCTTCGGCGCCACGCGCTGTAAAATGTATATATTGATTACACTCGACATTTGTTACAGAAATTTGTGAATTCGTGTGCAAAAGAGTTGCGCCAATGTGCTCAATTAAGAAAGAAATAATAATTTAGCAGATTAAAGAAGCACAGGTAAACAAAAAATACCATTTCCTTATCATAGTTTTATTTTCATTCGTTTCAGATCAAGGAGGATTGGAAATATGTGGCCATGGTGATTGATCGCCTCTTCCTCTACATCTTCACCTTCGCCTGCATCGTTGGTACCCTTGGCATCTTCTTGCAAGCCCCCTCACTTTACGACCCTGAAAAACCCATAGATGTCACACTGTCCAAAGTAGCCCTTGGTCATGACATGCCCGAAACCATCTTCGACTAAGGATTGGTCTTGGATATAACATTAACGAAAACGTCCCTCGTTCCAGCCCATTAAGATCGCAAAAGCCTACCGGAATTTTTCTGAAAATCTAGGTTATTAAAAAATGCTATTAACCAGCTACACTTTTGAATTATTAAATACAGCCACATTTCAAAATTTTTTTATTGCTTTTAAATAAATAAACTGTTTAAATATTGAACGTGTTTGCTTTACTTCTGAGTGATTCAAACACTTCACAAATAAGCATCAATATTGTAACATTTTACATTAAAAAATCTCTTTCTATTTATAAATCGACATAACTTGCGCCAGATGTCGCCCTGTCATCAAGATATTCTCTTATTGGCTATTGCAAACTTAAGGTGCTCTGACAAGGTACAGTTTCGTTATTTGCCTCCACGAAGCCTATTTGAATGGATTAGAGAGTCCCAAGTAAAATTTGGAAATTATATTTTGGAAGTTCCTATATAAACTATTCTTACATTCTGATTATAGATTTGGAAGACTCAAAATAGTTCTGTTAAATTATTTGATGGGAGATCACATTTTGCTAAAAGTTTTTAGATTTCAAAATTTTCTTAACAAGACACAAAATTTACCGTTCATGACATACAAATAACTTTGAAAAATATATCCAATAGTTAGTTTTTACTGCAAAAAACTCTTCTGTCACAAAATCAGTCATTGTTGGAAATTTTACTTATCCATTGCTGTTGCATATATCTTGTTAACATATTGGGGGAAATTCTCTTATCTTGAATAATTTTTTTTTTCTTGCAAACTCATTCGTTTTAAGTAAATTATTTTTGCCAGATATATTAATTAAAATAACGAGGAACCTTTAAATTGTATTTATGTTCACTATTCTTTAATTATATTGCTAATTAACAGTATTAACAACTTAAATTTGAGCTTGAAATTTTGTTATTCCAAAACAAAAAAACATAAATATAATACAACAATATTTTTAAAGGGAGATTTTTAGACGTAAACATTTACTTTCTAATGAAGTTAAGTTTAAATTTAAAAATAAATATTTATAATGATCTGTCCTGGAACTGTTATTCTGGAACTTTCATGATAACCTACCATAGGACTGTAACTGAAATTGGAGTATAAATGCATATTTCAATTTAATTATCAAAAAAATTATTTCTTCATAAATATGTGTCCTGCACACATACCACAAGCAGTTCGCGCCTTTAAGGTTTTTCAAAAAGAACTGCATGGCCTAAACTTATTAAAATAAATCCGAGAATATTTATTTTTTTATTCCAATCTGCATTTTATACTTACATTTTTATCACCAGGTTTTAAGTAGTTGAAAATGAGAATTTCCAATTTTGCTTGGTGCAGTCCAATCAGAATCAGTCCAATCAAAAGTGCCCCCTCCTCCCGCATCCAGTAGCCTACGCAATCCAATTAAAATTTATTATTGAGATATGTCAATAACACCAAGTAATGTCTTAAGAAAATATGAATTTACTCTTTGAGAAAGCTTGGTCATTGAAGAAAAATGTGTTTATTAAGAATGCTTATTTTCAAATGTTCAAGTATTATTGTACTTAAAGCAGATGATTTATAAAACTTTAAGTGTATCGGTTAATGTGTATTTATTTATCAATTTTTTTTTTTTGTAAACAGTAGTTGTGGTTTTTTGCTTTTCGGAAAATTTATGATTTAACAATAATCTTATATAAGCAGATGAATTATGAAAATAGAAGTAAAAAATCTATTTACTGAGAATATTATGAAATATGAGATTTTGATTGTGCTTAAAATATATGATTTATGAAAGCTTAAATATCAGTTATATGTGTACGAAGAATCAGCTAATAAATCAGTTTATATTAAGCATCAGTTAATTATATTCAGTGTACTTATGGTGTACTTATTTTTTTATACTTTTATATAAACGAATGAATTTTGAAAATTCATGTATCTGTAAATTAGTGCTTATTGAAATTATTTATTAAAAATGCCCAATATGGTTAAGTTAGATGACTTAATCTATCGGTAAATAATAAATTTACTCTAATTTTTGTTTTTGCAAAATGTTTCACTGTGTTACATGCTTAAAGCAAAATAATTTATAAAGTTGTTTCGGCTATTAAAAATTATATTTTCTCAGCAAACAAAAAAATATATATGTAAGTGTATTATTAGGATACTTATAATGTAATGTTGGATTTTGTAATGTGCTTGTATTAAGTGATATATGAAATTTGTGTATTGAAAAGAGTGTAATTGTTCACTCAAAGTACTCATAATAAATGCTTTGGTTTTGCCATATTCTTAGAGCGTATGAAATATGCAGTATTTAGTATCAATTAATTTGCTTATAGAAAATACATTTTTAAAAATTCATTCGATACTTTATATAATACAAATCAGTTATGAAACTTTACAACTGATTAGCAGGAACATGATTATTTTAGTGAACATAATTCGTCTAAAAACTTTTATTTTATTACCAGAAATTTTACAAAAGTATTAATGGAATGAAATTTTAAATCCTTACTAAAACTATATAAATAAAGCAAAAATATATGTAACGATAATATATAAGCAAGAACATGATTCGTCTAAAAACTTTTATTTTAAAACCAGAAATTTTACAAAAGTATTAATGAAATGAAATTTTAAATCTTTAACCGATAGTTGGACGATAAATAATTGTCAGTCACGTGCAGTCTCTCTGGTACATGGTATCGGCAAAGAAAATATAAATTGCCATGAATATTAAACAAATATTTTAACCTTTAAGTTTATAAATTATTTGTACAATATACAATTCACTGAGACAAATTTTAGTGTGCAATTTTAGTGTGTATTTGTTTATAAAATTGTTAACCGTAAAAATGTTGAACATTCTCATATATTTGATATCTACCGCTCGTTATATAAATATTACTAACCAATGATATAACTATTTCAATTTATTGTCACATACTTAATTTTGTTTTTATGTATATTATAACGTATTGAAAACGAAATATTTTTCAGTAATTCATAATTCATCTGCTTCTATTCATATTTAGACTTAAATTGTGGTTTAAAATATAGTTTTTCATGTATTGTTTTTATAAAGCATTATACGTCTAATGATATTTGCAGATAAGTGATAAGTTAATTATGTTTCAAACTCTGATTTAAAATTTTGCTAATATTTAAACATTTTTAATATATTATTTCATCCATTTCACTGAAATTATAATTCTTTAATGTTATGGTGACTAGAAAAATGGATTAAATTATAACGTGAAAACTGATAAAGTCTCATATTAGTCTTACTTGGGTCAGTATTGGTTACTCCTTACAAAATTTGCAGTTGTTCAATACTTCGTTTGATTAAATTGTGCGGCTATTGAAATTTATTACTAGCAAAAATCAACAATTTTCTGAAACCGAAGAAAACAGCATCTGTAATTGATACATTTTATCAGAGAATTATTATTGATAATCGAAACTTTTTTACCATTAGAACACAACTACATATTGTTAAAATGTTTTCATACACTGAAATTCTTAAAGTATCTTAAAATATTTGGGTTCCATGTTGATATTATTGTTCATTTTCCTGTTCGTAAATTGCTAAATTTTAGATTCTTATTATGATCTGCTGATGACTGCTGTAATTCCAAAGCGTAGTCAGTTTACAAACGCAACTATATAAATAAATTCATAGAATAACGAATTCAAGATGATGTAAATTAAAGATCAGCAGTAAAGTTTAAAAAAATTCAGTACTCTCTTCCTAATACTTTTATTAATCTAAACTTGAATTAATGATAATTCGTCTTTTGTCTGTAAAATTCTCTGTTAATTTTGCATGTTATGTATTTTATCTTTCGCAAGCTAAAACTTATTCTAAACTTCTGTCCGTGATTATGTAAGAAATGAGGAATTTATTATTTCTGGTCACCATGCATAAAAAATTATTGAAAGTAAGTCGGTGAAATGTATAATTTGTTTATCGCATTCATGATTAAAGGTCATTGAATCTTCGCAGAATAAGATTCAACTTTTAATCCATTCTTATATGCTCATTCTGTAAAACAGTAGTGGCCAACCTTTTACAATATGGTGCTAAAATTTTTCAAACATTTGTTTACACTGTCTTAATATAGTTCAATGTTAATTTTCCTCGATAAACATAAAACTACGAAATATGATAGTATTTTTATTGAAAATATTATGTATGTTTAATATTTATCTCACTGAATATACTTTCATTGAATATACTTTTCTGCATTATCAGTGATACATTTTTAAAAGATCATCTGTAATTTATCACCATTTTATTTCATTCTTGAAATTAAAATATTTCAAAAGAACTATAAATCTGACAGATTGTTCAGTACCTATGTTCAATAAGTCATGTCTGAAAATATATATCTAAGCTTCAGTATAAACTTCAGTCTCATTCGAGCACAGGAATACCTACATACATGCTGCACATTGAATTACAATGTGGGATAGTATACGATTCCAACTGAAGTCTATACGTATATGACATTGGATGAAATGATTTGTGTGACTATCAATCAATATAAGTCAATTTTAAGCCTATTTTACTTATTAAACTCATTAAAATCTTATGTACTTCAGGTGCCCTCAGTGGTCCTAGTGATATCGGTTGGCCACCGCTTTATTATATCTTTATGTTCTCTTTCAAACTCTGATCGTTCAAAGTATTTTTATATTATTATTATATTAAAATATAGTAGTCTCTCAAAGCGTACATCTCCAAAATGACTTCAAAAACCAATGAGGCCCACAACAATGAACACAATGGTTGTTCGTTGTTCAATCCTTCTAGATGTTTCCAATGGAGGATTCGAGAATTTTAAATATTTGTGAGCTTTGTCTGCTTAAAAGGGGTACTGAGTTACAACGAATGTAAAACTTAGATTAATAATGAAAATAAAGAAACCTTGCATTGAATTTCTAAATTTGGATTTCAATTCAAATTCAGATACGTTGAAAGCATTTTCTTTCATAAAAAGTGTTCTCTATAGAACATTTTCTTTCAAGAAAATTGTTCTTTGTATAAACATTATAAAATAAAATGTCTCAATTTATAGAGATACTGCTTAAACTTTGTTTGGTGAAATAAATATGGAATAAAATACAGTGCTGTAAAATATTAAATAATTTCTTTTCTCAGGAAGTTGTAATATCGCATGTATCTTCGAAATATAAGATTTTTTTTAAAGTAAATACATTCACAAAGCATCCTTTTAGACAGTTCTGCGAAATTTTAATGTTGCCTTTATAATTATTTTTGATAAATTTTGTTTTTCATTGCAAAAGGAAATGGGATAAAAGTGAAAATAAAACCCATTTTGTTTTATCTTAAAGTTCATATTATCCAACTTATTAAATAAATTCAATTCATGATTCTATAGATTAGTAGGTATTGACTAGTGCATTCATTGACTAGACATTTATATTACTTTTTATTAGTACAGTGCCAATCCCAGCCCTTATTATGATTATCTAATATTGGTAGGTATTGACTAGTGACCTTATTTAGATTATTTTTTAATAGTAGTCCATTACTTGGCACTTTTAGTCAAATAAATAAATAACAACACATTTTTGTTCAGATTTAATATTCTATAGAAAACTGAATTTCAAAACGTAATGAAACTTTTAATAGTTAATTCTTTACGGCTTCATTGTAGGTATGGATAATTCAGTAAATTTATACACTATATTAGAAAACATAGTCGCTAATAATAGACTAAAAACTAGTGACTAAAATAGACTAGTCAAATTTTAAAGTTGCTTGTTAGTTAGTAGAGCCAGCCGAACTATTTATTCCATATCTTGAGATTACTGAGATTGTTTTTAACTAAAAATAAATAAAGAAAATGAAGAACATCAATTAAAATTTTTAAAAGAATAAAGAAAAATAATTGAAATCTAAATTTACAATCAAATTTATTTTAAGTGTTTCGCTGTTCCACAGTACCCTATATAAACACAAAACAAAGTAGCGTAGATAATTAGACTAGCAGAGGCAACATTTACTCACTCGTTACTAAGCACTGGTTGAAGCCATCAAAGTCGGCATCTTTGTTCACCATCTATATCTATTTGCATAACAATCTATATCAATACATGTATATATCTATGTATACAGTACATTATCGATAATCACCGTTCTTGCGAGGCGGCATTTTATGATTTGAATGGATATGATCCCCTTGAGTTCACTTTACCTCTTTTCAAGCATAGATAGCATACAGCTGCAATTATCGAAATATACGTATAACATGCTGCTACTTTTGCATAAAGATAGCACGCAGTTGCAATTATATAAACATAACATACTGCTGCATTTGCCTGTAGCATGCAACTACAATTATACAACTATAATATACCGCTGCATTTGCATAAAGATACCATACAGCTACAATTATATAAATATAACATGCTGCTGAATTTGCATAAAGTTAGTATACAGCTTCAATACATAAACATAATATACAGCTGCAATTATATAAATATAACATGCTATAGCATTTGCATAAATATAGCATATAGCTGCAAATATAGAAATATAACATACTGCTCCATTTGCATAAAGATAGCATACAGCTCCAATTATAGAAATATAATATACTGCTGCATTTGCGTAAAGATAGCATACTGCTGCATTTGAATAAAGATAGCATACTACTGCATTTGCATAAAGATATCATACAGCTACAATTATATAAACATAGCATACTGCTGAATTTGCATGAAGTTAGTATACAGCTTCAATTATATAAACATAATATACAGCTGCAATTATATAAATATAACATACTTCAGTATTTGCATAAAGCTAGCATATAGCTGCTATTATAGAAATATAACATACTGCTCCATTTGCATAAAGATAGAATACAGCTCCAATTATAGAAATATAACATACTGCTACATTTTCATAAATATATCATACTGCTGCATTTGCATAAAGATAACATACAACTGCAATTATTGAAATATAATATACTGCTGCATATACATAAAGATGACATACATTGAGTATTGCGTACATGTGTAGTTAAAAAAGTAATCGTAACGTAGAGTTGCATAAATATTGCTTCCTATAAGGTGTTTGTATATATATATATATATATATAATAAATAAGATAAAATTAAAAATAAAATAGTTATACTAATTTAAAACATGATAAGTGTCATACCCTGGTTCAAAAACAATACGGAGGAAAATTAATTAAATATGATATGATAGGAAATATCAGACAAAAGGAAAACAATGCTACCATAAAAGACAAAATGATCTTAATTTCAAATATGAATATTACACATGAATTTCTCAGCATTCAAGAGCGAAGCATACTAATCAAGTTCAAACAACAAAGGATTATCAAAATCTGGAGGCTCAAAATATTAAAATGACAAAATCAGAGAAAAAAATACAATCCGAAAATATGAAATAGGATAGAAGCTCTGTGAATCCAGCTTATCAAGGATCTTTGCATCCACAGAGGTTCCAAATGTGTTTCGCTCAACGATACAACCACATGGTTATATGATTCCCAAATAAGTACCAAAAATTTAACAAAATAAATAATTCCAATTAAGAATCTATGAGAGTAAAATAATTCTAATGTCCTAAAACTAGATTAATTTGCATGTGATGCAAATAATTGGAAAATATTCAGGTGTAATTATTATATAAATTGTGAAAGTGAATTAAAATTCATAAATTGAATTTACTGATCCGCGAAATTTTTAATCATGATTACACTTTTGTTTGGCTTTAATAATCTATAATCACAAGGGGAAAGTATATATAGATTTACAAGATCTCTTTTGAACAACATTTTGAGCATTTTACTGTACAAAAAAGAATGTATGCAGAAGTGATTGGTTGACAATGAATAAAATCTATTTAGTATCTTATAATAAGAAAAATGATAAGCTAGAGAGAATAATGCTTAATAATGGAAACTAATATGCATGCTTGGCTATCAAGAAATTCATTTATAATAATTCGACAGATATGCAATTGAATCCATCATATAGAATTAATTCCAAGCATAGATTTATTGTGGGAATATGTGTTGCCCATTAAAACGAGACAAAAGATCTCATTTTTTATTGCGTTTTTAGTCATTGGATTGAGAATGTTTGCCGGATAATTTGGCGGGAAAAGTTTCTGAATAGAATCCATTCCATGCAAAGTGCCACCTCGCAAATGAACTCTTACTGATGAAAATCAGTGAAAATGGCAGCTTTTTGACTTTGTCTGTGTGTAAATGTATCAATGTGTCGTCTATTTAAACTTTTCTCCATGTGCAGCTCAGTAGTTTAGTGACTCGCCCTTTCTCTTCAGCGGTTGAAATGTTTCAACACGTAAGTATCAAGCGATTGGTAACTTGGTAAATTTTTTTCAGAGGCTTGCCTAATAATACATTTTTGCTTCGTTGAAATTGCCTAAAAAGTGAGTACCCTAATAAAAAAATTAATGAGAATTTTTTTTTCTGTCTTTTTAATTAGCTCAGTACTTTAGACTGTTTCCTATTTTATGACTTTCCTCTTACTTACTTTGCCAAATATTTTATTAGGTTTTTCAATTATTTTTTTTTATTTTTGCATTTCCATTTTATTTCAAAATTACAGATATATATTGCGCCTGTAAATTTAATTATAACAATCCGATGTTATAGTAAAAATTAAATCTAATATTAAATGATTCTCTACTGTGTTTGCGGAACACAAAAATACATGAAATTGCGAGTTTGGCACATTTGTAATGTTTAAGTCGCGCCTTCGTAACGATAACAACACAGTTGATAATTACAATTAAAATTATTGGTTACCTTGGTGTATGTTTTAAATTCAATCAATGAACAATACAGTATCATCCAGCATAATGAAGAACTTGAATAATAAAGAATAGAATGGTATAATAAAGAATTATTCTTGATTTCAAAACATATGAAGATCGTCACGCCTCTGAAAACTATTAAGTCTAGCACAAAAGTTTTGAATAGGAACTTTTTTAAAATTTAAAATACAGGTTCACAAACCTAAATTTGTTACACTTATGTCCCGAAGCGTTTTTCAAGTCAGATTTTTGCTTTGCAAATTGTAGATTTTATGCAACGTACTTATATAAATCTTTTGGCTATAATCATGACAAAAACTGGCTAATTTCATAGTTAGTCATAACACGTAGCGACAAGTTTAGCCATTTTGGGGCTACATATGGCAATTTTGATGCGTTAAACGTTCCACAAAATGGCAAAATCTATCCAGAAAATGGCTAAGTTGGCAAACCTGACCCAGTACAGTATTATCATAAGTAAATTAAAATTTTGACAATCGATAAGTTTCAAAATTCCAACGACCTACACGCTTTAAAAAAAAAATAGTTATCAGTTCACAATATGTTGTGAACTAATTGGTAAACAGGATGCCCATTTATTGTGTATTTATAAATTTCGTTGGTGCTTGGATTATTCTTTTTTTTTCACAATCTGTGTACTTCAAACATTTTAAGAATTTATTTTAACTATTCTTATCATTTTACCAGCCAATAGAGCATGGGCACGAGTGTAAATAAACAACCTGCGTAGTAGAATGCGCAGAAACGAAGGGCAAAAGAGCATTATTTTTATCATAGCGTGTAATGGTAAACGGACGATGATGTCAAATAAAAATTAAAACTAAACCCATTAAATGTCGAAATTTATGTTTGAGATGAAAATAAGTTATTTAGAATACTTGAATAACAACATATATTTAAAGATTTAATTTGCTAAAGTGCACTTTAAGTGATTTTAAGTGAATGTACACTACTACTTATTTTTACCGAAGTCCCTAACTAGCGTTCTAAAGATGTATACATTTACTAGCAAATGTACTAGCGAGCTAGAAGGAAACGCTATATAATGATTTTTCAAGAAAAATCTCGTGTATATATTTTAATTGAAGTGAATATTTTATTTTCTGGTTAATTAAAAATATCCATCAAAGAAAATAAATTTGGATATATCCTACTAAAATTAGAGGTTAAACCATTGTAAGTTTCTAAAGTAGCCGTTTTTAATACAGAAATAATGAAAACTTCCATATTGCTAAGCAAATGAGTATTTTGTTTTGGAAACGTCACGAAACGTAAGGGCAAAATTGTCTGTGTGACGTCACGTGACCATGCTCTATGCTCATATCTAATAACCAGTATGTGTGTACCGACCACAACTCAAGTGCTTGGGCATCGCCACATCATATAGTAGAATAATTTTTACAGTGAAACGTTTAATTAGAGTATAATTAAAGACTATATAATATAGTATAAACTAATATTTATGTAATTTTAAACTGGTAAAAAAAAAATGGCGGGATGAATATAGATGACGACCACTTTACACCAAGTGTTCGCATCCTTTCATCACTGGCGCGATAACTTAAAACCAGATGTAATGGTGCTGGCCACAGGTAGTATCCAAATTTATTTATGACAAACAGATATATTTGCCGTTGCACGTGACTAAAATTGAGGAAATTCTATTCGCATTCTAAATGAATTTGCTCTTCAAAAAATTTATCAAAATATTTAATTAAAATCCCCTAAGAAACATGTATATGAATAGAATATAAGAACCTTTGTTTTACAAAATTACCTGCAATAGCAAATCACACAATTGAAATAGCCAAACAATCCAACATTTTAACATTCAGCAATCTAATCCACAGAAGTGATCTAACCCATCTTGATGCAGTTTGTAAACCAATTTATTAAAAAAAAAAAATGTAGGCCAAAATGGAAAAGCTAAAATGGCAGTAAAAGTTGATCCGCGAAATTTTTATTTTCTTACAACAATCGATTAAACACAATAGAAAATATATGCATTCGAAAAATGTTGCCTAAATAAAATAGTTGAATTAAGAAATTGAAAATATCAATCATTTACGGAATCTTTTATAATCCTACTGGTATAATCCAACTTATAAATTAGTTGTAAAATAAATAACTTTAGGCTAACGTCAATAACTTCCAGTTTCATGAATTTGCTTTTGTATTTTAAGAATTGTCTAATAACAGACAATGGTTACGGTTGTGGACCTGTATATAAAATTCAACAATTTTTTTGAAAATTGAGAACAAATTTCAGCTGAAGAGGAATCTTAGAATTTTTGGTAGAATAGGTAAATTCTTTTCTCATTATAGTGCGCTTCCAAAAGCTTTGTCTTCCAATGTGTACATTTTAATTCATTATTAGTTAGAAAGGAATAAACTGATCTGATTATTGTATATGAATGATGCATCTATTATTATTAACTAACACTTCGTTTGTCTTTATGTGCCTAAAAATATTTAAATACAATTTTTTTTTTTGCGTTTTTGCATAAAGTACTTAAATATAAATTAAATTCATAGTGCGCATTTGCATAAAATATTTGAATTGCTTAAACCTTATAAACTTTAAATACAGTAAAATCATTCTTTAAAGGCTTAATTTTATTAAAATTAGTTCTCCGATCATGGATTTTATTTATTAACTTATTTATTTATAATATTTTTCTGATACATAATATAATTATAGTAATAAATAGCAAAACTTATATATGTAAGCTTTTATAAGCTCTTATGTAAGAGTTAATTATTACTTTTAAATTTTTCAGTTGTTTACAGAAATGTGTTTCATATAAAAAATTTATTATTGCGTATAGTGTGTTGATGGAATACCAGCCGCCATATCACGAGGAGGAAGATTTTAGTGAAAGTCATTCTTTGAGCCAGGAAAACATTTAATATTTAGAAGACTGGGAATTTTGCCATTTTTTAATGTATTGTAATGCATATAGAATTATCTGTGGTTTTAACGAATAATATATAAAGATTCAACGATGTTCTTAAGTATTTTCCTAAACTTAATTCTTATACTATACACACAAAATAATCGTTACTGTAAATATAATCTCTTGTATAAAAGTTAATTTCTACTTTTCAAAATTTTCAGTGTTTCCTGAAATTTATCCCATAGGAAATAATTTCTAGATTGTGTTTAGTGTGTTGAAAGATAACCTGCCGTCATATCATGAAGATGTTATTAAATATCATTATTAGAGCTGGAAAAACAGGAAAATTTGAAATGCAGGGTATTTTGCCATTTTTATTTTTAAATATATCGTTATGTATATAATATTATTTCTTGGTTTGGCGAATATTAGATAGAAATTCAGCGATGTTTATAAACATTTTCGCACACTAAATTATTGTGCTATAAACATAAAATAATCTTTACTGCAAAGTTAATATTTAATGTAAAAGTCAATTTTTGCTTTTTAAATTTCCCAATTCTGAAATTTGTTTCACAAGAAATATTTTTAAGATGTGTTTAGTGTGTTGAAACCAGCCCTCATATTATGGGAAAGAAAACTATATTGAAAATCAATATTAGAGCTGGGAAAACAGAGAAAATTTGGAATACCGGAAATTTTACCATTTTTTTATGTACTCTCATGTACACAAAATTATGCTGTTATACCAATTTTTATATAAACATTCAAGGTTGATCATAAACATTTTTTCCAAATTAAATGTTTATACAATGAACATAAATCAATTTTTAAGGTAACCGTATGGCTTGGGATGTTTTTGCTCACAAAAAAAATATAATTTAGGGAAAAAAGTTATATTCGTAGGGGAAATTTTAGCAAACCATAAAATGCCACACCTTTATATTTTCTCCTTTTTTCTTAATGAATAAAATATGTTCAAATAGTTTTTAGAAGGAAAATTACAAATAATTTCATAAATAATTGCCGCATTGTTTAAATTCATAATGTGTAATATTTATAATTATATATCACCATATACGCAAGGAATTATTTATATTTATATTACAATATTTATACTACGTCAAAATTATTATTATGAAATACCATAGATGTTTATGAAGCATAATAAATATATAATTATTAAGTACAACATATTATCTTATAATATTACTGAAAGTAAGCAAATTTCGTCTGAAGTTTATCTACTTTATATAACAGATGCATCATTCTTATTACACTAATTGTAAATTGCACGAAATTCTTATCTTGGTGCTTTAATGTGATTTTTAATTTTAAAAATACTAATTACACAATTTTAGCCTCGAATTGTCTTAGAATATTTGTATAAGATCTTAAACTTGTATTAGTGCAAGATAGAAGTAATAACGATATACACATTTTCATAAGATAAAAACTAATTAATCTAAAACTTAATTAATTTTACAAATCAAGTTTAGTTAGTTACGCGAAAGGAAACTGAAAATCATTCTAGAAATTAATGGTATATTAGTTACATTTATGATGCAAAATATTTATAACCATATACACAAAAAATAATATGTATTCATATCATATAATTTATTTTACTCCAAGATTATTAAAGATAATATAATAAATAAGAGAAATATATAAGATATAATTAAGATATTATAGATTAAAGTAAGAAGTATTAATCAAAGTAAGAAAATTTAATCTCCAGTTTCTCTCCTTTATATAAAAGATGCATCATTCTTATCACATTAATTTTAAATTGCACGAAATTCTTATCTTCTTGCTTCAATGTGATTTTTATTAAAAATTGAAATATCTGACTTTGCTAGAACTTGCTTAGGATCGCGGTTCCTGCGCGGATTGTGACACGCGAAACATATAAAATCGCGGGAAACTTACCGCAGAAGCTGAATGTGGAATTTTTTAATCGAATTTATGAAAATTTGATGTATTTGTATCTAATTTACAATTCCTCTTTTGAATCCTCTAGTTTTGAAAGCCGATCTACTTTTTAATTGAATGCTATGATCTGTAAAGATTAGTGTGTATAACTCTCACCACTTTTTAAAATTAATGAATTTGAAATATAAATTAGTAATCTACTTTTTAATTGAATGCTATGATCTGTAAAGAATAGTGTGTATAAATGTCACCACTTTTTAAAATTAAAGAATTTGAAATTTAAATTAGTGATATCACCTTTCGGATACTTGTAATTTATTAATTTTTTTTTTTTAAATCTTCCATCTTTTCTTTTCAAATCATTCATTATGTATTGTAGTATTGTCGCTTTATCAGTATTATTTCACATTAGCAAATACATTTTAATTTATTTGCTAACAAATTTCTAATTAATAAAGTTCTTATTAGAAAATTAGATCTTATCTATGTTGTTTGTGTGGTGCTGTTTAATAACTATGAATGAATATTTGAGATTATGGATGTTTTTCGTAATAGACGCAAAGATTTCAGTTAATTATTTCCAACGCCTGCAAAACAAATATTTTCATTGCATCTCAAAATTGCATTTTTTCGCCATTAATAACATATATATTATTACTATGATATACATATTATTCCCAATTGTTGCATTGTACCTTATATTTTTGGCTCTATTGTATATTTATATGATTAAATGAATATATATATAACTTTGTATAATTCTTTTTGATGTTAACGACTGTATGACGTCAGTATTACAAAGTATATAAAGTATATAACTTTGAATAAATATACATCTTTGATGATGTTGATTGTATGACGTCGGCATCCCGAAGTAAACTACTTTTTGATGTTGACGATGTTTGATTCATTTTAATGTATTTAAGATATTGATGCTGACGATTGTACGACGTCAGCATTACAAAGTATAAAATTTCTTTGTTCTAATGATCTTTGAATAATTATAAGTTTTTAATTATGTTGATTGTATGACGTCAGCTTCCCAAAATATATAACTTTTTGAAGTTGACGATGTTTGATTGATTTTAATGTATTTAAGATATTGATGCTGACGATTATATGGTATCAGCATCTCAAAGTATATGAATTTTTGGCGCTGGTGTTAGTTGATTAATTCTAATGTACTTAGATAGTATGTTGTTTCTATTGCAAAATATAAGTTAAAAACTTTCTAACAGCCCATTTCAGTTGGGATAAAGCTGATCGTTTTAATTGCTTTTACATGTAGCTCCAATTGCGTTGCACGTCTTAAGTGTTTAAAATGTTATCTAAAGATAATTTTATGTATGGATATAGTGTTTGGTGAATCAATAGCATCGTTGATCGACTACTATTGTGCTATAATTAACGTGAAAAAGTTAACAAATTAATAACAAGGACTGAAGCTATTTGTCATAGCGAACATATGACCAACAAAACCAATTTGATACCGAATGTTGTTGCTCGATGATAGGTCTCCTATATCCGCTTTTATAACATGTTTGTGGTTGTGAGACACTTCAATGTGACATCTCTTTTAAGATTTGAAGATATTTGTAGATTCTTCACCATTTGCAGTAGATTCTACAGGATTAATTATTTTTTATAAAAATGAAATTCTTGGTGAAATTTCGAATTTTATTTTGCACCATTGTCAAAATTCAGTGTTAATCGAAATATAATTGCTTTAATTTTATTTTGCACATTTGTCAACTTCATAAATGGACGAAAAAATCCTTCTAAATATGCTACACATTTTATATGCGTTTTGTTAACTAAACGTACTACATTGATCTCGTGTCTTAATGTGGATATCTGTGTGATGAAGACCCAGACCGTCCGGCTCGTCAACAAGGACTTGAGCAACCATTTGGACGGCCGGGGATATCTGTGTGTATGAAAATTGCAATGAAAATTGCAATATATTGCATCAATGTGCTATATCATTACTTTAAAATTACAAGTGCTTACAGGAAGTTTTGTTTTGTATTAAATTAGTATCTGTGTTTACTAAATGGCTTAAATTATATAATATTAAATAACAAAGTGTTCTACTAAATGTGATTTTGTTATATTTATTGATTGATTAACATACGAGTATAAAGTAGCTTGACTGCTTTTCCAGAATGTGTATTGTGTGTTTTGAATAATATATCAGACTTATGCAATGTTTTACAGACAATTTAGAATTATTGTTAAACAAGAGCATAATTTAATAAATACCTAGCTGAAATGACACTATTGCAGTAATAATTCAGCATGTCCTGCTATGGAATTTAGACCTGTTATATAGTTACGTTACGTTCAATGAAATTCATTTTTTTAATTCATCAACATTGTAGCGACATACGTAATAGCAACAGCTGTTCATTATGAAACTTTACATTTACTGATATACAAAATTGCCTTCTGTTCAAAGCACTTAAGTTGGGAATTGTTCAACTAGCATGAAGGCATGAAAAACCAAGAAAAGGCTTCTTTTAAATGTTGGAGCAAAATCTTTCTCATTTTGGATTTGTGCCCATAAGGCAAAAACCGCAAGTCGTATGCTGACAAACATGGCCGATATGAGGTCTCACTATCTTTCCCTTGTAATAGTGAGGATAATTTCACTATTGCAAAGAAAATGGAGTTGTTTCTCCTCCTCCTCCTAAAGTCCTCCTGTTTCTTTATACCTTCATGTTAACACATTCAGGCTTTAGAAAGCTCACAAAAATTGACGTTTCGAAACTAGAAAGTGGTAGTTAATCTGAAATATTTTATACAAAGTATCTGCTTTATTACATTTTACATGTTCTGATAATTTCTGATTAAAACATTCAAATCAGTCATATACAATATTTCAAACACCATCGCTAATACTTCGGAGAAAAATTATAACTTTTTAACAACGCAATAACTTGAGATCCGGAATTTTAATGTAAACTACTTATACATTATTCTATATTACAATACTACCTCAATGTGGAAAAAATAGATTGCCTTATCATGTTAAAACAATCCAATTAAAGTAATCTAAAAAATAACCTGATCACATAAATAGTAATCTAGACATTGAAATATAAAAGATACATATTGATAATAAATGCAAAAATGTGAATTCAAATACCAAAAATAATATATTTATTTACATCGTTTTTTTTTTGTATAATGATGCACACAGTTATAAAATTTACTATTTAGGGTGGTAAGCTTTATAACCCATTCTTTTATAAAAAAAAAAAACATGGGCGTTCGTTGTGTTCCCTATTCCAATCTTAAGAATCGCAGTTCCCCGTCGATCGACAGAGGGTGCTTTTTCAGCGAAGCGAAAAACTCTTGAAAACACATTAACATTTGTGTCTTTATCGATCGCCGCAGAAGTACAAACGACAAAGCTTCTATTAGGGCTCCTGATCCCGCTCAAGTCAATTTAGAAAAATATGAATGTTAGTCATTATATGGTAAAATGGAGGCATTGAAGGAATAGCAAAATCCTCGTAATTCCATTGCAACAATTAGTTAACCACTATTGGAAAGATATGAATTTAAAAAAGTATTAAAAAAATGCACGAAATAGAAAATATCAATAATTCTAGTAATCTTATATCATCTCCCAGCCTCAATCCGAAATTCATTCTTCTATCAATTTCGTTATTATTTAGATCAAATACATGAAATAACAGTAAAATAGTTTGCCTTTTCGCAGCATATTTGACCAATAAAACATTTTTTTATAACATGAAAACAATTTATTAAATTTGCTACACATCAAGATGTAATTATATTTAAATAGAGTTGCAGAAACTATTGTATCTTCAATGCAATTTGTATAGCCTGTTATCTTGTCAACCTCTGGAACTAGAGGCTCAAAACATAGGCGTAGATATCTACATAAATATAAAAAAATGGCTATGTGAAATGAAAAAGAAATTCGTCAAAAACAGAGTTTGCGCAGTTTGCGCATTTTTAACGCGAGACAAGATTTCATGGACATTTTTTCACAAGATTTAAAGAAATTGTTCGATCCTTTCCATTGCAAAAGTTCGTTCAAGAAATTGTACACAGGAAGCTGTGCCGTTCAATTTTTATTTTACACGATGCAAGTTCACACAATACATTGACGGTACAATTTATTGATTCAAATTCATTATTGTGTACATAGGTCTTTAATACCATCTTCCCTGCAAGACTCATGTAATGCATGGATCACGGTGCCTGTTCCTTGTACAATGTACTGGATACCAAATTTTGGAGGCGCTATAGCTATCGGCGGATTTGTAATTATGTTACTTTAAGCTTATTGTGGCATTTTAAAGTGAATTTTCACAGAAATTTGATCTGATGGCAAGTTATTATCTAGAGAATTTTGAGTGAGCTGGACGGCCTGGGGAATAATAATAATAATAAATCTGGAGAGTCATTTCTGGCGACTACTCTAAACCACTAGGTGAGTTCGGTATCCTGAGTTTTAAAACAAATAAAAAATCCAGAGAGATAAGTTTAATTGTTCTAAACCTTCTGGTGAGCTGGGTGGCCTGGTTGGTCGCAATGATCTGGACAGTCAGGTAATTAGGAGGAGTTCAGAAACCAAATCGATTTATTTCCACGAAGTCTGAAACTGAGAAATAAAAATTTCAAGTCCATAGTAAATTCCATGATAGCTCTGTACAATTAATATTTCCTGTACTCCTGTATATAAATTGAAAATTTTAGCACATTGAACTTTAAAGTAGTTTAATTTGTATATGTATCTTAATAACAAAATTAACCTTAATAACAAAACTAACCTTTACAACAAAACTAACATGTATAACAAAATTAAATAATTTAACCTTAAAAACAAAATTTGCTATTGAAGTTGCACGTGCAGTATTTTAAATCTACAAAAAACAGACCGCAATAAATAAAAACTATATGACTTAATCATTCCAGTCACAATTCCACATGCATAAATCTTTGTTAAATTGTTTTGTAAAAGTGTGAAATTTCATTGAATGCTTTTATTGTACACCAGAAAATCTTGTAAGCATATTGTATGCATATCTGTATGCTCCGTGTAAGAAAGGGAATGCATGAAGTACTTAATAACTTGTGTTTTTACGTTTTGAGTTTACATTTGATTTTTGTTTATATTTATCTATAGCTGTGTAAATACTAATTGTTCAATAAAATAAGAGCTTTGCAGCATATACATTTTTTTTCTTGATTAATAATAGTGGCCACTAAATGTGGCATCTATATGATGAATAAAAGTTTTAAATATCACAAACAGTTCCAAATTAATGCATAAAAATAACTCACAATTTACAGTTCTGTTAGATTTATCTCATTATTTATAGCTTAAATTCCACGTATATGCAATTAATTCCTAGGGATTATTTTTATGTTTACCTCAGCTAATTTTTATTTTACTAACTTAATCATTGAATCGTTAATGTAGTATTCGATAGTTAACACACGCATATATATATATATATATATATATATATATATATATATATACAGGGTACAGGGTGATCCAAAAGTCCTTGACACATTTTAAAATTGAATATAAACTTAAGTAATTGCTGTACGATAGTGAGGTTTGGACTAAAATGCTTTTCACGTTCAAAAGTTTTGGTTCAGCAAATAAAATATTTAGTTCCAAATTTTGCCCATAGACGGCGCAACTTGTTCAAATGTTTGTATATCTGCATTGGAAATGGAGTACCGTTTGTATGTGGTTCGGGCTACAAAGGACCCACATATTGAAATATGATAGCGGAAAAAAAAATGCTCTGTAACTACTCGTCTTCAGTTTTATGCTTTTTTTGGTATTTTGAAGGTTCAACCGCCATCTGTGGGCAAAGTTTGGAACTATTTTTTTTTAATTTGCTGAACCAATACTTTTAAACGAGTAAAGCATTTTAGCTCAAACCTCACTATCGTACGGCAATTACTTAAGTTTATATTTAATTTTAAAATGTGTTAAGGAGTTTTGGATCACCCTGTATATATATATATATATATATATATATAGTAGAGAAATGGATCGGTAACTGATACCAAGTAGTTTTAACTTTTTGTTGTCATGTAAATGGCATAGCAAAATGTTTATTTGAAATTTTTATGTAACAAAAGGTATACATTATTACTTTGTATCGCATTTGGGGCACTCAATTTTCTTTATTTCGAATTTAGCATATAAAATGATATACTGCAATCCTATATTGTATTTAAAAAAAATTTCCAAAGAAAATATTTAAATAAAGAGTCAAGGTAGCGGATATTTCTTTAAAATGACCACTATTCAGAACATGTAACCAATTTCTTTTTAAATATTACATCTAGTACCATTCCTCAAACCGAACAAAACTCATAAGAATGTAGCAAAGGTTAAGAAAATAGCAAAACTGCGCACCTGCTATTTTCTTAAACTGCAATGAGTATCATAGTACACCTCACAGTAAACACAAGTTTCACTCACCATACCGGCGTTCCCGGCCACTCAAACATCTGCTACAAACCCTTGGGTTACTCGAGTGGTCTGGGTTTGCAACTCCACATACCGGAGCTTCCAAGTGGATTAACTGACATTGCTGCAAGAGCCGTATTTTAAGCATGTCAATCGATAGAGGACACTCATATATTGGAGTTACAAACTCTTTTGAAAATACTATAGCGCTCTCTATCGATCGATGCAAAGATAGAGGTTGACACACAAAATGCACTGACTTAAATACTGCGATACTCATGATCGAGGAATGCCTTCTGCCATCAATAACAGTAAACTAGATATATTCTAGCCACGCTCGGACAAGGATTCAAGCGATATCATCGCCCACGCGAGACTGACTGTATCACCTAACTCCTGCTATCCTACAAGACTGGAACTGTTCCATAACTGAAACGTCCTGAAATGTATAAATTATGAAACATGTTTTGTAATCTGTTGAGCGGTTTACTGTGATTTTATCATACCATGTTTAAAAAGCTGTTTTCGATAGCATTAGCATATAACAGACTGCCAGATAAGTCTTTATGCTCACAAATAACTACGGTTGTTGTTGTTGAGACCCAGACCGTCCGACCTACCAGAAAGGTGTAAGGTAACCAAATAACTACGGTGTAAAAGATCTCTGAGTGTACACGTTAAGTCTGCCTTTAGTAAAGTTACTGTGCCCGATTCAATCAAATTGATTTCACTATCCATAGAGGAGCATTGATGAAGTTACAAGCACAAACTCAGCAACAATTCGAGATAGAAGAAAAGTGTCAATTACAAAGATGTAGAACATTGTTTAATTATAGTTATTCCGGCTAAATCGGTTACAAAAGGTATGTATTAAACACTGTGGTCTCTTTCGACTTTCGGCTCTGAACCATTTTGATTTTCGGCTCCATCGGACAGAAGCCAACGCCGACATTTCTCACAAGTTTCCATTTGTTAGAAATACATAGATTTCACTTCAGATTTTTAATTTCATTAAATCATTATAACAGGGGTCTTCAATCTCTGGTTTATGGGCCACATGAGGCCCTGAGCATGATTCTGTGAGGATCGGCAATGAACTCCTACAAAAAAATTTCTTTTCTATAAATATATCCTTATATATCATGAATGCATATTAAATTATAGGAAAAAAAAATTTTTCTTTTTCTCTAACAGCAGTTTTATATACTACGTTTTACTTAATCAATGTAATAGAAATACCTAAAGTATAACTTACTAAGCATTTGTATACGAACAATTGGAATTTTCCAAATCCCCAGGTTTGTTTTCTCCAACATCACAAGACAACATGCAGCAAAACATATCATTTAAGTGAGAATGCTTTCTCTTTGCTTTCATTGAAGAATTGTACAACATTTTTTGTCGGGGGGGGGGGGGGCAATAATATTTATTAGGCAATAGCAGATGTCTCAATAGTGATAAAAGGTGAAATGCCTTTTATGGAGAAATTCCTGTTGGATAGTGTGTCTAGTTCACATAATATATTAGAGGAACAAATAAAAGTGCATAACGCAACATGTGAAAAGTGTCGGAACAGAAAAATTTCCTGGAGCACTTCTGCTCCAGAACGGCACCTGAAGCAGAAGAAATTCGAGAACTGAAGCAGAAGAAATTCGAGATCTGAAGCAGAAGAAATTCGAGACCTGAAGCAGAAAATATTTGAAACCTGAAGCAGAAGAAATTCGAGACCTGAAGTAGAAGAAATTTCAGACCTGAAACAGAAGAAATACGAGACTTGAAGCAGAAAAAATTCGAGACCTGAAGCACAAAAAAATTCGAGACCTTAAGCATAAGAAGTTCGAAACCTGAAGCAGAAATCATTGCCAATACATCATTTGTTACAGTGTGAGTATTGCAACCACTTGTCCATATTTTGTTTCTTGATTGAGAATGTACCTCCAACTTTTCATGCTCATATAAGTTATTTGGTAATATGGTTTTTTCGCTTTAATATCATGGTCCTCAGATTTAAGATTAGAAAATTACTTCTGTCCTGAAATGGACATTGTAAAAAGCTAAAAACCGCAGCCATATAGTTATCATATCACCATACAGACAGATTTTGTCCTCTTTGCTGCTCCTTAAGAAGAAAAAGATTGTTGTAGCTGAAGCGACGGAATTTACAATGCAGCTTGAGATCTGAAAATTTTCTCTTCGATCTGAGATGTAATGATAGCAATGAATTGATAACAATGATAATGACATTTCAAAATATGTCAAGAGAGATATATGTCAAGAAAATATGTCAAGAGAGAGCAAGCGCGTCGCATTATTGAGTGGGGACGTGATTCAGTTATTTTGAAGCTAGAGTTCAATGTATTCAGTAATTCAGTTTGAAGTGCGTGACAATAAGCATATTTCATTTTTTTACTTTCCTTATATACATAATGTACAAGGAAAGTATTGTGACGGGGTCGAAAATTCGAATTCGAGTTTTCGACGGGAGAGCACGTTTCAAGCATCCCTGATCACGAATCAAACATTTTTGAAGTGATGTCTCTGTGTGTGTGTGTGTGTGTGTGTGAAAGTATGTGTGTGTGTGTGTGTGTGTGTGTGTGTGTGTGTGTGTGTGTCAGTGGGTCTGTGGAGACGATAACTGACGAACGAATGGACCGATTCGAACCAAATTTGGTACAAAAATCACAATCCGTAAACACTGGAAGCCTATTGTTTTTATACGTAATCGAATGTTCAGAACCCCCCTAAATTTTCGAATGAAATTTTGAAAAAATCGTCAAAAAATCAAAACCGCTAATAAAGTTACGCAAATAGACATTTCTTATGCAATTTTTCATTAGAAAACGATTGGCATAAATTTTAGAACGCTAACATGAACCGTTCTCGAGATATTGTACATTTTTCAAAAAAATTATGAAAAACTAACATAAAAAAAATTCCTATTGATAAACATGTTCACTTTTCATATGTAATACCATGCGATAAATTGAGGGATATCATTCTCGTGGATCTAGCTCGTTCCATTCATGAAAAAATATACTTTAAAAAATACTTTTTTATTTGAACGCCAATAGTCATTTATCAGCTGTAAGAATAACTTTTTTCTTAGTGCATAACGCTTGGCGAGATTTTGGCGACGAATTTGGGCGGAATGTCGCCAACTTGGCAACTTTTTTGAAATGTTGCCAAATTAATGAAAATCTCGCCAAATGGATAAAAATGATGCTAAATCAATGAAAATGACGACTAATTGTCGAAAATTCAATATCTTGGAAAGAATATTAGTATATCTACTATAAGAAAAACCTAATTTTTTACTGTAAAAGAAGTAAATTCATTACATTATATAAGGAAAGTCATGTGTTGCCCACATCAGATTTTTTAAATATGTCATGGAACAATTTATATTCGAGATAGCTATTGCAAAATGTAAAAAACTGTATTGAAATCCTTAACATTTCCGTTGATCGATTACGATAATCATCGTCCATCAGATGGGCCAGCTAAAGTTCAATATATTAAATTATAATGAAGTTAACCTGCATTTTAGTCATTTCATTGGACATTTTTTAGAAGAGTAGGATGCGTTCTTCCGAAGTTCTTTAAATCTTACAGTGCGCTTTTTTGGGTACAAAATTGTCCATTATAAAATCTTCTCTACTTACTCTTACACGCCTCGCGCCTTATATCGCCTTATGCACCTCAAGTCAAGTCGGGGGTGCAATTCTGGAGCGCCTGGTCAACTATGACCGTATCTCCAAGCTGTAAGTGTACAATCATGATCTCTGTAATTACTTGAATTGCTCCAAAAAGGGGGATGAAGATGAGAATACTCCGTAGGAGTATAGAAGTGGTATTAGGAGGTAAGTGAATTCACGAGGAAAAAGTATGACATGCCATGACGTAATGTTCAAAAAAGTAGTCCGAATTCCTCTTGAGACTAGGGGTCCGCGTCCACAATTTACAGGGATTTTTATAATTATTCTGTTAATCAGTTTACAGTTTATCAAGTGGAGAGATGACTTTATTTAAGTTTCAGAGAGCTTTTAAACTTTTGGGGAAAAAAAAAAAAAAAAAAAAAAAATTATGTGCTATTAATGATTAGAGTATTGTGGACGCTCTGGGTCTCTTTCTGAACTTCCACTGATGGGGGTCGTACTCCGGTAAATTGCATATTTCTTCATTGGGTATTTTATTTAGATTTTGAAACATTTTAATTGCTAGTTTTGAGATTTGATTATTAATATTTGTTACTCCGAAGTCGCTGTGGATGATATCGTTCCTGAGAAACCGAGGGGCTTTCCTGATAGCTCTAAGAGTTTTATTTTGAGCTGTTTGAAGTTTTTTGATATGGTTTTTTCCTGCGAATCCCCATATAGCAGATCCGTATAAGAGGATGGGCCTAAGTACTGTCTTGTATAGTAATACTTTAGTATTGTAACTCGCGTGGGGGGAATGGAGTATGGCCGATAGTTGGCCTCTAGCCGAGTGAAATTTTTTAATTGAGCTTTTGATTTGTGGCTTCCAGTTTAGTTTGGAGTCAAACGTGATACCTAAGTATTTAGCGTTGTCCACGTAGGGTATGTTGACTTTGTTTATTTGGATGGGGACCGGTTTCTTTTTCTTTTTTACTTTTGAAAAAAGGATACAATTTGTTTTCTTTTCGTTGATTTTTATCTTCCATTTCCGAAACCAGGCGGAGATGGTGTTTATGTGTTTTTGAAGTCTGGAGCGAATAAGATATTTTTTGGAGTTCCTGGTGTATATGGCTGTGTCGTCCGCGTACATTGCAAGGTGTGTGTCTGGAGCTCTGGGTATGTCGTTTATGAATAAATTAAACAGGGTTGGGGCCAATTGCCTTATGCACCTCGCCTTATATCGCCTTATACACCTCACATTATATCGCCTTATACACCTAGCATTATATCGCCTTATACACCTCGCATTAGATCGCCTTATACGCCTTGTGCTTACTTTATCACCTAAAGTTCTGTTTCTAAGAAAACCCGTAAAAAAATACATGCTAACTTGGGAAGTAAGGTAGCCAAACATTTTGTATAGAAATTATTTCTTCATCATCATTACTGATGAACGGCAATAATGACAGAGGACATCGAAGGATGGTAATATAGCCGCTGGGGTTTCAGTTAATTGCATAAGTAAAATCACATTTTAAATCAAAATTGTACTTTCATTATCTTATACTTCTAATAATTATTTTTTTGTGTGTATGTTTTGAAATACGCATATTTCCAAGTCGGACCGAAAAATTTATATTAAATGCTGTTGGATGTACAAAGTTCTAGAATTTCGGGCCATATTGACATTCAACTTATTCTAATCCTTGACTTTTTCTGAATGAGCATTAATTGAGAAATCGCATGCAATGTTGGTGATAACTTTACTAATTACTGAACTAAATGATGACTTTTTCACATATTGTAATTATTTGTATACACTTTATCAGTAATTGTATTTGAAAGGTTATGGGAAAATGTTACAATGAAAAATAAGTAAAACGATTGACAATAACTCACTTTCTATGTGAGTTTTCGAGTTTTTATTATGATAGAAATGTCAAATTAAACACATTGCCAAAAATAATGACAACTGCTGATTCTCTTCAAGGATTTGCTAATAATTTACAGATTTTAAAATGTTTTAAATTTGAGAGATTCCTTTAAAATAAATAAAGTATGCTTTCAGTATATTAACTAAGCCCAGCAAATTTCAGCACGCATTGCATTTTCAGAAAAATATAAAGTATGGAACGAAGTGTGATTTCAGGATATTAAACACAATCACTAAATTTCAACCGGATTTGCATTTCCAGAAAAAAAAAATATTTATTTATTTTTCTTTCTCAATCTTGAAAATGGAAGAATGAGCTTCATGGGTGATATATGAGATTTTTAGTTTTTAAAAGACGCTGCGACTTCAGGATAAAATCCATTTCTCCAAAATTTCTGCAAGGTGTGCCCTTAAAAAATTTTAAATATATATATGGATTAGCTTTTAAATATGCTCAGCCTTTAGAGGCATTTAATATGTGGAAATTTACTTCATTAAAATCTATTAAAAATACCATTTGTAGTATTAATTTTTCTAGATCTATATATAATATTGATGATATAAAACAATCTATTAATGATTTAACAAGTTCTTTTGTTATTACTTATGTTGATAAAGCATCTAATAATTATGCTATTTTCTGTAAAAAAATATATATACCATATCTGTAAGATTATTTAAAAAATAATAGTCTATATAAACTTGATTCACACTCCATAAATAGTATCAAATTGGAAATTATTAATATGTATAGTGATTTAGATATTAATTATAAATTTTTGAAATTTCTATATATTGTGCTTATTCCTAAATTTCATAAAAATCCTATTAAATTTAGAACTGAATCTAGTGGTCATAATTCTTACTCTACTACTGTGAAAAAATTATTACTAAATTATTTAAATGTAATAAATAATGATTCACGTTATTCTAGTAATAACTACCTTATTCTAAATAATAGTAAAGAATTAAAAAATAAATTAACATCACTAGGTAAACTAATAGGATTTCAAACTTATATTTTAAAGATCTATTTAATAATATTAAGATAATATTTTAGCTCTATATCATGCTTATATTAATAATCAATCTACTCATACTATATTTACCAATTTTCCTAAGCTTCTTCATATTGTTCTTTTCAATAATTATATTTTTCAAGGTAATAAATTACAAGTCTCAGGGGTTCCACAAGGTGGCTGTAGTACCAGTATGTTAGCTAATTTATACCTATATCATTATGAAAAATCCTTTACTTCAACAGATTGTAAAATTTACAGATATGTTGATGATCTGATATGTTTAGTATTTACTTATAATTATGTCATAGATATAGATTTGTATCCGGATAAATTGGAACTAATACCATATGAAACTACTATTAGAAATAATATTAATTATTTGGATTTAAATCTAATAATTGAACCTACTAATAGTATAGTTACTAATTTATATGATGACTATTTTAAATTCAACATAAATAAAATATTACCATTTAATTCCTGCAACTCGATTCAATTGTTTAGAAATATTATACTTAATCAACTTTTTCGAATTTATAGATTATCAGATAAGAAATTCTTGCTTTGCACATTAATAACCTAAAAATTTCTAGTAAGTTATATGAATATCCAGCATATTTAGTAAATAGTATAGTTAATAAGTTTCGATTAGCTTAAAATTCTCTCCTTAGTATCTTATTTCAGCCGAACATCTACATTTGTCGTCAGGACACAGTTGGAAATAGGACTCGTCACTAAAGACTCAAAATGTCTTTCATGCGAAATTTCATTGCAATCAGACAACTCCATGGTGCGTTGATTTTTTTGTTATAGAGTGTAGTTGGGATTCATCGCCATCTATCGAAGAAAAACGTAATCTCAATTCTATGATATTTTGTCAGATTGATTTCAGCAGCATTCCTATTCAAGAGCATATATAAATATGTTCCTCCTCAATGAATATTCACAATGCAAACTTTTATTTTTTAAGATCATCAAATACTTATGATTAGAAATGAATATAGCTATCAAGTTTCAACAATTTCCGTTGCTAAAAATGCCACGTAAATCGTTAATGTTAGAAAATAAATTTTTAGCTGAGAAATGGATCAAGCTTATTAAAAATAGACAATGTACAAACGACGACAGTTTGGAAGATTTAAATTAACATCAAGCTAATAATAGCTAGAACAAATATGCCAGCTCAGTTCCGCGGTATAAGGAATAGTTTAGGACTCTCGAAATAGTTTTCCCTCACAAAAATTATAAACTGTCTTAAGGCTTCATTTAAATATTTCAATTTAATTTTACTTTTTCATACGTAATATTGAGAAAGTATTGTCTTCACGAAATTTTTCGATTTCCGGATTTTGATGCCAATACATGTGTTAAGACCTCCTAAAAACGTTTTGATTATTTTTGGAGTGACGTCCGTCTGTCTGTCTGATGTCTGGGGTCGATTTCTTGAAAACACGATAGCAGTCACAAATATTAATGGGTTTTCACGAAACTTTAATTTGGGCTTTGCTATCGGAAAATCTAGAATTAAAGAGAATTTTAAAAAAATTCAAGTGAAAACTTGGAATTTAATTTGAAATTTTATATATTTTTAATATGGCAGCATAAGGCACAATCTTCTTCTTCTTCGACCCAGATCGTCCGACCTACCAGAAAGGTTTAAGGTATCTGTTTGGACGGCCGGGAAGTGCCACCCAATTTAGACCGGAACCCAGTGGGGGAGGCATCCACAGGGACCGTACCCTCCTTCCCCTACCACCAACCTCTCGGAAGGACTTACAGATCCACATGTTTAACGTGATCGTACTCCGCTTGAACACGGCGGCAGTTTGTGCAGTGGTGGGAATCGAAACCGGGCCTACCGAGTACAATTCCTTCGCTCTAACCACTGGGCTGTCACGCCCCATATGGCACAATCTGATTTAGCCATGCATGAAAGGGTTTATTTGTGGTTGGATGCTCGCGAGACTTAATAGTTTCAATCATTGTTGTGAAATTGCGGCGATACAAAGATTATTTTGGTGTTATCATTAGACCCCTCCAGGGGGGGGGGGCAAGTTACCCCCTCCACTGGCTGTCACTTATTCACCCCGTAACTGGATTCGCGAGTTAGGGATTCACATCCTACTCGCTGACGCTCGGCAAGCTCGCTTTGCAAGCATTTTCGTGGTGCCTACTACGCAGGTGCAATGCATCCTTTGGGGATCATCCTTGTTAACTGACATTCACCAACTTTAAGAGCTTGCTTCGCGAGCTCTTTTAATTCAAAAGGTCCCCACGATCGCCCACGTGTCCCATGCTCGCTAAAGCTCACAAAACCCCTGGACTCAGCCCTCCATTAACTGCCTCTCATTAATTGAAGCTCGCCACAAGCGTGATATCTTCGTGGGGGCTTCGTATCCTTATTACCTGACGCTCACCTACTCCCTTAACTTCTCGAACAAAATCACCAAGCTCAGCTCCCAAATTGATACGCTCGCATACACCGAATATCCCATCGTGAGTTGGGAGGCTTCGTCTGCTACTTCCTGGCGTTCGCTGAGCCTGCATAGCGAATCCTATCGTATCGAATGCTATTAAGAACGATAACTTTCTGTATTAGGAACTTTCTGTATTCTGTATTAGGCAAAATTTCATAAATGTAGGTTTTGCTGTCCCTTGTTAACTGACATTCACCAGCCGTAGAGCTCGCCAAGAGCTCATTTAAATCAGACGCCGCACACGATCGCCTACATGCCCCATTATTGCTGAAGCTCAGAAAACACTTGGATTCCGCTTTCCATTGACTACAACTCATTAATCGCAGCTCGCTGCATGTGTGATGTCCCCGTGCGGGCTTCGTATCATTATTAGCTGATGCTCACCAACTCCCTTAACGCCGCGAACAATGTCACCGAGCTCAGCCCCTAAATTGCTACACTCATCGACTTCGAATATCGCTTTGTGATTTGGGAGGCTTCGTCTTCAACTTCCTGGCACTCTCTTAGCCTGCATCTCGAATCTCTTCGTGCCGCCTATTATTGAGAACGATAGCTTACTGTATTAGGAAGAAACGACAAAATTGCATAACTGTAGGTTTTGCTGCTTGTTCATAATACAGTTTCATAATACGTGTTACGCTATCAGTATAGATATATTTACAACAGTAAAACATTTCATTGTTCTGCAATTTAACAATGAAATCCTGGTGTTCATGACATTAATGGCTGTGAAACGCAACCAGTCAAATAATTGTCAGCATTTTACATATTTCCAAGTTAACTACTAACGTTGTAGTCATGTTTAGAAATAAATGTCTGTACTTTTAAAGTTTATCATACTTCAATAACTCAGTCATCGCCTATTTTGTAACGTTTCTACCAGACACCAATCAGAAAGAAACTAGCAATCTTCTCGACCAATTAAATTCCCACGTTGAGAAGGGAAATTTTCACTTCACAAGTACTTAAAAAATTGAATAACTCATTAACTACATGTTGCCACCGGAGACCTATACCCAATGATAGGAAACGGAAATCTTAGTTATCAAAATAAGCTACTAATCTACAAATCGATCATCCGCCCGGGAATGCTGTATGCAGCACCCGTATGGGGATGTGGCTGTAAAACTACCATAGACTCCTTAGAAACAAGAGAAAATAAAATCCTTAGGTGTATTAGGAAAGCCCCTAGATATTTAAGAAATTCGGTGATTAGAAAAGACTTCAAAATAAAATCCGTGAGAGCCCAAATTAAAAAGCTAGCATTTAAATCCTACAATAATTTGCCATCTGTTCCAAATGAACTATTATTCAATCTGCATGACTATGATCATCGCAAGGCCAAATCTCGTAAGAGACCCCGCGCTGTACTTAACATCGATAATCGGAATTAAAAACTTAAACAGCTGAAATTAAATAAAAATCGTGATGAATGTTTTCTTACAAAAATATTCTAAACCCTAAACTGCCAAATTGCCAGGTAACCCTTAGATCTGCATCAACCCCCCCAAACTGCTTAAACTCTAAATGTGCAACAAATTGCCACACTAGGAGCTAGGTCAAATAATAAAAAGTAGTAAATAAAAACCTCTAACCTCCAACCACGGGTCAATGAATTAATGTCACAGTTTGATGACAAGAACCACATAATGAGATTGGAGATTAAAGGCGCTTCGCGTCTGGTGTTCTGTCCTGTACGATATTATACTGATTAATTAAATCGAAATTTAAAAAAAAGGGACTCCTTCCTGCAAAAATTCAACATGTAGATACATGTTACCAAAACTTAGAGGCCTTCCTATTGTTAGTCTGTCCAGGACGCGAACTCGCAGCTCAAAATCTCTTCCTTTGATTTCGACATTAAATATTTCCCAAACTAAATGTTAAATCGAAAAATGGTTTATATCAGTGTGTTCCCCTAATATTGCTCTGCAAATGCACCAAATTTTATATTTTTGTATGCTATAGATGTTTTGATGTTTGTGTACTCGAAATTTGTCAAACAGCGTCAGCAGCAGCGTCAGTTACTTTTCTTTAATATAGAAACTATGCAAATTTTAATAAGGTAAAAAAAAAGGGGGTGGATTAACAAAATTTGAAGTGCATACAATCTGTAATTTTATTACAGTAAATATAAAGGCTAAATATTGTATCAAAAAAAATTATCAAAATATGAAATTATACAGTACTGCAATTTGTCTAATTCAGGTTAAACATATTTAACTCAGATAATAAGAAGAATAGTTTAAAATATATTTGAGTAACCATTAAGAAAACATTATATTCCTCGGTGAAAAGAACAAGTATATAGAAATATCTAGTTCCACAGTTAGCATTTATATTACATGTTAATGTAGCTTGTAGAACATCTTGAATATACGAGATATCTAATTTAAAAATACAGAATTTCACAACTCAATTTTGGTTAATTGTGAGATTACAACTACGCAGATCATAATTTGTTGTACAAAGTATACGTAAAACACCAAAGAACATTTTCTTCATAGAAGCTAATGAAAAAGTATATTTCAAATTATCAGCAGTGAGTCAAAATTAACGTATATGACAATATCAAACTTATTTGTTTCAAAAATCAATCAGCAATGCAATAATGTGCCATACGTTTTCTATACGAAATTAATACGCTGGTTTTATGAATTTCTTCATATATGAAAAATAAAGTTTATATATGAAACGCGATTACAAACGCATAACTAAGCCACAAACATCGGCATTGTCCTGCCATCTATCGGTTTCCTTTGAAATTAGGTGTTGCCAGTTGATCTATGAAGATTTTTCCAATTAGGCGGGCTTCAAGTAACGAGGGCTATGACACGACCTCCCATCAGGGGGGTGGGGTGGGGGGGTCCTATGAGCCCGGTAACCAATCCAACCCTTGTCATCATAACGTTCACTGGAGTAGGATTTCGTCATTCATGACGTCACGGACCAGGAAAGTTGTTGCCAAAACACAGCATGTTTTCCCTTTATTACAATCATGAAGACTAATCTTCATGATTACAATTAAACATTGTTTGTAAATTTTGTATTGACAATATCTAGACGCAAACAACTTGCACAGAGATTTTCTTTCGTGCTGTGGACACTTACCTCTAGAGCTCCTCTAATACAGGCTGACTTATCAAGCATATTGAATCCCCAAGGTTTCTGGGTTACCATATTTGGCGGTTTAACACGTGCTCCAAATATTGATTTTTCTGCATAAATGTTTAAATATTTGATAACGTTAACAAATTTTCAATTGAGTTATATTTTTATAAATCTGAATAAGATTGAAGTAACATTTGTAACTTTGCGACACTTCTTAACAAGCCAGGCCACTTAAACAGCTGCTGTAAGCCCAAGGTCAGGCCGAGTGGTCTAGGTCTTCGACTTCTTAACAAGAATTGATTATATGATTTCCACTCTATAAGCAGATTAACAAATAAGGAGTGAAATATATGGACATTTCATTTTACTTCTTTGCAAAAATCCAGTTTTATTAAAACTCACGAAATCCTTAGATGTATATTACTATTTCAGATCTGTTACATTTCCAACATTATATAGAAAAATTTATGGTCTTATTATGAGCTCAGAAAGACCTTGCAATATTTGAACACATATACAAAATAATGAAAAGTTGTTTTGAAATATATTTATGATGGCACATAGTAGTGTGTGAATTACTCGGTGGACCGCACTTCAAAATAAAATTGTGTATTTCAACCTTTTTAAATAAAATCGGGCATTTTAGCATTTGTAAACTCGTGCAGTTTAGCATATTTAAATAAAATCACGTATTTTAACATTTTTAAATAGAATGGTATATTTTAGCGATTTTTAAAAAAATTTCAAATTGCAGTGCATTTAAATAAAATTGCTAATTTTAGCGTTTTTAAATGAAATTGTAAATGTTAGCAGTTTTTTAAAGAAAAACACAAAATTAAGAGTTTTGCAAATGAAATCGTATGAATCGTTGAAATATATTTTAGATGATACATAGTAGTGTGTGAATTACTCGGAGGAAGATGGCAATTAAAATTGTGTATTTCATCTTTTTTAAATAAAGTTGGCCATTTCAGCAATTATAAAATCGTGCATTTTAGTATTTTTAAATAAAATCCCTTACTTTAACACTTTTAAGTATAATTGGGAATTTTAATCTTTTTTGAGCAAAATTTCAAATTGCAGTGCTTTTAAATAGAAATGCTACTTTTAGCGCTTTTAAATGGAATTGTAAAATTTAACACTTTTAAAAGAAAAACACAAAATAAAGCGCTTTGCAAATGAAATCGTAAACTTTAGATCTTTTCATAAAAATCATCAATTTTGATACTATTAAATATTAGCGTTTTTTTATACAATCATAAATTTTAATATTTTTACATAAAATTCTATATTTTAGAGCTTTTAAATAAAATAGAAAATTCAAGGTCTTTTAAATAGAATTGTAGTAATAACAATAAATTATATAAATCTGTATTGTAAACGATATATTTTTAATCTTACCACAAAAGAATGGAAGTACTTTAAAAGATAGTATTGATTAAATCTTCTATACTGAAAAGACAGAACGCCAATGTTACATTAAATGATTGGCGTCAATCATCGACTTGGCGATGAAAATGTCTGTGCCGTTTCAAAGTAATTTCGTGTCATTCGGTATAATTTCTACGAGTTTTTCGAAAAAAATCATATTTGATCATTAATTAGCTTGTATGATAAATGTATTTCGATTTATTTACTTTTCTAGCTTATGTTTGTTTACATAATTATTATTATATGGTAAGATTTCCACTTGGCGGCAGTTTGTTGACAGTAGGATTCAACAATTTTATGATTTATACTCTAAAAATACAATAAAGTGTATAAAACTCAAAAGATATTGGTGTAACATGAATACATCTGTAATTATATTTATAATTAAGTTATTATACTTCTAGGTTTGGAAGAGAGGATAACGCATTCAGGGTGATGTTTTGACTATAAACCACGTTTACTAAGATAGGACTATAACAACTAAAAGTCATTAACAATATACATACTGCAGTTACCGAAATTATAAAATGGGTGTTTAAAATAAATACTTTACATAAAAATAAAAGTTTCAATTTCAATATTGTAGAACTTAGCTCGTACATGTAAGCTTCCGTACCTGGTATCCAATGACCCCACAGACTACTTATAAACCTTTTTTTTATTCCCTCTTCGTTTCTGGGAAAGCGAAATAACCTAAACTCTTTTTTAGTATGTTCAGAGCAGTTCGGTGTACAACATCCGCCCATAATTATTTCAATAATACTTCATAATGTGAAAATACAAATAGAGCTAATGCTAATGGTTTACGTTTCCGGCCTAGGTGGGCTTCAATATGCTGGACGAGTCAGCTCGTATATAGAGCAGCCTTACCTACCTCGATGACGTCCAAAGAGATGTAATGATGTCGGTGGGGTAGAATGACTCTTCAGAGAGAGAGCTCGAAAAACAAAATACTCGCATTTTCTACTCCTATGACATCATATGCGCAGATATAATAGCGTAACCTTGCATTATTTATGTTATGCATATGTTAATGCATAATGTTATTATATATAACATTACATAATATTATATAAAAATATGTTACATCTGTATACATATATATGCATACATATATATGTATACATATATATATGTATACATATATACATAAATATATATATATATATATTTATGTATAATATTATATATATATATGTATATATATATATATATATATATATATATATAAATACATATATATATATATATACATATATACATATATACATATACATATATATATGTATACATATATATATGTATACATATATATGTATACATATATATGTATATATGTACATATTTATATATGTTATTATATAAAAAAATGTTATAACACCTGCATATGTTAATGCATATGCAGATATAATAGCATATAATAAGCATTAACCATGTGCGCAATGCCAGAATAGAAAAAAATGAAGTCGGTTAAAACCATCGAGATAGTATTATATGGAGAGAGCTTAAGGGTTGCAATCATCGTCAAAGATAAAGGCAGGTGTTGTACGGACGAATTTCCCGAGAACGCGTTTTCTCCCCACTGTGACACTATACATTTCAATGGCAATTTCAGACCGAGAGCGTATTCGACAAATATAAATGGTAAAATAATGGTTATGTACTGTTGTCATTACGGCTGCAAGTAAAAGCATGTACAAGGAGGCACAGAATACTATATTCAGAAGGTTCACTCCCATAGGACCCTATGGCAACATTTTTAACATGGGATTTCGCATAGACACTAGAGTTCGTGAGTTGGACCAACTGAACTACGATGCGTCTGCCAGATTTGGCGCGCTATCGCTCGCTTGGCGATTTTTTTTAAACGGGAGGGGAACAAAATGTTGAGGACTGTACTTTTATAATTTTTGAAACTATAGAAAGGATCAGGATTTAAAAATACATTAATCTGCAACATAAATATATTCATTAGTTTAAGAATATTTAAATAAACATAGTTATATATTTAATTCAAATAATTATAAAATAGATTAAAAAATACACACATTGCATTGTCTCACTATGAAACATAATGCACAAAAAATTACAAGCTAACATACTCAAAAGACTGAAATATTATATAATATTTTCAGTCTAAAAAGTATACTAGCGTGTTGATCGTTAATTACTTGATCCTTAATTTATTCTGGGATACTGATAATAGACTTTTTTTTTTAAATATAAAAATATTCATATAGTAAATATCAAATTTACATAAATGCACTATCGAAGTTGTGGAACTCAATCATTAATTACCCGAGGGGGGGGGGGATATTCCACCATAAGGCACTTAATAAAAATTTTACATAAATATATACACATACTATATCACATTCAACTAAGAAAAAGCTATCCAAATATCAATTATTTCACATTTTATAAAAATACGGAAAATATTTTTTAACTAATTATACCACTACCTCTTAAAATTTAGTCTAATCCGGCAGTAATATACTAATATGAACACGTGTATACTTATATGAACACGTGTATACTTATGAACACATGTATACTTATGAACACGTGTATACTTATAATGAACACGTATGTAGGATGGTGATAACTAAAATTATTTCAATTTTAATAAACATAAATTACATACCCTGTAACGCAACCAGTTTTCTTTTATCAATCCATTTCTATGAAATGATCTAAACACTTAACAAATAATCCTTTTTCACGTTACTCAAACCACGCTAGTCTGTTGTTGTAAGTTTTCGCCGAGCGAAATAGGGTTATAACATTGAAAATCGTCTTGGAACCAACCAGACCATCGTCAAGAGCGCGCCAACCCAATGTTTGGTCTATCTCTAATGGCCGCCGCGAAAACGAAACTATCGAGAGTGACAGGTCTGTATAGTAGTCTGTGCAAGGAGGGCTTTACTTTTTCGTGGATAAGACTTGCTTTCATTATGTATCTTACAAATATAGTTAAAAAGTAATTGTGCTAGACTTTAGCGTGGTGCATTTCATTTGGCTTTTAATACGTAGTGTCGTACAAGACAGAGCACCAGGTAATGGCATTAGGATACTGTTGGAAATCAAGCCACGCCCACTCGTCACATACTCAAGTGCATTTAGCCAAGGATATACTGAATTTTGATAATGATATTAACGAAAGTAAAACTACACTCACTCTGGGCAGACTAAAAATGGATATAGCTGAGGATTTACGGTTTTGTGATAGTGGAATTAAAAAAATAAGTCACGCCAATTTGTGTCAGACATAACGAGGATTTAACTAAGGATTTGTTGTTTCTTGGTAATCACATTGAGGATAACCAAGTAAGGCCATGCAGGGCTGAATTTACAAACTCAGGTCGAAATGGGGAAATGTTAGTTCGTATGATCTCCTTCAGCTTGACAATGATCCAAAGACCCCAACTTTACTAGATGTGAGAACTTTATAGCCACTACACCCCAACCGTTTTGGAAACGCTGAAGGCGTAGTGTCGTACAAGACAGAGCACCAGGCGCGAAGCGCCTTTAATCTCCAGTTTCAATATGTGGTTCTTATCGTCAAACTGTGACATTAATTCAGTGACCCTAATGGGAGGTTCGAGGTTTTTATTTACTACTTTTTATTATTTGTCCTAGCTCCTAGTGTGGCAGTTTGTTGCACATTTAGAGTTTAAGCAGTTTGGGGGGTTGATGCAGATCTAAGGGTTACCTAGCGTTTTGGCAGTTTAGTGTTTAGAATATTTTTTTTTTTTTTTTTTTTTATAAAATAATAGTCGCGAGTTTTATTTTAAAATCAGATGTTTGAGGTGGGATCATTTAATTCCGATTATCGATGTTTAGAACAGCGCGGGGTCTCTTACGAGATTTGGCCTTGCGATGATCATAGTCATGCAGATTGAATAACAGTTCGTTTGGAACGGATGGCAAATTTCTGTAAAATTTAAGCGCTAGCTTTTTAATTTGGGCTCTAACAGTTTTTATTTTGAAGTCATTCCTAATTACCGAGTTTCTTAAGTACCTGGGAGCTTTCCTGATAATCCGTAGGATTTTGTTTTGTTTTGTCTCTAGGAGGTCTATTGTAGTTTTACAGGCATATCCCCATACGGGTGCTGCATACAGCATTCCCGGGCGGATGACCGATTTATAAATTAGGAGTTTATTTTGATAACTTAGATTTCCGTTTCCTATCATTGGGTATAAGGCTCCTGTGGCCATATACGCTTTTTTGATTAAGTTCGTTACGTGCTGTTTCCAGGTTAGGTGGGAATCTATCGTTACACCTAGGTATTTAGTAGATTTTTCCGCTTTTAGGGCATGGTTGTTTATGTACAGAGGCGGCGGAGGTTTACGTTTACCTGAGAAATAAATCCAATGACATTTATTGGGGTTTAATTTTATTCGCCATTTTTCCAGCCAAGTTTGGAGTATGTCTAAGTGTTGTTGTAGCTGTCTGTGCATTACTGAGACATAGGGGTGTTTTGCAAGTATCGCACTGTCGTCTGCATAGAGTGCCAGCTCTGTGTTTGGAGTCCTAGGGATGTCGTTCAGGTATATGTTAAAGAGTGTCGGGCCCAGGATAGAACCTTGCGGTACACTACTTTTAATGAGCTTGGGTGTAGATAAGTTACCTCCTACTCTGACTTGAAAGTGTCTGTTATTTAAGTATGAGATTAAAAGTTTGACAATAGCGTCAGGGACTTTTAAAGTGATCAATTTGTACGCTAGTCCACAGTGCCATACTTTATCAAAGGCTTTTTGTATGTCCAGAAAAATCGCAGCTGTGGGTGTCTTGTTATTGAGACCAGAAGATATGTACTCTACCACTCTCAGCAATTGATGAGTGGTGGAGTGCTTTGGCCGAAATCCAAACTGCTCCGGAATGATAATGTCATTCTCACTAAGGTGCGTGTTCAGTCTCTTAAGAATAATTTTCTCAGTAATTTTACTAAGTGTCGGTAGCAAGCTAATTGGTCTATAGTTGGCTGGAATTGTGGCATCCTCACCAGGCTTATGGATTGCTATAATTATCGCTTCCTTCCATTCTTTGGGAAAATAGTTTAGTTTTAATATTTTATTTATTAAGATTGTCAAGTAACATATTACGTTTAAGGGTAGGTTTTTAACAGCAATATTTCTGATTTTGTCGTGCCCTGGGCTTTTACGGTTTTTGAGATTTTAAATGATTTCTACTATCTCCTGCGGGGTGGCTGGGCTAATCTCAGCCGTTACCGGGGAATTCCTGAAATTATTTAAAGTTTGTCTGACCATTCTTAGGGTGTCCTGACACATTAGATCGTGGTTTGGTTGGAATTGTTTTTCATAATGGCTTGCGAGCGCCTCGGCTTTTTCCTCGTCTGAGTACGCGATTTTAGCACCATCTATTAGTGGCGGGAGCTTAATTTGAGGTTTCCTGAGTCTTTTTGCGAATTGCCAGAGCGATACGTCTTCTGGGCTAAGGGATTCGATTAGTTCTTTATACTGTTGCTGCTTTTCTGCGACAATTTTTTCCCTGACTTTGCACGTGAGTCTGTTAAGCTCCCTTTTAAGGGCGGGGTCTCTGTTAGCCTGCCATGTCTTACGTATTCTGTTTCTTTGCCTGACTAATTGTTTGACATGGTGGGAAAGTGTGGGCATTTTTGGAGACTCACGATGTGTTGTGGCAGAGGCAATTGCTCTCTTGATTTCTGTTGTGAGTGTGTGCGTGGCAGAGTCAATATCCGCCGTGCTCATTATGTTAGGTACTGCTAAGTGCGGCTCGAAGAGTGCTCTTTTGAATACTTCCCAGTTGACCCTCTCTTGTCCCAAAGAGGCTAGAAGAAGTGTGTTCAGGTCGAATGTCACCAGTACCGGCAGATGATCCGAGTCGAATTCATCCATGGTACTAATAGTGTGAGCGTAATCTATGTTTCGCGTTAGGACAAAGTCTATAAATGAGCCGTTGGCGCCTGAAAAACAGGTTGGTGTCGACGGTACAATAATGTTAGTGTTTGTCGTGTTCAGCAGTCTGTGTATCTGTGTACCGCGTGAATTGGCTCTCCTACAGCCCCACGCTCGGTGGTACGCGTTGAAGTCGCCTGCGAGTATAGTGTTTGGATATCGCGCGAAAAGCAGTTCCAGTTGCGCAGCTACATCTACTCTACTCATATTTTTGACATATGTTGAGGTTAGGATAAACGGGCTAGTATTATTAATTTTAATTTTTATACTAGTATTTTCTATACCTTGAAGATTTATGTTGTTTAGTTCCTCTTGGGGAATATTTCTTTTAATGTATACTGCTGTTCCTCCATGGGGCGTTCTAGCATTAGTATTTGAGCTAAGAGTATGATAGCATATATAGTTGGCTATGTTTAGTTTTTTACTTTCTCTAACTTTAGTTTCCTGAATTAATAAGGCGTCTACGTCATTTTCATTTACATAGTTCCTAAGTTCATTTATTCTTGGAGATATGCCGTTCGCATTCCAAAATATTATTTTTAAGGATTCTTTTTGGGACCTAGCCATGACGGGTTTGATTCTCACTGTTATTTTTAAAGTCCGCGATTATTTTAAGGGCCTCAAAGACCATTACCATAGGATCGCTCTTTTTTTGTACTAACTCTGCGAACTGCATCAACAGATGTTTTATGTCGTCTAGATTGAACATGCTAATAAATCCTCTGATGAGGTTGATGATATCCTCCATCTTTTCAGCATCAGATTTATCAGTCGGTTCAGTCTCAGCTTCCATTTCCTCAGCCTCAACCGCGGTTTGCACTTTTTTGTGAGTGTCCTTTTGGAACTCGATAGTTTTTTGCTTTTTCTCACCCGTTTTAACTAACGGCTGGGTTTGCGAGATCTCTTCATCCCTGACTCGTTTATTTTGTTTCCAATCCTCAACCTTAATGTCAAGCCTATCCTTTGCCTCCTTTGCCTGTCTGGCTTCTTCTATTTCCGATCTCTTTTTAATGGCAGCTGTAGCTGCTCTTACTTCCTCCAGGGTCAATTCTCTGGAGGTCGATGATTTGGGGGCCTGCTCTTGCACCGATCTGGTAGGTGCTGAAGGTTGGTGTCTTTTTTCCTGTGGCACTATGTGCGAGGAGCCCTGAGGGGGTGCCTGGGGGTTTAGTCCGAGGGCCTTTTGCCTCCAAGGTGGTATCTGATTTTTTGGGGGAGGGGGGGGGGCATACTCCGGTGCCTTTCCTCTGTTCCAGGGGTTCTTCGGGCATTGCCGGAAGTTCGCTGGATGGTCTCCATTACAATTTGCACACGTTGCCTTCTCTGTCCTGGGTCTCTGGCAGTCCCGTGTGAAATGATCTTGTGCACACTTCAGGCACTTTGGTGGCATACTGCAGTTCTCAGAGGAGTGGTTGAACTGCTGGCACCGGTAGCAAATCTTAAAGCCCCGTGCTCTGAAGGCCTCTACCTTCACAGCCAAGTATCCTAATCTTGTCAGTCTGTAAATCCTCTGCCAGTCTTCCGTGGGCCTAAGGCTGAGTAAGAAGATCGGCAGGGGTAATCTTGTTTTTGTGTTTCTCAATTGAGAAACCCGGACTACATCTAATCCAATGGATGTTAGCGTCATTTTAATCTCCTCAATGTCATAGTTAGTTGGTAGCCCCTTCAAAACTACCTTTTTTGGCCTTTCAGTTTTTAGGTTTAAACTATGGAAGGGGATTTTCTCGCTAGTCAAATGGCGCTGAACAACCCTATAGGAGTCAGCGTCATTGGGTATGAGTTTGAGCATATCTCCTGAGAGTTTGCCAGATACTTTATTGCCTGTAATTTCATTTAGCTTTTTAAGGAGAGCCTGGTAGTTGTCTCTAAACTTTATGAAGAAACATTCTGCTTTTGGTTCTTTTTTTTCTACCTCCATAATATTTTCTCTAACACTATTTTCAACCGCTTTAGGTTTAGGTGCACTCTTAAATTGAACCGGTTGCGCGGCAATTTCAGCATAAGTCTTAGTTTTAACTTTTTCATTTACAGTTACAACATTATCACTAACCTTTTCATTTACAACACTATCACTAGCAGCATTACAGTCCATGTTATCATGGTCATTAGATTTTAATTTTAAATTTCCATCCTGGTTTTTAGTAGAAGTTCCCTCAGTGTGAGACTCCTCTATCCTAGCCCTTTTACATGGATTTACAACCGTTTCAGTTTTGTCAACAAGTTTAATTTCATTTATTAGTCCTAACTCTAACAGTTTAGCTCTAATTACTCTATCATTATACTCCTCAACTGAGTTAAAGATCACATAAATATCACTATCACAATTTCTAAATTTACCAATGTCACAGCAGAACAAAAAAGAATTCACAAAATTGAACGAACCTAGAATCCGGGAGACTTGGTCCTTGTCCTGTCCGAGGAGTCCATACTTGAGCATATCCTGGATATGCAGTGTCAGCACGTAGATCACCATTCCACAATAGTTCACCGCATCCTTCACTTCCTGGGTCTTTGCGGCAAGAAGTCCAGCGTCCGGCAGGCGTCCAAGATACGCATCCATTGCATCCTTGAGAGGCCGAGCATCGTCACCCTCCAGCTCACTAGCAACTTCCTTCGTCTTCTCCAAAAGGTCGTTGTCAAGATCCATCATAAATCAGGGTCAAATAACTCGAAGTACGAAAAGCACAACCACGTGGGAAAAACACACGTGGCAATCCAAGTTCGAACAGCACAAAATGGCGATACACAGAAAAGTTGAAGATTACTTAGCCCGACGTGCTCTATCGTAACTAGATATAACACGTCCAAGCGTAAGTAAGAAATGTCACCACAAGATAAAAACAGCAGCTTCGCAAAATCACAACCTCACACTTCGAAGTCTGAGCTCCGAAAGTGTAGTGTCTGAGGATTCATTTGGCTATTAATTTCATTGCTTTAAATACTGTATAATTAGATGTTTTGCTTTATTTCTGGTGTTTGTGATATTGCAAAAGATTTATAATGTCATTCTAACACTTAAAAAAAAACATTTGGAGTACTTTGCTGATAGTTATAGAGTTATTTTCGGTATCCTGGTATGTTTTCCCTTCGAGGTAGAACTTGGCGACGGTTGCCGACCTGCAAGATTGGGTGGCTAGGGAAGAAAAATGGGAGTTTTAATGAGAGTAAAGATGTGTCGTATGATAAAATTTTACGTTCATAATAAAATATAATAATAGTTTACATACATTGAAAATGTCAGCTAGATTTTACATCATAACTTTTCGGTGCATTTTATATAAAGATATATGATATATGAGCATGATCTCATTTCTAGTTCACAGTAAATCGTAATTAATAAGTATTACTAGTTAGCATGGACGCCCATAGGGGATGACAAGGGGGCACTTCAAAATCACAAAGGCGGACATCAAACTAGTCGATGTTGTTAATCTTATCCTTAAATCTCCGGATAAATTCTATAGGTGCCGATGCTGGTTACAATTAATTTCATATAAACATCTCGATTAAAAAGATATATTTTCCCCCGTTCACAAATTAAAAATCAAATGGTGTATCACCAAACTCCCAGTGTTTTCAAGAAGTATTTTGGTATTACACTCTTGTTTAGTTTGGCGGAGTAACCCAGTGGTTAGCACTCGGGAATTGTAGTCGGTAGGCCTGGGTTCGATACCCTCCTCTGCTAAAACTGCCGCCGTGTTCACGCGGAGTACGATCACATTAAACATGTGGATCAGTAGGTCCTTCCGAGAGATTGGTGGTAGGGGAAGGAGGGTACGGTCCCTGTGTATGCTTCCCCACTGGGTTCCGGTCAAAATTGAGTGGCTCATCCCAAGAGTGGTCGTCCAAACGGGTACCGTACACCTTTCTGGTAGGTCGGACGGTCTGGGTCTCAACAACAATAACTCTTGTTTAGTTCTCGAGAAAGAAATATGCCTTGCCCAAAGAAGTATTTGAATCGCCGACTTCTTGATCATACGTTAGCAATCTATTAAATGAGCAATCTTAACTCTAAAAGAACCTCACATTCTCCTCATCATAATTTAAGTAATAAGCTTCTTGATCTAGAAACAGCTCTACCAATATAAATATTTTTACTTACATCATACATTTTTAATTACATACTTTACATTACAAATGTAGAAGCATTTAATAAAAAATTAACTCTATTTAAAAGTCATTAAAACTTAATTCTACAAATAGCTTTAATTATAATTTTGGTCCTAATGCTTCAGTTGTTTTCAAAATTTTTAAAAATAATTTTGGACAGATTGATTTGCAATTTTTCCTATAAATTTTTAATATTTAATATGTACAACATTTGATATTTTTATGCCACATTTAGTTAGTCCACTGTAATTGTGCTTACAGGGTCTGTGGTGTGTGGGTCTATTCAATTCTGGATGCAAATTTCACTATATGTATTTAAAGCATTTTTCAAACGAATTATTAGCAACCAAATCCCTGAAACTGTTATAATTAAATGCAATTTTTGTATTTTGTGCCCTAATATTTTATAATCTTATTTATTTCCTATATATACTTTATAGAAAAACATTTTAAAACAATTTCCAAATTCTATATCGATTAAACATGCAAAAAACTTTCGAACACGTTTTGACAATTTAAGAATCGCGACTATTTCAATAGAGCCCCTATTTATGAATTTAGACATAATTTTGTATTTTATTCTGAAATGTCATTTTATAAACAAAAACTATAAATAAAGATCAAATATTTCATTGTTTTATATTTGACAGTACGCATACAATATTTTAAAATAAATTAGATGTAAAAATGACTCAGTCGTATTACGCTTCAAAGCATATATGGATACTGATAACACAACTTTCAAAGATAAAAGTGGAGAATTCTACATTTTACTCAAGCTTGCATACAATTTTTCCATATATTTTTTAATTATTTTTAAATATATTATGCATATTCTTCAATTTGTATACTTGTAATCTATTTCATATCATATTTTATTTGCAATTGCTTTGTAGTTCAATTTGTTTTACGAAATTGCCTTTATTAACAAAATTATTCTTTAGTAATAAAATGTTTTGGTAATAAAATATTCTAATCCCATTTCGTATTTTTCTTCATACATATTCTTTAAAATCCTGTAACGTAAAACAACTTCCCGTTCCCCTCATCCTCTAAAAGTTAAAAAAAAAAAACAGAAGGTACACGACACAGTTTTAGGCGATAAATCGCCAAATCATGAGTGGCCTTCACCTCCTCAACCACTAGCTAGCGCACCTGCTCCATGTTTCTAACATGAAGCAGATTGGACCGCGCTCTCTCCATATATACTAACTCCTTGGTCCCATGTTGGGCTATCACCTTGTTGTTGACTTGACTTTAATTTCTTGTAAGCCGTCATTATAGAGTAGCTTACAGACTTGAAGTAGGCATTACTATAGTTAAATCCGTTAAGTTTTAAAAACTTTTTATTTTGAAATATATTCCAATGCAATATTTGTGGTAGATAAACTTAGTATTCTAAAGTTTAATTTATAGGTTAACAAAACCTAACAAGGAACACTGATTTTATTACAAGAAAGATCAATTATGATTTTATTACGAGAAAGATCATCAATAAAGCAATGATTATAAAACACTTTCCAACTTCAATGCAATTTCATTTAAACATCTCTAAAATGCGACACATTCCTCGGTAATATTTTAAAAATTATCACAATACTACATTAATTTATTATATTTCAAAACTTAAACCTTCATCGAAAAAAATAAACTTCATTCAAAAAAGGTCAATTAAATATAAATCGGCTGGCTCCTCAGTAATGTTTTTAAATACGACAATAATTTATTATATTTGAAAACTTCATCAAAAACAAATGAAATTTATTCAAATGACGCCATCAAAATATAACACGCCTGGCTCTCTCTATAAAAGCAGCTCTTCATTCATAAACATTTTCCCATCATTTCATTCATCACAACACTACAATAATTTGTTTTATTTAAAAACTTAAGCCCATGGAGATACAGGTTAAACACTATGCTTAAAATTTCGTCAAAAAAAAAATTGTCTTTTTCTCTGAAAAATCAATGAATATTTCATTCATATCAGCTACGCAAACTCCATGGGCTAAATAATTTTGCGTAAAAGAAAAGCAGCAATTCTTATACAACACATTCTATATATTTTGCTGTTTACATTCTCCATAAATAAAAAATAGGCTTCGTTGTGGAAATAATCAAATTTGGATGATCATTTAAACTCAAATATATTGTAATTGCATTGTTTCAGTATGTAGATGCACAGAATTTAAGCAAAAATAAAGCTGTTTTAGGACGGATACAACACTCAATATCAATTAAAAAGAGCTTTAAAATCACGATTTTGAGACAAGATAGATGCTATATTTAATTTTGAAGCGGGTCACGGGATCGCTTCATATAAGAGGTGTAATTATTATTTAAATTTTTATTTAAAAAACTACTGAATATATTTTGCTGAATTTTTTTTTGCATATTTTATGGGATAATTTGAATATTACCTAAAATTTTCGAAGCAATTTGTGAATTTTAAATCAGCTTAAAAAATGTTTGAAAAATTAGGTCCCATAGGGTTCAATGTATTTCATTTTTACGACCCGGGTTCAATCCAAAACTAATTGGGTGATATTATTCATTTATATTCCCATAGGTCCTACAGACCGTCTGAACAACATACTAAAATTCCATTTTGATTAAATCATGTTTACGGCAGTTATCGTGCTAACGGGCAGACAGACAGAATGAACAAAGTCATAAGCACTTTTCAACTTTGTTGTAAAGTGTTTAAAGTAGATCGGAGATGTACGAACATCAGCCCCCAAATCATTATTTTGGCACAGGACGGATTATTAAAGCGAGGAGATTTTCGTAGATACACTTCGAATTAGATTTGGAACCAAGTGCACTGATATTTGTCTCTGTCGACACTTTTGAGTGTTAACCAAAGAATTTTGTACATAAAATCACCTCTGAAGGACTTTAGCCTACCAACAGAGTGGGGAAGATAATTTTTGATATAAAGAGAGATCCAATTTTTAATTCGAAGCTGCGAGTTTCTTCCTTCTATGTCTCACATACACGTTTTCAACCCATGAACCGATACTTGAGAATTCTCGTGATCTTGAAACGCATTAATTTTATATAGAGTTTTGTAAATACTGTTTTTTTTAACTGCTGTTTTTACCACTCAGACTACAACGCTGAAAACGTTTTAACACTGTAGTGGTTTCCTGTTTCAAGCGTAGGTATCGTAAAGAGTAGTTGCCCCTACTTCAGGTCAAAAGAGGAGTATGCGTTCTTAACAACCTCTAAGAACGAACTACCTAACGAACAGCAATCTTGGCCTAAAGAGATGGGCTTATAATGCAATTAAAACAACTGTAATAACGTAATTGATATATGCCTGCTTTCTTCAAGGAAGTCTTGTCTTATAAGCAGCAAGTTGTTGCCTTACAAGCAGCAGTTTTAGGGGAGCGACAACCCAGTGTTTAGCTCGCCGAATTGCACTCGGACGATCCGGGTTCGATTCCCGCCACTGACAAAACTGCCGCCGTGTTCACGCGGTGTACGATCACGTTAAACATGTGGGTCCGCAAGTCCTTCCGAGAGGTTGGTGTTAGGGGAAGGAGGGTGCGGTCCCTGTGGATGTCTCCCTCACTGGGTTCCGGTCTAAATTGTGTGGCACTTCCCGGCCTTCCAAACAGATACCATATACTTTTCTGGTAGCTCGGACGGTCTGCGTTGAAGAAGAAGAAGCAGTTTTGGGGTGGGATAGTCTAGTGGTTAAGGCACGGTGATTGTAATCGGAAGACCGACCCGATTTCGATTCCAGGCTATGTCCAAATTGTGACCGTGTTCACGCGGAGTATGTGCACGTTAAGTCTGTGAGTTCGAAAGTTCATCTGAGAGGTCTGTGGCTGGAGAAGCAGAGTACGTGTGGAAGGGGGAGTTGAAAAGGACGATCATGGCCTGACTGACACCTATTGAGGGTAAACTATGATAAGGTTTCAAAACAATAACATCAAAGTTGAAGTTAGGATATGTGACGAAACTTTAGGATTCCGTCACATATAAATTTATAGGAATCTGGATGTCCATGCCATAAGCTGTGTAAGATATGTAAAAACAAGTTTCATTCAAAAAGCATAAACGTATAAATAAACGGCTTGGAGCAACAACATGAGTACCGACACTGTTTACTAAATTGGGATTTTCCCCATCAAATGATATCTAACTGCATGCAGTTATTTCTGGAAAATTTTTAGTCAAATTGTAGAATAGCCATGCTTCACCAAGTTTTTAAATGAAAGATCTAATATAGTTAAATTATTTTATTCAAAAACAAACTTATCAGTAGAATTTCACATAATGCGATGCGAAGAGCCATTATAACATATATACAGGAACAGCGTGTTTCACAAAGGACTCTCTAACTTTGAGATGAAAGATCTCGGAAATGGTGTTCGATAGAAGACTGAAGTAAGTGATATATCTTTATTGGGAAAGCCGTAAAAATCTGATACAAAAGTTTCAAAATTAGTTACAAATCTTGCTGACAGATGGCGCTGTGTGCTCTACTCGTAGTACGGAGACAGAAAAATAGCCTACAAAAAATGTGCAAGTTGCAGATTTTGAATTCATTTTGATGTGATTGTAACAATTGCTAAACGAAGAACAGTCTCACCACTATTTATGGCCTATTTCTCGGATTCCGTACTGCGACTACAACGTACAGCGCCATCTGCCAGCAACACTTGTAACTAATTTTGAAACTTTTGTATCAGATTTTTACGGCTTTTCCAATAAACAAATAACTTGTTTCTGTCTTCTATCGATCGCGGTTTCTGAACTGTTTCATTTCAAAGTTATTGAGTACTTTGTGAAACACAATGTACTTACCAGTAAAATCTGCATGATTTTTAATATAATATGAGGTTCTTTTAGCAGTTTGGAAATTTCTTTTACAAAAAGAAACTTTTGCTGCCCTAATATAAATTTATCCGTGAGAAATAAGTATACTTTTTTTTTAAATTACAAACAAAAACACAACCTTTATGAATAGTACAGAAATATCGCGCTCTTTTTTCATCAGAACCAAAACATTATACTGCCTTCAACACTATAAACATCACTCATCTGAGACCACACCAGTTAAAGATATGCTAAATCCCTCTGAAAAGAGCAACCATTTTCCCACGAAGTTCCTAACCAATCGGGTATTTTCCATTTTTCCATAATTTATACTCTAACTCTCTGGTCTCAAACGACTTTGGCTGATGACTTCCAAACTATAGCACTTTACGGCAAAGCTACTCGCGGGGTTCGCCGCTTCAAACGGATATACTATTATACACAATACCACCTGGAAAGATGGCACTGATCTGGTGTATAGGATAGAGAAGCAGTTACTGCTGAGAGCTCTTTGGTATATAGTAGATCAAATAAGTCATTCCTACTTTGTGGATATCCTTTATAGTTATAACTGGAGAGACAGCTACTTTTAAAAAATGTCAATCCCATGGCTGAACATATTTCTTTTTGAACTAAGAGGTCAATCGAAAATGTTCTTGTAGGCAGTTGCTGGTTGTCATTAGCGAAAACATATTTCTTGGGGGGGGGGGGGGGGGAGTAAAGCAGCTTGATATGGGTGTGAGATAGTTTAATCCCCTGCTGTAAGGAAGATGCAAACAAGATAAAACTGAAATGTGACATTTATATTTTAAAATATTTTTTACAATTTTTATTTCTGGTTAAATAATTGAAAATTGCATTTTCTGGTTTTTAGTTTAATATGAAGATAGAAACTTTTTTGAACTTTCCCAGAGGAGATAGCTCCCTTTGGAATATTTCAGCGGGGCCTGGTGCCCCTATGCCCCCTTAGTCGGAGCCTATGGTAGATGGAGTCTACGTATGTCTTCCAATGTCAGAAATACGGGGGGTAACATCTGACTCTGAACTCTCACTTTGACCTTGTGGTATTGATCAAGTGACTTCGTGGTCACTTTGACCTCGTGGATTATGAGGGTGGTCACAAGTGATTTATAAACCAAATTTTATGAAATTTAACGTATTAGTTTTTCAGCTAGAGTGGATATATCGAGTGTTACGGGCCATTTCGCAGAAAAAGGGAGGTTCTTTCATGCTGAGCGTTACCAAAATATAATCAGCACCAGGGTCGTCCACAAGGGACTTACCAACCACATTTTATGAAATTCGGTCAATTAGTATTTTAGTTTTAGTTAGAGTGGATACATACATTGCACAGACAGACAGACACACATATACAGACGCCACGCTAAAAATTGTTTTTCGTATTCTAGCGGTGTTAAAATGTGTAGATACGCCGAAAACTCGAGTTGCGATTTTCGACGTGATTCCAATACTTTCGCTATACATTACCATGTATTGCAGGGAAAGTAAATACAAGAAATATTAATCGTGCATAAAGCATTGATTATGAGACACTTTCCAACTAACATGCAATTTTATTTAAACATCTCTAAAATGCGATACATTCAGTGCCGACATTTTTACTTTCCCTGCGATACATGGTAATGTATAGGGAAAGTATTAAAACCATGCCGAAAATCGCAACTCAAGTTTTCGACGAATCTACACGTTTTGAGACAGCTTGAATACGAAAAAGCTAGTTTTAGCGTGACGTCTGTTGTTACTGATGACCTCCTGTTTCGGCAGAGCCGTTTCAGGACCAGTGACGCAGGAAGCAGGAAAGAACGAAGAAAGGCACAAGACGAGAGAACAAAGTTTATTACAAGAACGCATCACTGATAAAGGTCGGAGAGGGTGCAGCTTCACATTTAGACGACGACCCAGAAGGCGGAAGACTGACTATATCCTCAAGAAACATCCATGCCTTATTCGGGATTCGAACCCGAGCCCTCAAGCCAGCAGCCGAAGACGCTATCCACTTCACCTCCTGGACGGCGTGACGTCTGTATGTGTGTGTGTGTATCTGTTTGTCTGTCTGTGCAATGTATGTGTCCACTCTAACTCAAAAACCAAATTTCATGAAATTTGGTAGGAAAGTCACTTGGGCATGACCCTGGTGCTGATTAATTTTGGGTACGATTCGGTATAAAAGTACCCGTAAAAGTAAAAATACATTTTACTTAAACATTTCTCAAATGCGATACATTCAGTGCTGATATTTTTACTTTCCCTGCGATACATGGTAATGTATAGGGCGCGGTAGCCCATTGGTTAGCGCGCTGGAGTTGCACTCGGTAGGCCCGGGTCCGATTCCAGCCACTGCCAAAACTGCCGCCGTGTTCATGCGGAGTACGATCACGTTAAACATGTGGGTCCGAATGTCCTTCCGAGAGGTTGGTGGTAGGGAAAGGAGGGTACGGTCCCTGTGGATGCCTCCCCCACTGGGTTCCGGTCCAAATTGGGAGGCACTTCCCGACAGTCCAAACAGTTACCTTACATCTTTCTGGTAGGTCGGACGGTCTGGGTTTCAACAACAACATGGTAATGTATAGGGAAAGTCTTTGAACCATGCCGAAAATCGCAACTCAAGTTTTCGACGAATCTACACGTTTTGAGACAACTTGAATACCGAAAAGCTGGTTTCAGCGTGACGTCCGTATGTGTATGTGTGTGTCTGTTTGTGCAATGTATGTGTCCACTCTAACTCAAAAACCAAATTTCATGAAATTTGGTTTTAAGTAAGTCTCTTGTGTATGACCCTGGTGCTGATTAGTTTTGGGTAGGATTCGGTATAAAAGAACCCGCCTTTTATTGCGAAATGGCCTGCTAAAATCTCTTGTATCCACTCTAGCTAGAAAACTAATTGACACAATTTCACAAAATTCGGTAGATAAGTCAACTGTGATATATCTTGGTGCTGATTAGAGTTTGGTACGATTCGGTAAAGAAGAATCCACCTTTTCCACGATATGATCTGCACAAATCTAAAATAAAAGACTGCATATGCTCAAATGTATTAATTAAATGCTTGTTTTATACGTAAGTTTTAGACGACAAAAAGAGTATGACTCACTTCATTGTTCTAAAACGAACCATTCTCGAGATATTTAAATGTTTAATTTTGAGAAAATGAAGACGATTTTCACTGTAGTTAAAAAAACTATTTAATACAATTTCTTAAAACTTTGTAGTTAAGTCCCCTGATGTCTATTTTGATGCTGATTAGATTATGAAATTCTGAAATAAATGTATATATATCTATATGTTGAAATATAGCGATTAAGTACTTGTTCTTCAGGTAAATTTTGACAACTAAGTGAATAAGACTAACTCTATGACTGTAGGATGAACTGTTCTCGAGATATTGTTTTTTTACTTTTCTTATATACAATAATGTATAATTAAAGTATTGTGACGGAGGTCGAAAATTCGAATTCGAGTTTTCGACGGTAGAGCACGTTTCAAGCATCTCTGATGACGAATCGAACATTTTGAAGTGATGTCTGTATGTGTGTGTGTGTGTATGTGTGTGTGTGTGTGCGTGTGAGTGGGTCTGTGGAGACGATAACTGACGAACGAAAGGACCGATTCGAATAAAATTTGGTACAAAAATTACAATCCGTAAGCACTGGAAGCCTATTGTTTTTATACGCAATTGAATGTTCAGAACTCCCTCCTCCCCTAAATTTTCGAGTGAAATTTTGAAAAAATCTTCAAAAAATCAAAACCGTTAATAAAGTTGCGCAAATAGTCATTTCTTATGTAGTGTCTCCTTAGAAAACGATTGACATAAACTTTAGAACGCTAGCATGAACCGTTCTCGAAATATTGCACATTTTTAAAATAAATTTATCAAAAAATCTCATAAATTAAAAAAATATGTTAACTGTTGAGAAACATGTTCACTTTTCATATGTAATATCATGCGATAAATTGGGTGACATCATTCTCGTGGATCTAGCTCGTTTCATTTATGAGAAAATATACTCTGAGTAATACTTTTGTAATTGAACGTCAATAGTTATTTAACAGCCATAAGAATAACTTATTTCTCCGTCCATAACGCTTGGCGAGATTTTGGCGCCTAATTTGGCGGAATCTCGCCAACTTGGTGACTTTTTAAATGTTGCCAAATTAACGAAAATCTCGCCAAATAGATAAAAATGATATTAAATCAATGAAAATGACGACTAATTGACGAAAATTCAATATCTTAGAAAGAATTTAAATATCTACTATAAGAAAAACCTATTTTTTTATTGTAAAAGTAGTGCATTATATAAGGAAAGTCATGTGTTGCCCAACACCAGATTGTTTATTTTTTATTTTGAGGACCTGAAGAATGTAAAGTGAATTAAGTTGCCAAATGAAACGAAGATGCAATAAAAAGACAATAATATCAGAAAAATATCCATTTTATTTTCAGCAATTAAACTTAATTTAGTGCACAATGAAATAAAAAATGACAAAATGAATTTGAATGTGCAGGGACAGTCATCTGCTGCTCACATCCGATATTTACTTTTTGCATTCTCATGTGTAAGGAAAGTATTGGAATCATACCGCAAATCACAACTCGAGTTTTCGCCGAGTCTACATGTTTTGGGACCTCTAGAATACGAAAAAACCATTTTTAGTTTGACGTCTGTGAGTGCGTCTGTCTGTCTGTATGATGTATGTATCCAATCTAACTCAAAAACTAATAGAACAAATTCCATAAAATTCGGTAGGCAAGTCACTTGTGTGTGACACTGGTGCTGATTAGGTTTTGGTGCAATACGGGATAACAGAACCCGCCTATTTTTGCGAAATGGCCTGCAAAAATCTCTTGTATCCACGCTGGCTAGAAAACTCATTGACCAAATTTCACAAAATGTGAAAAGATGTGAATTCATATCATACACGTTGCATTTTACTTTCCCTGCAATACATGGTAATGTGTAAAGAAAGTATTGGAATCATGTTAAAAATCGTAACTCGAGTTTTCCACTGATCTACACATTTCAGGACCTCTAGAACACGAAACAACTATTTTTAGAGTAACGTCTGTGTGTGTGTGCGGGTGTGCAATGTATGTATTCACGGTAACTCAAAAACTAATTGACCAGATTTCACAAAATTTGGTAGATACACATGTGGGATACACTGATGCTGATTAGGTTTTAGTACGGTCTGGGAAAAAGGAACCAGCATTTTTTTGCGAAATGGCCCGCAAAAGTTGTCTGTATCTACTCTAACTGAAATACTAATTGGTCAAGTTTCACAAAATTTGGTAGCTAAGTCACGTGTGGGATACACTGGTGCTGATTAGGTTTTAGTACGATCCGGGAAAAAAGAACCTGCATTTTTTTGCGAAATGGCCCGCAGAAATTTTCCGTATCTACTCTAACTGAAATACTAATTGACCAAGTTTCACAGAATTTGGTAGATAAGTCAAATAGTCTGCTAAAATCGTCAAAATCTAAAATAAAAGACTACGTATGTTCAAATACATTAATTAAATGCTTGTATTATATGCAATTTTAGGCGATGACAAAAATAAGACCAACCCCATTACTCTAGGACTGGCCGTTCTGGGGTATTTAACTCTTTTCGCAGTTTTGCTTGCAGGTTCTGAGAATAAGTCCAGTTTACAAATGAAAGCTCAAGCTAAATAATAAGCGGTAATTCAGCGTATTTTCCATTATTTATGGGTATTATATTTATTGCAATTAGACTAAATTTAATGAATTATTAATAAAATAAAGCGACATATTGAGTATGCTGCGAAAGTCATACGTGCAGCTCACATAAGATTTTTACTTTCCCTGCAATACATGGTAATGTATAGGGAAATTATTGGAATCATGCTGAAAATCGCAACTCGAGTTTTCGACGGTTCTACACGTTTCGAGACCTCTAGAATACAAAAAAGGTATTTTTAGCGTGACGTCTGAGTGTGTGTCTGTCTGTCTGTGCAATGTATGTTGTTGGTGAGACCCAAACCGTCCGACTTATCAGAAAGGTGTAAGGTAACCGTTTGGACGGCCGGGAAGTGCCACCCAATTTAGACCGGAACCCAGTGGGTGAGGCATCCACAGGGACCGTACCTTCCTTCCCATACCACCAACCTCTCGGAAGGACTTACGGATCCACATGTGTTAACGTGATCGTTCTCCACATGAACACAGCGGCTATTGTGGCAGCGTGCAAATCCAGCGCGCAAACCACCGGGCTACCGCGCCCGAAATGTGCCAACAGCACGCGGTGTTCCCAGGTGGTCACCCACCCAATTACTAACCGCTCCCGATGCTGCTTGACTTCGGTGATCTAACGAGAACCGGTGTTTTCAGCAAGGTAGGGCCGTTGGCCACTGTGCAATGTATGTATCCACTCTAACTCAAACACTAATGAATCGAATTTCATAAAATTTGCTAGCCAAGTCACTTGGGTATGATTCTCGTGCTGATTAGTTTTTGGTACGAGTCGTACGAACAGAACTCGACTGTTTTTGCGAAATGGTCTGCAAAAATTTCATGTATCCTCTCTAGCTAGAATACTAATTGACCAAATTTCACAGAATTTGGTAGATAAGTTACTTGTGGGATACTCTGGTGCTGATTAGATTTTGATATGATTCGGAAAAGAACAACCCGCCTTTCTTTACGAAATGGTCCTCAAAAATCGCCAAAATCTAAAAAAACAAAAAGCTACGTTTGTTCAAATATATCAATTAAATGCTTGTTTTACTTGTAATTTTTAATGAGAAAAAGAATAAGAACAATTCTATTACGCTAGGTCTAACCGTTCTCGAGATATTTGAGATTTTTCGCATTTAGTTATGCCGCTTTAGGAAAAATGTCCAATTACCAAATAAATACAGAAATTGCATTAAAAATGCAAATTTAGTGTTATTTTATGCAATTAAACTCAATTAAACGAATTATTAAAGAAATAAAGAAACAATGAATTTGAGTCTGTAGGAAAAGTCATATGTTGCCCACATCAGATTTTTTAAACTATCATACTTACTATAATAATTTATTTTACTTGGAAACTGAAAACTTCATCAAAAATGACAATGCTATAAATGACAATGACTATTTCATTCACATCACTTATATTCCAGACTTCAGAGCTAAATAATTTTGCATTAAAGAAATTCAGCAATTCTTATATAACTCATCTTATAATCGTTTGATTTGTTTGCATTCTGCGTCCGCTAAAATTAGGCTTCATTGTAGAAATAAATAAAAGTTTAGTGATCACTTAAAGAAATATATTGTAATTACGTAGGCACATAATTTTTGAACGGATGCAACACTAAATATAAATATAAGCGTTCCTTAAAAATCACGATTTTCACTAAGCGAAAAACAATTATTTGCCATACTTTCTTTTGCAATGCGTTATGTGTTCTTTATATAATATGGGTTGAAGACCCAGACCACACGACTCACACGAAGGCTTTCAGTAGCTGTTTGTGTAGCCGGTATATAATATTAGTGTAATTATGGTCAACTTTTATTTAAAAATCTCATGTGGGCAGCACATGAGTTTCCTTATATAATGCAATGAATTTACTACTTTTACAGTAAAAAAATGTTATTCTTATAGTAGATACTTATATTATTTCCAAGATATTGAATTTTCTTCAATTAGTCATCATTTCATAGATTTAGCGTCATTTTTATCCATTTGGCGAGTTTTTCGCTAATTTATCAACATTTAAAAAGTCGCCAAGTTGGCGACATTCCACTAAATTTATCGCCAAAATCTCGCCAAGCGTTATGGATAGAGAAATAAGTTATTCTTACAGCAGGTAAATGACTATTGGCGTTCAAATACAAAAGTATTACTCAAAGTATCTTTTTTCATGAATGGAACGAGCTAGATCCACGAGAATGATGTCCCCAAATTTATCGCATGATATTACATATGAAAAGTGCACATGTTTCTCAATAGAAAATATTTTTTTTTTATTTTATATGGCTTTTTGATATTTCTTTTGAAAAATGTGCAATATTTCGAGAGGGGTTCATGTTAGCGTTCTAAAATTTATGTCAATCGTTTTCTAATAAAAAATTACATAAGAAATGTCTATTTGCGTAACTTTATTAGAGGTTTCGATTTTTTGACGATTCTTTCAAAATTTCACTCGAAAATTTAGGGGGGCTCTGAGCATTCGATTGCATATAAAAACGATAAGTTTTCAGCGTTTAGGGATTATAATTTTTTGTACCAAATTTCGTTCGAATCGATCCATTTGTTCGTCAGTTATCATCTCCACAGTCTCACTGACACACAGACACACACAGTCATCACTTCAAAAATGTTCGATTCGTGATCAGGGATGCTTGAAACGTGCTCTCTCGTCGAACAATTGAATTCGAATTTTCGACTCCGTCACAATACTTTTCTTATACATTTAAGGAAAGTAAAAACTGCTCAACACATTTTGATGAATGTTTTTACGCATTTAACCTGATGAATGAATGACATGAAGCTGGGTGGCTCCAGAAGATCCCAGCACATCGACCAGAGGTCTATTGTACTACCCCAACAAGTGAAGGTCCTTAAGAAAAGAGACCAGTAGCCGAAGCAAAAATCCGCAGGCACTTGACAGGAATGTCATACAACTCCCAGGGCTCGATCACATGTCGACCCACGTGTTCGAACCTATGGGCGGAGAACACCTCACATTCTCAAAGAATGTGTACAGTAGTTTCTTCACTGTATTTGCAGCCTCTGCAAAGCGAATCTTTCGTGACACCCATAATATTAAGGTGTCTTTTAAGGGTGCAGTGTCCAGTTAGGAGCCCAACAGCCCTTCTGATGCCAGTTCTACTAAGCCTGGATAATTCCTTCTGACGTATGCTAGGGCAATTGCAGTTGAGAATTTTCGCCTGCCTTTGGCCCTTAGTATTACGCCAGTGTTTGCACTGAAGATTTCTGAAGATGTCATAGACAGTTCTTCTAGTTGGCAACATTGGCCCGGCTAGTTGGCCCGGCATTGGGAACACCCAAAGCCGGCTCAGGATCAACAAAAGGAATACTTGAGCCTTTCCTAGCCAATTCATCAGCCAGCTCATTTCCTGGAATGCCCGAATGTCCACGTACCCAGTAGAGTATGACTTTATTATTGCTAGCAATATTACACAGTGCATTATAACACTCCCAGACAAGGGAAGACGTCATAGTAGACTTTCCTAAGGCAATAAGAGCAGCTTGACTATCAGAACAGATAAGAATCTGGTTGCTCCTATAATTTCTGTCATAGCAAATTCTACAACACATTAGAATAGCATAGACCTCAGCCTGAAAGACAGTAGCATGACTGTCTAGAGGGTAAACCATTTTAGTGCCATCATCCAGACAGCAAACACCAGCACCAGTACTGGTGCCAATCTTCGAGCCATCTGTGTACCATACAATACAATTTTGTTTATAATTGTAGGTAGGAGTCCTCTTCCAGTCATCCCGTGAAGGGACCTGAATTACATAGGGCTTGTCAAATGTATATCGGTTCTATGTACCATCAGATGGCATATGGAAATAAGGATGATTTATAACATCACTGTTGAGACCACTCCAAGATAAATACTTAGAATAGTCCTTCCAGTGTTTCAGATATTTAAGTCTGTTCATGCAGGTGAGAGCCTCAGCTTCAATGTGCATGTAGAGAGGGTGCAATCCGAGCAAAAGTTCAAGAGTTGCAGTGGGAGTGGTTTTTTTGCAACCAGAGATCGCAGTACATACCATCCTTTGAAGCTTAATTAAATCTAATTTAGCAGTTTCACATCTGACTCTAGACCACCAAATAATGGAGCCATAGGAGATGATGGGACAAATTACCATAGAGTAAATCCAATGGATAGCCTCGGGATTCAGATCCCAGGTTCTCCTAATAGCATTTCTACAAGACCAGAAGATTCTTTTGGCTTTAGTTATGCAGTATTCCAGGTGTCTCTTCCAGTTGAGACCCATGTCAAAGAAGATTCCTAAGAATTTTACCTCCTTGGAGCACATGAGCTTCTGACCAAAGAAGCGAATGTCTCTAAGGTTAAGAATGCGTTTTCTTGTGAACGCAACCATGGTTGTTTACTGCGGATTTACAGAAAGTCCAGCATTTTTGCACCATGTCTCAACACCCCTAAGAGCGGTGGACATCATATCAGAGACAGTGTTACCAAATTTGCCTCTAGCAATGATGACAACATCGCCAGCATATCCAACACAGGATACACCAGAACTAGTTAAGTTGTCCAGAAGAGAGTCTACAACTGAACACCAGAGAATTGGCGAAAGTACGCCTCCCTGCGGACAGCCTGCCAGAGCATGCACCGTCTTGTTGTCACCAAGCAAAGATGCACAGATATACCTATTAGATAATAGGTTCTTGATCCAACAAGAGATCGTCATGTCAACACCCTTCCTATCAAGAGCATGTAAGATGATTTAACCTGATAATATGATAGCAATTTGTGAATTTTAACTTCGCTTAAAAATTGTTTGTAAATTTGAGTCCCACATAGGGTACAATGTATTTCATTTTCTCAACCTGGGTTAAATCCAAAACTACAACATACGGAAATTTCATTTTGATAAAGTCACATTTACGGCAGTTAATGTGCGAACAGACAGACAGGCAGAATGAATTATCATAATCATAAACACTTTACAACTATGCTGGAAAGTGTTAAAAACTGGTACTGAACTATGTGTTGCTACAATATGGACTGGCATGGCATCTTGAATTGCATGTGACTGCCTATTTCATACAATAGCGTTTTAAGTTTCGGCACTTCGCGTTTTAAGTACACCTCACTAACCCTTGGCCAATAACGGCATTTTAACCCTGCGACAATAAATGTCACTGCCGGCATTATTTTATGCTTTACAAAATTGCATTTTGGCATTATATAGATTACCTGGGAAATGTGTGAATATCTAAACACACTGTGCCGGTAACACTTTCACATATACAGGGTGTCCCAAAAATGACTGACACATTTGAAAAATGCATTTAAAAAAACAGAAGGTAATAGAAATGTAGCTACCAGAGAATTTTATTCAACCCATTTTCAAAATTTGTTACAAAGATCACCAACAGATTGTGCTGCTGAATGGGAAAATGCTAATAAACGGTATGACCATGTTGCAAAAACTACAAAACGATATTTTCAAAATAACCACCATTTGCAGCAACAACATAGCGCAGTCTGAGAATAAAATTCGCAGATTTCTATTCAAACATTTCAGCCGGAATGGTCCGGTCAAGAAATATCCGCTGTTCCAACGACAACAACATTTTCAACGAATAAACCAACAGCAACTTGAAATCTTTAAGAAGCACACGCTAGCAGAATGCTGATCAAAGTACAGAATGGCGATCTGACAGTATGAGTTTCCCTTGAGCTCTCACACAACCGCAGCGCCATCTGTTGGTGACCTTTGTAACGAATTTTAAAAATTGGTTGAATAAAATTCCCTAGTTTCCCAAGTACAATGCAGCAAACGTTACATTTCTATTGTCTTCTGTTTTTTTTAATGCATTTTTCAAGGATGTCAGTCATTTTTGGGACACCCTGTATTTACAGGGTGATTATAATTAAAGTTCCCGGTTTGAAAATGGTTTCCAATAAAAAGCACTGGTCAGAATGATTTGAAATTTTGCGTGAACACTCGTGGAATAATGGAATTTTGTTTGGTGAAGAAAACAGAGTTCAAAAAGTCGCCGCTAAGAGAATAATTGGCGCTTTACTACACTAGAATGCAATACAAAAGTAATAAATGTTGACTTACTCATTAGCTAATGACGTAATAAATGTTCAATATGCTGTCCTTCGCATTCTGAAACAAGCTGAAAGCGCAAAATAGCGTGTTCAACAATAGATTTGAGTGTTTCTGTAGAGATGTTGTGAATGTGATGCATGATGTTAGCTTAAAGTTCCGCTAAATTGGTAATGTGTCCATTAAACACCACACTCTTCAGATGCCCCCAAAGCCAAAAATCACATAGATTGAGATTAGGAGAACGTGCTGGCCATCTTAAGGAAAATGGCGGAGGATGATTCTGTCATCTCCAAAATGACTGTGAAGTAGCCGCTTCACTGGTTTTGCGATAAGTGATGGAGCCCCATCCTGCATGAAAATAGTGTTATCGATACACTGACGCTCTTGCAGTGTGCGTATAACGTGGCTTTTCAAAAGACGTTCATATCGATGGCCATTGACAGAACAGATGACGGGGCCATGAGGACCAACTTCCTCAAAAAAGAAAGAACCGATAATAAACGCTGCTGTAAATCCGCACCACCCAGTGACTTTGGGGGAATGAAGAGACACCTGGCGTAGATTCTGTGGATTTTCGGTTGCCCAGATTCTGCAATTTTGCGTATAAACAGTTCCGTGGAGATGGAAGTGTACTTCGTCAGTCCACAAAACGTTCCAAGGCAATTCATCGTCCACTTGTATCCGAGCCAGAAATTGAAGTGCGAACATTTCACGTGCAACATTGCCCGCAGGTAGTAACTGTTGAACAAGGGTCAGTTTGTAAGGATAACATTTCAAAATATGTTTCAAAATTTTTTTTGCACCGTACCGGAGGGTACGTCTAATGATCGGACAATTCCACGTGCACTCGTAGATGCATTAGCGTTACGCTCTTCTTCTAACACTTTAGTTACGTCTTCCACTATCTCTCCATCGACTGCTTTCCATCCCCTGCCAGTTTTGATGTCCAAAAAGCCAGTCTCTTCAAATTTTAAAATCATTTTGCGCAAGCTTTTGCCACACAGAGGACCAGATTTTAACTTTTTCAACGTTCTGAACTTTCTAAGAGCTACTAAACAAGAGCTGTTATTCTCATAAAACAATTTGACAAAAAGAGCACGATCTTTTAATGATAGAGTCATTGCGACAGAACAATAGAGATTTTTCAATAAGTTATGAGAAACAAGTTCCTCTTTTCCTTTTTTATAGCAAACGTTTATTGCAACGTCACTGTCTTATGCAAATTTGCAGCAGCATTTGAAGAGCAATTATGCAAAACAATGTTTCAATGGATTAATTTTTTTTTCATCACTTGAATGCATATGATGATGAAATATCGACTTTTAATTCAGTATTCGAAGGACAGCATATTGAACATTTATTAGGTCATTAGCCAATGAGTAAGTCAACGTTTATTACTTTTGTTTTGCATTCTTATGTAATAAAGCGCCAGTTATTCTCCTAGTGGCGACTTTTTGAACTACTGTTTTTTTTCTTCACCAAACAAAATTCCATTGCTCCACGAGTGCTGTCGCAAAATTTCAAATCATTCTGGCCAATGCTTTTTATTTGAGACCATTTTCAAACCGGGAACTTTAATTATAATCACCCTGTATATATCATGAAGAGTAGAAAGTAAGAGGGGAGTTCTTCACGGATTCTCTCCGTAAAATTGGCAATCACAACCTAGACCAATAATAGTTTTTGGTGGCGTTCTTTTGTACTACGTTGTTAGCGATTCAGCTCATTCAGTAAAGTTGGGTTAGAATGTGGATAACTGCTTTCTATGTGTATTAATCAATATTTTTATCATCTGATCTTTTGTTTCTACAAAATATAGGCGGGAGTAGTGTTACTCAATAAAACGGATATCTAAAAAGAAAAGTCTATACCAAGTTCAAGAATCCCGGGCCTTGCCTGGTGTATACAACTACATATATTTGTATAGAAGGAGTATTATAATTATCCCAGTCCCCTGTATTCCCTGTCTATCCCTGGCATTACTGTCATTAAGCGCCTCATTCGTTTAAAGATCGTCGTCATCTTCTTCAGCAGTAAAGGTAATTAACAATTTTCTACAATGTCACATTCTGTAAGTGACTCCTCTATCGTTTAAAGATTGACATCATATATATCAGCTGTGGAGATGATTTGACATTTCTCACCATATCGCAGTCTGTAAGTGCCTCATTCGTTTTAAAATTGACATCATCTTCTTCAGCAGCAGAGATGGTTTGAGACTTTTCACCATGTCACTGTATGTAAGCGCCCCATTCGTTTTAAGATCGATCGACGAATTTATGAAAATACAGAAATGATCTTTTATATTCGTTCGTACAGTCCTTAAACAAATCTCCAAAAACTCCAAAAAGGTCGTTGTCAATATTCCTTGCTTTGTTACAAGATTCAGTAGATCATCCAGCAACATTAATGGCAAAAATCTGATGTGGGAAACACACGACTTTCCTTATATAATGCAATGAATTTACTACTTTTACAGAAAAAAAATAGGTCCTTCTTATAGTAGATACTTATATTCTTTCCAAGATATTGAATTTTCGAAGATTAGTCGTCATTTTCATTAATTTAGAACCATTTTTATCCATTTAGCGAGATTTTCGTTAATTTGGCAACATTTAAAATGTCGCCAAGTTGGCGACATTCCACAAAATCGTCGCCAAAATCTTGATCGCCAAAATCGTCGCTGAAATCGTCGCCAAAATCCCGCCAAGCGTTATGGACGGTGAAATAAGTTATTGTTATAGCAGATAAATGACTATTGGTGTTCAAAAAGTATTACTCAAAGTATCTTTTCTCACGAATGGAACGAGCTAGATCCACGAGAATGATGTCACCAAATTTATCGCATAATATTACATATGAAAAGTGAACATGTTTCTCAACAGTTAATATTTTTTTTTTAATTTATAAGATTTTTTGATAAATTTGTTTGAAAAATGTGCAATATCTCGAAAACGGTTCATGCTAGCCTTCTAAATTTTATGTCAATCGTTTTCTAAGGAAAAATTACATAAGAAATGACTATTTCCGCAACTTTATTAATGGTTTGATTTTTTGATGATTTTTTCAATATTTCACTCGAAAATTTAGGTAGGTTCTGAACATTCGATTACGTTTAAAAACAACAAGCTTCCAGTATTCACGGATTGTGATTTTTGTACCAAATTGCTTTCGAATCGCTCCGTTCGTTCGTCAGATATCGTCTCCACAGTCTCACACATACACACACACACACACACACACACACAGACATCACCTCAAAAATGCTCGATTCGTGATCAGAGATGCTTGAAACGTGCTCTCCCGTCGAAAACTCGAATTCGAATTTTCGACCCCTTCACAATACTTTCCTTATACATTATGTGTATAAGGAAAGAAAAATCTGATGTGGGCAACACATGACTTTCCTTATATAATGTAATGATATATGAATTTACTACTTTTACAGAAAAAAAATAGGTCCTCCTTATAGTAGATACTTATATTCTTTCCAAGATATTGAATTTTCGAAGATTAGTCGTCATTTTCATTGATTTAGCGTCATTTTCATCCATTTGGCGAGATTTTCGTTAATTTGGCAACATTTCAAAAAGTCGCCAAGTTGGCGACATTCCGCCAAATTCGTCGCCAAAATCTCACCAAGCATTATGGACGAAAAAATAAGTTATTCTTACAGTAGACAAATGACTATTGGCGTTCAAAGACAAAAGTATTATTCAAAGTATTTTTTTTCTTGAATGGAACGAGCTAGATCCACGAGAATGATATCACCCAATGTATCGTATGGTATTACATATGAAAAGTGAACATGTTTCTCAATAGGAAATATTTTTTTTTTATTTTATATGACTTTTTGATAATTTTTTTGAAAAATGTGCAATATCTCGAGATTTTTGTACCAAATTTGGTTCGAATCGGTCCATTCGTTCGTCAGTTATCGTCTCCACAGGCTCACTGATACACACAAACACACACACACACACACACACACACACACACACACATAGACAAAAATGTTCGATTCGTGATCAGGGATGCTTGAAACGTGCTCTACCGTCGAAAACTCGAATTCGAATTTTCGACCTTGTCACAATACTTTCCTTATACATTATGTATATAAGGAAAGTAAAAATGCGGTGAGGAGGTAAAATACCTATCCAAAAAAGAAGGGCTTAAACACGTGATTTTCCATTTACTGGGAAATGGAAAAAATTTCAAGAAAAGTATAAAGGAAGTTTAATTTGACCCTTATAAGAATGCACAATGATGATTTATTCTGATGTAATATCCGAGTTATCTGGAAAATTTTATGACGGTATAACCAAGGCAAATAACGTTATTCCTATGGGGTTCGCGAGGGAACTTCAGGATTTTGACGAAATAATCGAGCTGCCGCTGTAACTGAGGTTGTTATAACCGAGTACGGCTGTATATTATATCTTCATATATAATTATTAAGCAAATTTGCTAAGTTTACTGCGAAATACATCCACTAACTTTTCCATTTTGTTTCACAATTTACTTTCCTTATATACATAATGTATCAGGAACGTATTGTGACGAGGTCGAAAATTCAAATTCGAGTTTTCGACGGAAGAGCACGTTTCAATCATCCCTGACCACGAATCGAACATTTTTGAAGTGATGTCTGTGTGTGTGTGTGAAAGTGTGTGTGTGAAAGTGTGTGTGTGAAAGTGTGTGTGTGTGTGTGTGTATCAGTGAGTCTGTGGATACGATATCTCACGAACGAATGGAGCGATTCGAATGAAATTTGGTACAAAAATCACAATCCGTGAATACTGGAAGCTTATTGTTTCAAAACACAATCGGACGCTCAGAACCCCCCTAAATTTTCGAGTGAAATTTTGAAAAAATCGTCAAAAAATCAAAACCTCTAATAAAGTTACGCAAATAGTTTTTTCCTATTCTAGAAGTCTCGAAACGTGTAGATCTGTCGAAAACTCGAGTTTTGATTTTCGACTTATTTCAATACTTTCCCTATACATTACCATTTATTGGAGGGAAAGTAAAAAACCATTTTTAGAACGACGTGTATGTGTGTGTGTGTCTGTGTGTGAAATGTATATATCCACTCTAACTGCAAAACTAATTTACCGAATTTCATAAAATTTGGTAGTTAAGTCCCTTGTGGGTGATCCTGGTGCTGATTAGATTTTGGCACGGTTCGGTATGAAAGAACCTGCTTCTTTTTTTGCGAAATGACCCACTAAAATCTCCTGTATCCACTCTACTTAAAAACTAACTGACCAAATTTCACAAAATTTGGTAGATAAGGCACTTTTGGGGTATCTCAATGCTGATTAGATTTTGATAGAATTCGGAAAAGAACAACCTGCCTTTTTTTTATAAAATGTCCCACAAAAATTGCCATTAAAAATGAAAGACTACGTATACTCAAATGTATTAATTAAATGCTTGTTTCATACTTAATTTTTGACGAGGAGAAGTATTTGATCAACCCCAATACTCTATTACCAACCGTCCAAGAGTTATTTGATTTTTTTTTTTCGTGCTTTTTTACGCCCCCTTTGAAAAAATATCCAGTTACCAAATAAAAACAAGAATTGAATTAAAAGTACAAATTCAGTGTTATTTTGTGCAATTAAACTCAATTTAATGAATTATTAAAGAAATAAAGAGAACATGAATTTGAGTCTATAAAGAAAGTCACGTGCTACCTACATCAGCTTTTTTTATTTTAATGGGGGGGGGGGGGGGCAGAAAGTAGTTCTTGGACAACCCAATAGATTTAATTGAATAGACTCATTTTTCAAAGTTCCCGTTTAATCAAAATTTCTCCTTAATCAAACAGCCTGAGATCGAATTGTTTTCTTTTAATATATGTACTAATAGACATATGTCGAAATATTTCCGCGCATTCAGATGTTTCGTTTAATTTAAAAGACGAAATTAAAAGTTTCCGTTCAATCGAAAAGATCGAATTCGAACCGTTCTTGTTTAATCGAAAAGTTCGAATTCGAACTGTTCTCGCTTAATCGAAAAGACCGAATTCGAACTGTTCTCGTTTAATCGAAAAGACCGAATTCGAACTGTTCTCGTTTAATCGAAAAGATCGAATTCGAACTGTTCTCGCTTAATCGAAAAGACCGAATTCGGACTGTTCTCGTTTAATCGAAAAGACCGAATTCGAACTGTTCTCGTTTAATCGAAAAGACAGAATTCGGATTGTTCTCGTTTAATCGAACACTCCGTTTGATAGAACATTTTGTCGCTTCGAAGACGTCATAACGAGCTTTGAATATGTTTGTTTCTAATGCAAACCAATTTAAGCGAAAGTCTCATTAAATCATACGATGTTCTTCACAAAATATCCTTCTGTCACGGAATTTCCTCGTTCCGTAATCAAAGAAAGAAACTTTCTTGAAACTTTCTGAAACTTTTCTCAGATAATTTGGTGATGCGAAAGCATTAAATGAATCAAGACGAATGTTATGAAGGAACGCAAAAATCTAGATCTTAGGAAATTGTTGGAAAAAGAGAAAGAAAGGTAATGAGTAAAGCCGTAATCAAGCTCCAGCTTAAGTAATTCTTAAAATTTTACTTCTCGTGTTACTGGCTCTCGTGTTACTGGCAAAAAAAGTTCGTGTTATTCTCGTGTTACTGGCAATTTCTCGTGTTACTGGCGTTATCTCGTGTTATCAAAATTCTCGTGTTACTGGCAAAAAAAGTTATCTTTTGACGATAATTTTCAAAATCGAAATTTTGACGGACAAGAACGTTTTAAACTTTGAATGACCAGTTGGAGGTCATTTCATGACCTCAACTGTTCCCAATATATAAAATGACTCCAACTGGTCCTAATGCCTAAAATGACCCCAACTCAATATATAAATGCCTCAATATATAAAATGACCCCAATTGGTCCCAATACATAAAATGATACCAACTGGTCTCAATACATAAAATGACCCCAATTGGTCCCAATACATAAAATGATACCAACTGGTCTCAATACATAAAGTGATTCCAACTGCTCGCAATACATAAAATGACTCCAACTGGTCCTAATGCCTAAAATGACCCCAACTCAATATATAAATGCCTCAATATATAAAATGACCCCAATTGGTCCCAATACATAAAATGATACCAACTGGTCTCAATTCATAAAATGACCCCAATTGGTCCCAATACATAAAATGATACCAACTGGTCTCAATACATAAAATGACCCCAATTGGTCCCAATACATAAAATGATTCCAACTGCTCGCAATACATAAAATGACTCCAACTGGTCCTAATGCCTAAAATGACCCCAACTCAATATATAAATGCCTCAATATATAAAATGACCCCAATTGGTCCCAATACATAAAATGATACCAACTGGTCTCAATACATAAAATGACCCCAATTGGTCCCAATACATAAAATGATACCAACTGGTCTCAATACTTAAAATGACCCCAATTGGTCCCAATACATAAAATGATACCAACTGGTCTCAATACATAAAGTGATTCCAACTGCTCGCAATACATAAAATGACTCCAACTGGTCCTAATGCCTAAAATGACCCCAACTCAATATATAAATGCCTTAATATATAAAATGACCCCAATTGGTCCCAATACATAAAATGATACCAACTGGTCTCAATACATAAAATGACCCCAATTGGTCCCAATACATAAAATGATACCAACTGGTCTCAATACATAAAATGACCCCAATTGGTCCCAATACATAAAATGATACCAACTGGTCTCAATACATAAAGTGATTCCAGCTGCTCGCAATACATAAAATGACTCCAACTGGTCCTAATGCCTAAAATGACCCCAACTCAATATATAAATGCCTCAATATATAAAATGACCCCAATTGGTCTCAATACATAAAATGATACCAACTGGTCTCAATACATAAAATGACCCCAATTGGTCCCAATCCATAAAATGATACCAACTGGTCTCAATACATAAAGTGATTCCAACTGCTCGCAATACATAAAATGACCCCAATTGGTCCCAATACATAGAATGATCCAAACTGGTGTCTATATATAAAATGACCTCAACTCGTCTCAGTACATAAAATGATCCCAACTGGTCTCAATACATAAAATGACCCCAACTGGTTCTAATATATAAAATGACCCCAACTGGTCCCAATACAAAAAATGACCTCAACTGGCCCCAATACACAAAACGACTCCAACTGGTCTTAATACATAAAATGACCCCCAATCCCCCTAATAAAACTTGGCATTGGTGTTATCATCATTTTATGACCCCAAAGCCAATTTTTGCAGAAATCCAAGTTTATTTTAGCACTTGCATTATTTTCACTTTTCATGCAATACATGGTAATGCATAGGAAAAGTATTGGAATCATGTCGAAAATCGCAAGACGAATATTCGACGGATCTACACGTTTCGGGATTTCTAGAACACGGAAACTATTTTCAGTGTGACGTCTGCATGTGTGTCTATCTGTGCAATATGTGTATCTATCCACTCTAACTCAAAAAGTAATTGACCAAATTTCATAAAATTTTATAGGTAAGTCACGTGCCGGTGGCCCTGGTGCTGATTAGATTTTGGTACGATTCGGTATAAAAGAACCTGCTGTTTTTTTTTCTTTTTTTTTTTTTTTTTTGCGAAATGGCCAGCAAAAATCGATAACATCTAAAATGAAAGACTGCGCATCCTTAAATGCATCAATTAAATGCTTGGTTTATACATAAATGCTGACGATAAAAAGAATAAGACCAACCATATTACTCTAGGACTAACCATTCTCAAGATATTTTAGTTTTTCCGCGTTTTCGCTACGCCGCCGTTGAAAATATGGCCAGTTACCAAATAAAAACAAAAATTGAATTAAAAGTTCAAATTCAGTGATATTTCCACAATTAAACTCAATGTAATGAATTATTAAAGAAACAAAGTGAAAATGAATTTGAGGCTGTAGGGAGAATATTGTGTTGGCCACATCAGATTTTTTTTAGTTGCATATGCAATTTTATATTGTATTCTGAGGATTTGTTCCTGTATCAACCTTCAAAAAATTCCCCAAATAAAACCTATTCTCATGTCATTGTCACAAATTGATCCTACGTTATCTTTAATGATATAAAATTATTTTGTAGTCTGTCATCAGCCAGAATATTTTTACAAAGAAGTTAGCTAGCTCACTTACTCATTCTAAGAATGCAGACTGTTTTTTTCTCTGTCCTGTTCTTTTCTCTGTCCTGCTTTTTTCTCCGTCCATGACCCCCAAAGTTCTCTAGTTCAAAGCTGCACTAGATTTCCTCAGCCTGCTGGTAAGTTACCAGCAGGATATCTAGTGCAGTCTTGGAAAGTGCTTGAGGCTATACACTTTGATGGACAAGTAGCGTTACATATTTTTTACTTCCTCATACAATGCAATATAGTATTGTTATCACGAAAATTTTCGAATTCGAGATATTGATGCCAGTATATGTTTTAAGATCTCCTGAACACGTTTTCACTAATTCCGGAAAAATTAGTCAAACGTTCTGTCCGTCTGTCTATCTGTGATTGATTTCTTGTGTGTAAGTATAGCGGCCACAAATATTAATGGATTTTCACGAATCTTTATATCCGGCTTTATCATCAGAATATCTAGAATATAATATCCAGATGCAATTCTTTAAAATTCGAGTGAAAACTTAGAAATTCTATATTTTTTTAACATTGCAGCATAGGGCAAAATTCGGCATAATTTTGCAAATAAGCGGTTTTTGTAAATAAGCCCAATGATTACGATAATTAATAGTTTCCATCAGAGTTGTGAAAATAGCAGCGATACAATTTTTTTATTGTCCGTGAGGTAATTAACCAGCTAATGACTAAAGCTCATCCCCCCCCCCCCGGGGAGTACTTGTCAAGTATGCTATCAGTCAAACGATTTTCTTCAAGCCCTATAAAATGAAAGGTAACACGATATAACTGTAACCATTTGAATCCATAATACAGATTTTTCATTTTTTTTTTTTTATATAGAATTTGAAAAAAAGAAAGCTGCTAAATATGGATTCAGGTATGAGAAAATCGAGATGAGCCACACTTCAGTTGCATTTCTTTTATCATCATGCAAGAAATGCAAATGAACGCATTGTATGTGTAATTGAAAATATCTGATGTAGGCAGCACATGACTTTCCTTTTATAATTCAATGAATTTACTACTTTAACAGTAAAAAAAATCTGATGTGGGCAACACATGACTTCCCTTATATAACGTAATGAATTTACTACTTTTACAGTAAAAAAATAGGTTTTTCTTATAATAGATACTAATATTCATTCCAAGATATTGAATTTTCGACAATTAGTCGTCATTTTCTTTGATTTAGCATCATTTTTATCCATTTGGCGAAATTTTCATTAATTTGGCAACATTCCAAAAAGTCGCTAAGTTGGCGACATTCCGCCAAATTTGTCGCCAAAATCTCGCCAAGCGTTATGCACTAAGAAAAAAGTTATACTTACAGCAGATAAATGACTATTGGCGTTCAAATACAAAAGTATTATTCAAAGTATATTTTTTCATGAATGGAACGAGCTAGATCCACGAGAATGATGTCACTCAATTTATCGCATGGTATTACATATGAAAAGTGAACATGTTTCTCAATAGGAATTTTTTTTTATGTGACTTTTTCATAATTTTTTTGAAAAATGTACAATATCTCGAGAACGGTTCATGTTAGCGTTCTAAAATTTATGCCAATCGTTTTCTAATGAAAAATTACATAAGAAATGTCTATTTGCGTAACTTTATTAGCGGTTTTGATTTTTTGACGATTTTTTCAAAATTTCTTTCGAAAATTTAGGGGGGTTCTGAACATTCGATTAAGTATAAAAACAATAGGCTTCCAGTGTTTACGGATTGTGATTTTTGTACCGAATTTGGTTCGAATCGGTCCATTCGTTCGTCAATTATCGTCTCCACAGGCTCACTGACACACACACACACACACACACACACACATACTTTCACACACACACACACACACACACACACATACACACACACAGACATCACCTCAAAAATGTTTGATTCGTGATCAGGGATGCTTGAAACGTGCTCTCCCGTCGAAAACTCGAATTCGAATTTTCGACCCCGTCACAATACTTTCCTTATACATTATGTATATAAGGAAAGTAAAAATAGGTTATTCTTATAGTAGATACTTATATTCATTCCAGGATATTGAATTTTCGACGATTAGTCGTGATTTTCATTAATTTAGAGCCATTTTTAAAAAGTTATTTTAAAAATTTATTAACCAACATTTTAAACCAACATTTTAAAAAGTCGCCAAGTTGGCGACATTCCGTTAAATTCGTCGCCAAAATCTCGCCAAGCGTTATGGACGGAGAAATAAGTTATTTTTATAGCAGATAAATGATTATTGGCGTTCAAATGCAAACGTATTACTCAAAGTATCTTTTCTCATGAATGGAACGAGCTAGATCCACGAGAATGATGCCACCAAATTTATCAACTTAGCACGTACTAATATGACGGCAGATCGTCAGCATTCCAAAAAACAGTATTATCTTGATATCACTCTGTTCTGACATAATGTTAGTAGATTTCACATTTTGTTATTAAAAGGTATAGAAAATAACATTTAATTTATAAGTAGATTTATTAGTAAGTAGATTTATTCTTTTATTTCAATTAATTTTCAATTTTGGAGAGCTATTTTCGATAGAAAACTTTTATAACATTTTCAAGATACATATCTACCAACATCGAATCTACCAACACCCAGATATGATTAAAAGATAAAAGTTATTGAAAGATATAGCGACCAACATTTAATTGATATATTTAAGTACATTTATTCCTTTATTTCAGTTAATTTTTGATTTTGGAGAGCTATTTCAATAAAATCCGCTAGTAACATTTTCAAGATATGTACCAAAATCTAATGAGCGCCGGGGTGTAGTACTATTTACTCGACTGCCATCATGAAATTTCAGAAACTAATTCAGTATTAGAGAAAAAGGGAATAAAATAAGTACAAAAAGGTAGATAAATAAATACAGGCATCACATTTAAAATAGTGATTAAAATTCTAAAGAGCTCAAATCATGCAAATCCCTTTCAACTTGAGTTAGAATTTTCGAAGTTATTTTAATCACTTTCCATATGCATTATACGTGGAACAGATAATAAATACGTGACAATATTTATGAATCATCAAAATGAATATTCCCTTTTTGGGCGGAAGTTAATCACCTGATTCAAAGTTTAACTTCACTTTGATGATTTCCCTTATTCTTATCATATACTTTCACTCACTAATCTTTGTTAAATTTGAAACGATTTAGAACTTTTCTATTACGATCTACAACATTATGCGATTTATAACATTTCTAATGATTTATAACATTTCTATCTCAATTTCGGATTTAGACATTGTTTGAAACATTTACCAGCTAAAATTGGCTAAATCAAAACAGAAAATGGCTATGTTTTGCATTACTGCTTATAAAGACTATGATGGAATCTGGAAATCTAACCATCGTTTTCCATGATTGTAGCGTAGCCTTAAGGTTTATCCAAGCGTTGGCAACACTGGTTCTGGGTGACATGTTTGGAACACTTAACACCCCAAAATGGCTAAATCTAGTTATTAAATGGCGATGTTTTGCATTCATGTTTATAAAGATCCATAGAAATTGGAAATCTAGACATGAGCTGCAATTCTTGGTTTAAGGTCCATACAAAATGTTGACAAATATGGCTCTAAGTGGTATTTTTAAAACAGAATATATATATCATAATAATCTGCATCCAATCTTTTCTAATTATCTGAAAATAATTGCATTCAAATATAGCATAACAAACACAACGAACACTACAAAATATGTTTTTCTTAAATTAAGTTTTCAATATGGTAGTAAATAATCTTCGACAAAAATCACAATACTTACATTTTGTGCAAGACATAAAATAATACCGCCTTTCCAAAATCCAATAACTTTCCCTTCATCTTAAAATCGAACGCACATTTTATCCTATCTGCGAGGAAGAAAAAAGGAGATTTTCTATTGACACTGCGCAATTCAGAAAAGCTCTATTTGTGTTCTGAATTCCTGATTAGGTTTTGCAATCGATAGAATTTTCATTCGATATATCGATATTGGCGAATCGATTGGGGCTTAAGGTTTACTACAGATGGGACTCGGGGGGTGGGGGGTGGGGAGGGGAGAGAATAAAAAGACATTTTAAATATTCCCTACAGATATAGAATAATATATAGGAAAAGTATCGTGACGGGGTCGAAAATTCGAATTACCATTTTCGAAGGAAAAACACGTTTTAAGCATACCTGAATTTGAATAGAAAGTCTTTGATATGATGTCTGTGCATGTGTGTGTGTGTGTGTGTGTTAGTGCGTGCGTGCGTGCGTGTGTATGTTTGTATGGCAATGTGTGAGCTCGTGAGTCTGTGTACGCGATATCTTAAGAACGAATGGAACGTCTTAAACGATTATTGCAATCAGTGAATACTGGACCCTGTTGATTTTAAACAAAATCCAATTTTCAAAAGAACCCCGAACTTTCAAAGGGATTTTTAAGAAAAAATCATTAAAAGTCAAGACTTTCAATACTGATAAATGATTAATCATTTCATACGTACTGTTCACTATAAAACGAATAACATAAACTTTAGAACTCTAGCGCAAATCATTCTCGAGATATTGGCCGATTTTCAAAAGAATTAAAAAAAAATCTCTAAAAACTCAGGATTTTCATACTCGTAAATGAATAATTATTTTGTACATAACTAGGGGTCTCTGCCCCCTGCCCGCTATGCTCGCCAACCCCTTCGCCTCCAACTCGCTAACTCTCGCCCAGTTCGCTTCGCGAGCACTTTAGGGCACCTGCTACGAAGGTTCCCCCTGCTACGAAGGCCCCCTGCTCGCTACGCTCGCATATTCCGTAATTCGCTTCGAAAATCTAGAGACTTCGCCTCCAACTCGCTAAGTCTTGCTGAGATCGTTTCGCGAGCATTTTAGTGCCACCTGCAACGCAGGTGTAATACACCTGTTGGATATCGTCATTAATTTACTGACATTCAAAAGCCCTGGCACTCGCTTTGCGAACTATTTCAGACCTGCCTGTTCACACGACTTACGTGTCCTGTGCTCGCTGGCGCTTTCACCCCTTGCTCCCTACTCTCGCCAGTACTGTCCTACCGCCACGAGAAAGTCTCTGAACAGGGTTGCCGCAAGTAGACGAGTCGAAGAAAGGAGGGAGAAAGGTTTAAAATCGACTGCAACATTTGGCAAATCAAGCGCACTTCGTTAAGCGAAGAATCCGTTTCGTTTATCATGATGTTATGTACTAAAAGAAAATAGTAGATGTTTTTTATCCGACAGTTAAACAAAATTTTCGATTAAATGACATTTAATTATAAATTAACTTAAAAATTTCTCGTCATTTAAACTCCGAAAATAATTTGTTATTATAGGCGACAGCGGCTACGGGAAGCCGTCAATCTATTAGAACAAAGTTTTAGATATTTTCTTTTAGGTTCGGGCGATTTTGTGAGAGAATAGCTTACAATTTAAAACTAGAATTTATATCATTTTGTTTAAAACTAAATTTCGAATTAAATGAAAATTATTACAGTTTTCAATCAGCAAGTTACACAATTATTAGCCAGCAAAAAGGAAAAAATAAATGATAAATAAGCAAAATTATGACTTTAAAATATTCATTCTTTTCATATTTTTCAATTAATTATAAAATATTCATTCACATTCATTGGAATAACTATTATCTACTATGTCCGAATCACTTGAAATGTTTTTACTTGAAGAAGAGTCTGAATCGCTATCCGACAGATTTATCACTAATTTCTTCACTATATTTTTTATCAGTCCATCTTTCTTCCAATAAATATTCTCTGGGTTTTTAATGTGTTTGTTCACCGTGTTTTTTCCATTCATTTTGTGTTACTTTTAAAATAGCTTCTTTAAGCAATAACTGTAAATTGTTCAAATAGATAAAATACTCATCTCAGTGTCATTAAGCGATTTCCCCTCACGTTTTATCTTTTTAACTGATGACGCTGAAACGTCTGTCGCTTCCGCAGTTCTTTTCATTGCATTTGAAATTGGTATTTTTAGAGAATTTGCGGTTTTTCCTCTTCAAAAAATGCCGTAACATTGTGGACTATTGCACATGCTTGCGAATGCAAAGTCGTTCCACTTTTAAATGTAGCCATTTTTCAACTAGACAAAATCCACAAAGTGTGCAACACAGTACAAGTTACTTCACAGCTTTAAAAATCACAGAATGCGAGCGTCTAGCATTGACTCCAGTACAAAGCGAAATGCGACTTTCGTCGGTTCTATCTGCGCCAAATCGAAAAAACGGCTTTCCGTCACACCTAAAATGCAGTGGAATAACCTGTTTCCATAGCGACCGCCACTAAAACGTCTGCTGTCTGGGGACTTTCTCCTGGCGGTAGGACAGTACTCGTAACTCGTTTCGCGAGTCGGTAGGCTTCGCCTCCTTCTCTCTAACGCTCTATGAGCCAGCTTCACGAGCACTTTAGTGCTACCTGCTACGCAGGCGTAACATTCTCGTTGGGCTCCACTTCCTGCTCACTACGCTCGCTGAGCTCGCTTCCATCGCCACTTTAGTACCATCTGCTACGCAGGCGTAATACGCAAGTTGGGCTAGACTCAATATGCTCATGGGGCTCCGGCCTGTCTCGCTACGCTCTCCAACCCCTCAACTTGCTAAAGCTCGCTTCACGAGCATTTTAGTGACTCCCGCTACGCAGTCGTAATACGCCCGTTGTGGACTATCCCTTATTAACCGATATTCACCAGCCCTGGAACTCGCTTCTCGAGCAATTTTAACCAAGCCGGCTTACATGATCTCCTACGTGACCTATGCTTGCTGACGTTGTCATCCCTTGCTCGATATGCTCGCCAGCACATCCGCACTTCGCCTAATACTAGCTAAAATCCACTTCGTTTGTAAACCGTTCGTACTTAAATCCACTTCGGTTGAAACAGCTATTAGCTGAATAAAGCGTCTGTAATTTAATCAAAACACCTGCTTCCATATTTTACATTCAGATACCGTCTGCCCAAAATAAAAGTCAGTCTGAATCCGCAATTTCGACAAACTTCCGATTTTGGAATGTTCATTACTTTTAAACTAATTCGAATGAAAAAGAATCGCCGAGCCTTATTGTCTGGGGACTAGAAGTAGCCCTGTACTTAATTTCATCACTGTCAGAGGCTTCAATTTTCCGCTACATACAACTCAGATGGGAAGACACACACACACACGCAAACATCTTCTGTTATTATGTAAGATTTTTGTCCTTATAAAATTGAAGAAATATCAGCACTGTCATTGTTCCAAACTTTTCCTTTGTAGTTCTGCGTCGATCGATAGAGGGCGCTCCTATATCGAAAATCAAGAAAAGACAGACTATTCAAAACGCACTAAATTTATTAGCTCCTCTATGGGAGTGCTTTCTATCGATCGACGCTGAACTACGATTGACAAATTTGGAATAGCCCCCCCACCGCCCCCACACACCTGGACCTATATCATTGCAGTACCATACTTGTAGATAGTTTTTCATAACCTAGAATGATTTCTGATCATAAATATATCGCTTTTTTAGAAGAAAATAACGACACGAGAATATTTTCTTGTGTCAAAGTATCTTCAGTGAAATAGAATTCAATCGATAATAAACTGGTTTTGAACGTAAAATGCAACTCAAATCAAGGTAAATTAGCATACGTACGTTTTAGAAATGTACTGGATGTCCTTCATCAGCGAAAAAAACCCAAACAAACGCAAGGCTATGTCAACCAAACTGAACTAGCTAAACTGTATTCACAATATAGTGGCGATATCTAGTGGCACGAAAGGGAAATAAAACAACAAAAATAGGTAAGAAAGTAAATACGAAAGTAAGACCCAAATAAAGATAATAATATGAGCTCAAAAATAAATAAATAAACATATTAGACGACGTATTAATGCCATACCACGGAGAAATATGGAGTCAATAACAAATCATTAGGAGTTTTTATTAATATGAAAATGATCAAGGAAATATGAATCGAAAACTGTAGGGCTCTTTTGAATAATGCAAAAGAAAAATCAAACCGGTGACTGCTCATCCATTGATTAGATATGAAATATTTATTAATATCTTGATTTTCTGCACAAGATTGATGTTCTTTTAAGCAGTACTTAGAGGCACGTTTAATTTGACCCATATATGATAAAATATTCGGCAAATGTCCCTGTTATTGACTGGAACCTCGATATAACGTACCTTCACTAGATTGACTGCCAGGTTCGTTATAGCCGACGGTCAACTACACCCAGTTTTAATTAAAAATACATGACCAGCTGATATTTCCGTTAACAGTCATAAATGTTAAGATTATATGCATACAAGAAAGCGAATTTACAGTAAATTATTATATTAGGGAATAAATATATAGTTTATAGCAGAATGTAACTAAAATCAACCTGCGCAAAACACCGCTTGTGTCAAGGCAATAGAATACAATCAAACCTTGATATAGAGAACAGGCTCGTTATAGCCGAGGATTTTCCTACATCATATTAGAATCAAAAATCTGAATCCACACAGACGAGCGGACATACGGCCATTATATCATAGTATGTAATGGCTGTGTGAGACGAGTGGGGGGACACGTGCCCTGTCGCGTTGTTGTTGTTGAGACCCAGACCGTCCGACCTAACACAAAGGTGTAAGGTAACTGTTTTGGACGGCCGGGAAGTGCCACCCAATTTAGACCGGAATCCAGTGGGGGAGGCATCCACAGGGACCGTACCCTCCTTCCCCTACCACCAACCTCTCGGAAGGATGCCCTGTCACGTGTTACTCCTCACTTCACGCGCCTGTGTATGCATTGTATTTAGAAACACATTTCCGAATCACATCACTCTTATAAATGATCTAAGTGAATATCAATCACATCATGAATAAGTTATGTTCATATAGACGTTTAATTAAAAACAAGAATTCGCAAGACAAAATGGGTTGAACATACATACCATAAACACATCTTTATATTTTTTCTTATTTATATGCACTTACGTTTCTGTATGAAAAGGTTCAAATGTCCTGCTGCACAAAAAGTTTTCATGGTAATTCATCAAAAGAGTGTTCACATTTATTAAGTCCATGAAATACATCATCAGGAATATTTTCGGAGAATTGAAAAACACTACTTATTGTACCAAACACAGCTGTTGGGTTATTTTCGGCTATTTAATAATTTTAGGTAGTTTGATTTTAATTTAAACGTGTTCAGGGGTCTTATTTACCTAGTCATTCTCTTTTCAATTATCCATTTTCCAATTGTTTCGATTTTTGATATTCTTCTGTTCCAAATAGGTTCTATTCCATAGGTTTTGTGTTAAAAACGGTGAAAGTTCGTTCTTTTTAGTTTTCAGTATTTTAAATTTAATTAAATTGGTTTATTTGTAATTCCATTTATTGCCTTTTTTATTCCCTTTGATTTGATCCCAAATATGTTGTTCTCGGTTAAAAATTCTTTGATTTATCGCGATTTTTCAGTTTTATTCTATTTTCAGCTTTTTAAATATTTCAGAATCGTTCCTATTTAAATTATGACGAATTCGTATATTCCAAATCGTTTCACTTCATTTCTTTTTAATTTTCGCCTGCTTTAAAATTCCTGTTCTCTTCTTTAAAATTTCGAGTTTTTGATTGATTGACCGTAATATTAAAATCGTCTGTCATTAATTCTTTTATCGTTCATCGATAGTTCTGCTTACAGTGTGTGGCAACTATGTTTATCAGTATATAAATAGATATATAGATAGACACACTTATTAAGTCCATGAAATACATCAGCAGGAACATTTTCGGCGAATTGAAAACCAAGACGTATGTATTGTATCAAAAATAGCCAACGTTTCTTGTTTAAAAGGCTTAGAGGGTTCTTCTACATCACTCTTTTCATCTTATTCGATGTCACTCAGTTCTGCTTGAAGTGATATTCTGAAATAATTACGTTTTCGTCGATGTCAAGGAACTTGTCAAGGGAAATTCCTTCCCTGATAACACCTTTAGCCTCTAATTCCTCCCAACATTGCCCAACTTGTAACGACACAGCTTCTTCCGTGTGAGATACTAATTTCATGAAGTCAGCTTTGGCAAAGCAATTTTTTATCGTCGATTTTGAAACATCATTTTGCCACACCTTAGCTAGTTCAGCTATACAAATTCTCAAATCAATCACCTTATCTGTAGATTTATCATTATCTAAGGCCCAGAAAAATGTTCTCAGAATGCGTTTTCGATAGTGCATTTTCATATTTTTTATAACCCCTGGTTCATTGACTGCAATTTTGATGTTGTGTTTATGGGGAGTGAAATCAGTTTCACATTTGATAGTTTTGACGATACATAGGGATGGGCCGGACAATTGTCTGCAAAGAGAACAATTTTTCTTTTCTGACTAATCATTTTATTATTTAAATTTAAAATCCACTCTTCAAAAATACCACTAGTCATCCATGCCTTTTTATTACAACAGTAGTCAACTTCTAATAACTTCACTCCTTTGAAGCATCTAGCTTGCTTACTTTTTCCTATCACCAAAACCTCTTACTTTTTCCTATCACCGACCACCAAAACTGTTATCATTTCTTTGCTGTTTTTATTTCCATGACAATCGTCGTCTTTAAAAGTTAGAGGCAAATATTCGGCAAACATTTAAAGAAAAGTCCCGTTTCGTCGACATTAAAAATGTTATCAGGAGTCTACTCTTCTGAAATCTTATTAAAAATCGGTTTCTCCATTGGTCACAGTCGACACACACTCCCACTTTCTCTTGAAAAAATTTTTCTTGATGCCATGTGATTTTTAAATTTATCCAGCCAACCGCATCTACACTGCTAGGCATTAAAATTGCTACACCATGAAGGAGGCATGCAACAAACGTCAATTTTGGAATGTGATCTTCAGAGTTATAATTTGCTGTGCTCAGGTTTTGTTATTATGAACCTGCTATTGAAACCTTATTTAGTTCGAGTTTGATCTTGAATAAACTCCATGCCAATTGACTAAGAATGAGGTTTAGAAAATAGCAGCTTTATAGAACATTTTCTGGCTCTTGGTGAAGGCAGAGGTTCCTGGTGACGGCAGAGGGTCCTGGTGACGGTACGGTTAGTGGATATCAAATATATCCTTGATGTATGAATATCAGATTTCTCGATTCATTGGAATTCAAGCATCTGTACATTTAACATGCCAAGATACGTTAAATAGATAGGTTAAATTAAAAATAAGTGAACAAAAAAACTAATTTCTGGAGGAAACTTTTATTGAAAAATGCAAAAAAAAAAAAAAAAAAAAAAAAAAAAAAAATGTTGTCACATTTTTATCTCATATAATAAAAGTGTTTAGCTAGAAATAAATAGAACAAATTTTTTACTAAATATAGATATACTTTTAAGTCTAAAATAACATAACAAAATTTATGTAATCATTGATTTCATATATTAGTGATGATCTATATAAATAAAATTGAAAATCTGTGTGTGTGAGTATTTGTCTCATCATCAAAGAAGCTGCATAGAATTTCATGAATTTTGTAGTAACCTTGAAATTGCCCCATCTAAAACATATTTCATATTTTGATTTTCCAGGACCAGGGGATGTCGATATATTAATAAAAAAAGACCTTCCATAGAGATAAATACCATTATTCGGACGATATTTTCTCCTTAAATTTATTGGAAAAAAATGATATCATGTTGCTCAGCTAAACTAAATATGTTTATACGGCAGAGGATTTTTTATTAGATTTAAATAATAAAGAAATTGATTTAAAAATAAATTTTATAATTCAACGATATTTCAGTTTTGATTGGATTGCATCAATTACGGTCTTGAGATTTAAAGATTGCAGGAATGATTGATATTTTCAATTTATTACATCATCTGTTTTATTTAAGAAATTATTTTTCAAACTCAGATATTGCAAGGAAGACAGCCATCTATTGTGTTTTCGTATATTGAGTTCAACCAGTTAACTCATATATTGTGTTTAGCCAATTGAAGCAAAATATAAATAGTACGGGATTATCTTCAAATACAATTCTAGAGTTTTCTTTTTTAGCATTCATTGATAAAATTTTATCTTTTTTGTAAATTTGTTTACAAACGGGATCAATATGTTTTATTCTTCAGATCAATCGTTGAAGATTACTTTGTGCAACGAGTACATAGATTCTAATAGTTCCATTTAGGAGATTTAAATATATTATTAGAATGTTTTGAATAAAAATGCCATTTTGAAAACTATAAGAGTTTACACATGATTGTGAATTAAGTTTTTTTCTATATTATATATTCCGTACGAAGAAGGGGTTTACTACCAGTGATTCTAAATATTTATTCAAATATTACATCTATCCAATGATGATATTTTAGAGTGTACCTAGCTAATGGTATATTAGTTTTATAAAATTTCAAGGCACCCAGTTTTTATGTATAAAATGAAAATCTAAGAACATTTATTTATATTCTATATGTACTTTAGTATAAAGGTGTGGATTCTGAATAAAAAAAATTGTTTTCCTACTTCTTAGTATAGTTCTAAATCACAACTAATAAAAATATACCAGGAAAGACACGTCCACCTTGCCCAGACGTAATGTGTATGTTGCTACTGCTTCTACTGTTTGCAGAAACGGGTTTGCTACTGATTCTACTAGGATGGTAATGGCATTAGGATACTGTTGGAAATCAAGCCACGCCCACTCGTCACATACTCAAGTGCATTTAGCCAAGGATATACTGAATTTTGATAATGATATTAACGAAAGTAAAACTACACTCACTCTGGGCAGACTAAAAATGGATATAGCTGAGGATTTACTGTTTTGTGATAGTGGAATTAAAAAAATAAGTCACGTCAATTTGTGTCAGACATAACAAGGATTTAACTAAGGATTTGTTGTTTCTTGGTAATCACATTGAGGATAACCAAGTAAGGCCATGCAGGGCTGAATTTACAAACTCAGGTCGAAATGGGGAAATGTTAGTTCGTATGATCTCCTTCAGCTTGACAATGATCCAAAGACCCCAACTTTACTAGATGTGAGAACTTCTTTATAGCCACTACACCCCAACCGTTTTGGAAACGCTGAAGGCGTAGTGTCGTACAAGACAGAGCACCAGGCGCGAAGCGCCTTTAATCTCCAGTTTCAATATGTGGTTCTTATCGTCAAACTGTGACATTAATTCAGTGACCCTAATTGGAGGTTCGAGGTTTTTATTTACTACTTTTTATTATTTGTCCTAGCTTCTAGTGCGGCAGTTTGTTGCACATTTAGAGTTTAAGCAGTTTGGGGGGTTGATGCAGATCTAAGGGTTACCTAGCGTTTTGGCAGTTTAGAGTTTAGAATATTTTTTTTTATAAAATAATAGTCGCGAGTTTTATTTTAAAATCAGATGTTTGAGGTGGGATCATTTAATTCCGATTATCGATGTTTAGAACAGCGCGGGGTCTCTTACGAGATTTGGCCTTGCGATGATCATAGTCATGCAGATTGAATAACAGTTCGTTTGGAACGGATGGCAAATTTCTGTAAAATTTAAGCGCTAGCTTTTAAATTTGGGCTCTAACAGTTTTTATTTTGAAGTCATTCCTAATTACCGAGTTTCTTAAGTACCTGGGAGCTTTCCTGATAATCCGTAGGATTTTGTTTTGTTTTGTCTCTAGGAGGTCTATTGTAGTTTTACAGGCATATCCCCATACGGGTGCTGCATACAGCATTCCCGGGCGGATGACCGATTTATAAATTAGGAGTTTATTTTGATAACTTAGATTTCCGTTTCCTATCATTGGGTATAAGGCTCCTGTGGCCATATACGCTTTTTTGATTAAGTTCGTTACGTGCTGTTTCCAGGTTAGGTGGGAATCTATCGTTACACCTAGGTATTTAGTAGATTTTTCCGCTTTTAGGGCATGGTTGTTTATGTACAGAGGCGGCGGAGGTTTACGTTTTCTTGAGAAATAAATCCAATGACATTTATTGGGGTTTAATTTTATTCGCCATTTTTCCAGCCAAGTTTGGAGTATGTCTAAGTGTTGTTGTAGCTGTCTGTGCATTACTGAGACATAGGGGTGTTTTGCAAGTATCGCACTGTCGTCTGCATAGAGTGCCAGCTCTGTGTTTGGAGTCCTAGGGATGTCGTTCAGGTATATGTTAAAGAGTGTCGGGCCCAGGATAGAACCTTGCGGTACACTACTTTTAATGAGCTTGGGTGTAGATAAGTTACCTCCTACTCTGACTTGAAAGTGTCTGTTATTTAAGTATGAGATTAAAAGTTTGACAATAGCGTCAGGGACTTTTAAAGTGATCAATTTGTACGCTAATCCACAGTGCCATACTTTATCAAAGGCTTTTTGTATGTCCAGAAAAATCGCAGCTGTGGGTGTCTTGTTATTGAGACCAGAAGATATGTACTCTACCACTCTCAGCAATTGATGAGTGGTGGAGTGCTTTGGCCGAAATCCAAACTGCTCCGGAATGATAATGTCATTCTCACTAAGGTGCGTGTTCAGTCTCTTAAGAATAATTTTCTCAGTAATTTTACTAAGTGTGGGTAGCAAGCTAATTGGTCTATAGTTGGCTGGAATTGTGGCATCCTCACCAGGCTTATGGATTGCTATAATTATCGCTTCCTTCCATTCTTTGGGAAAATAGTTTAGTTTTAATATTTTATTTATTAGGATTGTCAAGTAACATATTACGTTTAAGGGTAGGTTTTTAACCGCAATATTTCTGATTTTGTCGTGCCCTGGGCTTTTACGGTTTTTGAGATTTTTAATGATTTCTACTATCTCCTGCGGGGTGGCTGGGCTAATCTCAGCCGTTACCGGGGAATTCCTGAAATTATTTAAAGTTTGTCTGACCATTCTTAGGGTGTCCTGACACATTAGATCGTGGTTTGGTTGGAATTGTTTTTCATAATGGCTTGCGAGCGCCTCGGCTTTTTCCTCGTCTGAGTACGCGATTTTAGCACCATCTATTAGTGGTGGGAGCTTAATTTGAGGTTTCCTGAGTCTTTTTGCGAATTGCCAGAGCGATACGTCTTCTGGGCTAAGGGATTCGATTAGTTCTTTATACTGTTGCTGCTTTTCTGCGACAATTTTTTCCCTGACTTTGCACGTGAGTCTGTTAAGCTCCCTTTTAAGGGCGGGGTCTCTGTTAGCCTGCCATGTCTTACGTATTCTGTTTCTTTGCCTGACTAATTGTTTGACATGGTGGGAAAGTGTGAGCATTTTTGGAGACTCACGATGTGTTGTGGCAGAGGCAATTGCTCTCTTGATTTCTGTTGTGAGTGTGTGCGTGGCAGAGTCAATATCCGCCGTGCTCATTATGTTAGGTACTGCTAAGTGCGGCTCGAAGAGTGCTCTTTTGAATACTTCCCAGTTGACCCTCTCTTGTCCCAAAGAGGCTGGAAGAGGTGTGTTCAGGTCGAATGTCACCAGTACCGGCAGATGATCCGAGTCGAATTCATCTAAGGTACTAATAGTGTGAGCGTAATCTATGTTTCGCGTTAGGACAAAGTCTATAAATGAGCCGTTGGCGCCTGAGAAGCAGGTTGGTGTCGACGGTACAATAATGTTAGTGTTTGTCGTGTTCAGCAGTCTGTGTATCTGTGTACCGCGTGAATTGGCTCTCCTACAGCCCCACGCTCGGTGGTGCGCGTTGAAGTCGCCTGCGAGTATAGTGTTTGGATATCGCGCGAAAAGCAGTTCCAGTTGCGCAGCTACATCTACTCTACTCATATTTTTGACATATGTTGAGGTTAGGATAAACGGGCTAGTATTATTAATTTTAATTTTTATACTAGTATTTTCTATACCTTGAAGATTTATGTTGTTTAGTTCCTCGTGGGGAATATTTCTTTTAATGTATACTGCTGTTCCTCCATGGGGCGTTCTAGCATTAGTATTTGAGCTAAGATTATGATAGCATATATAGTTGGCTATGTTTAGTTTTTTACTTTCTCTAACTTTAGTTTCCTGAATTAATAAGGCGTCTACGTCATTTTCATTTACATAGTTCCTAAGTTCATTTATTCTTGGAGATATGCCGTTCGCATTCCAAAATATTATTTTTAAGGATTCTTTTTGGGACCTAGCCATGACGGGTTTGATTCTCACTGTTATTTTTAAAGTCCGCGATTATTTTAAGGGCCTCAAAGACCATTACCATAGGATCGCTCTTTTTTTGTACTAACTCTGCGAACTGCATCAACAGATGTTTTATGTCGTCTAGATTGAACATGCTAATAAATCCTCTGATGAGGTTGATGATATCCTCCATCTTTTCAGCATCAGATTTATCAGTCGGTTCAGTCTCAGCTTCCATTTCCTCAGCCTCAACCGCGGTTTGCACTTTTTTGTGAGTGTCCTTTTGGAACTCGATAGTTTTTTGCTTTTTTTCACCCGTTTTAACTAACAGCTGGGTTTGCGCGATCTCTTCATCCCTGACTCGTTTATTTTGTTTCCAATCCTCAACCTTAATGCCAAGCCTATCCTTTGCCTGTCTGGCTTTTTCTATTTCCGATCTCTTTTTAATGGCAGCTGTAGCTGCTCTTACTTCCTCCAGGGTCAATTCTCTGGAGGTCGATGATTTGGGGGCCTGCTCTTGCACCGATCTGGTAGGTGCTGAAGGTTGGTGTCTTTTTTCCTGTGGCACTATGTGCGAGGAGCCCTGAGGGGGTGCCTGGGGGTTTAGTCCGAGGGCCTTTTGCCTCCAAGGTGGTATCTGATTTTTTGGGGGAGGGGGGGCATACTCCGGTGCCTTTCCTCTGTTCCAGGGGTTCTTCGGGCATTGCCTGAAGTTCGCTGGATGGTCTCCATTACAATTTGCACACGTTGCCTTCTCTGTCCTGGGTCTCTGGCAGTCCCGTGTGAAATGATCTTGTGCACACTTCAGGCACTTTGGTGGCATAATGCAGTTCTCAGAGGAGTGGTTGAACTGCTGGCACCGGTAGCAAATCTTAAAGCCCCGTGCTCTGAAGGCCTCTACCTTCACAGCCAAGTATCCTAACCTTGTCAGTCTGTAAATCCTCTGCCAGTCTTCCGTGGGCCTAAGGCTGAGTAAGAAGATCGGCAGGGGTAATCTTGTTTTTGTGTTTCTCAATTGAGAAACCCGGACTACATCTAATCCAATGGATGTTAGCGTCATTTTAATCTCCTCAATGACATAGTTAGTTGGTAGCCCCTTCAAAACTACCTTTTTTGGCCTTTCAGTTTTTAGGTTTAAACTATGGAAGGGGATTTTCTCGCTAGTCAAATGGCGCTGAACAACCCTATAGGAGTCAGCGTCATTGGGTATGAGTTTGAGCATATCTCCTGAGAGTTTGCCAGATACTTTATTGCCTGTAATTTCATTTAGCTTTTTAAGGAGAGCCTGGTAGTTGTCTCTAAACTTTATGAAGAAACATTCTGCTTTTGGTTCTTTTTTTTCTACCTCCATAATATTTTCTCTAACACTATTTTCAACCGCTTTAGGTTTAGGTGCACGCTTAAATTGAACCGGTTGCGCGGCAATTTCAGCATAAGTCTTAGTTTTAACTTTTTCATTTACAGTTACAACATTATCACTAACCTTTTCATTTACAACACTATCACTAGCAGCATTACAGTCCATGTTATCATGGTCATTAGATTTTAATTTTAAATTTCCATCCTGGTTTTTAGTAGGAGTTCCCTCAGTGTGAGACTCCTCTATCCTAGCCCTTTTACATGGATTTACAACCGTTTCAGTTTTGTCAACAAGTTTAATTTCATTTATTAGTCCTAACTCTAACAGTTTAGCTCTAATTACTCTATCATTATACTCCTCAGCTGAGTTAAAGATCACATAAATATCACTATCACCATTTCTAAATTTACCAATGTCACAGCAGAACAAAAAAGAATTCACAAAATTGAACGAACCTAGAATCCGGGAGACTTGGTCCTTGTCCTGTCCGAGGAGTCCATACTTGAGCATATCCTGGATATGCAGTGTCAGCACGTAGATCACCATTCCACAATAGTTCACCGCATCCTTCACTTCCTGGGTCTTTGCGGCAAGAAGTCCAGCGTCCGGCAGGCGTCCAAGATACGCATCCATTGCATCCTTGAGAGGCCGAGCATCGTCACCCTCCAGCTCACTAGCAACTTCCTTCGTCTTCTCCAAAAGGTCGTTGTCAAGATCCATCATAAATCAGGGTCAAATAACTCGAAGTACGAAAAGCACAACCACGTGAGAAAAACACACGTGGCAATCCAAGTTCGAACAGCACAAAATGGCCATACACAGAAAAGTTGAAGATTACTTAGCCCGACGTGCTCTATCGTAACTAGATATAACACGCCCAAGCGTAAGTAAGAAAAGTCACAACAAGATAAAAACAGCAGCTGCACAAAATCACAACCTCACACTTCGAAGTTTGAGCTCCGAATGAGCATGCCTACATTGAGACGAAGCCTACATTGAGACTGAAGGCGTTCGTCGTCGCCGTTGATGAAGCACCTGGCGTTGCCGCCTCTATCTTCTGTGTTGAATGATTACTTGTGGTGTAGATTTGACATTACTTGTATGCACATAAAAGTTCGTTGATGAAGAACAACCCCTGATGGGCGGGGCGTCGTCGTAAGAGCTGGCGCCACTGCGTCGAGGTGATGAGGCACGTTGGGAAGTCCGTATGCAACATGATGAGGCACGTGGGATAGACTGTTCACAATCTTCGGGGTATGTGAGGCACGTGGGAATGAGTTCAATGGCTGAACAGGTGATGAGGGAAATCCACACTGAGACTTCTCTGCTAGCCGGCCAAAGTTTAAAAACTTAAATTTGGGGGGTTTGGGATTTGATGACTCCAGTTATCATTTCGACGATTTGGAAAGTTTTTGTCATTGCGTCTTCGTCGCCTTTGAGAATTTTAACTACATCTTTTAAGATACTGCTGAGTTTATTAATATCAATGTATTGTTCTACCTCTTTGTACAGACTTAGAAACTCTAGAAAAGCATTTGCATTTGCAGATTGAGGGATTTTGTCTGATACAGGTTGAGTATGGGCTACGTGCTCGCCAGTAGTTCCTCCTACCGTTTCGGCACTTGCCGGCTCTTCCTGCACAGGGGAGGTTATCCTATTGGGGAGGGGGGGAAAGTTATCCTCGCCAAGGGTGGGTGAAGTTTTAGCAGATTTTTGTACCTTTTTCAATTCCTGCGTTTTTTTCCTAAACCAGGGGTTTTGGGGACAGTGCCTAAAATTGGCAGGGTGGGATCCTGAAATGTTGGCGCATTTCGCCGGGGATATTCAGAAGGTTTTAGTTTCCCTTTTTGGTATATATTGATAAAATTTTATCTTTATTGTAAATTTGTTTACAAACGGGACCAGGATGTTTTATTCTTTATTATATTATATATTCCGTACTAAGAACGGGTATGCTACCAGTGATTCCATATATTAATTCAATTATTAGATCCATCGAATGATGATATTTTGGAGTGTACCAAGTTAATGATATGTCAGTTTTATAAAATTTCAAGGCATCCATTTTTATTGTATAAAATGAAAATGTAAGAACATTTAGTTACATTTTTTATGTACTTTAATATAAAGGTGTGGATTCTGAAAAAAAAAACTTTTTTCTACTTTTTAGAATATTGCTGAAAATTCAAATAATAAAAATATACCAGGAAAGACGCGCCCTCTATCGGCAGACGTAATGTGTATTTTGCTGCTGCTTCTAATGGTAATGCCATTAGGATAATGTTGAAAATCAAGCCACATCCACTTGTAACAGACTCAAAGTGCATTTAGTTAAGAATTACTGACTTTTGATAATGATATTAACGAAAACTAAACCACGCCCTCTCCCGGCAGACTTAACATGGATATAGCTGAAGATTTACTGTTTGATGACAATGATATTAAAACAAATAAGACACGCCCATTTCTGTCTGACATAACGAGGATTTAACTAAGGCTTTGTTGTTTCTTGGTAATTACATTAAGGAAAACCAAGTAAAACCTTGCAAGGCCGAATTTACAAACTGAAGTGGAACTGGAAATGAGGAAATAATGGTTCGAATGAACTTATTGAAACTTGACAATGATCCAAAGACCTCAACTATAGTAGCTATAACAATTCCTTTATAGCCAATGCACCCCAGCTGTTTTGGAAATGCTGAGGGAGGAAGAAGCAATTCCAGATTATATATATAAAGCTACAACTGAGAAACTAAAAATTTTCAACAATGATATATTGTGAGTTCCGAAAAAATTGCAAAACAATTGGGGTCAGGTGACATTGGAATTATCTGAGAAAATAAACTTTAATCTCCTGTCTAATAAAAATGGAAAAATCGAAGGAAAGGAATGCTACAAGAAAGAAGAAGATTAATAGGAATAAAGTTTGCTTGGGAGTTTAAAACTGTCAAGTCTTAGGAGAGCAATTTTAAATATAATAAAAAAAATCTGATGTGTTCAACACATGACTTTCCTTATATAATGTAATGAATTTACTACTTTTACAGTAAAAAAATAGTTTTTTCTTATAGTAGATACTAATATTCTTTCCATGATATTGAATTTTCGACAATTAGTCGTCATTTTCATTGATTTAGCGTCATTTTTATTCATTTGGCGAGATTTTCGTTAATTTGGCAGCATTTCAAAAAGTCGCCAAGTTGGCGACATTCCGCCAAATTCGTCGCCAAAATCTCGCAAAGCGTTATGCACTAGGAATTAAGTTATTCTTACAGCAGATAAATGACTATTGGAGTTCAAATACAAAAGTATTACTCAAAGTATCTTTTTTCATGAATGGAACGAGTTAGATCCACGAGAATGATGTCACCCAATTTATCGCATGGTATTACATGTGAAAAGTGAACATGTCTCTCAATAGGAAATATTTTTTTTTATTTTATATGCCTTTTTGATAATTATTTTAACAAATGTACAATATCTCGAGAACGGTTCATGTTAGCGTTCTGAAATTTATGTCAATCGTTTTCTAATGAAAAATTACATAAGAAATGTCTATTTGCGTAACTTTTTTAGAGGTTTTGATTTTTTGACGATTTTTTAAAAATTTCATTCGAAAATTTGGGGGGGGGGGGGGTTCTGAACATTCGATTGCGTATAAAAACAATAGGCTTCCAGTGTTTACGGATTGTAATTTTTGTACCAAATTTGGTTCGAATCGGTCCATTCGTTCGTCAGTTATCGTCTCCACAGACTCACTGATACACACACACACATACTTTCACACACACACACATACTTTCACACACACACATAGACATCACTTCAAAGATGTTCGATTCGTGATCAGGGATGCTTGAAACGTGCTCTCCCGTCGAAAACTCGAATTCGAATTTTCGACCCCGTCACAATACTTTCCTTATACATTATGTATATAAGGAAAGTAATTATTTTACTCCAGAAGGGTAGGAAAGCAGATAATTTAAAAGAGGAAGATCGGACCAACGAATATACATATAAAGAGCTTCCATACGGAAAATGTATACTAAAAATCAGGAGCATGCGCAGTACTGGCTGAAGCGAGGTGTGCTGAGAAAACAACATTAAGTGTTCTCACCGCGATGCACTAGATTTTTCTGCCATTTTCCATTAAAAAATTAATACCTACGAAATATTTTTGTATAAAAGACTTTGTAGCATGAAATAGATTTCTTGAAATAATGCAATAGTAATATTACTGATTTGATTTCAGCATAGAATATTTTTTCAAAGATTATGCGAAACTGATTTATTTACAACTGCCTTTTCTACTAAATGTTTTATAACATAATTTGAATACAGTAGAACCTCGATTACCCTACCCTCGTTTAACCGGAACGCTCCGTTTTCATGTGACATATCTATTTTCATATATCATATCTATTTTCATATGACATGAAAAATTATTTTATATTATGAAGAAATTCTGAATTAGAGTACGAAATGTTTTATTGTTTCTCCATTGCTGAAAAGTTGAAAATTATATTTATATTTTCTAAATTAGTTTTAAAATATTCGCATTAATTCCATATTGATTAAAAATTAGTTTTTCACGGATTACAAATACATTCATAAAAGAAGTTATTTACCTATTGGTAAAAAAATCAAAATAAGATTTACACATTAGTAAAAGAAGTGAATTCTTCCTTAACGAAAATGAGAACTTTTCATCAATTACTTACCCTTACTTATGAATTTATTATATTTTTGTATACATTGCCCAACCCAGAAAATGCAACACCATGAAAGAGCGAATAGAGAGTGGGGATAAAGGACACACAAAGATGGCATACACAAATATATGATGTTAATTCCAGAAGGATAATGCATACAGTAATGGCACAGACAAGGAGATCAGTAGGCAGTAGGACCACTTCTCATGGCGATACATGCGGTAACCGTTCAAAAACAGATGCAAAGATCGTATGGACAGTTTCCTGAGGGATGGATGACCATATGCCTTCAACCATCCTCCACAGGTCGTCTTTGGTTTGAGACAGGGGGCAGGGCAGTCAAACGACGGCCAATAGAGACCTATACATGCTCGATGTGTGAGAGTTCTGGAGACAACAGATTCCAAGCAAGCACCATGAAGACTAGATAGAGTCTTTTAGCCTTCATGGGAAGCACCTGAATAACTTGCAAGGCTTGTCTGCTGATAGTGGGATGTTAATGTCTGTCGTTTACGCAAAACGAGTTTCCGTAGGCGACAGACATTAACAACTGTTGGCTCATCTGCCGTTTCCATATTTATCAGCTAGTGCTCTAATCACATGACCTACTTGCATTTCAGGTCATACATCAGCCAGCAGCCTTTGTCTCGCCATTTGCATAATTATACTGCCAAAGCTTTACGGTGTTGCATTTTATAGGTCGGGTAGTGTATATTCCTTAATTTTTGAAAAAAGTAAGGACATTTTTTAAGGGCATAAACATATTACAAGAAATAATTTTATTCATAAATATTCAAATTAGTTTTGAGAAGATAAATAAAATTCGTATATTCTGTGTGACAAAATTAAGATATAGCTTTAAAAAGTTTGAATATCAAAGTTTCGATCTATTCTGTGATACAAAAATACACAAAATAAGATTTCTTTTCACTAAACCTTTTGTAGTCAAAGACAAGATAAAAACAAAAATTTCAGCTTTTTAAAACTCTAAATTTATAAAACGAATACTACTAACTCTACATAAAATTTAGCACAACTAAAAATACAAGACTGCATAAATTAAATGATTGAGAATCCCAAATTTGTAAGCAATGTCAATGTTTCCGAAAACAAAAACTTGTAATTTTTTAGATCTAAGCATTGTAAAGTTGAAAAATGGTAAATTTCAAAACTTCTTCAAGCTTACAAAACGATTAATCGAAAATAATAAGAGCTTTTTAAAAATAAATACAGATTTTGAAACCAAATTTCCTCATACATATTTGTGTCGCTTACTATTTATATCTTTTTTTTTGTAGTTTTAAAAAAATGGAATTCAAAATATTGAGATATTGAAATTATTTTTATATATTCATAAACTGCACCCTAAATCTGACTAAACAAAATAAATCATTCACATCTTTATCTATTAGGTTCGGGAGTATAACAAAAGCGTTTATACTTTTCGCAACGCCCAGTTTTTCCGCCAGATAAATCCCAATCATAGATATTATTTACATCAAAAATAGTTTTATAACTTTATGTGTATGCTATCTAACCTTCGCTTTGATAATTCCACCGCTTTTTCATCCAATGAAAAATCCGATTGTTTGTAGAAAATTACAAACAGCAATTCTCGAAAAATAAAGATACTTTCTGTAAAAAGACCACTTACAATGCTACCAACTGCATTAATGTCTTCGAAGATTACCCATTTCAAACAAAATGGCCGTCACCACCTCTACTGAAGTCCTACATTCTATCCCAAACTTAGACATAAAATATGTTTAGGTGCTGATAAAATTTCCAGAGCTTGCATTAGAAACATTACCCTAACTATTATCTTCTATTTCACAGTCCTTATAAACTGCATTCTGAAATATCGCTATTTCCCCAATATCTCTAAATTTGCAATCATTGTTCCTATTTTTAAAAGTGGCGGAAACTCAAGTTAAATCTCAAATTTCAGTTCAATCTCCCTCCTCCCTTCCCTCTTCAAAATCACAGAGAAAGAATCATATTGATCAGATTGAACGGCCAAGTCAACGAAAATAATATCCTCATTTCCGAACACTTAGGTTTCACTGCAAAACATTCGGCAAATAATCGGCTTCAACGAACTGTGGAATTTGACTGTGGAACCACAGCCTTCTTAATAGAGTTCCAAGCATCGTTTTTTTCTGGATGTCGAAAAGGCGTTTGACAAGGTATGGGACGATGGCTTAATTTACCAGCTCCTAAAACTTAATATGCTTCCCTTATCCACCTCTTAATTTCATAACTAAATAACCGCCAGTTTTCCGGTTCAAAACACCATTTCTTTTCTTAAGCCAATCAGAAGTAGCGTAACACAGAAATTGATCCACGGACCTATCCTATTCAACATTTATGTAAACGACGTCTCCAAATCTCTCCAAACCGCCCTTGCTCTGTATGCCAACGATACAGCCACACGGGCTAAAAAAAATAAACAGGACTCCTATTTCTATCTCCCAAAAGCACTTAAATATGATTAGCTCCTAGCGCAAAGACTGGAGGCTAAAACTCAATCCTAGCAAATGCAAACTGCATTTACTTTTCTTTCAAATGACCCCTTCTCTTCCCCTGTATATTGTCGATCATCCCACATACTGCAAGATCCAAGTCTAGACTGACATCTCATAGAATTTTCATGTGTTTGTAGCAATAAAGAAAGCAAACATGGCCTTTAGCTTACTGTAAAGGCTATTCAAAATCCCGCATATTAGCACTTTCAATAAAATGGCATTCAACAAATAAATTGTCAGTCCCATCCTTCCAGGGGGGGGGGGGGGGAGTCATCCGGACATGACTCACTTCATTTTTTTTAACTTTGGCTCGGAGTATATAATGTCACGGATAAAGTAATCGCGCCAATTTTGTTATCGAACTTCCTGAAGTGACCGGAAATCTCTTTGGACGAGATCTTTACATTCTTGGACGTCAGCGAGAAAGGTGCGCGCATCAAAATATAAACTCTCTGCGCAGGTTGTTAAGTTTGGATATTGCCACTTCAAAATTAACAACACTTGTAGCACTTAATATTGGTCTACTGTTAGACCAATATTGCATATCTTGGCATTATTACTTTCCTTATATACATAATGTATAAGGAAAGTATTGTGACGGGGTCGAAAATTCGAATTCGAGTTTTCGACGGGAGAGCACGTTTCAAGCATCCCTGATCACGAATCAAACATTTTTGAAGTGATGTCTGTGTGTGTGTGTGTGTGAAAGTATGTGTGTATGTGTGTGTGTCAGTGAGTCTGTGGAGACGATAACTGACGAACGAATGGACCGATTCGAACCAAATTTGGTACAAAAATCACAATCCGTAAACACTGGAAGCCTATTGTTTTCATACGCAATCGAATGTTCAGAACCCCCCTAAATTTTCGAATGAAATTTTGAAAAAATCGTCAAAAAATCAAAACCGCTAATAAAGTTACGCAAATAGACATTTCTTATTTAATTTTTCATTAGAAAACGATTGGCATAAATTTTAGAACGCTAACATGAACCGTTCTCGAGATATTGTACATTTTTCAAAAAAATTATGAAAAAGTCACATAAAAAAAAAATTCCTATTGAGAAACATGTTCACTTTTCATATGTAATATCATGCGATAAATTGAGTGACATCATTCTCGTGGATCTAGCTCGTTCCATTCATGAAAAAATATACTTTGAATAATACTTTTGTATTTGAACGCCAATAGTCCTTTATCTGCTGTAAGAATAACTTTTTTTCTTAATGCATAACGCTTGGCGAGATTTTGGCGACGAATTTGGCGGAATATCGCCAACTTGGCGACTTTTTGAAATGTTGCCAAATTAATGAAAATCTCGTCAAATGGATAAAAATGATGCTAAATCAATGAAAATGTCGACTAATTGTCGAAAATTCAATATCTTGGAAAGAATATTAGTATCTACTATAAGAAAAGCCTATTTTTTTACTGTAAAAGTGGTAAATTAATTACATTATATAGGGAAAGTCATGTGTTGCCCACATCAGATTTTTTTCAATGTAATCCCAAATATTGGGCAAACATGGGATTACATTTGCCTCCAATATTGGCTAAATTGGGCGCAAGGGTGTATCAAATTCAATGATGTTTGAATCATGCAGCCCACAGAAATCTGGTATTCAGAAAATAAAAAATACAAAATTATTGTTTTTCAAACTCCAATATATTTAATTTAAAACAGTTTCAGTTTTCGAAATCTGCAGATGGCGAAGCCAATAGCATACATGTGGTTGTGGTGTGGTCAAGAATATGTTGGTTATTACCTACTACAGAATGTCTCCTCCTAATCTCGGTACCCCTTCAATTTCGATAAGTCCAAAACTAATGGTAAGAACCTGTAATAACATTATCATTGACTCGAAATTGAAATTATAGTAGATCGGCTTCTAACCAATCCACATGCTGGAACTGAGTTAATGCGAGAAAATGAACATGATTAAAATAAAATTTTATTTTATAAAATCTTGAATATTTTAATTTTACTGGTAGATAAAGAAATCTCTGAACTAAAAAGAGAAGTAGTTTACGTTGACGCTGTTTGTGACATTTCCTGTAACTTGCAAATTTCATACATTCACAAATTTTCCGTAGCTTTCCAGTAACCCCAGAAAAGGCGGTAACCCCAGAAAAGGCGGTTGGCGAGCGTAGTAAGCAGGGGAAACAGATCCCTAGTTTCTTATAAATTTATAATTAAACTTTGGCCTTGTAAGATCGTAGCAATCTTCAATCCGGCTGGCAGATTAAAGTAAGTGCTTTTCATGATTTGGAAGAGCTGGGCATCCTGGGAAATAAAAACGAGTACTGAGAAGTACTATAAAAATCTCAAATTTAGGGACATTTTTCTAAAATGAATATTATTTTCTGTGAAGCATGAAGATTTTGTTAATCGTTTTGGCTCTGAAAAAGGTATGGAGTAGGCGTGGCTTAGTGATATATTCTAGATTTTTCAAACTTATATTTTAGAAATACTGCAACTGATAGTTTAAGAAACAGAAAACGAATTCTAGGAAACGATAGGTGTAATGACATAATGCCGTTATGTTCCAGTTGGACCTATTGACCTATTTCAGCAGTGTTTCCCAAACTTTTCTAACTCGCGGCGCACTTTACAACAAATGCAAATTTTGCGGCGCACTTTATATATATATATATATATATACCACGTGTCCGAAAAAGTCCTTTAACGCCCACAACAAATGCCCACACATTTTACCAATTCGAACGTTTCGGACACCCTATATATATATATATATATATAAGAAAAAGGTTTGTAGGTCCAATGAAAGAAAAGTGAAAAGCTGTAACTCGAAAACCTAACTTTCTAACAGGTCTACAAAATAAAAGAATTGAACAGCAATCTTAAAGCAAATGGATAGGAATACAAATTTCGAATCATCAAGTATAAGTATCAAAAATCAAAGGTATGGAATCGATAAAAGAAACTCAAAAGAAATCCGTGCATAAACGCTATACACGTGGCCAAGTGCCTGTGTATATATATATATATATATATATATATATATATATATATATATATATATATATATATATATATATATATATATAAATATATATATATATATATATATAAATATATATATATATATATATATATATATATATATATTTATATATTTATATATATATATATAATAAAATATATATAATAAAATAATATATATATATAAAAAATGGAACCAAAGTAAATTATTAAGTACAGTATTTACTTTTTGTTGGGTAAATAAAAAAAAATTATCAATGTAAAACTTGAGCTTGATGTTTTTTCGTCACATTTTCTACGTTTGGCCGTATTTCAGATAGAGACCCTCATTTCATCTTCAATGGAGAGAAGTCTCGTTCTTTCTTTACATTTAATGTTAGTGAATGAAGAAAATCTCAATTCACACAAATATGATGTGGAAAACTGCATCCAAATGGATAATGCTTTTTTAGCTACAGAGGGATATTCTTCTGTAATAGAAATCCAAAATGCATCAATAGGTAATTCTGCATGCTTGATTTTAAGTCCCCGATCACTGGAGATAGATGTCAATTCTTCTTCTTCTTTCAAGTTAAAACCAATATCAGGTGAAATTTTATGAATGGATTTCGGATCCAGTCATAATCTTCTGTATTCAGTGATATTAAATAATAGTTTCATTTTTCGTCTAGAATTGTCAAATGCTCAACTACAATAGGAGTCATTTCTTTTATGTTGGTTTTACTAAGTAATGAAAATATTTCAAAGTTACTATTTTTAGCTGTAATTTTCCAAATTGCTATTTTTTTCTGAAACTCCCTTCTTAAGTTCCCGATCACTGGAGATAGATGTCAATTCTTCTTCTTCTTTTAAGTTCAAACCAATATCAGGTAAAATTTTATGAATGGATTTCGGATCCAGTCATAATCTTCTGTATTCAGTGATATTAAATAATAGTTTCATTTTTCGTCTAGAATTGTCAAATGCTCAACTACAATAGGAGTCATTTCTTTTATGTTGGTTTTACTAAGTAATGAAAATATTTCAAAGTTACCATTTTTAGCTGTAATTTTCCAAATTGCTATTTTTTTCTGAAATGCAATCAGTTTATTTGTCGAAGTAAGGATATTTTCATTTTTACCTTACATGCATGTGTTAAGACTATCAAGATGTGTAAATATCTCTGTTAAATATTCCAGTCTAGAAATTCTAAATCTACATCTTAAATAGTCACAGGATTGTTGGTGTTTTTCTCCTTCAAAAAAAAACAAGTAATTTTTTAGGAGTTCATGTATGCGACTTAAAACCTTTCCTCTTGATAGCCACCTACTTCCGTGTGTAAAATTAAGCATTTTCGCTGGAAATCCATATTTACACAAATTTGTTCAAATAAGCGAGTCTTCAACGGTTTGCTTTTTATATAATTCACCATTTCAACAACTTGATCTAATACGTCTTTTAATTCAACTGGTAATGTTTTCGAAACTAGTACCTCTCTATGTAGAAAGCAATGAGTTCGGATAACATTTGGATTTTCTTGTTTTACTAATGATGCAAAACCTTTCATCGAACCTACCATGGATGGAGCAGCATTAGTGCATATTTCAACGCATGATTTCCATGAAAAATTCCATTTCTTAAGATAGCCAAATAAAATATAAAATATATCGTGATCTCTTGTAGTATCTGACATTTCTTTGCTGCAAAAAAAATTGATTTATGATTTGATCTCCATCAATAAACCGAATAAATGTAAGTAATTGGGCATTATTGGTAATGTCAGTTGATTCATCAGCTTGCAAAACAAATTCTGAGTTCTGAAGTTTATTCCACACAATTTCTTCTATATCAGCAGACAAATCCATAATTCGCCTATGAATTATATTATTTGAGAGAGAAATTTTATTAATTTCTTGCCCTGTCTCATCCCCAAACATTGCTTTAACCACCTTTCTACATGCGGGCAAGACAATAGACAAATTATTTTCAGCGATGTTTCATTCCATTGACCAATAAAAGCTGGAATTTAGCAAATGAAAAATTATTGGGGTTGGCGATATTTTTAAAGTCTCCATTTAATCGAGTGGTTTCCGTCTCTTCTTATGAGCATCGCTGTTCTGCAACCATTTTAATGGAATCCCTTTTTATTAACAATTATAGATTAGAACTTTATAGTTGGAAAATATCAACCACGAAAATTAAATTAAAAGAAAAATTAGAATGTTATAAAGATTTACTACATTTATATCCTAAAATTTTTACACCTGTATATATTTCAAAATTAATGGACACGTGCTATTATTATATTATAACACATGGAATTGAAAACGATTTAACACGGATTGCATTTTTAAAAATTCCCTTTCAATACAAATGAAACACGTTTTTAGCGAATGAGATCTGTTTTTCAAACTCCAATATATTTAATTTAAAACAGTTTCAGTTTTTGAAATCTGTGGATGGCTATGCTAATAGCATACATGTGGTTGTGGTGTGGTCAAGAATAGGTTGGTTATTCCCTACTGCAGAATGTCTCCTCCTAACTTTGGTGCCCCTTCAATTACCACATGTCTAAAACTAATAGTAAGAGCCAGACATAATATTATCGCTGAGCCGAATTTGAATTTATGGTAGACCGGTCTTCTATCCAACCTACATTCTTGAACCTATCTTAGACCTTAACAAAGTAACATAAAATTGTATTATATAAAATCTTGTATTTTTACATTTATAGTATTATTGGTAGATAAAGAAATCTCTGAAATAAAAAGAAAAGTGGTTGACGCTGACACTGTTACATTTTGTGTAACTTGCAAATTTCATAAATTCACAAATTTTCAGTAACTTTCCTGTAACCCCAGGAAAGGCGTTTACAGGAAACGTGGGTTGGCGAGCGTAGTAAGCAGGGAAAGCAGATCCCTAGTTTCATATAAATTTATAATTAAACTTTGGGCTTGTAAGTTCCCAGAAATTTTCAGTCCGGCTGGCAAGTGTAACTGCTTTTCATGAATTGGAAGAGCTGGGCGTCCTGGGAAATAAAAACGAATCTTGAGAAGTACTATAAAAATCTCAAATTTTGGGGAATTTTTCTAAAATGAATATTATTTTCTGTGAAACATAAGGATTTTGTTAATCGTTTTAGCTCTGAAAAAGTTAAGGAGTAGGCGTGGCTTAGTGATATATTCCAGATATTTCAAACTTATATTTTAGAAATACTGCAACAGAAAGTTTAAGAAACAGAACACGAATTGTAGGAAACGATTGGTGTTATGACATAATGTCGTTATGTTCCAGTTGGACCTATTGACCTATTTCAGGAGTGTTTCCCAAACTTTTCTAACTCACAAGGCACTTTACAATAAATGAAAATTTTGAGGCGCACTTAATATATATATATATATATATATATATATATATATATATATATATATATATATATATATATATATATATATATATATATATATATATATATATATATATATATATATATATATACCACGTGTCCGAAAAAGTCTATTAACGCCCAGAACATTTCACCAATTTTAACTTTTCGGACACCCTATATATATATAAGAAAAAGGTTTGTAGGTCCAATGAAAGAAAAGTGAAAAGCTGTAACTTGAAAACCTAACTTTCTAATAAGCATACAAAATAAAAGAATTGAACAGCAAATCTTAAAGCAAATGGATAAAAATACAAATTTCGAATCATCAAGCATAAGAAAAGTAACAAAAAACAAAGGTATGGAATCGAAAAATGAAACCAAAGTAAATGATTAAGTACAGTATTTACTTTTTGTACGGTAAATAATAAAAAAAATATCAATGTAAAACATGAACTTGATGTTTTTTCGTCACATATTCTACGTTTGAACGTATTTCAGATAGATACCCGCATTTCATCTTCAATACAATGAAGTATCGATCTTTCTTTACATTTAATGTCAGTGAATGAAGAAAATCTCAATTCACATAAATATGATGTGGAAAACTGCATCAAAATGGATAATGCTTTTTTAGCTACAGAGGGATATTCTTCTGTAACAGAAATCCAAAATGCATCAATAGGTAATTCTGCATGCTTGATTTTAAGTCCCCGATCACTGGAGATAGAAGCCAATTCTTCTTTTAAGTTCAAACCAATATTAGATAAAATTTTTATGAATGGATTTCGGACCCAGTCATAATCTTCTGTATTCAGTGATGGAAAATAATAGTTTAGTTTTTCTTCTAGAATTGTCAAATGCTCAACTACAATAGGAGTCATTTCTTTTATGTTGGTTTTACTAAGTAATGAAAATATTTCAAAGTTTCCATTTTTAGCTCTAATTTTCCCAATTGCTATTTTTTTTCTGAAATGCAATCAGTTTATTTGTCGAAGTAAGGATATTTTCATTTTTACCTTACATGCATGTGTTAAGACTATCAAGATGTGTAAATATCTCTGTTAAATATTCCAGTCTAGAAATTCAAAATCTACATCTTAAATAGTCACAGGATTGTTGGTGTTTTTCTCCTTCAAAAAAAAAGCAAGTAATTTTTTAGGAGTTCATGTATGCGACTTAAAACCTTTCCTCTTGATAGCCACCTACTTCCGTGTGTAAAATTAAGCATTTTCGCTGGAAATCCATATTTACACAAATTTGTTCAAATAAGCGAGTCTTCAACGGTTTGCTTTTTATATAATTCACCATTTCAACAACTTGATCTAATACGTCTTTTAATTCAACTGGTAATGTTTTCGAAACTAGTACCTCTCTATGTAGAAAGCAATGAGTTCGGATAACATTTGGATTTTCTTGTTTTACTAATGATGCAAAACCTTTCATCGAACCTACCATGGATGGAGCAGCATTAGTGCATATTTCAACGCATGATTTCCATGAAAAATTCCATTTCTTAAGATAGCCAAATAAAATATAAAGTATATCGTGATCTCTTGTAGTATCTGACATTTCTTTGCTGCAAAAAAAATTGATTTATGATTTGATCTCCATCAATAAACCGAATAAATGTAAGTAATTGGGCATTATTGGTAATGTCAGTTGATTCATCAGCTTGCAAAACAAATTCTGAGTTCTGAAGTTTATTCCACACAATTTCTTCTATATCAGCAGACAAATCCATAATTCGCCTATAAATTATATTATTTGAGAGAGAAATTTTATTAATTTCTTGCCCTGTCTCATCCCCAAACATTGCTTTAACCACCTTTCTACATGCGGGCAAGACAATAGACAAATTATTTTCAGCGATGTTTCATTCCATTGACCAATAAAAGCTGGAATTTAGCAAATGAAAAATTATTGGGGTTGGCGATATTTTTAAAGTCTCCATTTAATCGAGTGGTTTCCGTCTCTTCTTATGAGCATCGCTGTTCTGCAACCATTTTAATGGAATCCCTTTTTATTAACAATTATAGATTAGAACTTTATAGTTGGAAAATATCAACCACGAAAATTAAATTAAAAGAAAAATTAGAATGTTATAAAGATTTACTACATTTATATCCTAAAATTTTTACACCTGTATATATTTCAAAATTAATGGACACGTGCTATTATTATATTATAACACATGGAATTGAAAACGATTTAACACGGATTGCATTTTTAAAAATTCCCTTTCAATACAAATGAAACACGTTTTTAGCGAATGAGATCTGTTTTTCAAACTCCAATATATTTAATTTAAAACAGTTTCAGTTTTTGAAATCTGTTGATGGCTATGCTAATAGCATACATGTGGTTGTGGTGTGGTCAAGAATAGGTTGGTTATTCCCTACTGCAGAATGTCTCCTCCTAACTTTGGTGCCCCTTCAATTACCACATGTCTAAAACTAATAGTAAGAGCCAGACATAATATTATCGCTGAGCCGAATTTGAATTTATGGTAGACCGGTCTTCTAACCAACCTACATTCTTGAACCTTATTTATCTTAAGACCTTAACACAGTAACATAAAATTGTATTATATAAAATCTTGTATTTTTACATTTATAGTATTATTGGTAGATAAAGAAATCTCTGAAATAAAAAGAAAAGTGGTTGACGCTGACACTGTTACATTTTGTGTAACTTGCAAATTTCATAAATTCACAAATTTTCAGTAACTTTCCTGTAACCCCAGGAAAGGCGTTTACAGGAAACGTGGGTTGGCGAGCGTAGTAAGCAGGGAAAGCAGATCCCTAGTTTCATATAAATTTATAATTAAACTTTGGGCTTGTAAGTTCCCAGAAATTTTCAGTCCGGCTGGCAAGTGTAACTGCTTTTCATGAATTGGAAGAGCTGGGCGTCCTGGGAAATAAAAACGAATCTTGAGAAGTACTATAAAAATCTCAAATTTTGGGGAATTTTTCTAAAATGAATATTATTTTCTGTGAAACATGAGGATTTTGTTAATCGTTTTAGCTCTGAAAAAGTTAAGGAGTAGGCGTGGCTTAGTGATATATTCCAGATATTTCAAACTTATATTTTAGAAATACTGCAACAGAAAGTTTAAGAAACAGAACACGAATTGTAGGAAACGATTGGTGTTATGACATAATGTCGTTATGTTCCAGTTGGACCTATTGACCTATTTCAGGAGTGTTTCCCAAACTTTTCTAACTCACAAGGCACTTTACAATAAATGAAAATTTTGTGGCGCACTTAATATATATATATATATATATATATATATATATATATATATACCACGTGTCCGAAAAAGTCTATTAACGCCCAGAACATTTCACCAATTTTAACTTTTCGGACACCCTATATATATATAAGAAAAAGGTTTGTAGGTCCAATGAAAGAAAAGTGAAAAGCTGTAACTTGAAAACCTAACTTTCTAATAAGCATACAAAATAAAAGAATTGAACAGCAAATCTTAAAGCAAATGGATAAAAATACAAATTTCGAATCATCAAGCATAAGAAAAGTAACAAAAAACAAAGGTATGGAATCGAAAAATGAAACCAAAGTAAATGATTAAGTACAGTATTTACTTTTTGTACGGTAAATAATAAAAAAAATATCAATGTAAAACATGAACTTGATGTTTTTTCGTCACATATTCTACGTTTGAACGTATTTCAGATAGATACCCGCATTTCATCTTCAATACAATGAAGTATCGATCTTTCTTTACATTTAATGTCAGTGAATGAAGAAAATCTCAATTCACATAAATATGATGTGGAAAACTGCATCAAAATGGATAATGCTTTTTTAGCTACAGAGGGATATTCTTCTGTAACAGAAATCCAAAATGCATCAATAGGTAATTCTGCATGCTTGATTTTAAGTCCCCGATCACTGGAGATAGAAGCCAATTCTTCTTCTTCTTTTAAGTTCAAACCAATATTAGATAAAATTTTTATGAATGGATTTCGGACCCAGTCATAATCTTCTGTATTCAGTGATGGAAAATAATAGTTTAGTTTTTCTTCTAGAATTGTCAAATGCTCAACTACAATAGGAGTCATTTCTTTTATGTTGGTTTTACTAAGTAATGAAAATATTTCAAAGTTTCCATTTTTAGCTCTAATTTTCCCAATTGCTATTTTTTTTCTGAAATGCAATCAGTTTATTTGTCGAAGTAAGGATATTTTCATTTTTACCTTACATGCATGTGTTAAGACTATCAAGATGTGTAAATATCTCTGTTAAATATTCCAGTCTAGAAATTCAAAATCTACATCTTAAATAGTCACAGGATTGTTGGTGTTTTTCTCCTTCAAAAAAAAGCAAGTAATTTTTTAGGAGTTCATGTATGCGACTTAAAACCTTTCCTCTTGATAGCCACCTACTTCCGTGTGTAAAATTAAGCATTTTCGCTGGAAATCCATATTTACACAAATTTGTTCAAATAAGCGAGTCTTCAACGGTTTGCTTTTTATATAATTCACCATTTCAACAACTTGATCTAATACGTCTTTTAATTCAACTGGTAATGTTTTCGAAACTAGTACCTCTCTATGTAGAAAGCAATGAGTTCGGATAACATTTGGATTTTCTTGTTTTACTAATGATGCAAAACCTTTCATCGAACCTACCATGGATGGAGCAGCATTAGTGCATATTTCAACGCATGATTTCCATGAAAAATTCCATTTCTTAAGATAGCCAAATAAAATATAAAATATATCTTGACCTCTTGTAGTACCTGACATTTCTTTGCAGCAAACAAATTGATTTATGATTTGATCTCCATCAATAAACCGAATAAATGTAAGTAATTGGGCATTATTGGTAATGTCAGTTGATTCATCAGCTTGCAAAACAAATTCTGAGTTCTGAAGTTTATTCCACACAATTTCTTCTATATCAGCAGACAAATCCATAATTCGCCTATAAATTATATTATTTGAGAGAGAAATTTTATTAATTTCTTGCCCTGTCTCATCCCCAAACATTGCTTTAACCACCTTTCTACATGCGGGCAAGACAATAGACAAATTATTTTCAGCGATGTTTCATTCCATTGACCAATAAAAGCTGGAATTTAGCAAATGAAAAATTATTGGGGTTGGCGATATTTTTAAAGTCTCCATTTAATCGAGTGGTTTCCGTCTCTTCTTATGAGCATCGCTGTTCTGCAACCATTTTAATGGAATCCCTTTTTATTAACAATTATAGATTAGAACTTTATAGTTGGAAAATATCAACCACGAAAATTAAATTAAAAGAAAAATTAGAATGTTATAAAGATTTACTACATTTATATCCTAAAATTTTTACACCTGTATATATTTCAAAATTAATGGACACGTGCTATTATTATATTATAACACATGGAATTGAAAACGATTTAACACGGATTGCATTTTTAAAAATTCCCTTTCAATACAAATGAAACACGTTTTTAGCGAATGAGATCTGTTTTTCAAACTCCAATATATTTAATTTAAAACAGTTTCAGTTTTTGAAATCTGTTGATGGCTATGCTAATAGCATACATGTGGTTGTGGTGTGGTCAAGAATAGGTTGGTTATTCCCTACTGCAGAATGTCTCCTCCTAACTTTGGTGCCCCTTCAATTACCACATGTCTAAAACTAATAGTAAGAGCCAGACATAATATTATCGCTGAGCCGAATTTGAATTTATGGTAGACCGGTCTTCTATCCAACCTACATTCTTGAACCTATCTTAGACCTTAACAAAGTAACATAAAATTGTATTATATAAAATCTTGTATTTTTACATTTATAGTATTATTGGTAGATAAAGAAATCTCTGAAATAAAAAGAAAAGTGGTTGACGCTGACACTGTTACATTTTGTGTAACTTGCAAATTTCATAAATTCACAAATTTTCAGTAACTTTCCTGTAACCCCAGGAAAGGCGTTTACAGGAAACGTGGGTTGGCGAGCGTAGTAAGCAGGGAAAGCAGATCCCTAGTTTCATATAAATTTATAATTAAACTTTGGGCTTGTAAGTTCCCAGAAATTTTCAGTCCGGCTGGCAAGTGTAACTGCTTTTCATGAATTGGAAGAGCTGGGCGTCCTGGGAAATAAAAACGAATCTTGAGAAGTACTATAAAAATCTCAAATTTTGGGGAATTTTTCTAAAATGAATATTATTTTCTGTGAAACATAAGGATTTTGTTAATCGTTTTAGCTCTGAAAAAGTTAAGGAGTAGGCGTGGCTTAGTGATATATTCCAGATATTTCAAACTTATATTTTAGAAATACTGCAACAGAAAGTTTAAGAAACAGAACACGAATTGTAGGAAACGATTGGTGTTATGACATAATGTCGTTATGTTCCAGTTGGACCTATTGACCTATTTCAGGAGTGTTTCCCAAACTTTTCTAACTCACAAGGCACTTTACAATAAATGAAAATTTTGAGGCGCACTTAATATATATATATATATATATATATATATATATATATATATATATATATATATATATATATATATATATATATATATATATACCACGTGTCCGAAAAAGTCTATTAACGCCCAGAACATTTCACCAATTTTAACTTTTCGGACACCCTATATATATATAAGAAAAAGGTTTGTAGGTCCAATGAAAGAAAAGTGAAAAGCTGTAACTTGAAAACCTAACTTTCTAATAAGCATACAAAATAAAAGAATTGAACAGCAAATCTTAAAGCAAATGGATAAAAATACAAATTTCGAATCATCAAGCATAAGAAAAGTAACAAAAAACAAAGGTATGGAATCGAAAAATGAAACCAAAGTAAATGATTAAGTACAGTATTTACTTTTTGTACGGTAAATAATAAAAAAAATATCAATGTAAAACATGAACTTGATGTTTTTTCGTCACATATTCTACGTTTGAACGTATTTCAGATAGATACCCGCATTTCATCTTCAATACAATGAAGTATCGATCTTTCTTTACATTTAATGTCAGTGAATGAAGAAAATCTCAATTCACATAAATATGATGTGGAAAACTGCATCAAAATGGATAATGCTTTTTTAGCTACAGAGGGATATTCTTCTGTAACAGAAATCCAAAATGCATCAATAGGTAATTCTGCATGCTTGATTTTAAGTCCCCGATCACTGGAGATAGAAGCCAATTCTTCTTTTAAGTTCAAACCAATATTAGATAAAATTTTTATGAATGGATTTCGGACCCAGTCATAATCTTCTGTATTCAGTGATGGAAAATAATAGTTTAGTTTTTCTTCTAGAATTGTCAAATGCTCAACTACAATAGGAGTCATTTCTTTTATGTTGGTTTTACTAAGTAATGAAAATATTTCAAAGTTTCCATTTTTAGCTCTAATTTTCCCAATTGCTATTTTTTTTCTGAAATGCAATCAGTTTATTTGTCGAAGTAAGGATATTTTCATTTTTACCTTACATGCATGTGTTAAGACTATCAAGATGTGTAAATATCTCTGTTAAATATTCCAGTCTAGAAATTCAAAATCTACATCTTAAATAGTCACAGGATTGTTGGTGTTTTTCTCCTTCAAAAAAAAAGCAAGTAATTTTTTAGGAGTTCATGTATGCGACTTAAAACCTTTCCTCTTGATAGCCACCTACTTCCGTGTGTAAAATTAAGCATTTTCGCTGGAAATCCATATTTACACAAATTTGTTCAAATAAGCGAGTCTTCAACGGTTTGCTTTTTATATAATTCACCATTTCAACAACTTGATCTAATACGTCTTTTAATTCAACTGGTAATGTTTTCGAAACTAGTACCTCTCTATGTAGAAAGCAATGAGTTCGGATAACATTTGGATTTTCTTGTTTTACTAATGATGCAAAACCTTTCATCGAACCTACCATGGATGGAGCAGCATTAGTGCATATTTCAACGCATGATTTCCATGAAAAATTCCATTTCTTAAGATAGCCAAATAAAATATAAAGTATATCGTGATCTCTTGTAGTATCTGACATTTCTTTGCTGCAAAAAAAATTGATTTATGATTTGATCTCCATCAATAAACCGAATAAATGTAAGTAATTGGGCATTATTGGTAATGTCAGTTGATTCATCAGCTTGCAAAACAAATTCTGAGTTCTGAAGTTTATTCCACACAATTTCTTCTATATCAGCAGACAAATCCATAATTCGCCTATAAATTATATTATTTGAGAGAGAAATTTTATTAATTTCTTGCCCTGTCTCATCCCCAAACATTGCTTTAACCACCTTTCTACATGCGGGCAAGACAATAGACAAATTATTTTCAGCGATGTTTCATTCCATTGACCAATAAAAGCTGGAATTTAGCAAATGAAAAATTATTGGGGTTGGCGATATTTTTAAAGTCTCCATTTAATCGAGTGGTTTCCGTCTCTTCTTATGAGCATCGCTGTTCTGCAACCATTTTAATGGAATCCCTTTTTATTAACAATTATAGATTAGAACTTTATAGTTGGAAAATATCAACCACGAAAATTAAATTAAAAGAAAAATTAGAATGTTATAAAGATTTACTACATTTATATCCTAAAATTTTTACACCTGTATATATTTCAAAATTAATGGACACGTGCTATTATTATATTATAACACATGGAATTGAAAACGATTTAACACGGATTGCATTTTTAAAAATTCCCTTTCAATACAAATGAAACACGTTTTTAGCGAATGAGATCTGTTTTTCAAACTCCAATATATTTAATTTAAAACAGTTTCAGTTTTTGAAATCTGTTGATGGCTATGCTAATAGCATACATGTGGTTGTGGTGTGGTCAAGAATAGGTTGGTTATTCCCTACTGCAGAATGTCTCCTCCTAACTTTGGTGCCCCTTCAATTACCACATGTCTAAAACTAATAGTAAGAGCCAGACATAATATTATCGCTGAGCCGAATTTGAATTTATGGTAGACCGGTCTTCTAACCAACCTACATTCTTGAACCTTATTTATCTTAAGACCTTAACACAGTAACATAAAATTGTATTATATAAAATCTTGTATTTTTACATTTATAGTATTATTGGTAGATAAAGAAATCTCTGAAATAAAAAGAAAAGTGGTTGACGCTGACACTGTTACATTTTGTGTAACTTGCAATTTTCATAAATTCACAAATTTTCAGTAACTTTCCTGTAACCCCAGGAAAGGCGTTTACAGGAAACGTGGGTTGGCGAGCGTAGTAAGCAGGGAAAGCAGATCCCTAGTTTCATATAAATTTATAATTAAACTTTGGGCTTGTAAGTTCCCAGAAATTTTCAGTCCGGCTGGCAAGTGTAACTGCTTTTCATGAATTGGAAGAGCTGGGCGTCCTGGGAAATAAAAACGAATCTTGAGAAGTACTATAAAAATCTCAAATTTTGGGGAATTTTTCTAAAATGAATATTATTTTCTGTGAAACATGAGGATTTTGTTAATCGTTTTAGCTCTGAAAAAGTTAAGGAGTAGGCGTGGCTTAGTGATATATTCCAGATATTTCAAACTTATATTTTAGAAATACTGCAACAGAAAGTTTAAGAAACAGAACACGAATTGTAGGAAACGATTGGTGTTATGACATAATGTCGTTATGTTCCAGTTGGACCTATTGACCTATTTCAGGAGTGTTTCCCAAACTTTTCTAACTCACAAGGCACTTTACAATAAATGAAAATTTTGTGGCGCACTTAATATATATATATATATATATATATATATATATATATATACCACGTGTCCGAAAAAGTCTATTAACGCCCAGAACATTTCACCAATTTTAACTTTTCGGACACCCTATATATATATAAGAAAAAGGTTTGTAGGTCCAATGAAAGAAAAGTGAAAAGCTGTAACTTGAAAACCTAACTTTCTAATAAGCATACAAAATAAAAGAATTGAACAGCAAATCTTAAAGCAAATGGATAAAAATACAAATTTCGAATCATCAAGCATAAGAAAAGTAACAAAAAACAAAGGTATGGAATCGAAAAATGAAACCAAAGTAAATGATTAAGTACAGTATTTACTTTTTGTACGGTAAATAATAAAAAAAATATCAATGTAAAACATGAACTTGATGTTTTTTCGTCACATATTCTACGTTTGAACGTATTTCAGATAGATACCCGCATTTCATCTTCAATACAATGAAGTATCGATCTTTCTTTACATTTAATGTCAGTGAATGAAGAAAATCTCAATTCACATAAATATGATGTGGAAAACTGCATCAAAATGGATAATGCTTTTTTAGCTACAGAGGGATATTCTTCTGTAACAGAAATCCAAAATGCATCAATAGGTAATTCTGCATGCTTGATTTTAAGTCCCCGATCACTGGAGATAGAAGCCAATTCTTCTTCTTCTTTTAAGTTCAAACCAATATTAGATAAAATTTTTATGAATGGATTTCGGACCCAGTCATAATCTTCTGTATTCAGTGATGGAAAATAATAGTTTAGTTTTTCTTCTAGAATTGTCAAATGCTCAACTACAATAGGAGTCATTTCTTTTATGTTGGTTTTACTAAGTAATGAAAATATTTCAAAGTTTCCATTTTTAGCTCTAATTTTCCCAATTGCTATTTTTTTTCTGAAATGCAATCAGTTTATTTGTCGAAGTAAGGATATTTTCATTTTTACCTTACATGCATGTGTTAAGACTATCAAGATGTGTAAATATCTCTGTTAAATATTCCAGTCTAGAAATTCAAAATCTACATCTTAAATAGTCACAGGATTGTTGGTGTTTTTCTCCTTCAAAAAAAAGCAAGTAATTTTTTAGGAGTTCATGTATGCGACTTAAAACCTTTCCTCTTGATAGCCACCTACTTCCGTGTGTAAAATTAAGCATTTTCGCTGGAAATCCATATTTACACAAATTTGTTCAAATAAGCGAGTCTTCAACGGTTTGCTTTTTATATAATTCACCATTTCAACAACTTGATCTAATACGTCTTTTAATTCAACTGGTAATGTTTTCGAAACTAGTACCTCTCTATGTAGAAAGCAATGAGTTCGGATAACATTTGGATTTTCTTGTTTTACTAATGATGCAAAACCTTTCATCGAACCTACCATGGATGGAGCAGCATTAGTGCATATTTCAAAGCATGATTTCCATGAAAAATTCCATTTCTTAAGATAGCCAAATAAAATATAAAATATATCTTGACCTCTTGTAGTACCTGACATTTCTTTGCAGCAAACAAATTGATTTATGATTTGATCTCCATCAATAAACCGAATAAATGTAAGTAATTGGGCATTATTGGTAATGTCAGTTGATTCATCAGCTTGCAAAACAAATTCTGAGTTCTGAAGTTTATTCCACACAATTTCTTCTATATCAGCAGACAAATCCATAATTCGCCTATAAATTATATTATTTGAGAGAGAAATTTTATTAATTTCTTGCCCTGTCTCATCCCCAAACATTGCTTTAACCACCTTTCTACATGCGGGCAAGACAATAGACAAATTATTTTCAGCGATGTTTCATTCCATTGACCAATAAAAGCTGGAATTTAGCAAATGAAAAATTATTGGGGTTGGCGATATTTTTAAAGTCTCCATTTAATCGAGTGGTTTCCGTCTCTTCTTATGAGCATCGCTGTTCTGCAACCATTTTAATGGAATCCCTTTTTATTAACAATTATAGATTAGAACTTTATAGTTGGAAAATATCAACCACGAAAATTAAATTAAAAGAAAAATTAGAATGTTATAAAGATTTACTACATTTATATCCTAAAATTTTTACACCTGTATATATTTCAAAATTAATGGACACGTGCTATTATTATATTATAACACATGGAATTGAAAACGATTTAACACGGATTGCATTTTTAAAAATTCCCTTTCAATACAAATGAAACACGTTTTTAGCGAATGAGATCTGTTTTTCAAACTCCAATATATTTAATTTAAAACAGTTTCAGTTTTTGAAATCTGTTGATGGCTATGCTAATAGCATACATGTGGTTGTGGTGTGGTCAAGAATAGGTTGGTTATTCCCTACTGCAGAATGTCTCCTCCTAACTTTGGTGCCCCTTCAATTACCACATGTCTAAAACTAATAGTAAGAGCCAGACATAATATTATCGCTGAGCCGAATTTGAATTTATGGTAGACCGGTCTTCTAACCAACCTACATTCTTGAACCTTATTTATCTTAAGACCTTAACACAGTAACATAAAATTGTATTATATAAAATCTTGTATTTTTACATTTATAGTATTATTGGTAGATAAAGAAATCTCTGAAATAAAAAGAAAAGTGGTTGACGCTGACACTGTTACATTTTGTGTAACTTGCAAATTTCATAAATTCACAAATTTTCAGTAACTTTCCTGTAACCCCAGGAAAGGCGTTTACAGGAAACGTGGGTTGGCGAGCGTAGTAAGCAGGGAAAGCAGATCCCTAGTTTCATATAAATTTATAATTAAACTTTGGGCTTGTAAGTTCCCAGAAATTTTCAGTCCGGCTGGCAAGTGTAACTGCTTTTCATGAATTGGAAGAGCTGGGCGTCCTGGGAAATAAAAACGAATCTTGAGAAGTACTATAAAAATCTCAAATTTTGGGGAATTTTTCTAAAATGAATATTATTTTCTGTGAAACATGAGGATTTTGTTAATCGTTTCAGCTCTGAAAAAGTTAAGGAGTAGGCGTGGCTTAGTGATATATTCCAGATATTTCAAACTTATATTTTAGAAATACTGCAACAGAAAGTTTAAGAAACAGAACACGAATTGTAGGAAACGATTGGTGTTATGACATAATGTCGTTATGTTCCAGTTGGACCTATTGACCTATTTCAGGAGTGTTTCCCAAACTTTTCTAACTCACAAGGCACTTTACAATAAATGAAAATTTTGTGGCGCACTTAATATATATATATATATATATATATATATATATATACCACGTGTCCGAAAAAGTCTATTAACGCCCAGAACATTTCACCAATTTTAACTTTTCGGACACCCTATATATATATAAGAAAAAGGTTTGTAGGTCCAATGAAAGAAAAGTGAAAAGCTGTAACTTGAAAACCTAACTTTCTAATAAGCATACAAAATAAAAGAATTGAACAGCAAATCTTAAAGCAAATGGATAAAAATACAAATTTCGAATCATCAAGCATAAGAAAAGTAACAAAAAACAAAGGTATGGAATCGAAAAATGAAACCAAAGTAAATGATTAAGTACAGTATTTACTTTTTGTACGGTAAATAATAAAAAAAATATCAATGTAAAACATGAACTTGATGTTTTTTCGTCACATATTCTACGTTTGAACGTATTTCAGATAGATACCCGCATTTCATCTTCAATACAATGAAGTATCGATCTTTCTTTACATTTAATGTCAGTGAATGAAGAAAATCTCAATTCACATAAATATGATGTGGAAAACTGCATCAAAATGGATAATGCTTTTTTAGCTACAGAGGGATATTCTTCTGTAACAGAAATCCAAAATGCATCAATAGGTAATTCTGCATGCTTGATTTTAAGTCCCCGATCACTGGAGATAGAAGCCAATTCTTCTTCTTCTTTTAAGTTCAAACCAATATTAGATAAAATTTTTATGAATGGATTTCGGACCCAGTCATAATCTTCTGTATTCAGTGATGGAAAATAATAGTTTAGTTTTTCTTCTAGAATTGTCAAATGCTCAACTACAATAGGAGTCATTTCTTTTATGTTGGTTTTACTAAGTAATGAAAATATTTCAAAGTTTCCATTTTTAGCTCTAATTTTCCCAATTGCTATTTTTTTTCTGAAATGCAATCAGTTTATTTGTCGAAGTAAGGATATTTTCATTTTTACCTTACATGCATGTGTTAAGACTATCAAGATGTGTAAATATCTCTGTTAAATATTCCAGTCTAGAAATTCAAAATCTACATCTTAAATAGTCACAGGATTGTTGGTGTTTTTCTCCTTCAAAAAAAAGCAAGTAATTTTTTAGGAGTTCATGTATGCGACTTAAAACCTTTCCTCTTGATAGCCACCTACTTCCGTGTGTAAAATTAAGCATTTTCGCTGGAAATCCATATTTACACAAATTTGTTCAAATAAGCGAGTCTTCAACGGTTTGCTTTTTATATAATTCACCATTTCAACAACTTGATCTAATACGTCTTTTAATTCAACTGGTAATGTTTTCGAAACTAGTACCTCTCTATGTAGAAAGCAATGAGTTCGGATAACATTTGGATTTTCTTGTTTTACTAATGATGCAAAACCTTTCATCGAACCTACCATGGATGGAGCAGCATTAGTGCATATTTCAACGCATGATTTCCATGAAAAATTCCATTTCTTAAGATAGCCAAATAAAATATAAAATATATCTTGACCTCTTGTAGTACCTGACATTTCTTTGCAGCAAACAAATTGATTTATGATTTGATCGCCATCAATAAACCGAATAAATGTAAGTAATTGGGCATTATTGGTAATGCCAGTTGATTCATCAGCTTACAAAGCAAATTCTGAGTTCTGAAGTTTATTCCACACATTTTCTTCTATATCAGCAGACAAATCCAAAATTCGCCTATGAATTTATTTTGACTATTTGAGAGAGAAATTTTGTTTATTCCTTGCTCTATCTCATCCCCAAACATTGTTTTAACCACCTTTCTACATGCGGGCAAGACAATAAACTAGGGTAAAGTATGAGACTTCATTTTTAATGCAATCATTTCGGTTATCTCAATGGAAGCGATTTGAGCCTTTTCTGAAATTGTAAACTTTTTTTTAAATATTTACCCTGCTTTGATTGTTCTGACAGTCTTTTGAAATAATTCAAATCTTTTCCTTGAAGATATTGGTGTTTAGTTGTAAAATGTCTTTTTAACTTACTAGGTAACATGGATGTGTTCGTTAGATACTTTCTTGCCACAGACAAAGCAAAGAGGGAATGGATGATCATCGTTTCCAGTCCAAGTAAAACCAAACTTTAAATAAGTATTGCAGTACTGACGATTAGGCCTTGGTTTTACCATATCACTAGTACAAGGCTTAGTTATTTTTGACAATCGTTCATATTCAGGTTCACAATCGTGACTGTTATTTTTCCTCTTAATAAATCTATCCATTTTATTAGGAAAGATATTTTACCTAAAAAATAAATACAGAAAAATGAAATACTGCTATAAAGCATTCACTTTAAATAAGCATAATTTGCACACATAAAACAGCAACAACAAAAATAAAACACTTGCAATCTGATCGAAATCAATTAGAAAACTAAAATAAATGACTCAATGACGAGTGGCGAATAGAATGCCGTATCAGCCAATGAAGATCGACCCTCAAAGTGCAGACGCCACTCGCATACCAACGGCTGTTAATAATTCAATTTACAATTTTGCATTCGCATTTGCTTTTTCGATGAATTTTATTTTTAATGAAAAAGTAGATTTTTTAATTAACTTATAACATCTTTACATAAATAAAATAAATATACCAAGAAATACTACATGAATTTTTAATCAAAATTAATAAATATTAAAACGTATGAGAACAATTGCCAGCGACACAGACAGGCGTACCAATTGTGATCATTAAAAACACTCCTGTACCCAAAATACCGTATAAGCGTAAATTAATTATATAATATTTTGGAGTAATTAACAAGCATAAGGATATGTATTAATAATAATTATATATAATTCAACATAATATATATATATGGTGTATAATTTTTTTTAAAGGAAATTAACATTCGTACTGAACCAAGTACTACACAACAAATATGCAAGATTTTACATTATTTTAATATTAATGATTTATATTAAGAATTGTATTTCATATTTTACTCATTTTTAATATAATTTTAATTCTTTCGCGGAGCACCCAACTATATTTCGCGACGCACGGTTTGGGAAACACTGGGCTACAGACTAATATATGCAGACGTTTCAATCGCTTCCGCAGCGCCCTCCATCATCGACCAAATTTAAGTCCAATATCAAAGTTGGCATGCTTGGCGATGGCCAGAAATGATCAGTGACGGTTTCGCCAAGACGTCCTGTTAATATAATCCTATTTGGCCCCTAAATAAAGGACTCAGATTTAGATCCATGCTTTCTTGTAGCGTAGTAGCGTGCAGAAGATTATTTATTAAGTGAATCAATTACTTCAAGAAATGGATTACCAGGAGAAAAGAGATTACGTTTACAAAGTATGCAATTGATTTTTATTTAAATAAAAAGGTGATTTGCTACCCATCCCATATTTCATCCTATGTACGTGTTCATCAAAAAAATTAGTGCTGTATTATCACTGTCGACTAGACTAAATTCTAAGAAGCTGGGGTATTGTTAGTTATTGTCAGTATTTTTATAAAATGTATAAAAATTGATATTTGGATAGCTTTTTCCAGAGCTAGTTAAGTTGAATATGTTATTGAATGTGTATATATTTTATATGCTTTATACTAACTGACGTAATATGGAATATACCCCCCTCCCACTCTTGTAATTAAAGATTGAATTCCACACCTTTGAAAATGCATTTATGTAAATTTGTTATTTACTATATGAATATTAGTGTATTAAAAAAAATTATATTATCAGCTTCCCAGAATAAATTAAGAACAAATCAATGTAACAATCAACACGCTAGTATACTTCTTAGGCTGAAAATATTATATAATACTTCAGTCTTTTGAGTATGTTAGCTTGTAATTTTTGGTGCATAATGATTTACAGTGATGCAGGGCATCAATTTTTTAGTTAGTGATTACATGAATTAACTATATATATGTTTACTTATTTATTTAAATGTACTTAAACTAATAAATATATTACGATAAAAGTATTTTTAAATGCTGATCATATTTATAGTTTGAAAAAATTATAAAAGTACAATTCTCCGTAATTTTTTCTTTGGCCGCCTTAACATAAAATCGCCAATCGAGCTATAGTCGCCAAATCGACAACCAAGCTTTTTTACATCGTAGCTGCAATGGTTGTCTCCCCGAACGTTAGTGTCTATGCGAAATTCCATGTTAAAGATGTTGCTCCAGGTTCCCATGAAAAGGAACCTTCTGAATATTATTCTGTGACGGCTAACCTTACATCGAATTTAACGCAGATCGGTTTTATTCGAACTACATGCTTGAACTGCTGCTCTCTGGGTTGAAGTTCTAGAGCGCCTGGCCTAACTTGGCCGTATCTCCGGGATGTAGTTGTAGATCATGTGCTTTGAAATTACTAAAATGCTCCAATTAAAAGGGGGGTTGTTGTTGTTGAGACCCAGACCGTCCGACCTACCAGAAAGGTGTAAGGTAACTGTATGGACGGCCGGGAAGTGCCACCCAATTTAGACCGGAACCCAGTGGGGGAGGCATCCACAGGGACCGAACCCTCCTTCCCCTACCACCAACCTCTCGGAAGGACTTACGGACCCACATGTTTAACGTGATCGTACTCCGCATGAACACGGCGGCATTTTGTGGCAGCGTGCAAATATAGCGCGCAAACCATGGGGATACCGCACCCGAGATGGCCAACAGCACGCGGCGTTCCGAGGTGGTCACCCACCAGGTACTAACCGCGCCCGATGCTGCTTGACTTCGGTGATCTAACGAGAACCGGTGTTTGCACGGTACGGCCGTTGGCCTAATTAAAAGGGGGGTGTAATTGATGACAAGAGGAAAAGTCAGAAAAGTGGGATGTAATTCACCAGGAAAAAAAAGGGGGGACCACACATTTTTTTATATATACATATATATCAAATATATATAATATATGCCATTAATGAGTGAATGCTGCTTATCAGAAAGAGATTAGATGAATGTAAATTTAATTTATATTAAGAGGTTTCGTTACTTTGAGGAGTGAATTTAGTTATTTTGATTGGAATGGATTATGTTAATATAGTAGAGGCTCTGGGCCTTTTCCTAAACTTCCATTGGTGGGGATCATATTCAGGGAGATTGCATATATCTTTATTTGGGATTTTGTTAAAGTTTGAAAAAATTTCTTAGCGTTTTTTGCTATTTGCTTCTTGAATTTGGTTATCCCGAAGTCAAGACGGATGATGTCGTTCCTAAGGAATCCAGGGGCTTTTCTGATAAATCTAAGAGCTTTATTTTGGGTTCTTTGAATTTTTTTAGGTAACTTTCTACTGTGAATCCCCAAATCGTGGAACCGTAGATATTAATGTGAGGTTTCCTGGTCATTTTGGAATCGAAGGTAAGCCCGAGGTATTTGGCGGAATTAACATAAGGAATAGTATTTTCGTTAATTTTGATTTCGTTGGGCTTTTTATAATGCTCTTTTGAAAAAAGGATGCATTTTGTTTTATTTCCATTTATTTTGATTTTCCAGTCTCGAAACCAGGCGGAAATTGTGTTGATGTGCTTTTGAAGTCTGGAGCGAATTACGTATCTTTTTGAGCTTCGGGTGTAGATGGCTGTATCGTCCGCGTACATGGCGAGGTATGTGTTGGGTGCTCTGGGTATATCACAGACTATTATACAGACCTGTCACTCTCGATAGTTTCGTTTTCGCTGCGGCCATTAGAGATAGACCAAACAGAGGGTTGGCGCACTCTTGGCGATGGTCTGGTTTGGGTCAAGCCGATTTTCAATGTTATAACCCTATTTCGCTCGGCGAAAACTTTGAACAACAGACTAGCGTGGTTTGAGTAACGTGAAAAAGGATTATTTGTTAAGTGTTTAGATCATTTCATAGAAATGGATTGATAAAAGAAAACTGGTTGCGTTACAGGGTATGTAATTTATGTTTATTAAAATTGAAATAATTTTAGTTATCACCATCCTACATACGTGTTCATTATAAGTATACACGTGTTCATAAGTATACACGTGTTCATATAAGTATACATGTGTTCATCATACGAAATTAGTGCTGTGTTGTTATTATACTGCCGGATTAGACTAAATTTTAAGAGGTAGTGGTATAATTAGTTAAAAAATATTTTCCGTATTTTTATAAAATGTGAAATAATTGATATTTGGATAGCTTTTTCTTAGTTGAATGTGATATAGTATGTGTATATATTTATGTAAAATTTTTTATTAAGTGCCTTATGGTGGAAAATCCCCCCCCCTCGGGTAATTAATGATTGAGTTCCACAACTTCGATAGTGCATTTATGTAAATTTGATATTTACTATATGAATATTTTTATATTTTTAAAAAAAAAAGTCTATTATCAGTATCCCAGAATAAATTAAGGATCAAGTAATTAACGATCAACACGCTAGTATACTTTTTAGACTGAAAATATTATATAATATTTCAGTCTTTTGAGTATGTTAGCTTGTAATTTTTTGTGCATTATGTTTTATAGTGAGACAATGCAATGTGTCTATTTTTTAATCTATTTTATGATTATTTGAATTAAATATATAACTATGTTTATTTAAATATTTTTAAACTAATGAATATATTTATGTTGCAGATTAATGTATTTTTAAATCCTGATCCTTTCTATAGTTTCAAAAATTATAAAAGTACAGTCCTCAACATTTTGTTCCCCTCTCGTTTAAAAAAAAATCGCCAAGCGAGCGATAACGCGCCAAATCTGGCAGACGTATCGTAGTTCAGTTGGTCCAACTCACGAACTCTAGTGTCTATGCGACATCCCATGTTAAAAATGTTGCCATAGGGTCCTATGGGAGTGCAGCTTCTGAATATAGTATTCTGTTGGGTATATCATTAATGTAGAGATTAAAAAGGGTCGGAGGCAATTTTAATCTTTACATGCTTATACAGTCATCTTTAGGTCTATTTATTACTTGGTAAAAATTTTATTTTATGTAATATCACATTTCGTTAATATTACTGGTAGATAAAGGAGTGCTCCCTAATTAAAAAAAAATTAATGCTGCCGCAGTTTGGTAAATTTTCTGTAACTCGCCAATTTCACAGATTAACGAATTTCCTGTAACTTTCCTGTAACCTTAGGTAAGGCGGTTACAGGAAACTTGGCGAGCGTAGTAAGCAGGGGAAGGAGCTCCCCTAGTTTCTTATAAATTTGTAATTAAACTTTGGGTTTGTAAGTTCCAAGCAATCTTCAGTCCGGCTGGCCGTTGTAACTGCTCTACATAATTTGAATGAACTGGGCATCCTTTGAAATAAAAACGTGCCTTGAGCAGTTTTTTAAAAATTTCAAATTTTAGGGCATTTTTCGAAAATGACTATTATTTTCTATGAAACGTAAGGATTTTCTTAATTATTTTAGCGTGTCTTAGCAGTACTTTAAAATTTTCAAATTTTAGGGCATTTTTCGAAAATGACTATTATTTTCTATGAAAAGTGAGGATTTTCTTAATTATTTTAGCTCTGAAAAAGTTATGGAGTAGGAGTGTCTTAGTGATATGTTTTGCATTTTTCAAACTTACATTTCAGAAATACTGCAACTGAAAGTTGAAGAAAAAGAAAACGAATCATAGGAAGCAATTGGTGTTGGAAAATGATGTGTATATGTTTGTATGCAATTTTTGCGGTTTTATAAGAGTCATGAAGTAAATAGGGTAGGGAGTATCGGCTACCGGGAGCGTTTGCCATGGCGGAAAAAAGCTTTAACCAGAGTGTTGGGGGTCGCAACTCCCCCCGGCCGTTACTGCTGTCACTCTTCTAGAAATTTACGAGTACATTGTTACTTGTCCTTTTTGGGAATTTATATATATATATATATATATATATATATATATATATATATATTGTGCCTTGCGTCCCCGTCCCTCTAAAAAAATATACTGAAATGTCATATAAAACTTGCACATTTACATTCAGCAAGTCATTACCGTCTGCTCAACTTCTTGTGTGAGATCACATGCAATCAATCTCGATAAGAATAGAATATAAGTCATATATTGTAAGACATAAAATTAGAACATATACTTTATGTATTTTAAGACAGCACATGCCACCGTTATCTAGATAACTTGTGGCTACGAACAACAGCTAGTCAGGTTCTGACAGAATTTGAACATTTTCAAAAGATGTAAACAATTTGAACGCTTATATCTCCAAATCTAATAGATAAAAACGTAAATAAATTTTGTTTGTTTTGTAGGAAATAGGGTACCATTTGTGAATATAGGAAAGTAATTTTAATATTTTGAAACATATAGTTTCCGAAATACTAAAAAGTTTTTTTCCGAGCGAATTTTTGCTTTTATTAAATATATTCGAAACTGCAAAAAGTAGATAATATAATAGCTAATCGTTTAAGTGTAAAAATTAGAACAATTAGCATCGAAAATATAAAGTTGCAAATCCAATTTTTAGATTTATAATATGCGTTTTACGAAACTCTTTTAGTTATTGAGGAATTGTTATATCAAGGTGAAGAAAATTGAAATATATTCTTCTTCAAGTTTGCAATGATAATATACTCGAAAATTTAGAAATAAGAAATGTTTAGGTGCTGATAAAATTTTCTGTGCTTGCATTAAAAATTTTATCCTAACTATTCTCTTCTATTTAACTGCCCTTATAAACTGCATTCTGAAACCTCGCTATTTCCCCAATTACTGGAAATTCGCAGTCATTGTTCCTGTTTTTAAAAGTGGCGGTAACCCAAATCAACTGTTAAATGTCAGGTCAATATCCCTTCTCCCTTCCCAGTTGAAAATCACAGAGAAAGAATCATCCTGATCAGATTGAACTGCCAATTCAACGAAAATAATATCCTCATTTCTGAACACTTCAGTTTCATTGCAAAACATTCCGAAAACCATCAGCCTCTATGAACTGTGGAATTAACTGTGGAACCACGAACTGTGGAACCGCAGCCTTCTTAATGGAGTTCCAATCATCGGTCTTTTTCTGGACGTCCAAAAGGCGTTTGACAAGGCGTAGAACGATATATTAATTTACAAGGTCATCAGATTTAGCCCGACTCCCTTATCCACCTCTTAATTTCATTCCTAAATAACCGTCTGTTTTCTGATAAAATCTAAAACACCATTTCTTCTCTTAAGCCAATCAGAAACAGCGTAACATAGAGATCGATCCTAGGACCTATCCTATTCAATATTAATTTAAGAAACATCCCCAAATCTCTCCGCACTAAATTTGTACTGTATGCCAACGATACAGCCATACTGGCTATAAATAAATCAACAGGAATCTTATTATCATCACCTGAAAGAACTTACATCTGATAATCTTCTGACTGAAAGCCTGGAAGTTAAAACTCAATCCCAGTAAATGCTACAGTATTTACTTTTTCTTTCAAACAACACCTTCTCCTCCCCTGTATATTGATGATCATCCCACATCCTGTGAGATCTAAGTCAAATACTTAGGAGTAAATTCTAGGCCGACATCATATATAGAATTCTCATGTGCTTGAAACAAACATGGCCTTTAGCTTACTATAATCCTTATTCAAAAACCAGCATGTTAGAACTTCTACTAAAATGGCATTCAACAGTTAAATTGGCAGGCCCATCTATACATCTAGGTCCATCTATTGGTATGATTCGGAAAAAAATAACCTACCTTTTTTTGCAAAATGCCCTCAAAAATCGCAAAAATCTAAAGTAAAAAACTACGTATGCTCAAATATATCCATTAAATGCTTGTTTTATACGTAATTTTTGGCGATGAAAAGAATAAGACCAACCCCATTAGATTAGATCCAGCCGTTCTCAAGATATTTTAGTTTTTTCTTATTTTCTCTATGCCGTCTTTGAAAATAAGTCCAGTTACCGAATGAGAACGAAAATTGAATTAAAAATGAGTTAAATTTAATTAAAATAAAAATAACGTGGATATAAATCTTCAGGAAATTGTCGTGTGCTGCCCACATCAGATTTTTTATTTTGGTTCGGCGTATTTGATGTAACGGGAATAGCAAACGTGAGCATTTTGTTCTTGAGCTTTTTGAAGTGACCAAGAATATCTTTGGACGTCAACTTTATATTCATGGATGTCACCGAGGAAGGTGTTCACTGCACAATTAAAACTCTCTGAGCAGGTTGCTCATATGTGGATATTGCCACTTCAAAATTAACAACACTTGTATCATTTAATATTTCCCTAATATTGGAACAATATTGTATATCTTGCCATTATTTCCAATTTAATCACAACATTGAGCAAACATTGGGGTTCTGTTGGGCTCCAATGTTGGCTAAATTGGAAGGTAGGCCTAGGGGAAGTACTAAATTCAATGATGTTTGAATTACAAAATTCTTGGGGCTTTTTCTAAAGTGCCCCTCCAATCGAGTGGTTTCCGTTTCTCCCAATGAGTGGCCCTGTAAGTGCTTTAATGAAATTCCTTTTTATTTACTGTTCAATAATTTAAAGCTTGAAATTTTGTATAATAAAAACTATATTGACTTTTATATCCTGGTATATTAGCACATTTTCTTTTTTTATGTGCGTATGTGTGTGTCTGTGGGGGGGAGGGAGAGTTGGACAGTATCGAAAATACGTGTATTTGTAATACATTTTAATCCAGTGTTTTCCATTTCTCCCAATGGGTGGCCCTGTTAGTATTTTAATGAAATTCCTTTTTATTTACTGTTCATTAATTTAAAGCTTGAAATTCTGTACAATAAAAGTATATTGACTTTAATATGCTGGTATATTACCACATTTTCTTTTTTTATGTGTGTGTGTGTGGGGGGGGGGGGCAGAGTTGGCCAGTATCGAAAATACCTGTATTTGTAATACATTTTAATCGAGTGTTTTGCGTCTCTCCCAATGGGTGGCCCTGTAAGTATTATAATAAAATATCTTTTACTTGCTGCTGAATTCCAGTAATTAAATCCAAAAAATTATTCGATCTGTGAGTCTAAAATTACGAATTAGTTTGGATACTTTTATTTATAACCTTGCTGCAGTCACAGAAATTTAATTTTATTATAATGGGAAGAGATTTTTTATTGCATGAGGGTCGGGTATGGCCATCCTGCCATTCCCGTATATATATAAATTGCATGCAAATAACGAAGGGGGCTTTTCTGCTTTTACTTGTAGCTGAATTCCTGTAATTAAATCCAATAAAATATTCGGTCTTAGAGTATGAAATTACGAATTAGCTTGGATATTTTTAGTTAAATCCTTGCTACATCCACAGAAATTTATTTTCATTTGGATGGAAAGAGATTTTTTATTGCATAAGGGCCGAGTATGGCCATCCTGCCAAGGAAGAGAGGAGTTTATGTGGAGGGTCTTCAGTTTGATAATCTTCTGTCTGATTAAATGCTCAAAACTACAACTATGCTTCTAATATGCATTACAAATATTACTGTTTCAAAAAGTGTTCTGTTTTTATTTTGGGGTATTAAATTATTAATGTTAAAATATTGTTTTATGTCTGCCCACTGCTATCAGTTTATCTTGGGGCTAAAAAAAAAGAATTATTCTTTTAAAAAGAATATTAGTTGTTATTAGATTCTGTCTATGATTGCTGAACAAACGAAGAGGGCACGTAAGTCACATCTACATTCAGCTCCTGATAGAATTAATGTTAATAATAATAGAATATCTGATAGAATTAATATTAACTTTGTAACATAGGAATTCATTTTAATATATGTAAATCATCTAGTGAGACAACTAAGATGTTACGGAACCCTTTTTCAATACCTCAGATTTATAATAATTAAGTTCATTATACTTTTGGTTTAAAATTCTAAATATAAACTTATTTGCCCAAATATGGGACAATAAGCCACGCCTACCTCAAAATCTTCAATGAATTGTTATAATTCCCGAAATCTTTTCATGGAATTTTGGAGAAACATTCTAAATACATTGATGTTTTATGTAGGCGATATATAGACCACGCCTAGTAATATTCTCAAGTTATTTTCTTGGAGTGTTATCTCCTATTTCAACACACCACCCAATGTGAATTAATTAAATTTTAAGAATAGAATTAGGAAGAGAACAGTTAAACAAATTAAAATTGTTAGGCATATTTCTTATTTAACTTCTTAATATGGGCATCACGTGCAGAACATATACTCATTCTCTCCAGTTCTTTATAAGGAGTACGGTCAGGAATTTATTTAAACAACGTTAGTTTAGTTTCCAATATTGTTAATCAACCTAAGCAAATATATATGAAATGAACAATGAGTTAGAAATAAACAATAAAGTTGAGACAACTGAAATTTTTTATCAGGAGCATGGACAATGCAACATAAGAAAATTGCGCAGTTAGACATATATTTTTAATTTCTTAATGAGCCATCACGTACGCCACACCCACTTATTTACATCCTAATTCCATAAGTCACTTCCAAGTTCATTTTAAACTTGTTCTAGCTGTTACCGGTAGATGACGGTATTTAACCATTTTTTTAGGAGGTGGTGTCATGGTTTCCATTTAAAATTTTTAACAATAAAATAGGGGGAAATGGACTTGCTCCTAAATAACGGTGTGTATGTACTAGCTTGCATCGGATACTTTACAAAATTGGCAAGAGTCTCACCATTGATCCAATGCTCAGACCCAGGGATATCATTAAATTGTTTAAAATGGTATATTTACCTACCACAAAAATTTTATAAAATATTTTGTAATGATTTAAATTTTCTTTTATAAAGTAATTCTGGTAATCAATTGGTTTTTCCTTTGTACAGAATAATAGCATTGATATAATACTTATTCAAGAAGTTAGACCTGGCCTCCGTCCCCGCCCCCTCAAAATTGCAAATTACTATAATTATACGGCTCTGAGAAATAACCCATCTAATAATCAACCCTCCCATGCAGGCGGAGTTTCTGTCTACATTAAGCATAACATCCCTCACCATGAATTAAATCCGGTCAATACTACTGTAATTGAAAATAAAATGATTCAGCTCTCTCTACCGAACCACCCGCCCATCATTATTGGGTCCATCTACATAAAACCTGCCAGCAGAATAGACATTACCCCTGACCTGCAAAGTATCAGTAATATCAATCACCGTGCCATCCTGTTGGGTGATTATAATGCACATAGCCCCCTCTGGAATTGCCGCAGAAGAAACACCTACGGTACTGCTCTGCAAAAATTCATCTCTGCTACTGGAATTCATCTTGCAGTCCCTGCCCTGCCCACCCACTACTCGCATTCCCCTTACCCCTCCACCATAGACCTCGGCCTTCTTAAAAATATCCATCTTCCTTATACAATTGAAACTCTTAATGAATTTAGCTCTGACCACCTCCCCATCCTCCTCACCCTTCAGCTAAACTCCCTTCTCCCTGTCTCCAGCCTCCCTTCCTGTGTCGATTGGAATAATTTCAAATCAAACCTTAGAAACACCACCCTGCTCATCCCTAATATTAACTGCCCTGCTGACATTGATAAAGCTGCCCAAAAAATCACCCTCGAAATTCAAAACTCCCTGTCTAAAGCTTCCTCCTCTCGTCCCCCCCCCCCCGCTACAACTCCCTTCCGCATAACATCCAAACTCAGATTGTGTATAGAAATTTTGTTCGCCGCCTCTGGCAAGTAACTAGAGACCCCCGCACTAAAACCCACCTTAACTCCGTAAATAAAAATATTAGAATTGCCATTCAAAAGCACAACCAAAATAATTGGAAAAATTATATTGAGTCCCTCTCCCCTTCTGACAATAGCATCTGGAAAGAGATTAAAAGAATTAAGAAACCCTATTCGCAGCTCCCCCCCCCCTCCTCTCGTCCACTGGCACCGCTTTTTCAGAACGGGACAAAGCAAATGCTATCGCAAATTGCTACGAGAAGCAATTTGCGATTGATATCCCGAACAACGCTTTTCATACTCATGTGCAGTCTACAGTTAACAGTTTTCTCTTGTCCCCCCCCCCTCCTCTGGTCCCTCCCACCTCTGTTGAAGAAGTAACTGAAATCATTCATAAATTGAAGAACAAAAAATCCCCTGGAATAGACAAAATCTCTAATAGAGCCCTTAAGGCCCTACCACTTAACATTATCTTTTACATAGTTTTAATGATCAACTCAATTCTTAAATTCTGCCACTTTCCGGCTTGCTGGAAAACTGCTGTCGTAATCCCCTGTTTAAAGCCCGGAGCTGACCCCTCTAACCCTGTGTCATACCGTCCCATTTCCCTCCTCCCATCCCTGAGTAAAATCACAGAAAGAATCATTCAGAACAGGCTTTATAAATTTATAAATGAAAAAGATATCATTATCCCAGAGCAATTTGGATTCAGACCCATGCACTCCACCACCCATCAGCTTCTCAGAGTAGTTGAATTCACTGCTAATGCCATTAAAAATAAAAATCACGTAGGTGGCCTTCTGCTGGACGTCGAAAAGGCGTTCGACAAGACGTGGACCCCTGGAATAATCTACAAATTAATTAAACTTAACTTCCCCCCCCCCCTTCATCCAAATTATAAATTCGTATCTACTAAAAAGAAAGTTCCATGTGCGAACTCTAAATACCCTCTCCGAAATTAAAACCATCAACGCAGGCGTTCCGCAAGGATCCATTCTAGGGCCCCTTCTTTTTAATCTGTATGTAAATGATATCCCCCGCGCCCCTCACACCACCCTTTGCTTATATGCAGACGACACGTGTATTATATCCTCCAACAAAAATATTAATTATCTCCACACCCAGTTACAGAATCATATCAGCATACTTATAAAATATTACGATAATTGGAAAATCAAGATAAACGCATCCAAATCGCAGGCAGTCTTTCTCTCTGGAGCCCGTATCCCTCCCCCCCCCCCCTTAATGTTCAAAAATCAGCCTATCCCTTTTTCGCGTACTGCCAAGTACCTCGGTGTCCATTTGGATAGCCGGCTTACTTGGCGTACGCACTTTGAGTACATTGTCAAAAAAACTAAAAAGCTCGTGGGAGCACTAAATCATCTTTTATTTTCAAAAGACCTCGATATTAGCAATAAGATTCTCTTATACAAGAGCATTATGCAGCCAATTCTCTTATATGCATGCCCGATTTGGGGGTATGCATGTAAATCGAATATCCAAAAACTTCAAGTGGAACAGAACAGGATACTCCGAATCATCAGGAAAGCCCCTCGTTACTTACGTAATGATATAATTCACAAAGACTTTAAAGTAAAAACTATTAAACAGGCTATTAAAAAACAAACTACAAAATTCTTTAGAGACATACCAAAAATACCGAATGAATCTCTGTTTAATCTCCAGGACTATGACCCGCGGGCGAATAAAAAGCGTCCCCGTGCAGTCTTGTACGAACCTCCCTAAGCATCGTTTTAATTTTTCTAGCATTCCCAGTCTGCTTATTGTGCAACTCTTTAACCTCTTACATTCTTTTAGCACCTATCTCGCAAACTCCTCCCCCCTCAGCTTGTAACCAATGCTGCAAGTTGTATCCCAACTTGCCTCTAGATGGCAGCACCGCTGCACCTTAGTTTTCACTCTCCTTCCAATAAGGAAGGCTGGACTTTGTGTCCTTTTTTGTATGAATCAGATCAATTTCGCTCAAATGATGACATGTGTTAATACTTTATCCACAGACCGGAGGTAAAAGCCTTCGGGCTAGGCACTCCAGCACGTATCCAACATCCCTGGGAATTTTGGTAACTATCCTCAGGAAGTTTCCATAGCTGCTGTGAATAACGGCTGTTTTAAAAAATTGGCCAGCATCACCCAATAGCCACAGATTAACATATACAGATATTTCAATCGACCTCAGCGCCCTCAACCGCCAACCAAAATATCAAGGTTGGCAGGCTTGCCGATGGTCTGCGACGGTTTTCGCCAAGACGTTCTGCTAATATAACCCTATTTGGCACTGAACGAAACACTTGGTACTTGGAAGAACTTTGTTGCTTTGTTCTATCATCGCATGCACATCGCATGTTGTTTACACGTGGTAAACATACTTTCGTTGCTATTTTATGGATTACTAAAAGAAAATGAATTACGTTTAAAAGGTATGTAATTTATTTTTATTTAAATAAAGAAATTATTTGTTATCTATCCCATATTTCATCCTATGCATGTGTTCATCATAAGAAATTGGTGCAGTATTATCACTGCCGCCAAGATTAAATTCTAAGAAGCAGTGGCATTATTAGTTAAAAAACCTTTTCCGTATTTATATAAAATGTATAAAAATTGATATTTAAGTAGCTTTATCTAGAGAAAGTTGAATATACTATTGGATGTGTATATATTTTACATGCTTTTTATTAGTGTATTTAAAAAAATATATATATATATGATAACAGCAGAATAAATTAAGAACTAAGCAATTTAACTATCTACACGCTAGTATACTTTTTAGGCTGAAAATATTATATAATATTTTAGTCTTTAGAGTATGTTAGCTTGTAATTTTTGGTGTATAATGATTTACAGTGATGCAATGCGTCAATTTTTTTATTTAGTTTATGATTGCATGAATTAAATATATATCTGTGTTTATTTATTTAAAGTTAAACATATTACAGATAAAAGTATTATTAAATGCTGATCATGTTTACGGTTTAAAAAATTATTAAAGTACAGTTCCGTATTTATTTATTTATTTTTTTTTTTGGCCGCATTAACATAAAATCGCCAACTGAGCGATAGTCGCCAAATCTAGCAGTCGAGCTTTTTATACGTCATAGCTGAGATGGTTGGCTCCTCGAACGCTAGTGTCTATGCGAAATCCTATGTTAACGATGTTGCCATAGGTTCCTATGGGAGTGAACCTTCTGAATATAGTATTCTGTGGCTAATATAACCCTATTTGGCACTAAACGAAGCACTTGGAACTTAGAACTTTGTTGCTTTGTTCTATCATCGCATGCACATCGCATGTTGTTTACACGTTTTAAACATGCTTTCGCTGCTATTTTATGGGTTACTAAAAGAAAAGGAATTACGTTTAAAAGGTATGTAATTTATTTTTATTTAAATAAATCATTATGTGTTATCTATCCCATATTTCATCCTATGCACGTGTTCATCATAAGAAATTGGTGCAGTATTATCACTGCCGCCTAGATTAAATTCTAAGAAACAATGGCATTATTAGTTAAAAAACCTTTTCCGCATTTATATAAAATGTATAAAAATTGATATTTAGATAGCTTTTTCTAGAGAAAGTTGAATATAATATTGGATGTGTATATATATATTTTACATGCTTTTTACTAACTGACGTAATATGGAAAATAATCCCCCCTCCCCTTCTAATTAACGATTGAGTTCGACACCTTTGATAATGCATTTATGTAAATTTGTTATTTAGTATAAAAATATTAGTGTATTTAAAAAAAATATATATATATAATAACAGCATCCCAGAATAAATTAAGAACTAAGCAATTTAACTATCTACACGCTAGTATACTTTTTAGGCTGAAAATATTATATAATATTTTAGTCTTTTGGGTATGTTAGCTTGTAATTTTTGGTGTATAATGATTTACGGTGATGCAATGCTTCAATTTTTTATTTAGTTTATGATTGCATGAATTAAATATATATCTGTGTTTATATATTTAAAGTTAAACATATTACAGATAAAAGTATTTTTAAATGCTGATCATGTTTACGGTTTAAAAAATTATTAAAGTACAGTTCCGTATTTATTTATATATTTTTTTTTTTGGCCGCATTAACATAAAATCGCCAACTGAGCGATAGTCGCCAAATCTAGCAGTCGAGGATGGTTGGCTCATCGAACGCTAGTGGCTATGCGAAATCCTATGTTAACGATGTTGCCATAGGTTCCTATGGGAGTGAATCTTCTGAATATCACCCAACAGCCTTGGCTATAGGAAAATGTACTGCGCGGCTTGGTATGAAAATGAACTAGGTAGTGTTGTTAAAAATGCCGCCAAGATTTATTTTTCTATGGCTGCCGCGTTAGCTGTGGCGGCTGAGAATGCGAACAACAGACAGCCATGGCTGCGATACTTACGATTTTAAACTTCGAAGCTTTTTAGTTACGGCTGGCGAAAGGAAATTTATAAACCACGAAAACAGCACGCCTTTATATAAAATAATTTTAAAAAAGTTAATTAATTTAAGTATTCTACAGTTATTGCAGTTTTTATTCTATAGAATGTCACAGAATGATAAACAACCGGTCTCTGAAACAACATTAGCCAAATCATTAGCTAATTTACTTATTTTAAAGGGGGGCGCAAAATTATTCTAAAAAATACTTGTGAATACATGAAATATACATGATTATGAAATAATGCAGAAAATAACAAATAATATAGAATAGAAAGAAAAAAAACTGTTTTGAGAGCTAGATGAATAACTTCATCAAAAAAATTGAAAAAAAAAAAACAAGCATTATCTTTAAATTTCTGTGAAAAATAGCTGAAGAACAAGGCTAAAGAAATTGAGAAAATAATGAAAATAAAGAAACTGCAAATAGCCTCTTTCGGAGAACTACATGAACTACATCAGTTAAATTCAAATAACTTTTGATCAAACTACTTTTAAAACACCAAGGAATAAAAAGCTGAGAAAATAAAGAAGAAATAAAAAAGAAGAATATAGCAATAAAGCAATTGGTTTCGGAAACTGCATCAGCTAACTTTATCAATTAAATTTAAATAAAATTCGATTAAACACTTTAAAAATACCAGGCTGCATAGTTCAGAAAAATAAAACAAAGAAGGAAAACAACCAGTTTCCGAAGATATATGATCTACTTTATCAACTAAATTCACACAATTTTTGATGCAACAGCTGAAAAATATTATTATTTTTTTCCCTCATGGCCAACAGGTCACCCTAACAGCAAATGTCGTCACATGTGTGACAGTGACGTTGTAGTCACGTGACACCTGGGTCACAATGTGACATAAAATTTGTGAGTTCTATGCGACGTTGTGTATTAGTAACTTTGTAATTTCATTGTGATTATATTCAGTGACGTTTCCACAATTAAATTAACACGTAATAATGTGACGACATTACAGTAGCAATTACAATGTGGCGTCACAAACAAGTTAATATGCGACTCCACAAACAACCATGAAAATGACCAAACCTACTTCGCTGTGACCTCAATAAGACATTGCCGAGACGTACTACGACGTCCTGTGACGTCCCAAAAGTCACAATCTTACGTCACTGTGAGAAAAAATGCTGTTAGGGCAGTCACGCTCATGTACTTTTTGAATTCGACTGACTTGAGATAACAATTTAATACCATTTAATTTTATAACATAATACACACAGTTATTGTCAAGAATTGAGTATTCTAATTTTGAAAATCATCATTACTGCTGTGTAGGAAATGATGTTATGAAAATCTTGAATTTAGAATAACTCCTTTTCTGATCACAAGAAATACAAAAAATAAACATTCATAATTCTAGCTTTTGCATAATGTATCTACACATAAAATATCGTAGCAACACGTACATGTATTTTTGAGGTATTGTATCCAAACCTCACATACACCACACACATACAGACAGACTCCTTTCCAAAAATGTTCGACACGCATTCAGGGGATCTTAAACCGTACTTTCCTGCCAAAATCCTGATTTCGAAAAGTTTCTAGAAAACAATATTTTTTTGTAATATTTTATTAAAGTAAAAATGTTTTGGGATCATATCATCATCATATTTGGCACGACAGCCCAGGATGAGCCATTGACTTCCTTTGAAGATTCCTCCAGGGCTATCTATTTCCAGACCTGGTCTGCCAGTCTCTTGCTCCAATCACTCTAAAATCTGAATCAACTGAGTCAAGCCATCTTTGCTTTGGTCTTCCTCTTTTCCTACTAGTAAAGGGCCTTGCAGCAAACATCTTCTTTACCGGGTCTCTTTCATCCATTCTAGCAATATGAGAGGACCAGTTCATTCGCTTAATTTTAAAAACATTAATAATATCGGGTTCCTTAAAAGATCTATATATCTCTGAGTTAAAACGCCTCCGCCATAGGCCATTCTCCTTTACTCCACCAAGCATGCTTCTGAGAACCAACCCTACGCTCAAAAACAGCAACTCTACCCTCTCCATTTTTTGTTAAAAACTAAGTTTCCGAACCATACATTAGGACCGGCCTAATGATAGTTTTATAGATAAGGAACTTTGTTTTTCTAGAGAGAAAACAAGACCTCAAAATAGGTCGAAGTCCAAAACATGCTTTGTTGGCCAGTGAGATATGATTTTGAACACCAGGGATAATATCATTTTTTGAATTAACAAAAGATCCCAGGTATTTAAAACCAGAAGCTGTTTCAAACTCATGTGGGCCAATTTTCAAAAAGTTGGCCATATCACCAGTTGGCGTTTTCTGTACTGGCATATATTTGGTTTTAGAAACATTTACAATCAATCCCATTCGACTTGCAGCTACCTCCAAAGAGGAGAATGCTTCTCGCAAGGCCGGAACATTCCTAGCAACAATATCGATATCATCAGCGTAGGCCAGAAGCTGCACAGACCTGTGTATGATGTTTCCCCGTACATCAATTTTTGAATCTCGTACAGCCTTCTCCAGTGCGATGTTAAAGAGAATGCATGAGAGAGAGTCTCCCTGTTGTAAACCATATATCGTATAGCAATTACATTTTATTCGGGGCCGTATAGCAATTACATTTCGTTAAAAGGGTCGTAGAGTGATTACAGTTATTTAAAACGGTCGTTGTTAAAATGGGTCATATAGTAATGACATTTTATTCAAGGGTTGTACAGAAATCACATTTCGCAAAAAGGGATCGTTCAGTAATTACGTTTAATTAAAGGGAATCGTATAGTAATTATGTTTCATTAGAAAGTCATGCAAAAATTACATTTTGTTAAGGGGTATCACGTAGTCATTATTGCATTTTGTTAAGAGAGATCATATAATAATTAATTTTTGCTAAGGTGATCGTATAGTAATTACGTTTTGTTAAGGGGATCGCATACTAATTTCATTTTGTTCGAGGGTCATAAAGAAATTAATACTGATTGAGAGATGTGTGTGGTTTGCGTGTGTTTGTGAATTTTATGAATAAAATTGCTGCCAGCGGATGGGAGAATATGTTTTACACAATTTTATATACAAAGGCATAGGAGAGTGTTAACGTCTAGTTAAATTTTAATCTAAAATGAACGTTTAACTACTCGCTACCCTGATGCAATAATAAAAATAATCTTATGGATCCAATAAATTAGCAACATTCAGTATTACAGGGGAAAATAGTACAAATTAGAAATTATATTTTATTTACTAGATCTTGTTGATACTGATTGAAATAGGCATACAAAATTTAATAAAAATCGGTTTATGATATCGAGAGATACTGTGTTGCTTGTGGACACGTAAAATTTGAGGTTAAAAATAAGGAACTTTCGAAAATAAATTGGCCCCTTATGGATTGAAATAATTTTACAAATTTTTATTTGAATAGCTCAATTTATTCGAAAAATATCCGGTACGTACGCAAATGGAAAATATCGTTGAATCGTAATCAGGGATGATCAAAACGGATAGTTGCATTAAAATTCAACATCCAAATGTTTACGGTTTTCATTTCATGTCCGCTGTTATCAGAAAGATAAATCTATATATCACAAACTTATACATCGTACCCATTGAAACAAAATAAAAATGATAAATAAATAATATATATATTAGCGTAATTGAAATTTAAAATTCTAAAGAATAATTCAGTAATTGGAAATTTTTAATAAAAGCATATAAACTTGAATAACATATGCTAAATATGCTTTTTGTAGTAAAATAGTGACAGTACCTTCTTTAAACGGCATGTTAATCTCCAGTCTCGGGGAAACAAATTTTAATCTACGATCAAACCAATCGAAAGGCGATTAAATGCCAAATCTGGCAATTTCTTTTTTTTTCGCAAAGCGTCCTCCCATAGCCAGCCAAAGCTGTGTGGCGACGCTAGTCAGAAAGTTGAAATTTATTAGTGTTGGGTTGGGCGTTTCATCTATTTTTGAAAAGCTGCAATTGTTTTAACAAATTGTTTAAGAGTAGAAGTTGATGAATTGAAATATTGTTTTTTTGTAGCTTGATTTATTTTTACGAATGGAAAACAGAGACTGTCTCATCAAAGTCGTGTGTTTGGATATTTTATTGTGTAGTATGCAGATAATAAAATAGTGATGGGAATTATAATTATTTTACTTTAGCAGTGCTAATGGCTTGCACATCTTAAATTTCATTAGCTTCTAATTTTTAATAAGTGTTACTTTTTAGAATAAGCTTTACCCGTTAGTTTTAAATCTAAACTATTCAAGACTACGGAGTGTATACAGTGTAGAATGATTACTCCCTATTGTTTAAAATTAATCGAAGTTTACACCAGGAAGGAAAAAAGCAAAGCACAAACCAAGAAACGTTTTTTTCCCCCAACGATCAAGCACTTGATATCAAAACATTCACCTATATCGAGATCGAAGTGTGAACTATTTTGCAGCAATACCAAGTTCACTCCTGCACTACAGGAGGCGGATCGCATTGCGGACTTATAGCGACCCAATGTAGACTGAATCCATTGGGGACAACCATATTATTCGTACCTCCTTCCGCTGCCCTATCAGTTCTTGAAAGGACTTTCGGACCTACAGATTTATCGTGCCCATACTCCGCGTAGACATGGAGATAGTAGGCGGTGGTAAAGATCGAAGGTGGATATTTCATGTGCGAACCTCTCAATGTAACCCCTGGGCATTCCCGGCCCCTTAAGTTAATAAAAGTAGGCTATCATTCAACTTTGGAATTTCTCACTCAAATAATATTAAAAGTATGGAGGCGTATTAAATATCCTGAAACCACACTATATATTTTAAAACTCTGATGTAGGCAGCACATGACTTTCCTTATATGTATTTACAATGCAATGTATTTACTACTGCAGTCTGGAGGTGAAGTAGAAACATCCAATCCTGATGCGACTGTTGAATGCTATAGAGCTCGACAACGCGACATCATGGTTTGGGGTGTCATCGGCTACGATAGCCGGTCACCTCTGGTTCGTATCAGAGACACAATGTTGGCACGGCGATATGTGGTTGAGGTGTTGCGGCCGGCTGCACTTACCTACCTTCAGCGATTGCAAAATGCTAATTTCCAGCAAGATAACGCGCGACCGCACCCGGCAAACATCACCAGATAAGCCTTGCAAGGTTTCCAGGTGCTTCCTTGGCCTCCGCTGTCTCCAGATCTCTCACCTATCTAGCATGTGCGAAACGTGGTCGGACGTCTAAATTTCTGCTTTTTTCTATTCTAAATCAAAATTTCCTTGCAATGGGGATTTTAAATGATTTGAATTTATCTCATTTTATATATCAATCCTAACTGTAATTCTAATGTTCACTTTGTATGATTTTTATTGTTTTCTGTCTGTATTGTATGTCTATGTACTCGTATATTGTCTTTGTGTATTTGTGTATTGTTCTTTCTGTGTTTTTCTCGACCGTCCTCTATAACTACTCTACACCTTTTAGGTGAACTGAACGGCCTGGATAATAAAAGAAATGAAACAGATTAAGACCGGAAAATAAATTTTAAATTCGAAGAGTACCCCGAAGAGGGAAAATATATAGAAAATAAACGGTCAAATTCTCTAGAGCAAAAAATGTTGGATTAACAACATTAATCATTAAATAAAATTTTGCAGAGCTTACTTCGACTATAAGAGCTTGCAATTTCGTTCAAATGGCTCAACGGTAGAACGTCGGTTGTCCAGTTTGGAGATCCAGGGTTCGATTCTCTGTTGAGGCAGCATGGCTCTTTACAATAGCGCCCGAACAAATCAACCCTGTAGGTTAGCTCAAAGATGCCAGAGGTCTAAAAGTTCCCCTAGTACGAATTCAGTGGACTCTGCAATATTGAGCGCTGATTTCAAATTGAGTGGATACTAACCTGGGTAAAAATAGTAGTAGCAGGAGGCTACCCTGAGGTAAAAATAGCAGGAGGCTACCCTGAGTTAAAAATAGCAGGAGGCTATCCTGAGGTAAAAATAGCAGGAGGCTAGCCTGAGGTAAAAATAGCAGGAGGCTACCCTGAGGTAAAAATAGCAGGAGGCTACCCTGAGTTAAAAATAACAGAGGCTACCCTGAGGTAAAAATAGCTGGAAGCTACCCTGAGGTAGAAATAGCAGGAGATGGTTTGTCAGATTGTCAGCTGCCTGCTAATCTGACATTAGAAGGGAGAATGTAGAGTCCACTCCGACGATAAGAACTTGCAATTTCTTCTCAGTAGCTCAACGGTAAAGTGACGAGTTCGAAGATCCAGGGTTCGATTCCCGGTTGTGGCAACAACGCTCTTTACAATCTTTATCGGTTTGCTGAAGAAATCGGCAACATTTGAGAGCTTGCGAGTCACATACGGCTTAATAGAGCAAAGCAAGGACCGCATATGTAAAGTAGCTAGGCAATGTAATTACGCGGGGGAGAGGGTATGGCAGCATTGATGTTAATAACCACAGGATACGGAAATAAAAGGTGGCCGTGTAATATTAGGTGCTTCCAAAAATTTGGACTCATGCTCCCAGTGCAATGACAAGCATCAACAAACCAGTCTCAAGCGTCTCAGCGCTGTACAGAACATTACCAGCTAGTGAAGAGCGGGAAAACATCGCATTTCATATTATCTATCGTTTCATGGGATTCACGAAAATTTAAATATGCTGATGCAACTTGTATATGGTAACATCTTCAAAGGTTTCTATTGTACTTTGTTAATGATTTGAAAAAGTTGCATTGCCAGCAATTGAATGAACCTGGCCCAAAGTAGTTAAGGAAACAGAACATAAAAAATTTCTCTCTATAGTAAAAGAAAAGAATCTGATGTAGACAGCACATGACCTTCCCTGCAGACTTATATCCACGCTCTCTTTTTTTTAATTAGATTTAATTCACTTTTAATTGAATTTTCGTTCTCATTTCGTAACTGGACTTATTTTCAAAGGTGGCGTAGAGAAAATACGGAAAAACTAAAATATCTCGAGAACGGTTAGTTCTAGTGTAATGGGGTTGGTCTTATTCTTTTCTTCGTTAAACATTAGGAATAAAACAAGCATTTAGTGGATATATTTGAGTGTACGTAGTTTTTTTATTTTAGATGTTGAAGACTCTTTCGGGACATTTTGCAAAAAAAAGCAGGTTATTTTTTTCCAAATCGTACTAAAATCTAATCAGCACCTAAAATCAGCATACTAAAATCTAACCAGGGTAACTGCCAAGCAACATATCTACCACATTTTGTGTTATTCGGTCCACTAGTTTTTAAACTGGAGTGATTACAGCGATTTTTGCGGGCCATTTCGCACAAAAAAGGCGTGTTCTGTCTTTAAGAATCCTACCAAAAACTAATCAGCAAACGGGTCCCACCCAAGTGACTTACGAAATGCTATGAAATTCGGTCCAGTAGTTTCTTAGTTAGATTGGATACATACATTGCACAAACAGACACACACAGAGACACACAGACTCACAGACAGACACACAGGACGTCACGCTAAAAACAGTTTTTTCGTACTCTAAAGGTCTCGAAACGTGTTCATCCATCGAAAACTCGAGTTGTGATTTTCGGTGTGATTCCAATACTTTCCGTATACATTACCATGTATTGCAGGGAAAGTAAAAATCATAGCGTAATAAATTAATATTAGCCAGGTCTTACCAGATATTAGTGAGCTGTACAGTGTCGGTTCTCAGGTCATACCAGATATAAGATAAAAATTTTTAAAATGAAATGCTTAAACAATTTATTTATTTATTTATTTATTATGCAGAGATCAGGAGCTGACGCAATGGGTTTGAAGATATATAATCCTAAATCGGCTGATATTACTGAGGCTTGGGTCACCTGCGGCGAATGCGCTGCGGGAACAACTGTAGTCAGCAACAGCTGCAGAATGGAATATTTACATTTATATTAGCTTATTATTAAGATCAAATTCTCCTTTGTTGTTTCATAACCATGCTGGGGGGTTTCGATGCGCATAGGCATCTAACCCTTTGTAAAGGAGCTCTCCTGTGAAGTAATATTACTACTTAGCATAGTGTAAAACCCGCAAAGTGCAAATATGTCACCCCATATTCATTTACATTAAGTATACAAGTATTTGGTGTTGAGACCCAGACCGTTCGACCTACCAGAAAGGTGTAAGGTAACAGTTTGGACAACCGGGAAGTGCCACCCAATTTAGACCGGAAGCCAGTGGAGGAGGCATCCACAGGGACCGTACCCTCCTTCCCCTACCACCACCATCTCGGAAGGACTTATGGACTCACATGTTTAACGTGATCGTACTCCACATGAACACGGCGGCAGTTGTGGCAGCGTGAAAAACCAGCGCACAAACCACCGGGCTACCGCGCCCGAAATGCGCCAACAGCACGCGGTGTTCCCAGGTGGTCACCCACCCAAGTACTAACCGGGCCCAATGCTGATTGACTTCGGTGATCTAACGAGAACCGGTGTTTTCAGCACGGTAGGGTCGTTGGCTCACAAGTACTTGGTGTGTAATAGTGATGAAGCCATAGACCATTTTGATTGTTGAAGATGAAAATATTGTGGTGGATAAATGAGCAAATTCTAGATGTCCAATGTATTAGGGAAAAAAAGACATGAAGAAATATCTTTTAGCCTTTGTTGAAGTTTGGTAGCAGAATGTGACGTCGATGCTCTTCGAGGTTCATTGAAGTTCCTCTCAATTAGGCTTGATTCAACGAGTTTAATCAGGTTGGTTGGTGATAACTGTATGAAAAGCTTGTTTCTAGAGCTACTTTTATTAAAACAAATAATAAAAATCTGATGTGGGCAGCACATGACTTTCCCTGCAGACTCATATCCACGTTCTCTTTATTTTAATTAAATATAATTCGCTTTTAATTCAATTTTCTTTCTCATTTGTTAACTGGACTTATTTTCAAAGGTGAAGTAGAGAAAAGATGAAAAAACTAAAATATCTCGAGAATGGCTAGTTCTAGTGTAATGGAGTTGGTCTTATTTCTTCGTTAACAATTACCTATTAAACAACGATGTAATGGTTATATTTAATCATACGTAGCTTTTATTTTATATTTTGACGATTTTTGCGGACCATTTCACAAAAAACGCAGGTTATCATTTTCCGAATCGTACCAAAATCTAATCAGCACCAGCGTGACCCACAAGCTACTTAGCTACCGAATTCTGTGAAATTCGGTCCATTAGTTTTCAGCTAGAGTGAATACAGGCAATTTTTGCGGGCCATTTCGCAAAAAAAGGATGGTTCTTTTATCCCGAATCGTACCCCCAAACTAATCAGCAACAAATTCACCCGTAAGGGACTTACCTACTAAATTTTATGAAATTCGGTCTATTAGTTTTTAAGTTAGATTGGATAAAATATCTACACAGACACAGATCCGTCGAAAACTCGAGCTGCGATTTTCTGTATGATTCCAATACTTTCCCTATACATTACCATGTATTGCAGGGAAAGTAAAAATCTGGTGTGGGCAGCACATGACTTTCACTGCAGACTCAAATTCATTGTCTCTTTATTTCATTAATTCATTAAATTTAGTTTAATTGCACTAAATAACGCATATAAATAATGGACTCAAAATCGGTATAGCAAGAATGCGAAAAAACTAAAATATCTCGAGAACGGCTTGCACAACGGTTTAATTGCACAAAATAACGCCCACAATTATTTAAAATGACATTGAATTGGCACTTTTAATTCAATTTTCGTTTTCAGTTGGTAACTGGACGTTTTTTCAACTGTGGCGCAGCGTAAATGCGAAAAAACTAAAACATCTCGAGAACGGATAGTCCTAGTGTAATGTAGTTGGTCTTATTCTTCCCATTGTTAATAATTATGTATAAAACAAACATTCAATTGATATATTTGAGAATATGTAGTATTTTATTTTAGATTTTGACGATTTTTGCGGGACATTTTGCAAAAAAGGCAGATTATTTTTCTCCAAATCGTACCAAAATCTAATCAGCACCAGGGTGACTCACATGTGACTTATATAACAAATTTTATAAAATTTGATCCATTAGTTTTTCAGCTATAGTGGATACAGGCAAATATTGTGGGCCATTTCGCAAAAAAAGGCGGGTTCTTTTATCCCAAATCGTACCAAAAACTAATCAGCACCAGGGTCACACCTATGTGACATACCTACCAAATTTTTATGAAATTCGGTTCATTAGTTTTTGAGTTAGAGTGGATACAAAATCTGCCCATATAGACAGACAGACACACACACACAGACGTCACGCTAAAAATGGTTTTATCGTATTCAAAAGTTGTCGAAACGTGAAGATCCGTCGAAAACTCGAGTTGCGATTTTCGGCATGATTCCAGTACTTTCCCTATACATTACCATGTATTGCAGGGAAAGTAAAAATCTGATGTGGGCAGCACATGATTTTCCCTGCAGACTTATATTCACGGTCTCTTTATTACTTTCCCTGCAATACATGGTAATGTATAGGGAAAGTTTTGGAATCATGTCGAAAATCGCAACTCGAGTTTTCGACGGATCTACACGGTTCGAGACCTCTAGAAAACGAAAAAACTATTTTTGGCGTGTCGTCTGTGTGTGCGTCTGTGTGCTTTTGTCTGTCTGTGTGTTTGTGTGTCTGTGTGTCTGTCTGTGCAGATTTTGTATCCACTCTAACTAAAAAAGTAATTGACCGAATTTCATAAAATTTGGTAGGTAAGTCACTTGTGGGCGAATCTGGTGCTGATTGGTTTTGGGTACGATTCGGGATAAAAGAACCGGCCTTTTTTTGCGAAATGGCCCGCAAAAGCTTTTATCTATTTTAGCTGAAAATCTAATGAACCAAATTTCGCAAAAATTGGTAGATAAATCCCTTGTGGGTTACCTTGGTGCTGATTATATTTTGGTACGATTTGGAAAAAAATAATCTGAACTTTTTTTGCTAAATGGCCCACAAAAATCGACAAAATCTAAAATGAAAAACTACGTATGCTGAAATATATCCATTAAATGATCGTGTTACACGTAATTTTTAACGAAGAAAAGAATAAGACCAACCCCATTACACTAGGACTAGCCGTTCTCGAGACATTTTGGCTTTTCCGTTTTTTCACTACGCCAGCTTTGAAATGGAGTGCAGTTACCAAACGAAAATTGAAATAATAGTGAATTAAATTGAATTAAAATAAAGAGAATGTGTATATATAAGTCTGCAGGGAAAGTCATGTGCTGCCCAAATCAGATTTTTTTAATTCAATTTAATTCAATTTTTATTCAATTTTCGTTGTCAATTGGTAACTGGACTTATTTTTAAAGGTGACGAAGCGAAAACACGAAAAAGCTAAAATATATCTTGAATGGCTAGTGCTATTTTAATGGGGTGGGTCTTATTCTTTTCTTCGTTAAAAATTATGTATAAAGCAAGCATTTAATGGATATATTTGAGTATGCATAGTTTTTATTTTAGATTTTAACGATTTTTGCGGGCCATTTTGCAGTAAAAGGCAGGTTATTTTTTTCCGAATGGTACCAAAATCTGATCAGCACCAGGATAACCTACAAGCGACTTATTTACCGAATTTTGTGAAATTCAGTCTATTAGTTTTTCAGCTAGAGTGGATATAGGCTTTTGCGGGCCATTTCGCAAAAAAAGGCCGTTTCCCTTATACCGAATCGTACCCAAAACTAATCAGCACCAGATTCGCCTTCAAGTGACTTACCAAATTTTATGAAATTCGATCGATTAGTTTTTTAGTTTGAGTGGATACAAAATCTGCACAGAGAGACAGAAAGACGCACAGACAGATAGACAGACACACAGGCACACACACAGGCACACACACAGACAACACGCTAAAAATAGTTTTTTCGTATTCTAGAGGTCTCGAAGCGTGTAGATCCGTCGAAAACTCGAGTTCTGATTTTCGGTATGATTCCAATACTTTCCCTATACATTACCATGTATTGTAGGGAAGTAAATATAGCTCTAGAACTAAGCCTTTCCTACAGTTATTATCAACCAACCAGATTAAACTCGTTGAACTAATTGTAAAGAACTCCAATGAGCCTTGAAGAACATTGACGTCATATTCTGCTCCCAAACATTACCCAAGTCTAAAAGACATTTATTCATGACTTAGATTCTGTAATACATCGGATCTCTAAAATCGGCTCACTTATCCTTCAGAAAATAGAATACTTCCCTCCCCCCCCCCCCCCCAAATAACAGATAAAATGCATTTTTCTTTTACAGGTGGCATAAATTTAAATTCGAAGTGGGTCTCATAAAATTTTGTCAGGGACCACATGCGGCCTACGGACTACCGGTTGCCGACCCCTAGTTTACTAAATAGCAAGCTATTTTCGCAAGCCATCTTATTTCTTTATTAAAAGCTTGGCTGTCAACTTCAGCAGACAATTCTTTATGCGAGATAAATAAGACATAATTCTGATATAATCGTCGTTTAGAGGGTTTTAAAGAAATAATTTTTAATTTCTGTTCCATTAGAAGAATAAAGATAAACAGAAAACAGTACAATCAAAACCGGAAGCGAAACAAAATGATTTATAGGTTACCAAACAATTTCGGCACGCCATCTGGGAAAAAGCATTTCTTTATTAAATGCTTGGCTGTCAATTTTAACGGCCGATTCCAGATGCGTGAGGTAAGTAAAATATGACTCTTAAATGATCGTTTAAAAAGTTTTAGGATGGGAAATAAACAGTTCCATCAGAAAAGTAAAAATAACTAGAGATCGTCACATTCAGAAACGCAAGCGGAAGCAAAGCTGGAGAAACATTGAACATTAAATGAAATCTTTATTGATTTACAGGATAGGAAATTATCTTGACATTATATTTAAAGGTATTTCATTTTAAATGCTTGGTTTTATCTTCAACTGCTGACAACATATGCGGGGTAAGTAATATATGAACCTACTGTGATCGTCATTTATAAAACTTTAAATTGTTGAATGTTATAAATTATATTTTAATTTCATTTTCATCAAACCAGTAAAGATATATTAAAAACAGCCCGATCGAATCCGCTAGAAATGAAGAAATATCAAGCATTTAATAAAATCTTTACCTGTTTGCAGAATATCAAGCTATTTTGGTATACCATCTAATAGCTTTTATAAGTTAAATACTAGGCTGTCACCTTTAACTCTTTCCGGACGGCAGTCTTGAAGACACATTATCAATCTACGCTTGAGAGCGTCGACCGTCCGGAAAGTGTTCGACCAGATGATAGAAAGTAAAATATAATTTTGATATGATCTTCGTATAAAAAGTTATAGTCTAAGAAATAAATCTTTATTTCAGTTCCATTAGAAGAATAAATATAAATAGAAAACAGTATGATCAGAAACGCAAGAGAAAGAAAATGAGTTAAAGGTTATCAAGCAATTTCGGCACTTCATTTAAATATATTCCTTCATTAATGCTTGGCTGTCAATTTTAGCTACCTATCCCAGAGAGATACGAGGTAAATAAAATTTGATTTTAATATGATCATCGTTTAAAAAGTTTTAAGTTTAGAAATAATTTTACATTTAAGTCCTATAAGGAGAATAAATATAAATAGAAGACAGTGCGATCAGAAACACAAGCAAAATAAAATTATTTAAATGTTTATAAGGAACGTCAATACCCCATCTAAAATCATTTCTTTATTAATGCTTGGCTGCCAATTTCAACAACCGATTCAACACATACGAGGCAAATAAAATATATTTTCTACGTGATCAGTTTTGAAAAGTTTTTGGTTGAGAAATAACTTTAAATTTTGGTTCCATTAGAAGAATAAATATAAATAGAAAATATTATGATCAGAAACGGAAGCGGAAGCAAGTGATTTGAAAGTTACCAAGAAATTTCGCAAGCTATCTAATAGGATTTCTTTATTACTGTTTGGCTGTCCATTTTAACATTTGTTTCCAGACAAATGCGAGGTAATGAAATTATATTTTTAATATGATCGTCGCTTAAAAAAATTTTAGGTTGAGAAATGATTTTTAATTTCGGTTTCATTAGAACAATAAATATAAATAGAAAACAGTATGCGATCATAAACGCCGGCGAAAAAAATTGATTTATAGGGTGCCATGATTTTTTGGCGCACCTTTTAAAAGCATTATTAAATGCTTGGCTGTCAATTTTAACGGCCATTTCCATAAGGTAAATAAAATATGATCCTGATTTAATCAACGTTTAAAAAGCTTTAAAGAACGAATCTCTGAGAAAACAACTCATATTTCATATGCAACCGAATAGTGAAGCAGAATATAAAATAGCACTATCAAAAATACGAGCAGAAGAAAAGTTGGTAAAACATCGAACATTGAATGAAATCTTTATCAATATACAAAATAACAAGTTGTTTCAACATACCATCTAAAAGTATTTCTTAATTAAATAGTTGGTTTCACCTTTAATGGTTGACTACAGATGTGAGATATATACACTGTTTTCCAAAAATTAAGCACGCCGGAGTAAATATGATAGAACTCAAAAAGTTCTGATCCGATTGACTCCAAATTTCAGAAGAAAGTAATCAATTCGTTAAAAAATGTATAAATATAATAATAAAATTAAAGAAAATATATTTAGGTATATTTTTTACCCTTAAAATGCTTATTTCATACCACGTACAATCGGTAAAAGTTGTATCTGCTGTACAAATAAACCCAACAAGCCTTAATATAGGAGTACATACAGATCGATGTAGTGTAATCCCTTTTCCATTGTTGGCCATTTTAGGGGTGAGATTCTGGCAATAGCTGGTATGATTCGGAGATCATTCCATTATGGCAACCCTTTCCGCATCTTTTTTCGCTTTTTTGTCGTCTTTTGTCACCCTTTTATCGTCTTTTGCCCCCAAGGTAAAAATCGGAAAATTTTCTGATTTTCATATTTTGTTCTATGAGCCACAGAAAACTTGTTGCAAAAACAGCTGTTGCTACGTGCGACCTCCGATAACCAGCGGGACCAGATTTTGTGATCCTTTTCAGCAGCGTAGGCTCATGTTTGAATTGCTATAGACCAACAAACGGCGACAAAAGGATGATTTTTACCTTGGCGACAAATGGACTACAAGAGATCGATAAAATAACCCCGCGGAAAACGTTGCCAGAATTAAATGTTGCGATTTTTACCTTGGCGACAAAAGGGCTGAAAAAGGGCGAAAAAAGACGTGGAAAGTGAGGAATGTACTCCAAATCATAGCAGGGATTGCCAAAACTGCACCTAAAATCGCCAAGAATGAGAAAGGGATTATACTACATCTGTTCCATATGGGATAATATAGGATATGGCCCTCTCTGACTCTGAGCTTCGCATCCACATTCCACCCTTTCATTCAAGTGATTCACCGCAAGAGAGGACATTAACTGCCACGACTGCAGAAGGGTAATTTTCAACTCTTGGAGAGTAATTGGAGGAGGTTGACGGTCAGAGACAGTTCTTCAAAGAGCATATGAGAGATTTTTGATGGAATTGAGATCCGAAGAATAATTTGAGCACTATATGCGAGCAATATATTTGTTCCCAATTAAGTCTTCCACAAGTCCTGTTCTGTGTGGATGAACGTTAAGGCCATCAAAAGAAAATCTGGACTCACCGTTGTAGAGTAGAATGTCAAGAAAAGTCCAAGGACTTCATCCCGATTCCTTTCAGCTGTCAAAGTACCCATTTAAATACTTGCAGGTCGGTGTTATATCCTTCCAAAATTACAGCTCATACCATAACAGTACCATGAGTACGTGCTTTGTGTTTCACGATATTGTTGGGCTGTCTGAGTGTTCCTCGTTTTCTCCACACTCTTGCACGTGTATTGTCAAACTCGAGAGCAAGTCAGAACTCCTCAATGGACCATTCAGCTTCTGTCCAAGTTGCAAGTTGACGACATCGTTTTAATTTTTCACCTCTTCGACCCCTCGTGGGCAAATCGTGACTCATCAGTGACAAAAAAGTGCATTGGAACATTGCTCTTCTGCCGAAGTGACATGCTGACGGTATCTTATTAATCGTGTTCCTCTTCGACCTCTTGAGGGCAAATTGTGACGCATCCGTGAAAAGTACATTGGACCATTGCGCTTCTATTCAAGTGGCATGCTGACGACATCATTGTAATGGTGTTCCTATTCCTTTAGAGCGCACAGGAACACAAACTCTTGGTACCCAGTCATAGAGTTCTTTGGCATGTAGCCTTCACCTCACTGTATTGGTGGATATTGACTTTCCTATTGTTATGGTGGGTATTGATCGGAGGGCTTTTGCGGTCTTTCTGCGATTGCGCTTGACCCGTAATACAGTAATGCGATGTATTGGTCAGCAGAGGATGTTATAACCCTAGGTTGACATGGAACGGGACTTTGAATTACTGTCCTACTTGTTGGGAAGATGTTTTTATAAACGAGATGTGACAGAATGGTTTGTTCGTAGAAAAATTTGGCGACTAGTTTAACAGACTATCCTGCCTTAAACCTCCAATCGTTGTATGCCAACATGTTAACAGCACGCCATCGTTGAGAATCTCCCGAACGTATTCCTTGTTGTTGTTGAAACCCATACCGCCCGACCTACCAGAAAGGTGTAAGGTAACTGCTTAGACGGCCGGGAAGTGCCACCCAATTTAGACCAGAACCTAGTAGGGGAGGCATCCACAGGGACCCTACCCTCCTTCCCCTACCACCAACCTCTCGGAAGGACTTACGGACCCACATGTTTAATGTGATCGTACTCCGCGTGAACACGGCGGCAGTTTATTCCACGGTAATTAATCTATTCCAAGCTAATTCATCTAATGCCATTCTAAAGTAATTCATCTATTGCTATTTCATGCTAATTTATCTATTGCTATTCCATGCCAATTCATTTATTGCTATTCCATCGGTTGCTATTCCATTGTTCAATAAATATTAAGTACTTGTATTTAACATAGTTATGTTTCAATAACGATTAATTAGAAAAAATGCATGCAATATAAGTATGTAATTCCATAAGATATGCTCATGACACTGTGTAAACCATATTTTTGTAATTTTTTTTTTTTCTGGATATTTTATCGATAGCAATTATATTCAAAAGTTTTAAGCGAATCGCAAGATCAATTTTACAATAATGTTCTCTAAATAAAGTTTAAGAATATATCTCATATGAATGTCGTTCTAGTAGAAGAATAACTTAGTGTATTGTTTTTTTTCAGAAAATGAGGAGTAAATAAGGTGTAAATAGTAGTATTCCTACCAAGTATCTTTTAAAAATTCAGCCTGAAACTGGATTTCTATACTGAACAAACAAGCAAACAACAAAATACGTAAAAGCACAGACTTTCTACTTTACATAAAAGATATCTCGATTCGAATCCATTTGTGGAAAATATAGCACATATGTATAAAATTTTCGGAAATATCTTTAGAATCTGGAGTTTTCATATCTCCAAATGGCTCAGAATTCGACGCAAGACCGTAGCCAAAGTCGAAATTGAAGAGGGGCTGGAGTGAAAGTCAAAGGGGGGGGGGGGGAGGAGCTCAACGGTCTTGAAGGAGGGGCTCACCAGAAACACAAGCCATTAGCATTTATTTACCATAATAATTACTATTATACCGGGTGGTCAGAATTAAAACACCCCTACTCTGAGCTCTCTATAGATCGAACTACTCAGTGTAAGGGCTCCAAAATTATTGAACATACTATTCAAGACACGGGGAAAGGGATTACGTGAAAAAAATAGTTCCAGAAACACCGATAGGTGGCGCTGTACAACAGAAAAAATGCTGAAAAGACACAAAATACACATTTGTAACACATTTTATTCGAACGTACCAAGCATTCATATCACAAGGACCTTATCGATGCAGGGAATGCTGCTGCTCAATATGGTTCCCTTCTTCAAGATGTAAAGTCTGCAGTCTGTGGACAGCTTGTTCAACTGCGGACCGTAATTGGTCGATTGAGATGCTTCTCACATGCAGAGGGATACTGTCTTTCAAATCTGCCAAGGTTGCCAGACGTCCTCGATAAACAAGATTTTTTAAGTATCCCCGCAGCCAAAAATCACAGGGATTAAGATCTGGAGAACGAGATGGCCAGGTTGTCGGAAACGCACGACTAATTACTCTACCATTAGTAAAATGTTGCCGAAGAAACTGCTGTACATAGAGTCCAATGTGTGGAGGCGCTCCATCTTGCATAAAGGTAATTGAATCAAGATATTGGTGCTGTCGCAGTTGGGGTACAACAAAATTTTCGAACATGTTTTTGTACCTCCTGACCGTCACCGTGCATGTCACAGGGCCATTGGGAGTAGCTTCTTCGAAAAAGAAAGGTCCAAGAATGAATGTGACTGTGAATCCACACCAGACAGTAACTTTCGGTGAGTGAAGTGGAATCTCTTGGAAGGTACGAGGGTTTTCCGTGTCCCAAATGCGACACTTATGGGTGTTGACTGTTCCACTTAGATGGAAATGCGCTAATGGTCTCTTGCGTAAATTCTTAAGTCGACGAAACTCTGGAAGTGCAGCTGCAACATGTCCTTTGTTTTCATAAAACAGCTTCACAAGCAAAACGCGTTCTGGCAGTGTGACAGCCATCGCTGATAAGAATGAAAATTTCCCAGTTTTATCCCCTTTTATGCACAGAACATAGTAGCTGTAAACCAAGGGTTTATGCAAATTTTTGTGCTTACAGTGCGAAATTGCAGTTACAATGACAGTTTAAGTTTCTTCACTTTTTATCTTCTTTTTTTTTCATATCAGCAAAAGAAATTAAAAAGGAAAAATTTCATATCGCATGTGTTTGTTTTTTTGTGATTATTTTGTCTGTTTGCAGCATATTTTCTGTTGTACAGCGCCACCTATCGGTGTTTCTGGAACTAATTTTTTTTTTCGCGTAATCCCTTTCCCCATGTCTTGAATAGTAGATTCAACAATTTTGGAACCTTTACACTGAGCAGGTCGATGTATAGAAAGCTCAGAGTAGGGGTGTTTTAATTCTGACCACCCGGTATATTTCAATTCATGTAAATTATTAACAAATCACTCTATATTTAGAATTGTAAGCTGAGAGTTGATTTGGAAGATCAATATAACTACTATACATCAATATTAATATATAATAATTACATTTGATTTTAATTGAAGCATTAACTAGCAACAAGGCTGTTAATTAATCAAAGAAAATTTCTGAACGTAAATATAAGTTAAAGAACGTTAATTAACTTTTAACTACTTATGTATCAGTTGATTTTGAATCTATAATGCATAACAGCGAACCCCTGCAATAATACAACGTAACCAAATACTACTGTCATAATTCGTAAAATTTTTAAATATTTTTAAATTAAATATGTAAATGAACACAAATTTAGCTAAATTTTAAAAATCTGATGTGGGCAGCACATGACTTTCCCTGCAGACTTATATACACACTCTCTTGATTTTAATTAAATTTAATTCACTTTTAATTCAATTTTCGTTCTCATTTGATAACTCGACTTATTTTCGAAGGTGGCGCATAGAAAATACGAAAAACTAAAATATCTCGAGAACGGCTAGTCTTAGTGTAATGGGGTTGGGCTTATTCTTTTCTTCGTTAAAAATTACGTATTAAACAAGCATTTACTGGATATATTTGTGCATACGTAGTTCTTTAGTTTAGATTTTGACGATTTTTGCGGTCCATTTTGCAAAAAAAGGCAGGTTATTTTTTTCCGAATCGTACTAAAATCTAATCAGCACCAGAGTGACCCACAAGTGACTCATCTACCAAAATTCAGTCCATTAGTTTTTCAGCTAGATTGGATAAAAACTTTTGCGGGCCATTTCGCAAAAAAAGGCGGATTCTTTTATACTGAATCGTACCTAAAACTAATCAGCACCAGACTCGCTCACAAGCGACTTACCTACCAAATTTTGTGAAATTCGGCCCTTTAGTTTTTTAATTAGAGTGGATACAAAATCTGGAGACACAGACACACACACACACAGACGTCACGCGAAAAATAGTTTTTTCGCATTCTAGAGGTCTTGAAACGTGTTGATCCGTCGAAAACCCGAGTTGCGATTTTCGACACGATTTCAATACTTTCCCTATACATTACCATGTATTGCTGGGAAAGTAAAAAGAAAAAATCATTAAAATCAAAGTAATTTATATAAAAAAGTATCCCATAAAGAAATTTTTCACACAAAATTTGGGCGACGACATGTTGGGTGAAATTTCCTATCACTACTAAAAATTTAATATTTTAAACAGTGGGGGTTGAATATATCTCTTGGGGTGGATTAGATTCCTCTGGCCCCTCTGATTACGACTCTGATCCGACGACGTCGGATTTCAAAAGTTCCAAAATACTAAAACTAAGAAAGAGTAAAATAATATGTCCGCACCGGAATTTATGTCTTTGTCATACGAAAATTCTCCATTCACTTCCTCTTTCTCACTGACGCACTTAACAAGCAATTCTCCGTTCCACACAACATCTCACATTCATTCCCTCTCCCAGCAGGTGGCGCCACTCGCGCTAACATCCCCCTCATCCCGTCTCCCTATTGATCCTCAGCATCCCCGCTTTCTCGGGGGTGGCTCTCCATCTTTTCGAACTATGGCGTTCAACTCCATCCTTCTCGTTGGAATGTTCTTTATTTTGGGGTTGGCGGAAGCTGATTCAAATGCTGATGCCAAGCGATTGTACGATGATTTGATAAACGGTTATAACTCGCTGATACGTCCAGTGGGTAACAACTCAGACAGACTGACGGTGAAGATGGGACTTAAACTATCCCAGCTCATAGATGTGGTGAGTAATCATCTATGTTGTGATTCTATGGTGAAAATGTCCACGTGCACTGCATGACATGTCGAAATGGAGAGTGTGAGTGGATAACTGATCATAATACAACCCTGGCGAGGTATTCAGGATATGTTTAAAGTGCACAGTTGATAAGAGTAGAACGTTAAAAATGTTTATCACCCCTTGACATTTTTATACACTCGTAGTGAATAATTTTACAGAAAATTACAATCACTATCAGAGAGAAAAAAATGTATGTGTTTGTGAACATACGTTTGCATATTACTTTCTCTACATAAATCGCATAATGTGTAGGAAAAATATTGTGACAAAGTCGGAAATTTGAATGTGAGTTTTCGGTGGATGGCCGTGTTTCAAGCATCCCTGAATTCGTATTGAAAGTTTTTGGAGTGATATCTCTGTGTGTGTATGTATGTTAGTGCATATGTGTGTGTAAGTGTGGGTAAATGTATTTTTGTGTGCTTGTGTTAGTGTGGATAAATACATTTTTGTGTGTTTGTGTGGCTGAATGTGTGTCAGTGTGTGTGTGTTAGATTGTATCTGTGAGACTGTGAATTGATATTACACAAACGAATAGAGCGAGCTGTTTAACAAAATTGATACTATTATTACAGCCAGTGAATACTGGAATCGTATAGATTTTAAGCGCAATCCAATGTTTGAAATGTGCTTCCCCCCAATTATCGAATGCATTGCATTTAAAAAAATTTGATGTGGGCAACACATAACTTTTCTTATATAATGCAATGAATTTACTACTTTTACAGTTAAAAAGAATGTTATTCTTATAGTAGATACTTATATTCTTCCCAAGATATTGAATTTTCTATAATTAGTCGTCATATTCATTGATTTAGCGTCATTTTTATCAATTTGGCGAGATTATTGTTAATTTGGCAACAATTAAAAATGACGCTAAGGTGGCGACATTCCACCAAATTCGTCGCTGAAATCTCGCAAAGCGTCATGGACGGAGAAATAAGTTGTTCTTACAGCAGATAAATGACTATTGGCGTTCAAATACAAGAGTATTACACAAAGTATCTTTTTTCATGAATGGAACGAACTAGATCCACGAGAATGATGTCACCCAATCTATTGCATGATATTACATATGAAAAGTGCACATGCTTCTCAATAGGAAATATCTTTTTTTTTATTTTATATAACTTTTTGATAATTTTTTTGAAAAATGTGCAAAATCTCGAGAACGGTTCATGTTAGCGTTCTAAAACTTATGTCAATCGTTTTCTAATGAAAAATTACATAAGAAATGTCTATTTGCGTAACTTTATTAGCGGCTTTGATTTTTGACGATTTTTTCAAAATTTCACTCGAAAATTTAAGGGTGTTCTGAACATTTGATTGCGTATAAAAACAATAGGCTTTCAGTGTTTATGGATTCTGAATTTTGTACCAAATTTTGTTCGAATCGGTCTATTCGTTAGTCAGTTATGTCACTGACACACACACACACACACATACTTTCACACATACACACACACACACACACACAGACATCACTTCAAAAATGTTCGATTCGTGATGGATGCTTGAGACGTGCTCTCCCGTCGAAAACTCGAATTCGAATTTTCGACCCCGTCACAATACTTTCCTTATACATTATTGCATATAAGGAAAGTAAAAATATCGCAAAAAGCAAGACTTTCAGATATGATAAATGGATTATCATTTAATGCATAATTTTTTTTTTTTCAGAAAATGAATAAAACAGTCTTCAAAACGCTAGCATGAACTGTTCTTAAGGTATTGCACGATTTTCGAAAAATTATTTGCAAAAAATATATCAGGAAAAAAAATCTTAATCTTCACAGTTAAATAAACGATCATTTCATGCGGAAATTTTTATTAGAAAAGGAATAACATAAAACTTTAAAACATTAGCATGAGCCATTTTTCAGTTATTGCTTTTCAAATAAATCAAAAATCACATAAAATTATTCCTGGACTCTCACATAAAAGTATCAATGGACTAAAATTGAGAAGAAAGAGAGTGTGTGTATTTAGGTGTGTTTGTGAGCAAAAAATAAAAAATCTGATGTGGGCAGCACATAACTTTCCCTACAGACTCAAATAAATTTTCTCTTTATTTCCGTAATAGCTCATTAAATTCATTTAATTGCACAGAATAACACGCATAATTATTTAAAGTTACACTGAATTGCACTTTTAATTTTTTTTCGTTTTAATTTGATAATTGGACGTATTTTCAAAGGCGGAGTAACAAAAAGGCGAAGAATTCAAAATTTCTCGAGAAAGGCTATTCTTAGAAAAATGGGTTTGATTTTTACTTTGATCATCATCAAAAATTACGTATAAAACAAACACCTAATTGATACATTGGACCATAAGTATCATTTTATTTTAGAATTTGAAAAAAAAAATTTTTTTTTGGGGGGGGGGGGGCATTTCGCAAAACAAGTAGGTTCTTTTAATCGGTATCGTACGTATCGCAGTAAAAAAAATAGGCTATTTTTATAGTAGATATTTATATTCTTCATTGATTTATAGTCATATTTATCCATTTGGTGAGTTTATCGTTAATTTAATAACATTTAAAAAAGTCGCCAAGTTTGCGACATTCCACCAAATTCATCGTCAAAATCTCTCCAACCGTTATGGACGGAGAAATAAGTTATTCTTACAGCAGATAAAGAACTATTGGCATTCAAATACAAAAGTAGTACTCAAAGTATCTTCTTTCATGAATGGAACGAGCTAGATCTAAGAGAATGATGTCACCAAATTTATCGCATGGTATTACATATGAAAAGTGAACATGTTTCTCAATGGGAGATATTTCTTTTTATTTTATATGACTATTTGATAATTTTTTTAAAAAATGTGCAATATCTCGAGAACGGTTCATGTTAGCATTCTAAAATTTTTGTCAATCGTTTTCTAATGAAAAATTACATAAGAAATATCTATTTGAATAACTTTATTAAAGGTTTTGATTTTTTGACGATTTTTTCAAAATTTCACTCGAAAATTTAGGGATGTTCTGAACATTCGATTGCATATAAAAATAATAGGCTTCCAGTGTTTACTGATTGTAATTTTTGTAACAAATTTCGTTCGAATCGGTCCATTCGTTTATCAGTTATCGTCTCCACATACACACACACAAACACACACACACACACAGAGACATCACTTCAAAAATGTTCGATTCGTGATCAGGGATGCTTGAAACGTGCTGTCACGTCGAAAACTCGAATTTGAAATTTCGACCCCGCCGCAATACTTTCCTTATGCATTATTGTATATAAAGAAAATAAATCGAAGGTTTTTGTATCCCGAATCGTACCAAAATCCTATCAGCACCCGGAATAACCCTCAAAATTACATAATATTTTGTAGGTACGTTAGCTTACAAAATTTTATTTAATTTTGTCATTTAGTTTTTAAGTTAGAGTGGATACACATATTGCACACACACACACACACAACACATACACAGAATCCCAGGCACACATACAGACATCACGTTAAAAATCGTGTTTTCGTGTTCTAAAGGTTCCAAAACGTATAGATCAGTTAAAAACTCGTTTTGCGATTTTCGGTACGATTCCAATCATTTCTCTATACGTTACCACATGTTGTAGTGAAAGTAAAAATCTGATGAGGGAATCACATTACTTTCCTCACAGAATTAATTTTGTTATTTTTACTGAGAATTAATTTTGAACAGAATTAATTTTATTTTGTTTTTTATTTTGTTTTTCATTTTGTTATTCTGTTATTTTTTCTTGTTTTTGTTATTTTAGAAGTTAATTTTGTGAGTTTTAGTTTCCCTGCAATACATGGTAATATATAGGGAAAGTATTGGAATCATGCCGAATATCGCAACTCGAGTTTTCGACAGATCTACACGTTTTGGGACCTGTGGAATACGAAAAAACTGTTTTTAGCGTGACGTCTGTGTGTTTATGTCTGTCTGTGTGGCTATCTGTCTGTGTGTCTGTCTGTCTGTGTGGCTATCTGTCTGTGTGTCTGTCTGTGCAATGTATGCATCCACTCTGACTTAATAGCTAATGGATCGAATTTCATAAAATTTGGTAAGTCGCTTGGGTGTGACCCTGGTGCTGAGTAGTTTTTGGTACAATTCGGAAAAACAGATCCCGCCTTTTTTTGCGCAATGGCTCGCAAAAATTTCATGTATTCGCTTTAATTAAAATACTAATTGACCGAATTTCACAAAATTAGGTAGATAAGTTACTTGTAAGATACTCCAGTGTTGATTAGATTTTGGTACGATTCGGAAAAAAACAACCTACCTTTTTTTACGAAATGACCCACAAAAATCGCCAAAATAAACAAAAAAAGATTATATATGTTCAAGTGTATCAATTAAATGCTTGTTTTATACGGAATTATTGACGAAGAAAATAATAAGTCCAAATCCATTACTTTAGGTACAACCGTTCTCAAGATATATGAGATTTCTTGCATTTTTGTTACGCCGCTTTCGGGAAAATGTCCAATTACCAAATAAAAACTAAATTTGAATTTAAATGCAAATTTAGTGTTATTTTTTGCAATTAAACTCAATTTAATGAATTATTAAAGAAATAAAGAAAAAATGAATTTGAGTCTGCAGAGAAAGTCATGTGCTGCCCACATCAGAATTTTTAATTTATGATGCATTAAATTTAGTTTAATTGTAGAAAATGGCATAGATACTTTTTTCATATTATATTCAATTTGCCATTTTAATGCATCTTCGTTTCATTTGGCAGTTTAATTCATTTTAAATCATCAGCTTGACAAAATTTCCAACAACTACAATATCCCGAACACCATTCCTCCTAGAATCATGGGGTCAGTTCTATTTGCTTTGTTGTCAAAATTTACATGACGAACAACTACTTTATATATTTCAACAATTTTAATCATTTATATCAGATTTTAACGATTTTTGCTGGCCATTTCACAAAAAAGTGTGAGCTTTAATTTTTCGAATCATGTCAAATTCTAATTAGCATAAAGATAACCATAATAGTGAACTACTGAAATTGAAGAAATTTCATATAATAGTTTCTTGACTACAGTGAATGACGTACCTCTTTAGTTTCTCCAAATTAAAAAAATCTGATGTGGGCAGCACATGACTTTCCCTGCAGACTTATAATCACGTTCTCTTTATTTTAATTAAATTTAATTCACTTTTAATGCAATTTTCGTTCTCATTTGATAACTGGACTTATTTTCAAAGGTGGTGTAGAGAAAATACGAAAAAACTAAAATATCTCGAGAACGGCTTGCCCTAGTGTAATAGGGTTGGTTTTATTCTTTTCTTCGTTAAAAACTAAGTATTGAACAAGCATTTAATGGATATATTTGAGCATACGTAGATTTGTATTTTAGATTTTGGCGATTTTTGATGGCCATTTTGCAAAAAGGGGCAGGTTGTTTTTTTTTCGAATCGTACCAAAATCTAATCAGCACCAGGATGAGCCGCAAGTGACTTATCTGCCAAATTTTGTGAAATTCGGTCCATTAGATTTTCAGCTAGAGTGTATACAAGCTTTTGCGGGCCATTTCTAAAAAAAAGCGGGTTTTTTTATCCTGAATCGTACCCCATACTAATCAGCAGCAGATTCGCCAACAAGTGACTTACCTCCCAAATTTTATGAAATTCGGTCCATTAGTTTTTTAGTTAGAGTGGATACAAAATCTGCAGTGAAAGACAGACAGACAGATAGACAGACACACAGACAGACAGACACACAGACAGACACACACACACAAACGTCACTCTAAAAATAGTTTCTTCGTATTCTAGAGATCTCGAAACGTGGAGATCCGTCGAAAATTCGAGTTGCGATTTTCAGCATGATCCCAATACTTCCCCTATATATTACCATGTATTGCAGGGAAAGTAAAAACTTAATTACCCGAAAACAGTCCCTCTTAGGGCAATGAGGTTGATCTTATTCTTTTTATCGCTGAAAATTACGCATAAAAGAAGCATTTAGTTGACATATTTGAACATACACTGTCTTTTATTTTATATTTTGACGATTTTTACAGGGCATTTCGGAGGGGAAAAAATATTTTTTCCGAATAGTACCAAAATCTAACCAGCACCAAAGTAACCCACATTTCATTTATCCACCAAATTTTATGAAATTTGGTTAACTAGTTTTTCAGCTAGAGTAGAAACAAACTAGTGTTGCGGGCCATTTTGCAAAAAAAAAAAAAAAAAAGCAGATTTATTTATTTCGTATCCTACCAAAATCTAATCAGCTCCAGTTATCCATAAGTGACTTACCGACCGAACTTTATAAAATTTGGTCAATTACTTTTCAGTTAGAATGGATATATTTCACAGACAGACACACAGATACACACACACACACACACAGACGTGAAGCGCGAAATAGTTCTCTCGTGTTCCATAGGTCCCAAAACATGCAGATCCGTCGAAAACTCAAGTTGCAATTTTCGTCCCGATTCCAATACTTTTTCTATGCATCACCATGCATTGTAGGGAAAATAGAAGTTAGTAAGTATTATCCAATATTTTCACTTTCTATATGCAATATTATTAAGCAAGTATGTAAATATCACTATCGTGGATCTAGTTCGTTCCATTCACGAGAGACAATACATTCTATAATAATTTAAAACTTCGAATTAGAAGAATTCATTCAATATTCATTTCATATGATGTTAATTAAGTGTCCATAGCATGTGAGTATGAGTAAGACATTCTGTTTGGAGTACTAAGTTGTCAAAAGCGACCAATTTCAATTATCTTAATGTTAACTCAATGCCAAAGCTATTTTTCCTTAGAACTTGTACACCATTAATTCGCTGTCAAAGAATTAAAGTAATTCTATTATATAGTGAATCTCATGTACTGCCAACATCAGATTTTTTTAAATAGAAAGGATAGCATATCTAAGCAAAATTTTTAGAGAGACCCGCGAGCATTCATTCTGCCATTACCTAAATAAAAATTTATAAAATGATAAGAAATAAAAGAACATCGTGGTCTCAATTTCAGTATTTGATGTCATACGCTCATAAAGCTCCATAGTTTCCTCGCAGTTTTTTGCTGTGAATGAAGTATAGTCATTGCATTATGTAGGGAACCGGCCGCCCAAATCATGGACTCACTTTTAGCATTTAATGTCATACGCTCATAAACCTCCATAGCTTCCTCGCAGTTTTTTGTGTAAAAGAAGTATAGTCATTGCATTATGTAGGGAACGAGCCTCCCACATCATGGACCCACTTTCAGCATTTGATGTCATGCGCTCATAAACCTTTATGGTTTCCTCGTAGTTTTTTGCTGCGAAAGAAGTATAGTCATTGCTTTATGTAGGGAACGGGTCGCCCACATCATGGACTCACTTTTAGCATTTAATGTCATACGCTCATAAACCTCCATAGCTTCCTCGCAGTTTTTTGTGTAAAAGAAGTATAGTCATTGCATTATGTAGGGAACGAGCCTCCCACATCATGGACCCACTTTCAGCATTTGATGTCATGCGCTCATAAACCTTTATGGTTTCCTCGTAGTTTTTTGCTGTGCAAGATGTATAGACATAGCATTATGTAGGAAACGGGCCGCACACATCATGGACTCACTTTCAGCATTTAATGTCATACGCTCATAAACCTCCATAGCTTCCTCGCAGTTTTTTGTGTAAAAGAAGTATAGTCATTGCATTATGTAGGGAACGAGCCTCCCACATCATAGACCCACTTTCAGCATTTGATGTCATGCGCTCATAAACCTTTATGGTTTCCTCGTAGTTTTTTGCTGCGAAAGAACTATAGTCATTGCTTTATGTAGGGAAAGGGCCGCCCACATCATGGACTCACTTACAGCATTTGATGTCATACGTTCATAAACCTCCATGGTTTCCTCGCAGTATTTTTCTATGAACGAAGTATAGTCATTGCATTTAGTAGGGAACGTCCGCCCACATCATGGACTCACTTTCAGTATTTGATGTCATACGCTCATAAAGCTCCATGGTTTCCTCGCTGTGTTTTGCTGTACAAGAAGTATAGTCATTGCATTATGTAGGGAACGGCCGCCCAAATCAAGGATTCACTTTCAGTATCTAATGTCATACGCTCGTAAAGCTCCAGAGTTCTGCTCTGTATATATAAATGAAATGTTTATCTGTGATTGAAACACGTTTGGCACCATTTTGTAGCAGTGTTACCCAGAGATAGATAGATAAGGAGACAGATAAATCAAGGTGTTAATATGTAAATTATACTTATGAAAAAAAAAATAACATTGAAACTTTAAAGTAAGCCAATGTGTGCTATATTGGAAAGTGTTTATATATATCATTATACAAAATAGAATATATCAAAATATAATTTTCTTTTACTCTCTCATAATTTTGTATAAACATATTTTCCAAAAACTTTTTTAATTTGAGATTTTAAAAATAAGTAATGTTTCAAGACTTTCTTTAAAAAATTTGAATCCTCGTTGTGTGTAATATGTGAATAGGTCTGTAAATTTGTTCATGGATTAGTAAATAGGTCTGTATGTTGGACTATGGATAAGTGAGTATGCTTGTGAGTTTATCAATGGATAAGTAAGTAGGCCTGTGAGTTGATTTATAGATAAATAGTTGGTCTATGGATAAGTGAGTAGGTCTGTGTATTGACTTACGGATAAGTGAGTAGGTCTGCGAGTTGGTTTATGCATAGGTGAGTAGATCTGTGAGTTGGTTTATAAATAAGTGAGTAGGTGTGTAAGTTTGGTCTATGGATAAGTGAGTAAGTCTCTGTGTTGGCATATGAATGAGGGAGTTAGTATGTTTGTGAGTTAGCTTATGGATAAGTGAGTAGGTCTGTGAGTTGGACATTGCATAAGTGAGTAGATCTATGAGTTGTTTATTACAAGAACGAGTCACTTATAGATCTGAAACTTTATGTATACACATTACATATACACCCTTTTGAAAAAAAAAACAAAGCATCATGAAGAAAGTGACGGTTTTTATCGAAATTAAATATGCGTACAGCTCATACACAGGTAATGAAATGATTACAAAATCAAGGCTGCAGGACCCATCGATAGTTAGCAACAGCACATTGAATTTTCAAAACAGTATTTGGTGAAACCCCCCTTGGCGGCAATGCATACTTGTATACGTCTAGGTAAGGATTGATAAAGCTTCCTAGTGTCATCCTGCGATACATTCTACCAGGCATTCCTCAATTGTTGCTGCAGATCTGCTACATTGGGTGCCTGAATCTGACGGCCTAGCATGTCCAATGCATGCTCGATTGGTGAAAGTTCTGGTATTCTTGCTGGTCAAGAAACAGTGTCAACAGCACGGTGACAGTCGGCAGATATGCGAGCCGTATATGGCGTGGCATTATCTTGTTGGAAAATTTCCCCAGAATGACGCGCCATGAAGGGTAACGTAAACGGCCGCAAGATTTTATCAACATATCGTTGAGCTGTTAAAGTTGTACGCAGAAGGACTAGAGGCTACCTGCTGTTGTAAGAGATAGCACCCCACACCATCACACCAGGAGTAATGGCTGTGTGCCTGTGTAAAACAAAGGCTTATTGGAACCGTTGGCCTCGGCATCTCCACACACGTACCCGATGGTCATCTGCTGAAAGACTGAAGCGTGATGCTGGCAGCCATGATGCTCGGCTACGACACCACTCCAAATGACTCTGTCGATGTTGTGGGGCTATGGGCAGATGTGAGCTCAACCCCACCTCAGCTAAGCGCCGTGAGATGGTGGAAGGTACCATGGATGGTATGGAGAAGGCTGTAGCACGTTGGATGGCGGACAATGATGACGTTGGGCCAGTTCGGGCCTGTCACACAATCATCCGATCTTGCCTCGCATTCGTGAACCTTGACTTTCCAGAGTCTTTATTCTGCCGATGAGTTTCTTCGGCAACCATTGCTCCCAGCACCTTAGCATAGCAGTGTTCGTTCGGAGCAGGTGGCGGCCTAATGCTGGGTATAGCTAGCCAGCTTCACCCATCCTGACTATACGACCACTTTCGAACTCGTCTAATTGCTTATAACGTCTTTGGCAACGTCTTAACGGCATTATTGTTTGTGTCTCCGCGGAACTACAACGCCGATAACGAGCAAAGATAAACCGTCCACATTTTTAATCTGCTTTATACGATGCTAGTTACGCAGTAGAAACGAGCACTATGACCGAAATTAGCACTCTTTGGCCCTGCAAATTTAATCATTTGCATACTTGGTATAAAGGAATTTGCATGCGGAATTTCGAGATAATTGGATTATGTTTTAGGGGTGCGTCGCTTTTTTTTTTTTGCAAAAACATGTATAATAACAGCTGAATAGATTTTTTTTTCCACTTCGCAAGATTAGAACTCTAATAATTCAAAAATTGAAAAAATTGAAATTTTGGTTGCATTATGCACTCAAAACAACAATGATAATTCCTAGAAATATGATAGTTGTAGTTTATACCGAAAACTGGTAATTTACCAATCGTCAGGCATTTAACATATTTTTAATTAGTATACAGGATGAGTCAGAACTCTTGGACCAAACTTTAAGGGGTCATAAATCACATCTAAACAAGTAATTTTTGTCATACAAAGCACGATCGTAACGTAAGAGGTGAACCGCTAGACGTCGCTGACATTGAACGCAGTGATGACTACTTCAAAAGTAGCCAGGGTTTAAGCTGAGTTTAAAATTTCTTTAGCAGGAAAGCTAAAACCTCATGTTTCATTTACGCGTTTTGGATAGTCTATTAGCATTTTGCGAAAAATGCAATTGTAGCGGAAAAATTGGAACTAGTGAACGAGCCTCAACTTGCAGCGCCACTGTTATTCTCTTGTAAAGTGAACGAAAATAATTATTTTGTTTGCAGACGATTTTTATGCACTTGTGGCAACAGTCACAATTGACCATTAGATTGGCCCATATCTTCTGCCATGCCAACTGGACGGCAGAACATACCTCCTATTTTTATAGGAGGTATTGCCCCACACTTACCGCAACATGTTCCTGCCAACATTAAAGCATGTATGTGGTTCCAACACGACGGAGCACCACCCCATTTCAGCGTGGATGTGCGGCACACTTTAGATGCTATATTCCCAAGGCAATGGATTGGTCGGGGTGGTCCCATAGCTTGGCCGACACAATCGCCTAATCTCTCCTGTCTCGACTTTTTTTATGGGGCCATAGGAAAAATTTCATCTACGATAGCCCCATCGACTCCGATGAGAACCTTGTTGCTAGGATTGCTGTTGGTGGCGGCTTTGTCCAAGATATGCTGAGTGTTTTTGCTAACGTACGCCGCTCCCTTTTTCTTTCAACCCTTTTCTTTGGATAATAAAAGTCGTTATTATCCTCGTTTAGCATTGTTTTCTTCTTCTATAACCCTATTACACCTGCATACCGCGTTTCCTTTCATTCCGATGTAGATTTCCTGAAAATTTCACATAAACAGCAACTATACTTAACTTTTGGGCATGAGTGTACATTAAGTAAGAAACTAGAACTTGATGTGATTTGTGCAAATTGCAGGATTATAACTTGAATGATTTGTTCGATATTTAAGACTTCGATACCATTATTTATGATGGAAAAAATAATTTCCAAAACGATGATGGTAGGAGTATGATTGTCGCAAAATGGTCTAGAATGGACTTATTCTATGGCTGTAATGGATTTTCGCGAAACTTCATACCTGGCTTTGTTAACAAAATTCTTGAATTAGATAGAATTTTTTTAATTTCGACCAAAAATTTTCAAATTTATTCGAAATTTTTTTATATTTTAATAACATAGCAGCATAAATGGAAATTTGACAGAGTCATGCAAACAAAAAATAGAGAATATTTAGATGGGATCACGAGACTTAACAGTTTTAATTCAATGTAGTGAAAAAGAGCCACGATACAATTTTGTGTTCGTGACTCAATTATCTCCCCCCTCCTCCTCCGTGAGGCTAGTCATATCACCGAGGGGTACATTGTTAAAGTTGATTTCATTGGAAGATTTTTTTCAAGCCCTTTAAAATGAAGTGTAACATACTATAATGGTGCTCATTTGGATCGACAATACAAACTTTCCATAAATTTTTCCTTACAAAAATTTCAAACATAAATGAATAAATAAATGAAATAAGCTAAAACTAAAAATAAAAATAAATAAAAAAAATCTGTAATGTGCAGCACATGACTTTCCTTATATAATGCAATGAATTTACTACTTTTACAGTAAAAAAAAATAGATTATTATTACAGTAGACATTTATATTCTTTCCTAGATATTGAATTTTCGTCAATGAGTCGTCATTTTCATTGATTTAGCGTCATTTTTATCCTTTTGGCGAGTTTTTCGTTAATTTAGCACAAAAAGTCGCCAAGTTGGCGGCATTCCAGCAAATTCGTCGCCAAAATCTCGCCAAGCGTTATGGACGGAGAAGTAAGTTATTCTTACAGCAGATAAATGATTATTGGCATTCAAATACAAAAGTATTACTCAAAGTATCTTTTTTCATGAATGGAACGAGCTAGATCCACGAGAATGATGTCACAAATTTATCGCATGGTATTACATATGATAAGTGAACATGTTTCTCAGTAGGAAATACTGTTTTTTTATTTTATATTATTTTTTTGATAACTTTTTGAAAAATGTGCAATATCTCGAGAACGGTTCATATTAGCGTTCTAAAATTTATGTCAATCATTTTCTAATGAAAAATTACATAAGAAATGTCTCTTTGCGAAACTTTATTAGAGATTTTGATTTTTTGAGGGTTTTCTCAAAATTTCACTCGGAAATTTAAGAGTGTTCTGTACATTCGATTGCGTATAAAAACAATAGGCTTCCAGTGATTACGGATTGTAATTTTTGTTCCAAATTTCATTCGAATCGGTCCATTCGTCAGTTATCGTCTCCACAGACTCACTGACAAACACACACCCACAGACATCACTTCAAAAATGTTTGATTCGTGATCAAGGATGCTTGAAACGTGCTCTCCCGTCGAAAACTCGAATTCGAATTTTCGACCCCGTCACAATTCTTTGCTTATACATTATTGTATATAAGGAAAGTAATTAGTTACTTAAATATGGATTCTGGCACGAAAAGGTTGAGTGCAGCCGCAGTCCAGCTAATTATATCTATTAGATTCAGAGATACAGACGTTCAAAGTGTTCAAAGTTCATTTTTACATTTTTCGTAACGTTCTGATTTAAGCTGCATTGCCCGGCCATATATATATATATATATATGTATATATATATATATATATATATATATATATATATATATACATATATATATATATATATATATTTGATATTCACCTAAAAAGTTTGGGAATCACTTCCCTATCGAGAAAAGCTTGAGGGCATTTTAAAAAAGTTTTCAAGCCGCATCCTCCGGAGGAAGCCGCTAATTAGTTTATAGTCTAGACAAAGTAATATCGATTTATACATCTAATGCATTTATCCCGAGTGAAACAAATGAGAAACATTTCCAGGTCGCTGCTTCAATCTGTTAGGGAGATATATTGATTTTTTGCACGCTTAAAAGACTTATAGGAATTCTGGCAAACAGTAATGTTTAAATGCCATTAGAAAATTAGAAGCCAAGCAATGGCACTGTTAAAGAATTAATTATGAAATCGCTCAAACTGCTGCTATTAGTAAGTGGAATTATATAAACTAGCAAAGAGTCGGGCTTTGAATGGGCTTACTTGTATGAAGTGGGCGAGCTGTGAAAGATTTCGAATTAAAACTTAATTTAGCATATAATTTATGAAATTAGAAGTATAAAAATTAATTTCAATATTTGACGACGCGATGGTTGAGAGGTCAAGGCAAGCATTTCCTTTTGCTCGTTCGGCTACCCGGTTGTGGGTTGGAGTCCTCGCTGCGGGAATGGATATTGTGTTGTTGGGCGAAGTGTGTTCTGACCCCACTGGTGTGACGGATAATTGGTTCACGATTTTGGCACGATGTATAGGCGAATGATGGTTATCAAGTGCCTGGTCGTTATTAAAAAAAATCTGATGTGGGCAGCACATGACTTTCCTTATATAATACAATGAATTTACTACTTTTACAGTAAAAAAAATAGATTATTTTTATAGTAGATATTTATATTCTTTCCAAGATATTGAATTTTCGTCAATGAGTCGTCATTTTCCATGTCGTCATCATTGATGAATCGTCATTGATTTAGCGTCATTTATCCATTTGGCGAGTTTTTTGTTAATTTAGCAACATTAAAAAAAGTCGCCAAGTTGGCGACATTCCACCAAATTCGTCGCCAAAATCTCGCCAAGCGTTATGGACAAAGAAATAAGTTATTTTTACAGCAGATAAATGACTATTGGCGTTCAAATGCAAAAGTATTACTCAAAGTATCTTTTTTCATGAATGGAATGAGCTAGATCCACGAGAATGATGTCACCCAATTTATCGCATGGTATTACATATGAAAAGTGAACATGTTTCTCTATAAGAAATATTTTTTTTATTTAATATGACTTAGTAATAATTTTTTTGAAAAATGCGCAATATCTCGAGAACGGTTCACGTTAGCGTTCTTAAAGTTATGTCAATCGTTTTCTAACGAAAAATTCCATAAGGAATGTCTATTTGCGTAACTTTATTAGCGGGTTAGATTTTTTGACGATTTTTTCAGAATTTCACTCGGAAATTTAGGGTGGTTCTGAACATTCGATAGCGTATAAAAACAATAGGCTTCCAGTGTTTACGGATTGTGATTTTTGAACCAAATTTCTTTCGAATCTGTCTATTCGTTCGTCAGTTATCGTCTCCACAGGCTCACTGACACACACACACATACTTTCACAAACACACACACAGACATCACTTCAAAAATGTTTAATTCGTGATCAGGGATGCTTGAAACGTGCTCTCCCGTCGAAAACTCGAATTCGAATTTTCGACCCCGTCACAATACTTTCCTTATATATTATGTATATAAGAAAAGTAAAAAAATCCAATGTTTGAGAATTCTAATACAAAAGAGTATATAAGTTTTTAGAATTTGAGTGCGGTTGTATAAATTAGAATACAGGAAAACTATGGAATTAAAGTAACACATTTTAATCACCAAAACGTTTTCATAGATTTTCATTTTATTATTGTATGTATCGTGAAGGTAACTGGTAACTCTCTCTAACTCCTTGTCATGTATCTTGTTTCATCACGTCTTTCTAGCAACCATATGAAAAACATATAGCGCAGTGTGTAAAATATCTTATGGCTCTTAATACTGTTCGGATGTGATTGCTGGGCATTTTCCCTGTATCCGGCTATCTTGTCTTAATGAATCTCGATCAATACTCTATTGTGCGGATTCTTCTATTTAGGTGGCGGAATTGCGTATCCGTACGTACTTAGATTTGTCAAAGTGACAATAACTCAGAACCTGGAATAACTGGATACACAGGATCTTGCGGCCCACGGCAATAACACACCTATCAGTTAACCAAAACGCATTCTTTTGTGAAATTCACTCAAATTTCAGTAGCTGGCTGTTCAGCAGAGACATATACCAGAGTAGATATATACCAGCATTGCAATTATCTATAAATAGACACAACTATATAATGAAATACACTTGTACTGGCCTGGTGATATTTGAATAAACCGGGGATTATACTTACCCGACTCTTTTCTCATCTCGAAACCTTGTTTCGGCTACCGCGGGATACTAGGCCCTTCTAGTCATAGTGGCATCTATTATGGCGGACCGCTATATCTTTCAAACTAACGCACTCAGCTTAATCATCTTTGCCTTCTAACTTCGCACTCAATCTATTTATATTCCAATCTTTTAAATCAGTCCTTCAAATACTTATTTCTAATCCTTCTATCTTACTCATGATCCGAAATTTTATTCTGTGTCCACCTCAAGATGGCAGAAATGTTACTTAGCTCGGTGACTAGCCTATGTAATCAAAACCAGTCAGACTTGTTAATTTAAAGTAAACATAAATTATAATGAAAACTGGGGAAAACAATAACAAAATGTTATTTAGATATCACATGTGAAGCTTAATATTGGACTCTTTTTTAATTTCTGAACAATAATGTTTATTCATATCCAAAGTGCCATTAGGACTGTAGTTTATTTTTACATGATATTTGTAGGAAGCGTAGTGAGCATGCGCAGTTTCAAAATGGGCGTTTCGCCCTGTTACAGTTCGTTTTAATAGTTAAAATTGTGATACTGCAAATTTACTCGCAATTTCGCGTATGTATACAAAATTTCATATTCCTACCTGTTGTAGTTTTCGAGTAAAAGGCATGCTAATTATTTTGTGATACTAGTTATTTAGATGACACTAATTATTACTTTCCTTATATACATAATGCATAAGGAAAATATTGTGTTGCGGTCGAAAATTCGAAGTCGAGTTTTTGACGGGAGAGCACGTTTCAAGCATATCTGATCACGAATCGAACATTTTTTAAGTGATGTCTGTGTATTTGTGTGTGTGTATGTGTATGTGTGTGTGCCAGTGAGCCTGTGGAGACGATATCTCACGAAAGAAGGGAGCAATTCGAATGAAATTAGGTACAAAAATCACAATCCGTGAATACTGGAAGCCTGTTGTTTTAAAACACATTCGAATGTTCAGAACTCCCGCAAATTTTCGAATAAAATTTTGAAAAAATCATCAAAAAATCAAAACCTTTAATAAAGTTACGCAAATAGGCATTTCTTATGTAATTTTTCCTTAGAAAACGATTGACAAACTTTAGAACTCTAGCATGAACCGTTCTCGAGATATTGCACATTTTTCAAATACATTTATCAAAAAGTCCCATGAATTAAAAGAAATATTAACTGCTAACAAACATGTTCACTTTTCATACGTAATATCATGCGATAAATTTGGTGACGTCATTCTCGTGGATCTAGCTAGTTCCATTCACGAGAAAAGATACTTTGAGTAATACTTTTGTATTTGGGCGCCAATAGTCATTCATCCGCAGGAAGAATAACTTACTCCTCCGTCCATAACGCTTGGCGAAATTTTGGCGACGAATTTAGCAGAATGTCGCCAACTTGGCGACATTTTTAAATGTTGCGAAATTGACGAAAATCTCGCCAAATGGACAGAAATGACGATAAATCAATGAAAATGACGACTAATTGAAGAAAATTCACAATCATAAGTACCTACTATAAGAATAACATTTTTTTAAACTGTAAAAGTAGTAAATTTATTGCATTATGTAAGGAAAGTCATGTGCTGCCCACATCAGATTTTTTTGTGTTGTATTTTGATCTTAACCAAGTTACTTTAATTCTATTTCTTTAGCAGCAGTTTCAGCTGTACATATTTTCACTACAGCTAGAATATTAGTTTCGGCGTCATTCGATCCGTCTTAGCTTCGAAACCAAAGGAATTACAAGAGACGGACATCAGTTAGTTTAAATATATTTTTGATGCGAACAGCATTTATGCTTGGGTTATCAGTGGCGGAAATGGAGCGTTACGAAAAATGTAAACACTTTAGACGGTTATATCGCCGAACCTAATACATAAAAAGTAAATAATTTTTCTTGTTTTGTCGGAAATAGGGTCCTAATTATGAATATATAAAAAGTAATTTCAATATTTTAAACTTTTTTTATTTTTTAAACAATAAAAATTATCCGTCCGAGCGAGTGTCTTTCGAATGTTACTTACTTTCCCTAGAAATTTCTTTGAAAATATAAAAGGAAGAAATAAATAGCAAACGACGAAAATGTGTATTAGGAAATTTAGTTTCTAAACCTGTATATATATATATATATATATATATATATATATTAAAAAGCTCTTATTGTTTGAGTAATCATCTTGTCAAGCTGAAGAAAACTGAAAATTTTCCGTTTTTCGAGATTGTAATGCTTATATCTCAAAAACAAAAGTTCTAGGTGTGAAGAATAAGCAAGAATTTGTACCTCTTTGAAAGCCCTATAAAAGTATGTATATAAATAGATAAGGCTCTTAGTTTCCGAAGCAAAGTGGTTATAATTTTGATATTTTAGTATTTTAACCTGGATTTGCAAAGGATGGGGCAAACGTAATATTTTATATATCGCAAGTGTTGCATATCATTTTGATTACTTACCCCGTAGCGAAATATTAGTGCACATGCATGATATATTTTGTTTTGTATTAAAAAAATCTGATATGGACAACACATGACTTTCCTTATTTAATGCAATGAACACTTTTACAGTTAAAAAAAATGTTATTCTTATATTCTTTCAAGATATTGAATTTTCTACAATTAGTCGTCATTTCATTGATTTCATTGATTCATTTTTATCTATTCGGCGAGATTTTCGTTAATTTGGCAACATTTAAAAAGTCGCCAAGTTGGCGACATTCCGGCAAATTTGCCGCCAAAATCTCGCCGAGCGTTATGGATGGAGAAATAAGATATTCTTATAGCAGATAAATGACTATTGGCGTTCAAATACAAGAGTATTACTCAAAGTATCTTTTCTCATGAACGGAACGAGCTAGATCCACGAGAAGGATGTCACCCAATTTATCGCTGGGTATCACATATGAAAAGTGAGCATGTTTCTCAACAGCTAATATATTTTTTTAATTTATGGGATTTTTTGATAAATTTATTTGAAGATTGTGCAATATCTCGAGAACGGTTCATGCTAGCGTTCTAAAGTTTATGGCAATCGTTTTCTTAAAAAATACATAAGACAAAAAAAAATTACATAAAAAATTACATAAAAAAATTACATAAAAATTACATAAGACATGTCTATTTGTGTAACTTTTTTTTAAAGATTTCGATTTTTTGATGATTTTTTCAAAATTTAACTCGAAAATTTAGGGGGGGGGGTCTGAACATTCGATTGCGTTTAGAAACAATAGGCTTCCAGTATTCACGGATTGTGATTTTTGTACCAAATTTCATTCGAATCGCTCCATTCGTTCGTGAGATATCATCTCCACAGACTCACTGACACCCACACCCACACACATACTTTCACACACACACACACACACACGCACGCACACACACACACACACACGCACGCACACACACACACACACACGCACACACACACACACACACACACACACACACACACACACAGACATCACCTCAAAAATGTTTGATTCGTGATCAGAGATGCTTGAAACGTGCTCTCCCGTCAAAAACTTGAACTCGAATTTCCGACCCCGTTACAATACTTTCCTTATACATAATGTATATAAGGAAAGTAAAAATTAAGATGTTGAAAGAACTTGGAGATTCTAAAAATGTTTACTGACTGTTCGAGTTTGAAAAGAATTGATGAAACATACGTATTCAAGTACGTATTCAAGTGCGCACATAGATACGTATTTATGTGCCCCTGGCAAGTTTATAGATTTGCTTGAATCTAAAATCCCGTCAGATATATTTTGTAAATTTAATTTATACACAGTCAAGCAAGTTAGTAAAATACGTGAAGCCTATGTTGACTCGAAGCCTATGATCGAATTATCCAGATGAAATCGGGACAAAAACTAACAGTTCAAGCTAGCTACATGCAGTTAGCAAGTAAAGCTCTTTGAAAGCTTGAAAATGAAACAAATAAGTCTAAAAAAATCGAATAAACTTATTGAACTTAACGGGAGTTTTATTTTGTAAACTGTTATTCACTTAAAACTGTATCGGCTTCATCAGGTTGGTGTCACAGCCGATTTTTACTTTCTCACGTAGTAATTCAAAAAGTATTGTTCTCACAAAAACTTCCGATTTTGAGATTCCAATGCCAATATTTGTTTTAAGACCTCCTGAACACGATTTGACTGCATTTGGAGTGATGTCCGTCTGTCTGTGTCTGTCTCATGTCTGTGGTCGATTTCTTGTCTACACCAAAGCAGCCATAAATATTGATGGACTTCCACGAAACTTTGTATTCAGCTCTGTTATAAAAAAATCTGGAAATAGATAGAATTTTTGTAAATTGGAGCGAAACCTTTAAATGTTGTTCGAAATTTTATATTTTTTACTTTCGCTGCAATACTTTGTAATGCATAAGGAAAGTATTGGAATCATGCCGAAAATCGCAACTCGAGTTTTCGATGAATCTACACGTTTCGGGTTCTCTTGCAAAAGATAAAACCATTTTCAGCGTGACGTCTGTGTGTGTGTGTATCTATGTGCCTGTGTGTCTGTCTGTCTGTCTGTCTGTGTAATGTATGTATCCACTCTAACTCAAAAACTAATGAACCGAATTTCATAAAATTTGGTAGGTAAGTCACTTGGGTGTGACCCTAATGCTGATTAGTTTTTGGTATGATTCTGAAAAACAGAATCCGCCTTTATTACGAATTGGCCAGCAAAAATTGCCTGCATCCACTCTAGCTGTAAAACTAATGAACCGAATTTAACAAAATTCTGTAGATAAGTTGCCTATGGGCTACCCTGGTGCTGATTAGATTTTGGTACGGTTCGGAAAAAAATAACCTGCTTTTTTGTAAAATGGCAGGCAAAAATCGGCAAAATCTAAAATAAAAAATTCTCAAATATATCCATTAAATGCTTGTTTTATACGTAATTTTTAACGAAGAAAATAATAAGACCAACCCCATTACAGTAGGGCTAGCCGTTCTTTAGATATTTTAGTGTTTCAGTTTTTCATATACGTTTCTACGCCACCTTTGAAAATAAGTCCAGTTACCGAATGAGAACGAAAATTGAATTAAAAGTGAATTAAATTTAATTAAAATAAATAGAACGTGGATATAAGTCTGCAGGGAAAGTCATGTGCTGTCCACATCAGATTTTTTAATATGGCAGCATAGGGCAAAATTTGACATAATCATATATAAAAACGTTTATTTATGGCTCAATGGCCAGGAGACTTAATTTCAATCATTGTAGTGAAAAATAACCGCGATACATTTGTTTTTCATGGCGTCATTAGCCCCCCTTAGAGGGGGGTAAGGTACTCCCCGGGGGGTACATTGTCAAGTATGGCATCAACCCAAAGATTTTTTAGTGCCCTTTAAAGTGAAGGACAACACGTTATAGTTGTAATCATTTCGAGCCAAGATACCGATTTTTAAAAAACTTTCTTGTATAATTCGAAAAGGAAAAGTTAATTATGGTATGAGAAAGTTGAGTTGCGCCACACTAGTTAATTTAAATAGCGTTTTGTGCGAAAAACAGCATTATTATATCATAGACTAGAATGTATTGATTTAGTCTTCTGATACGTTTATCTTCAGCAAAATGAATGGGAAACATTTCCAGGTCAGTGTCTAAATCTGTTCAAGAGATAAATCGATTTTTTTATACGCTTCAAAGACACATCGGAATTCTTGCAAACAGCTATATTTAAATGCTATTAGAAAAAATGATGAAAGTCAAGAACTGGGACTGTTCAAATTTACATTCATTGAAAAATCACTCAAACTGCTGCTGAAATGAAATTGATGATAAATTTCTTCGATAAAATACAGATAAAACAATCAAATAATGGTGTCAGCTGATTCATTCGAAACTGTTTAACACACATATTTGATTATTCTATGATGTATTTTAACAAAGATATTTATCCTCAATTATAGATTTTCCGTTATTTTACCCTCACTGTTCTTAAGTAGTTGATAAAACGGATTAAGTTCCCACTGAAGATAACACTATGCATGAACCAGTTTCGCTCTTTCATGTGCTCGTCAACATGGAACAGATGATATCTGCAATGGTAGCTTAGGAGAAAAATTTCCCAGTTGACCTTTAAAATTAACATTAGATGAAAGGCTACTGTACACCATATAAGATGTTGAATCAACAAAATCAACCGCCAATTAATTGTGTGAGCATCAAATGGAAATTGAACGGTGCAAATTCCTGCGAACAACTTTTTGATCGAAATTTGGCAAACGAAAGATCGTGCAATTTTTAGACTAACTGACCAATCAGAATGATTGCTACGTATGACGTCACGATTCATGTTTACATTTGTTCATCGACCTTTTAGTTTTGCACATGTATCAGTTGCATTCCTGAATCCTTTATTCATGCAGTTTTAATTAGCATTTTTCATTTCATTAATTTGAATTTAGCGCATTTAATTTTAACATTTTAAATGAGAGAGAATTTGGATTAAGAATTTGGTACAAAAATTACAATCCGTAAACACTGGAAGCCTATTGTTTTTATACGCATTCGAATGTTCAGAGCCCCCCTAAATTTTCGAGTGAAATTTTGAAAAAATCATCAAAAAATCAAAACCTCTAATATAAAGTCACACAAATACACATTTCTTATGTAATTTTTCATTAGAAAACGATTGACATAAATTTTAGAACACTAACATGAACCGTTCTCGAGATTTTGCACATTTTTCAAAAAAATTATCAAAAAATCATATATAATAAAAAAAAATATTTCCTATTGGGAAACACATTCACTTTTCGTATGTAATACCATGCGATAAATTGGGTGACATCATTCTTGTGGATCTAGCTTGTTCCATTCATCAAAAAAGATACTTTGAGTAATACTTTTGTATTTGAACGCCAATAGTCATTTATCTGTTGTAAGAATAACTTATTTTTCCATCCACAACGCTTGGCGAGATTTTGGCGACGAATTTGGTGGAATGTCGCCAACTTCGCGACTTCTTTAAATGTTGCTAAATTAACGAAAAACTCGCCAAATGGATAAAAATAGCGCTAAATCAATGAAAATGACGACTCATTGACGAAAATTCAATATCTTGGAAATAATATGTTGTTGTTGTTGTTCGCGTGTCCATGGATAAGCAATATTGCAGTGGAGTAGTGGTCTAGATTCCTTCAAAAGCATTTATCACAGTCTATGCCAATGTTGGTGCATCCCAGTTGTAGAGGATCTCCCGCAATGAATCCCTGAGTGGAACTATGCCAATCTTCAAAAGATACACCGCAACAGTTGGACATTCCCAGATGTGGTTGGGCGTGAGCTGGACTTCGGGGCAGTTTTTACAAGTGACATAGGTTCTTGTTTTGTCCGGATGGATCTTCATGCCCCTATAATGCTCAGTTTTTAGCCTGGTAATAGTAGATGTTATATTTCTGGGACAATCGAGTTCTGTTAAAAGGGGTTTCTTATACGTGTGACTCATAATTCTATATCTGGCCACTGCGTTAGCATCAGTAAGTGTGGTGGTGGTGCACTTCTGATCTAATTCTCTAGCCTCTTTGGCCAAAGAATCCGCACATTCATTTCCCTCAATGTTGACATGTGCAGGTATCCATTGAAGGACACAGGATTTTCCCTTGCTGTGCAACCTTTCGAGAAGGACTATAATTTCGGATGTGATGTTGGTCTCTCCGTTTCTGATAGCTTCTAAAGCGGATTTAGAATCTGAAAAAATTGCTATTCCTTCTGTAGAATCTATAGCTTGAGAGTCATTCAGGTATAAGGCGAGGGCTTCTTTAATCGCCAAGAGTTCACTAGTGAAGTTAGAGGCTATTATTCCTGTTTTGATTTTGTGTTTGCAATTTCTGCCATCTGGAAAAAGGATGAAAATTCCAGCACCTCCATTGTTGAGGGATCTGTCAGAGGAGCCATCAGTGTAGGCAATTGCATAGCTTCCCTGGGAGAGCTTTTCTATTGTTTCAAGTCCTTTTTGTCTGAGAGCCACAGGGTCTTCTTTTTTAGAACACGGTTGCAGCGATTTAAAACCAAACTTGGTATTCTCGGGTGGTTTTCTAGGAATGGGGGGCTCCTGAAGGAAATCAAAAAAAGAATGTTCCAAATTGACCTGTTTTCTGATGTCTCTATCAACCTGGAGAGTCGAAGATCGTTTAAGCATGGTAGTTTCTTTCCATTTATTGAGGATTCTAGTAGAGATATGGTCTGTGCCGTTACAGCGAAGTTTGTTAGTGAACTTGATGGTGGCAAGGTTGCGCCTACTTTCTAGGGGAGGCAGGCCACGTTCCTGTTCGGTCTTTTTGCTGTTGGTTGATGAGACTGCACCTAAAATAAATTTAGAGGCTCTATGTTGGACGGAGTCGAGTTTCTGTTTAACAGTAGAAGAGGCCGGAGTCCAAATTGGGGCGGCATATTCAAGCACTGGTCTAATAACAGTGCAGAAGGTGTTTTTTAGAGTTTGAGGTCTTGAGCCCCATGATGTGCCACATAGTTTTCTAAGTATATTTAGTTTTCTAAGAGCTCTATTTGCAGTTTGTTCAATGTGCTTTGTAAAGCGAAGTTCAGGATCTAAGGTTACTCCAAGATAGGTAGGTAGGTCAACCTTTTTGATATGAGAGTTCATGATTTTGATATTAGCAATTTGGAAATAATATAAATATTTACTATAAAAATAACCTATTTTTTTACTGTAAAAGTAGTAAATTCATTGTATTTTATAAGGAAAGTCATGTGCTGGCCACATCAGATTTTTGTATTTATTTGTTGCAATCGCCATTATATAGTACGTTGCACTGTTGAACCCTGGGATGCAGCCACTCCTTATAGATAAAAACAAATCTGATATAAGCAGCACATGACTTTCCCTGCAGACTCAAATTTTTTTTCGCTTTATTTCATTAATAATTCATAAAATTGAAGTTTAATTGCACTAAATAACACGCATAATTAATTAAAATTACACTGAATTTACACTTTTAATGCAGCTTTCCTTTTCATTTGGTAACTTGTCTTATTCTCAAAACAGACGTAACAAAAATGCAATAAAGCTAAAATATCTCGAGAACGGACAGTCCTAGAAAAATAGGGTTGTTCTCATTATTTTAATCGTCAAAAATTACATATAAGACAAGCATTTAATTGATGCATTTGCGCATACGTGGTGTTTTAGTTTAAATTTTAACGATTTTTACAGGTCATTTAAAAAAAAAAAAACAGGTTATTTTCTTTCGCATCATACTAAAATATAATCAGCACCAAGATAACCTACAAGTGACTTATCTATCAAATTTTGTGAAATTTGGTCAATTAGTATTTGATTTAGAGTGGATACATGAGTATTTAGCGGATCATTTCCCCAAAAAATGCAGGTTCTTTTTCCCGAATCCTACCAAAATATAATCAGCACCAGGCAAACCCACATATGACTTATTTGCCAAATTTTACGAAATTTGGTCAATTAATTTTTGAGTTAGAGAAGATTGCATAGGTACACACACACAGAGAGAGACACACGCATAACCGTCACGCTAAAAATAGTTTTTTAGTGTTCTTGAGGTCCCGAAACGTGTAGATCTGTCAAAAACTCGAGTTGCTATTTTCAACACGATTCTAATACTTTCCCTATATATTACCATGTATTGCAGGGAAAGTAACAACTAGTGGTTAAAATACGAGTGATTTATTTATCTTCGTAAATATCCGGTATATTGTCCAATTGATGTAAAAAAACAACTTTATTATAAAAATGCACATTTAAAACTGTTTCAGTTCTTTTTCAATAATGTAACTTATATTGTAATTACTCTTCTACACGTATAAGCGGAATATTTAGACAAATATTCTATTAACCAATATACCAAAACAAAATATTCTATTTGCTATTCTTCTATTATGAGGAATGATATTTAACAACTTGTTATTAACAACTTGTTTATAAAATAGCATATTCTTTCATCCTATATTTTATCAAGCAGATATTAATATTAACCGATATATTCCTCAGAGTTTATAATTCCATTTACATGTTCTATGTAAAGAAAGATATTCCATTAGCTGATATTCTATTAAGCGGGATATTCTATTATCAAATATTTTATTAAGAATATTTTCTGTTAAGATATGAATGATTAAGAATGATGATGTAATAGATATTTATAAATATTATTCTTCTGAGTGAATATAGAAACCGCAACTTATTTAGATAATTAATTTATTTACAATTTGTTTATAAAATAGCATATTCTTTTATCCTATATTTTATCAAACGGATATTAATATTAACCAATATATTCTTCAGTGTTTATTATTCCATTTACATGTTCTATGTAAAGAAGGATATTCCGTTAGCTGATATTCTATTAAGCGGGATATTCTATTATCAAATATTTTATTAAGAATATTTTGTGTTAAGATATGAATGATTAAGAATGATGGTGTAATAGACATTTATAAATATTATATTTAATTAGTTTGATATTCTATTGAGTGACATTTTCAATTAAACGATAAATCCTTCGGAGCGCAACATTCTATTTCAATGTTTTCTCTAAAATAGGATTTTCTATTGATATGATATCCGATTTTTTATCAATAATATTTTTACTTTTAGGTAGAATGACTGAGAAATATATTTTTAAATATGATATTTTATTTTCTGATATTCTACTTAGAAAATTTTTATATTACCGATATCTATTTCGGAGAGTAGTACACTATTTATGTTTCATGTAAAGCAAGATATCCGATTATCCGATATGCTATCAAGCGAAATTTCCTCTTAAAAAATATGTGTAATATTCTAGTTACATGTTTTCTATGAAGCAAGATATTCTATTTACTGATATTCTACTGTCCGATATTTTATTAAGAACGTTTTTCTATTTCGTTGGATCATTAATATATATATGAATCTTCTTGAATAAAATATTTTATTTTCCAGTATTCGATAAAGCAAAATTTTCTCTTTACTGATATATTCTTCAAAACGTAATATTCTATTTAGATGTAAGTAAAGATATATCAACTAGTATTCTATTAAGCATAATTGCATAATTTTTTAATACCCTATATTTTATGGACAATATTTTTTCTCTTAGGTAGAAAGATTGAGTAACATATATTTTAAAATATAATATTTTAGTATCCGATATTCTATAAAGCGGAATTTTCTGTTATCTGAAAAATGTTTCGGATCAGAATTTGCATATTTAGCAAAATATTCTATTGATTGATATTCTATATAGGATAATAATCTATTATCCAATATTTCATCAACAAAAGCTTTCTGCTATTAAGCTATCAAGTAAAATGCAAAAGCTATTAAGTAAAATGATTAAGTAAAATATGATTTTAAATAAAGTATTTCATTTTCCTAGATTCTTCTGTTAAACGGAATTTTCTACTAATCGATATATTCTGCTGAACGGAAAATTCTATTTGTCTATTAAGATAATTACTCTATTAATAAAATTACCAATACTCTAAATATCCTTTATTCTAATCTAATTACCATAATTATTATTCTATTAAGAAAATTACCATTTTGACTGAATTCTTTTAAGCGAGATATTCTATTGTCAAATACGTTAATAAGAGGAATATTATTTTAAATAATGTTCTATTAGGCGGAAAATTCTATAAATATTTATTAAACAGACAGTTTCAACTATCGATATTTTAACAAATAGCAGATTTTTATCGATATTCGATGAAATCGATATATATATATATATCTATCTATATATATATATATAATATTTCATTTTCCTACATTCTTCTGTTAAACGGAATTTTCTACTAATCGATATATTCTGCTGAACGGAAAAATCTATTTATCAAATAAGAGAATTACTCTATTAATAAAATTACCATTACTCTAAATATCTTTGATTCTAATCCATCTAGTTACCATAATTATTATTCTATTAAGAAAATTACCATTTTCACTGAATTCTTTTAAGCGAGATATTCTATTGTCAAATACTCTAAGAGGAATATTATTTTAAATAATGTTCTATTAGGCGGAAAAGTCTATAAAATTTCATTAAACAGACAGTTTTAACTACCGATATTTTAACAAAATAGCATTTTTATATTAATAATCTATTAAGTAGCAAGTATTTGGACGGATGCCCTGCAATGCTAAACTTTCAACTTAATCATTGAGAAATGCTGAAGATCCAGCTAGCTGGCTAGTGGCCTATTTGTAAACAACAACATTAAGTAGCATGTTCTTTTACACGATATATTCTTTTGAGTGGATATTCTATTAACCGATATCCTTTTAAGTGTGTTCACTTGTAATTTCCATAAAAAATCATGGACGACACTAGTAATAAGATTACTGTCTATGGTACACACTATTGATTTAGTTTTCTATTGGAATTACACTCAAAGTAAAAAGAATACAGCTTTCTTTTTTTAAGCGTTTCAACCATTTGGAGTTATTTATCGACTTCCTTATTCTGCATGTAGATATATTACTTTTCTATTATCTGTATTATAAAAATAATATTATTTTCCCGTAAATTTCCGATATGAAGACTTAAGAAATTACGCATTTTAATACAACTTGAACAGAATTTTAATCCTTATCGTAGAAAATATGTACGCTTTGTAAGTTGTGAAAACTTTGCAACCCCAACCAGGAATCGAACCGTGTCCCTTTGACCCGGCTAGCCGATGCTCTACCGCTTGTATTTTTTCCAATTTTTCTTTTCTAAATTTTATACTAAATTTCTGTTTTTGTTTTTCATGTGTCTAATTTTTTTTTCCTTTTCATATATTTACTTTTTATATATATTTCTAATTTTTACTTTTAAAATTTTATTATTTTCCTTAATTTTAATCTATTTTTACTTTCCCTGCAGTACATGGTAATGTATAGGAAAAGTATTGGAATCATGCCGAAAATCGCAACTCGAGTTTTCGACGGATCTACACGTTTCGAGACCTCTAGAATACGAAAAAACCATTTTTAGCGTGACGTCTGTGTGTGTGTCTGTCTGTCTGTGTGTCTGTCTGTGTGTCCGTCTGTGTGTCTGTCTGTGCAGATTTTGTATCCACTCTAACTAAAAAACTAATGGACCGAATTTCACAAAATTTTGTAGGTAAGTCACTTGTGGCCGGGGCTGGTGCTGATTAGTTTTGGGTACGATTCGGAATAAAAGTACCCGCCTTTTTTTTTAAATGGCCCGCAAAAGCTTGTATCCGCTGTAGCTGAAAAACTAATGGACTGAATTTCACAAAATTCGGTAGATGAGTCACTTATCGGTTACTCTGGTGCTGATTAGATTTTGGTACGATTCGAAAAAAAATGACCAGCCTTTTTTTGCAAAATGGCCCGCAAAAATCGTCCAAATCTAAACTAAAGAACTGGGTATACTCAAATATATCCATTAAATGCTGATTTAATACGTAATTTTTAAAGACGAAAAGAATAAGACCAATCCCATTACACTAGGACTAGCCGTTCTCGAGATATTTTAGTTTTTCGTACTTTCCCTACGCCACCTTTGAAAATAAGCCAGGTTACCGAATGAGAACGAAAATTGAATTAAAAGTGAAATAAATTTAATAAAAATAAAGAGAACGTTAATATAAGTCTGCAGGGAAAGTCATGTGCTGCCCACATCAGATTTTTACTTTCCCTGCAATACATGGTAATGTATAGAGAAAGTATTGGAATCATGTCGAAAATCGCAACTCGAGTTTTCGACGAATCTACACGTTTCGAGACCTCTAGAATACGAAAAATCTATTTTTAGCGTGACGTCTGTGTGTGTGTCTGTCTGTGTGTCTGTCTGTGTGTCTGTCTGTGTGTCTGTCTGTCAGTCTGTGCAGATTGTTTATCCACTCTAATTAAAAAGCTAATGAATCCAATTTCGTAAAATTTGGTAGGTAAGTCACTTGTGGGCGAATCTGGTGCTGATTAGTTTTGGGTACGATTCGACACAAAAGAACCCGTCTTTTTCTGCGAAATGGCCCTCAAAAGCTATTATCCACTCTAGCTGAAAAACTAATAGACCAAATTTCACAAAATTCGGTAGACAAATCACTTGTGGGACACCCTGGTGCTGATTAGATTTTGGTGTGATGCGGAAAAAAATGACCTTCCTTTTTTGGCAAAATGGCCAGCAAAAATCGCCAAAGACTAAAATAAAAACTACGCATGCTTAAATATATCCATTAAATGCTTGTTTAATACGTAATTTTTAACGTAGAAAAGGATAAGACTAACCCCATTACACTAGGACTAGCCGTTCTCGAGATATTTCAGTTTTTTCTTATTTTCTCTACACCACCTTTAAAAATAAGTCCAGTTATTAAATGAGAACGAAAATTGAATTAACAGTGAATTAAATTTAATTAAAATAAAGAGAACGTGAATATAAGTCTGCAGGGAACGTCATGTGCTGCCCACATCAGATTTTTCATTATGTTATTATACCTCACTCTAAATTTTATTTTTCAATGATCTTTTTATCTATATTCACAATCACCATTTTCCCATTTTTGAAAAATTGACGTACTTGTTAAGTTCAAATATATTGCAAAACTGTCTGTTTAATCACAAAATTTTTCATCAGTTGTTATCTTGTTAGATCTAAATAAATGTTCGATTGGCGAGATGGTAGATCTTGGGTGCCTCCTGAGTGCAGGAGGTATACTTTCCCGGCCGTGCAGCTAGCTACTCTAAACCTACTATGTGAGTCGCACGGTCTGGGGTCATCAGACCCTCGACTCTTGCACAAACATACAGGGTTTATTTGTTCGGGAGCCATTGTAAAGGATATTGCTTTCCCAACCGGGAATCGAAAAATGGGTCTTTGAATTGGACAGCCGAAGCTCTACCGTTGAGCTTCTGGGACGAAATTACAAGCTTTTATTTTCGAAGTGGATTTTGAAATGCGCGTTTGATTGTGATATAAAGGAGGTAAGACAAATCAAAAGCGAATGCATATATCGCCAGAATATGTTACATGTAATAACATGTAAAAAAATCTGATGTGGGCAGTACATGACTTTCCTTATATAATGCAATGAATTTACTACTTTTACATTAAAAAAATAGATTATTTTTATAGTTGTTATTTATATTCTTTCCAAGATATTGAATTTTCGTCAATGAGTCGTCATCTTCCACATCGTCATCATCAATGAGTTATCATTGATTTAGCGTCATTTTTATCCATTTGCCGAGTTTTTCGTTAATTTAGCAACATTTAAAAAGTCGCCAAGTTGGCGACATTCCACCAAATTCGTCGCCAAAATCTCACCAAGCGTTATGGAAGAAGAAATAAGTTATTCTTACAGCAGATAAACGACTATTGGCGTTCAAATAAAAAAGTATTACTCAAAGTATCTTTTTTTATGAATGGAACGAGCTAGATCCACGAGAATGCTGTCACCCAATTTATCGCATGGTATTACATATGAAAAGTGAACAGGTTGCTCAATACTTTTTTATTTTATTTTATATGACTTTTTGATAATTTTTTTTGAAAAATCTGCAATATCTCAAAAACGGCTCATGTTAGCGTTCTAAAATTTATGTCAATCGTTTTGTAATAAAAAATTACATAAGAAATGTTTATTTGCGTAACTTTATTAACGGTTTTGATTTTTTGACGATTTTTTCAAAATTTCACTCGAAAATTTAGGGGGTTTTGAACATTCGATTACGTAAAAAAACAATAGGCTTCCAGTGTTTACAGATTGTGATTTTTGTACCAAATTTCGTTCGAATTGGTCCATTCGTTCGTCAGTTATCGTTTCCACAGGCTCACTGACACACACACACACACATACACATACTTCCACACACACACACACACAGACATCACCTCAAAAGTGTTTGATTCGTAATAAGGGATGCTTGAAACGTCTCTCCCGTCGAAAACTCGAATTCGAATTTTCGTCCCCATCACAATACTTTCCTTATACATTATGCATATAAGGAAAGTTATTATGAAATAAATTCAATTGAGATAATAATTTAAATTCGCAACAATAGAACATGCATTACTTATATTTAAATAAATTAATAGACGGTATTTATTATGCAGAAGCAATGGATATTTCTCTTACCAGTAGTAGTGCAGTTCATTTATATGTAACAAAATAATTTTGGTCTATGTAAATTGCTTTTTAATATAGCATATACATTAGTATTCAAAACCTATAGACGAAAATAATTTTCACCTGTATAATGAAAAAATTTTCATGACGACAACCAAATATGGATATACTTTTATTGTCAGTGTATTAATAAATTATATAAAGCAATGAATTTGCTATAAATTTCGTTAAATTAAATTCAATACGTTTTATGCAAAAGTTACAAATATTCTACGAAGAGTGTTAAAGTGTTTATATACGGTGTTCCAGTAAAGAAATCTTAACGGAAAGATATACCAATATGGAATGTGTCCATCCGAAATTGCTATGAAGTTCCCATAACATCAATCCATGCTTAGAACTAAATGGTTATGGAATTCTTTCGGGTAAACTGACCCACAGCTTCACAGAAAGACACAGTTCTGTTTATTTTCTGGAGAATTTCGAGCAGCAATGGGGCTCTGTATTGCAACCCGGATGTCCAGTTTGTATCGATACAACACCACTGAATATGTGCCCTAAATGAAAATCCTTTTTAGAGCTATTTTGTGATGATAAGGAGTGCCACTTTCACCCCAGATTAAATAATGTCTGGAATATGTTCGAATTTTAAAAAAAAATCTATCTAGTTCTAGATTCTTTTTTATAACAAAGCCGGATATAAAGTTTCGTAAAAATCTATTACTATTTGTTGCTGCTATCGTGTGCACAGAAATCAACCACAGACATCAGACTGGCAGACCGACATTACTCTCAAAAATGGTCAAAGCATATTCAGGAGGTCTTAAAACACAGACGGACATCAAAATCTCGAAATCGAAAATTTTCGTGAAAACAATACTTTCTCAGTACTACTCATGAGAAATTAATAAATAAGAAATCTAGAAAATATAACAAAATTTTCATATAAACATTTTCTGAAGATCAGCGCTCTGATTCGGTTCCGGTAATTTCCCTTTAAATTAACTAATAAATTACCACTGCAATGCTATGCAAATATTTTTACTTTCTTATACAATTGTACATGTAGAAAAGGTCTCCCCCACTGGGTTCCGGTCTAAATTGGGTGGCACTTCCCGACCGTCCAAACGGTTACCTTACACCTTTCTGGTAGGGTCGGACGGTCTGAGTCTCAATAACAGCATGTAGAAAAGGTATTGTCCTCACGAAAATTTTTAGAATTCCAGATTTTGATAGATAAGCTCGTTTAAAGATTTCTTTCACGAAATCTTTCACGATGTTTGTGTGTGTGCACGTGCATGAAGTATGAACCAAGTATGGAACTCAATAATGAATACACTTACTGTTATCACTTTGTATCAGTAGAACTGTCATGGGAATAAATAGAACCCACTCCTTCACGGCTCTGTTTATTTTCTGGAGGATAATTTCGAGCAGCAATGGGTCTATTGCAACCCGAATGTATTCAATAGGGTTGAAATCTGGAAAAATATACGATTTAATTAATATTCCCGGTCTCCAGATGGCATCTCCACTGCCCGTGTATAATGTCTTAAAACTTTGTCATCCATAAATATGTTTCTGCGTTCACAGTACCTCGTAACAATCAAACATGGAGTAGATCGTCATTGCAATATCAATTGCTTTCCATAGTTTCTTTTTCCTGAACTTGTAGCTAGACACATCCATTTAACATAATACGTCCTACACCATGACGCAATACTGTCTAATGTTTTCCTTTCAAGAACATTCCTTGCACGATAGGAAGTTCCACCTTCATGTCAGATCAACTGATGTTTAGAATTAAAAGACAGTTTAAAACGACTCTTATGAGTAAAGAGTGCATTCAGCCATTAGCTTTGTCCAATTTGTATTAATACGACACCATTAAAAAAAGTCCTCTATATAAAAGGAGTGCATGAAACCATTTGTGCTTTGTCCAATTTGTATCGATACAACACCACTGTAAATGAAAATCCTTTTTAAAGCCATTTCGCGATAATATGGAGTACCACTTTCACCCTAGATTAAAGGATGTCTAGAATATAAGGAAAGACTAAAAAGACTGTCATGAGCAAAGATTAAAACGATTATCATAAGTAAAAAGTGCATTAACCCATTGGTGCTTTGTCCAATTCGTATCGATACAACACCGCTGAAAAAGCGCTCTAGATAAAAGGAGAGCATTAGCCCTTTGAGCTTTATCCAATTTGTATCGATGCAACACTACTGAAAATAGGCTCTAGATGAAAGTCTTTTTTTAAGAGCCATTTCGCGATGGTAAAGAGTACCACTTTCATCCCAGATCAAATGATATCTAGAATACGCGAAAAGACTTAAAGAACTCTCATGAGGAAAGACTAAAACGACTATCAAAAGTAAGAATGCATTAGCCCATTAGTGTATTTTTTTTCAGTTTGTATAGCTACAATGCCAGTAAAATCCTGCTCTACGATAAATGCCTCTTTCAAGGACATTCTAATGCTGGTAAAGATGAATACTTTCGCCTCAGATAAACTGATGTTTAGAATCTAAGGAAAAACTATGACTCGACAAAATCATAATGTAAAAAATTAGAACAAATAGTACAGTAATTCTTATTGCAATAAAATTATTCTAATTTTAAGATTTTCATAACATTGTTTCTCTTAAACTTGTGAGGTCTGAATAACTTTCAATTATTATTTCCCTCAGTTTGTATTATAATTTATGTTTTTTTAAACTAACTATTATAACTGGTTCGGTTGTTAGACCAGTCACCGAGCTAATCAGCATTTTCTGCGTTTCTAAGGTAAAGTAGGAATAAGTTTCGGATCGTGAGAGATTCAGTAAGAAGAGGAAGGATTCTAGTAAGAATTTGGACGCGAGTGAGAGGGAGTGAAGCGGAAGGTATAATGCTAGATTTGGAATAGTTCGGAATGTGGCCGGTAGCCTAGTGGAAAGAACCAAATTCGATACAACGATGACTAGGAAGAGTCTAGTATTCGGGCCTGGCCGCAATACGAAGCGAGGTAACAGAATGCCAGTGGTAAGCATATAAACTTTAGAAATCGTCTCCTTTTAAGAATTATCACCAGGTCAGTTAAGGGTCGGTTCCGGACATAATCCCGACAAGCCAGAATCCCGACAGGGTCGAAATCCCGACAAGTCAAAATCCCGACAAGGTCGAAATCCCGACAAGGTCGAAATCCCGACAAGCCAAAATCCAAGACAAGGTCGAAATCCCGACAAGCCAAAATCCCGACAGCCGAAACCCACTCTTGCACAGACTAATACAACACTAAGGCGGTGATCGCAGTGACGTCACTAGGGTTAGAATTTACTAATCAGCACCCCCCCCCACGCACATGCGCTGGACTCACGCTGGGCCCACGCACATGGCTGTCTACGCCCATATGTATAGCTTGATCAAAATTATCGACGTTTTTACATCTCTACATTTTACAAATTAATAGTTTTAATCACTAAATCATAACAATTATGCCATTACTGAAATAAATTTTGACAAATTGAAATGACAAAGATTAAAATGGTATAACAGGTCGGTATAAGATTTAGGAAATTCATTTTATTAAAAAAGAAAAAAACACTTACACATTCTGCATACGTTCAAATAGCATATTCAAATAGCATATGGCCATTGTCGTAGCAAGCGGATGGAGACAAAAGGGAGCGCCAGTCCAGCGCATGTGCGTGGCAGGAGGGGGGGGGGTGCTGATTAGTAAATTCTAACCCTAGTGACGTCACTGCGATGACCGCCTTAGTGTTGTATTAGTCTGTGCAAGAGAGGGGTTTCGACTGTCGGGATTTTGGCTTGTCGGGATTTCGACCTTGTCCGGATTTTGGCTTGTCGGGATTTCGACCTTGTCGGGATTTTGACTAGTCGGGATTTCGGCCCTGTCGGGATGTCGGGATTTCGGCTGTCGAGATTCTGGCTTGTCGGGATTTCGGCTGTCGGGATTACGACCCAGACCCGTTAAGGGTAGTATCTAGTATATTCGTAATTTATTCTGAGCGCGTGCAATAAATAAGTACTGTCTATGTCATCACATTTTTAAACAACCTGCTCCTGTTATTTCTGTGAAGTACACAATAAACATAGTTTGATTTTAGTCAGTGCAGTGCCGTGTTATTGTTCTTGGACTGAAATGTATGAATATCAAATACTTTAAGTTAGTGTTAGGTCACTCTTGACATATCGAAGATCCATCCTCGAGAACGACCTCTATGGAAGATAAAGAGACATTGGATCTTAACAATTTTTTCAAGATTTTATTAAATATTTGTAAAAAAATAAATAAAAGCAGAAATGTTATACAGGTGAGCGTTGCATACAGGTTGTATACAAGTTGTATACAGCGTTGTATACAGGTGATTAAAAAAAGATGGGACAGATTTTACGAGGCGGTAGTATACACCAAACCAGGAAGTTTTCGTCATTGTTTATCGGGTCGGAAATGAAACGTAAAGTCGCCAGTGGGCGCTTTATGGTGAAGCCCGATGAGGTGAGGCGGAAACACAAGAATGGTTTAGAAGTTATAAAATGACAGTTAATAAACAATAATTACAGTAATGGCTTGAGAGGGCAAGTAGCCCAGTGGTTAGCGCGCGGGAGTTGCACTCGGTAGACCCGGGTTCGATTCCCGCCACTGCCAAAACTGCCGCCGTGTTCACCCGGAGTACGATCACGTTAAACATGTGGGTCCGTAAGTCCTTTGGAGAGGTTGGTGATAGGGGAAGGAGGTTGCGATCCTTGTGGATGCCTTCCCCACTGGGTTCCGGTCTAAATTGTTTGACACTTCCCGGCCGTCCAAACAGTTACCTTACATCTTTCAGGTAGGTCGGACGGTCTGGGTCTCGGCACTCAACAACAAGTAATGGCTCGAAAGAGCGACCGTTAACCTGAATGCACGTCTCATAGCAGCGATGGATTGAAAAACTCTCTCGAGCAGAGCAGGAATATCGCGCACTTCGGCAGCAGCGGCCGAAATTCTATATCTTCTTCAGATTCAAGAGGAGTGTCATAGACAAGACTCTTAAGATATCCCCACAAAAAGAAGTCAAGACACGCCATCGTGGGGGCCAAGCTATGGGAACTTCCCAACGAGTAAGCTCGCTCCCTGTAACACTTTTACCTTTCATTTCCGACTCGATAAACTTTGACGAAAAATACTTAGTTTGGTGCGTACTACTACCTCGTAAAGTTGGGATCATCTCTTTTAAATCACCCTGTATAGAAGTATAGAGTGTATAAGATCATTGGTATCTAGTCAAATATCTATGGATGTGGGAACAATGAAACTGCACTCTACGGGGAATTTTGGATAAAGAGACGACTGCAGGCATTTGGACTTATTACTTCACTCAATAAGTCTCCGGTCTAACTAAGAAAAACAATTTTTTTTTTCAGAAATTCGACTTTATTCATCAAAATACTCTCAAGAGTGATACATTCATTCAAACGCTCCACTAACTTTTCGATGCCTTTTTTGTAGAACGATTTGTCTTTGCTCTCAAAATAGGCCTCAGTTTCGGCAATCACTTCTTCATTTGAGCCAAATTTCTTTCCCTGGAGCATCTTTCTGATTCAGGTGTGTAGTAATGGATCCATGTTTCATCCATTGTCACATACCAACGCAACAAATCCTTCTTATCTCGCTTGAACAGCTCCAAACAACGCTCTGAATCGTCGACGCGTTGTTGTTTTTGGCCCGGTGTGAGCAAACGCGGCACCCACTTCGAAAGCAACTTACGTATGCTCAAATTTTCGTGTAAAATTGTAGACACACTACCTTCTGATATCTTTAAGGTGTCAGCTATCTTCACTTTACGGTCTTTCAAAACTATTTTGTGGACTTGTTTTATGTTTTCCGGAACAACTGCCGATTTTGGGCGACCAGAGCGTTCAGCATCATCGGTGTTTGTACGACCGCGTTTAAATTCAGCATACCAGTCAATAATAGTTGATTTCCCTGGTGCAGAGTCTCCATAGCGCTTATCAAGCCACTGTTTGGCTTCATCAGTATTTTTCCCCATCAATAAACAATGTTTAATCAACACACGAAATTCTTTTTTATCCATTGTTTTGAAAATTACAAAACTGGGGTCACTAAAACCTCTCTAACCTATAAACTAATTGTCAGAATGTCATGAAATTTTGACACGTATCGTTTGAAGGTTGGTACTATCCAGAAATCATATGGGTCTGTCAACAGTGTTGCCATATATGTGTCAGACCGGAGACTTTTTGAGTGAGGTGTTATTGTTTTATTTGAGGCAGGCGTCTTTTCACATTTTGTAGATTTCAGATGTATTACTTCTGAAGATTTAACGATTCGTATAAGCCGTTCATCTCTCGTTTATTACCAAAATTTACAAAAATATTTTTCTTTTTTTAATTTCAATTTTTTATAATTGTTGATTATATCCGAAAATTCTTTGAACGAAAGAATTTTCAGCAGGGCCCGACTTAGGGCACTGCTGATAACACCCTGCTGATAACACCCGACAATCAGGGCCTAACTGGGGCCCAGGACAGACATTCCTCCGGGGTCCACACTACTGCTCCCAACATATCTGAAATAAACGAAAATATTTTTTCAAAAACAAAATTGTATTGTAGAAACAGGTTTACAAAATGAAGTTCCTGCATATTTTAAAGAAATTTAAATTACAGGCTTTCTTATCATAGCCAAGAAGGCGAATTAGTCCAATAATCCCTATATATGTCTTTATAAAAAAATTTCACTGAGCGAGAAAATTCGGATAATATAAATATTTTTCTCAGAAACGTTAATATTCTGATGTCTCGTTTAATGTGGTCGGCCCCTCTGATGGAGAGGACCGGATAGCTGGCCCTTCATGCACCTGCATTAGCCCGGCCCTGACTATCAGGACCATACAACGTAATTTTATCGTTTAAATACATCTAATACTTGTAGACAAAAAATGAAAATTTAAGAGTATAAGACATGGCTTCCCTTAACTACTGCAAAGTCTTTGATTACAGGGATTAAAACAGTTTAAAACGAAAATCCCGGAAATGGAAAACAAAACTTTTGGAAATTATAACCTTAATCTACATCTATGCCGAGCATAGTTGCCGTTTTTCTTAATGACGATTATAAAACAATAACAAGAAAGATCAATGAAGCATACAGCATTGATTATGAAACAATTTCCAACTTCAATGCAATTTTATTTAAAATTATCTAAAATGCGATACATTCCTCGATAATATTTTTAAAATTATCACAATACTACATTAATTTATTATATTTGAAAACTTAAAACTTCATAAAAGAAAATGAACTTCATTCAAATGGTAGCATTGAAATATAAATTGCCTGGTTTAAACATCTCTAAAATGCGATACATTCCTCGTCAATATTTTTTATACTAGCATAATACTACAATAATTTATTATATTTGAAAACTTAATCGAAAACAAATGAAATTTATTCAAATGACGTCATCGAAATATAACACACCTGGCTCTCTATATAAAAGCAGCATTTCATTCTAACTTTTTTCCATTCATTTCATTCATCACAATACAGTAATAATTTATTTTGTTTAAAAGCTTAAAACCCTGGAGATACAAGTAATTTAACTCTATGCTTAAAACTTCATCGAAAATTTCGTTTGCTTCTCTGTGTCAATGAATGTTTCATTCATATCAGCTATATTGCAGACTCCATGAGTTAAATAATTTTGCTTTAAAGAAATGCAGCAATTTTTATCCAACTCATTCTACATCTTTTGATGTTTACATTTTCCATAAGTGAAAATTAGGCTTCGTTGTAGAAATAATCAAGTTGGATGTTCATTTAAACTCAAATATATTGTAATTGCGTTGTTTCAGTATGTAGATCCACAGAATTTAAGCATAAATAAAGCGGTTTTAGGACGGATACAACACGAAATATGAATTAAAAAGGACTTTAAAAATCACGATTTTGACACAAGATGGATGCCATATTTTATTTTGAAGTGGGTCACGTGATTTCTTCATATAATGGTCACGTGGTCTCTTCATATAAAGGATGTAATTCTTATTTTAATTTTTATTTTAAAAACTGCTGAATATATTTTGCTGAAATTTTTTTTATAAATTTTATGGGATAATTTGAATATTTCCTAAAACTTTTGAAGCAATTTGTGAATTTTAAATTCGCTTAAAAAATGTTTGAAAAATTAGGTCCCATAGGGTTCAGTGTATTTCATTTTTTCAACCCGAGTTCAATCCAAAACTAATTGGGCGATATTATTCATTTATATTCCCATAGGTCCCACAGATCGTCTGAACAACATACTAAAATTTCATTTTGATAAAGTCATTTTTACGGCAGTTATTGTGCTACAGGACAGACAGACAGACAGAACGAACAAAGCCACAAACACTTTTCAACTATGTTGTAAAGTGCTAAAAATGAACAATTTTTATCGGGATAATCTTAAAATCTGTAGAAACGGAAACGTATCTATTTAATGCATATTTACGTGTGGACTTTATAATTACTAAAATCATTGTTCATTGCACTGCCGCTATCGAAAAGATCTTCATAAGTATGGAGTCGGTAATCATAAAAGCTGTAGTAAAAAAAACCTATATATTTAATGCATATATGCGATGCGTATGTACAATTACTAAAATCATTGTTCATTTTAAACTATAGATGTGCTGCCGCTATCGAAAACAGCTTGATAAATATGGTTGTTGTTGTTGAGACTTAGACCGTCCGACCTACCAGAAAAGGGTAAGGTACTAGTTTAGACGGACTGGAAGAGCCACCCAATTTAGACCGCAACCCAGTGAGGGAGGCATCCACAGGCACCGTACCCTCCTTTCCCTATCACCAACCTCTCGGAAAGACTTAAGGATTCACATGATAACGTGATCGTACTCCGCGTCAACACGGCAGCAGTTTTGGCAGAGGAAGTAATCGAACCCGAGCCTACCGAGTGCAATTGCTAACCACTGGGCTACCGCGGCCTTTGACAAATATGGTGTGATAATTATAAAATCTGTAGAAATGAAAACGTATCTATTTAATGCATATATACGTGTGGACGTTATAATTACTAAAATCATTGTTCATTGTAAACTATAGATGTGATGCCGCTATTGAAAAGAGCTTGATAAATATGGTGTGATAATTACAAAATCTGTAGAAACGAAACCGTATATATTTTATGTATGTATACGTATGAACTTTATAATTGCTAAAATTGTTGTTCTTTATAAACTATGGATGTGCTGCCGCTTTCAAAAAGAGCTTGATAAATATGCTGCGATAATAATCATAAGATCTGTAGAAACGAAAACGCATATATTTAACCCCTTGCCTGTGTCACCCGAATCCAGTTCGAGCAACCCCTCTGCGCCAAATTTGGAATGCCCGAACTAACTGACTTCGGGCAAGCGAAAAATCAGTGTTTCTATTCCGTTGATCCCGAATTGAGTTCGTTTTTCTTTATCAAATGCTTTACAATATAATTCACTGTTTCTCCAATAGATGGCGATACTTGTCCACATTTTTTTTGGAAGTAGGCGGGATCAGCTAGCTTGATTAGAGGGGATATACACCGAGTTTATTGTAAAGAGTGTAATGTAGGCTTGTGTACCGTGCCATGTTTTCGTATATATCATACTATAAAAGATTTGTGAAATTCTGAAAAATGATTCTCTGAAATGATTTGCGAAATTCAAAAGATTATTTTACTTATTTTGCTATAATTAAACAATTTTGAGTAAAATATGAATATAAACCATTAATTTTTCACATGTATGTCAAAATATTAAATATAGTAGTTATTTCATATAAAAATTTATATTTTTACAAAATAAAATTTTTCTAACCTTTTTAAATGCACAAAACTGAATCATAAAATTTTTTTCCATTTTTGACACATTCTTCTGAAATATACTCCACAGGCAAGGGATTAATGCATATATACATATGCACTTTATAATTACTAAAATCACTGTTCACTGTAAACTATAAATATGCTGCTGCTATCAAAAAGAGCTTAAAAAACGTGGTGTAAATATAATCGTCGTAAACAACAACAGATAATATAACCTGTGTTTTAATCTATGCATTTTTAAAAGCTAAAGTTTAAAAGAATATCTCAGTATAGTTATCGCCCCAAGCAGATACAAAGTCATTATACCGAGATGCTTTAAAACAGAGCTCGATTTATACTCGAATTCTGTCGAATACATTAATTTGTGGTACTTGAAACAGGAAAGTGTTAAATTAATGCAAAATGTATTTCAGTACCACTAATATTATAAAAATAATTCTTTATAAGAATTAATTTTAAAACAACAATTGTGCCTCATCATTCGGAGCTCAGACTTCGAAGTGTGAGGTTGTGATTTTGCTAAGCTGCTGCTATTACCTTTTGGTGACTTTTCTTGCTTGCGCTTGGGCGTGTTCAATTTACGATAGAGCACGTCGGGCCGAGTAATTTTTCAACTTGACTGTGTGCGGTTTTCCGCCATTTTGTGCTTTCGTGCTATCTCATTTTTTGTATTTACCACGTGTGCCCTACACGTGGTAGTGACTTTTTGGATTGTTCTCAACTGAAGATATGGATTTGGACAAGGATCATCTGGAGCTTACGAGGATCACTGCTAGTGAACTTGATGGAGATTGTGCTCGGCCTCTCAAGGATGCCATGAACTTGTACAGTGACTCTCTGCCGCAGGATGGATCGTGTTTCACGTGGCCAATTGATGTGATGCAAGTCGTCAACTTCTTAGGACTGGTTATCTACACGCTGACTCTGCATATCAGGGATATGCTCAAGAATGGACTCATCGAACAAGAACAGGACCAAGTCTCCCGGATTATAGGTTCGTTCAATTTTGTGTATTCTTTTTTGTCTTACCGTGACATGACTAAATTTAAGGATAGTGAAATGTACGTAATCTTTAAATCATTTGAGGATAGTAATGTATGTGTTAATAATGTTGAAGTTAAAGCTAAACTGCTAGAAATAGGATTAATTAATGAAATTAAACTTTCTGACAAAACTGAAACGGTGGTAAATCCATGTAAAAGGCCTAGGATAGAGGAGTCTCCCACTAAGGGAACGCCTACTAAAAACCAGGATGGAAACTTAAAACCTAGTGATAGTGTTGTAAATGAAAAGGTTAGTGATAGTGTTGTAACTGAAAATGAAAATGTTAGAACTAGGACTTATGCTGAAATTGCTGCACAACCTGTGCAATTTAAAAGTGCACCTAAACCTAAAGCGGTTGAAAATAGTGGAAGAGATAATGTTATGAATGTAGATAAAAAAGAACCAAAAGCAGAGTGTTTTTTCATAAAGTTTAGAGATAACTACCAGGCTCTCCTTAAAAAGCTAAATGAAATAACAGGAAATAAAGTATCTGGAAAATTGACAGGAGATATGCTCAAACTGATACCCAATGACGCTGACTCCTATAGGGTTGTTCAGCGCCATTTGGCTAGCGAGAAAATCCCCTTCCATAGCTTAAACCTCAAAACTGAAAGGCCAAAAAAGGTAGTTTTGAAGGGGCTACCAACTAGCTATGACATCGAGGAGATAAAATTGACTCTAACATCAAATGGATTAGATGTAGTCCGGGTTTCTCAACTGAGAAACACAAAAACGAGATTACCCCTGCCGATCTTTTTAGTCAGCCTTAGGCCTTCCGATGACTGGCAGAGGGTTTACAGACTCACAAGATTAGGGTACTTGGCTGTGAAGGTAGAGGCCTTCAGAGCTAGGGGCTTTAAAATATGCTACCGGTGCCAACAATTCAACCACTCATCGGAGAACTGTAGTATGCCGCCAAAGTGCCTGAAGTGTGGTGAAGGACACTTCACACGAGACTGCCAGAGACCAAGGACAGAGAAGGCGACGTGTGCTAATTGTAATGGAGACCACCCGGCGAACTTCAGGCAGTGCCCGAAGAACCCTTGGAACAAGGGAAAGGCACCGGGGTATGCCCCCCCTCCCCCAAAAAATCAGATACCGCCTTGGAGGCAAAAGGCCCTCGGACCAAACCCCCAGGCACCCCCTCAGGGCTCCTCGCACTTTGTGCCACAGGTAAACAGGCACGAAACTTCAGCACCTACCAGATCGGTGCAAGAGCAGGCCCCCAAACCTTCGACCTCCAGAGAATTGACTCTGGAGGAAGTTAGAGCAGCTACAGCTGCAATTAAAAGAAGATCGGAGGCAGAAAAAGCCAGACAGGCAAAAGAAGCAAAGGATAGACTGGATGGGAAAGTTAAGGAATGGAAAGATACTAAACGAGTCAGGGAGGAAGAAGAGCTCGCGCAAACCCAGCCGTTAGCTAAAACGGGTGATAAAAAACAGAAAACTATCGAGTTCCAAAAGGACACTCACAAAAAAGTGCAAACCGCGGTTGAGGCTGAGGAAATGGAAGCGGAGACTGAACAGGCTGATGAATCTGATGCTGAAAAGATGGAGGATATCCTCAACCTCATCAGAGGATTTATCAGCATGTTTAATCTAGATGACATAAAACGTCTGTTGATGCAGTTCGCAGAGTTGGTGCAAAAAAAGAGCGATCCAATGGTAATGGTCTTTGAGGCCCTTAAAATAATCGCGGACTTTAAAAGTAACAGTGAGAATCAAACCCGTCATGGCTAGGTCCCAAAAGGAATCAATAAAAATAATATTTTGGAATGCGAACGGCATATCTCCAAGAATAAATGAGCTTAGGAACTATGTAAATGAAAATGACGTAGACGCCTTACTAATTCAGGAAACTAGAGTTAGAGAAAGTAAAAAACTAAACATAGCCAACTACTCAGGTTATCATAATCTTAGCTCAAATACTAATGCTAGAACGCCCCATGGAGGGACAGCAATATACATTAAAAGAAATATTCCCCACGAGGAACTAAAAAGCATAAATCTTCAAAGTATAGAAAATACTAGCATAAAAATTAAAATTAATAATACTAGCCCGTTTATCCTAACCTCAACATATGTCAAAAATATGAGTAGAGTAGACGTAGCTGCGCAGCTGGAACTGCTTTTCTCGCGATATCCCAACACGATACTCGCAGGCGACTTCAACGCACATCACCGAGCGTGGGGCTGTAGGAGAGCCAATGCACGCGGAACACAGATACATAGACTGCTGAACACCACAAATACTAACATTATTGCTCCGTCGACACCAACCTGCTTCTCAGGCGCCAGCGGCACATTCATAGACTTTGTCCTAACGCGAAACATAGACTACGCTCACACTATTAGTACCCTGGATGAATTCGACTCGGATCATCTACCGGTACTGGTGACATTCGACCTGAACACACCTCTTCCAGCCTCTTTGGGACAAGATAGGGTCAACTGGGAAGTATTCAAAAGATCACTCTTCGAGCCGCACTTAGCAGTACCTAACATAATGAGTACGGCGGATATTGACTCTGCCACGCACACACTCACAACAGAAATCAAGAGAGCAATTGCCTCTGCTACAACACATCGTGAGTCTCCAAAATCACCCACACTTTCCCACCATGTCAAACAATTAGTCAGGCAAAGGAATAGAATGCGTAAGACATGGCAGGCTAATAGAGATCCCGCCCTTAAAAGGGAGCTTAACAGACTCACGAGCAAAGTCAGGGGGAAATTGTCGCAGAAAAGCAGCAACAGTATAAAGAATTAATCGAATCCCTTAGCCCAGAAGATGTATCGCTCTGGCAATTCGCAAAAAGACTCAGGAAACCTCAAATTAAGCTTCCGCCACTAATGGATGGCGCTAAAATCGCGTACTCAGACGAGGAAAAAGCCGAGGCGCTCGCAAGCCATTATGAAAAACAATTCCAACCAAACCACGATCTAATGTGTCAGGATACCCTAAGAATGGTTAGCCAAACTTTAAATAACTTCAGGAATTCCCCGGTAACGGCTGAGATTAACCCAGTCACCCCGCAGGAGATAGTAGAAATTATCAAAAATCTCAAAAATCGTAAAAGCCCAGGGCACGACAAAATCAGAAATATTGCGGTTAAAAACCTACCCCTAAACGTAATATGTTACTTGACTATCTTAATAAATAAAATATTAAAACTAAACTACTTTCCCAAAGAATGGAAGGAAGCGATAATCATAACAATCCCTAAGCCAGGTGAGGATGCCACAATTCCAGCCAACTACAGACCAATTAGCTTGCTGCCGACACTTAGTAAAATTACTGAGAAAATAATTCTTAAGAGACTGAACACGCACCTTAGTGAGAATGATATCCTCATTCCGGAGCAGTTTGGATTTCGGCCAAAGCACTCCACCTCTCATCAATTGCTGAGAGTGGTAGAGTACATATCTTCTGGACTTAATAGTAAGACACCCACAGCTGCGATTTTTCTGGACATACAAAAAGCCTTTGATAAAGTATGGCACTGTGGATTAGCGTACAAATTGATCACTTTAAAAGTCCCTGACGCTCTTGTTAAACTTTTAATGTCATACTTAAATAACAGACACTTTCAAGTCAGAGTAGGAGGTAACTTATCAACACCCAAGCTCATTAAAAGTAGTGTACCGCAAGGTTCTATCCTGGGCCCGACACTCTTTAACATATACCTGAACGACATCCCCAGGACTCCAAACACAGAGCTGGCACTCTATGCAGACGACAGTGCGATACTTGCAAAACACCCCTATGTCTCAGTAATGCACAGACAGCTACAACAACACTTAGACATACTCCAAACATGGCTGGAAAAATGGCGAATAAAATTAAACCCCAATAAATGTCATTGGATTTATTTCTCTAGAAAACGTAAACCTCCGCCGCCTCTGTACATAAACAACCATGCCCTAAAAGCGGAAAAATCTACTAAATACCTAGGTGTAACGATAGATTCCCACCTAACCTGGAAACAGCACGTAACGAACTTAATCAAAAAAGCGTATATGGCCACAGGAGCCTTATACCCAATGATAGGAAACGGAAATCTAAGTTATCAAAATAAACTCCTAATTTATAAATCGGTCATCCGCCCGGGAATGCTGTATGCAGCACCCGTATGGGGATATGCCTGTAAAACTACAATAGACCTCCTAGAGACAAAACAAAACAAAATCCTACGGATTATCAGGAAAGCTCCCAGGTACTTAAGAAACTCGGTAATTAGGAATGACTTCAAAATAAAAACTGTTAGAGCCCAAATTAAAAAGCTAGCGCTTAAATTTTACAGAAATTTGCCATCCGTTCCAAACGAACTTTTATTCAATCTGCATGACTATGATCATCGCAAGGCCAAATCTCGTAAGAGACCCCGCGCTGTTCTGAACATCGATAATCGGAATTAAAAGATCCCACCTCAAACATCTGATTTTTAAATAAAACTCGCGACTATTATTTTATAATTAAAAATAATATATTAAATAAATTTTATAATTATTTTATAATAAAAAAAAAAAAAAAAAAAAAAAAAAAAAAAATCTAAACTCTAAACTGCCAAAACGCTAGGTAACCCTTAGATCTGCATCAACCTCCCAAACTGCTTAAACTCTAAATGTGCAACAAACTGCCACACTAGGAGCTAGGACAAATAATAAAGTAGTAAATAAAAACCTCGAACCTCCAATTAGGGTCACTGAATTAATGTCACAGTTTGACGATAAGAACCACATATTGAAACTGGAGATTAAAGGCGCTTCGCGCCTGGTGCTCTGTCTTGTACGACACTACGACCAATTGTGCCATTATCCTATATTACGTTTTTCATTCTAGTAAATTGCTTTGATTGAAAAAGCGACGAATTGCACAATCTGAGAATTTCGCAAGCCAGCGATGGTAGATCCACGGAGCACCCAGCGCAGAGCGCTTTAATCTCCAGTATGTGTCTTCGTGTGTTGAAGATTCAGTATTTGAATGATATCGAGCTGAAGGTGAAGTCCCCGCCCCCAAGTGGGCGGGTGCAAGAGCTGGGTCCAATAGAAAATTTGAATCAGTTGCGAGGTTGGAACGATACATCATGTAGATGGAATGAGACCCTTCGATAAAAGCCAGCCAAAAAGAAAAATTTTAATTTGGGGGGATCTGGGGTTTTTGAAGATCTGAGATAAGGTTGACAAGATGGAAAAGTTTATTAAGAGGATCATCGTTAGATTTGAGGATGATAGTGATTTGGTTAAGCAGATTTTGGAAGTTATTGATATTAAACATTTTTTGAATTTCTTGGAAGAATTTAAGGAGTTGGATCTCTGAGAATTTCGCCTGCGTACGCCACTCTTTTAAATCAAAATTATTTTGAAAGAAGTGGTAGTTGCAGTTATTAGTTATTGGTCTTTCCAGCAAGCTGCCTTGATTAAAAAGACTGCGTATTGTACAATCAGAAACCTTTCTCCTCAACTTATCACTTTTCTTAAAATGTGTGTATGCCACTAATATTATAAAATCCTATAGTATATAAGGATTCTAGCAGCCGAGGTGTATAAAGGACTTCATCATTTCGAGAGGACTTCATCACTTCCCTTGCCCCTGACGACAACTCTATCTGGAACTTTTATAAAAAAAATCAAAAATAAACACGCCCGTACCACTCACATTGAAACCAACAACGGCCCCGCTTACAAAAATTCAGAAATAGCCAACGCAATTGCAGACTCATACGAAAATCAATTTACCATAAATACCGAATTTAACTGCCCTGAGATAGAGGACGAAGTGCACAAAATCACCAATCTCTTTTTGGCTCGCCCACCGACCAATGAAATCACTCCAACCACACCCAGCGAAATAATCGAAGAAATTAAGGCTCTCAAAAACAGAAAAGCGCCAGGGTATGATAATATAAGCAATAAAGCCATAAAATCCCTCCCGATAAACCTAATTTACTACGTAACCCAGCTCCTTAACGCAATTTTAAAATATAAGCATTTCCCAAAAAAATGGAAACTTGCCGTTATCATTCCAATTCTGAAACCAGGCGAGAATCCCACCAATCCAAAAAGCTACCGGCCCATCAGTCTACTCAACACAATTAGTAAGCTAGCGGAGCGTATTATACATAAAAGGCTTAAAATCCACATAATTAATCAAGACATCATCATTCCACAACAATTTGGCTTCCGCCCCCAACATGCAACAACACACCAGCTACTTAGGGTCACGGAGTTCATCTCGGAAGGGCTGAACTCCGGCCTAACTACTGGGGCCATACTTCTGGACGTGGCTAAGGCGTTCGATCGCATCTGGACAAAAGCACTCATATACAAATTAATTAAGCTTGATTTTCCAGATGCAATAATTCATCTAATACACTCCTACCTTAGCCACAGATCTTTCACCGTCCGCATAAACAACACACTTGCCACACACAGAAACATAGGTGCCGGGGTCCCACAGGGCTCCCAATTGGCCCCGACATTATTTAACCTTTACGTAAATGACATACCATACTCCCCCCACACTAAAATAGCACTTTATGCGGACGACACTGCCCTCTACACCAGATCATCTAATTTTAACTTTGTACGCTCCCGCCTCCAAAAACACGTGGACACACTCTCAGCCTGGTTTCGGAAATGGAAGATAAAAATAAATGAAAAAAAAAACAAATTGCATACTATTCACCAAAAAACGTAACCCCCCCCCTCCCCAATAATCATCAACGAAACTCCCATCCCTTATGTAAAAACATGCAAATATTTAGGCCTTCATTTTGACTCCAAATTAACGTGGAATAACCACATAACCCAAACAATCAAAAAGTTCAACAAAGCAAAAGCCAACCTCTTCCCCATCCTTCACTCACCTCATATCAATATAAAAAATAAAATCCTACTGTACAAAACAGTACTTAGACCCATCTTATTATACGGCGCACCTGTATGGGGCTTTGCAGCTAACACCCAAATCAAAAAGATACAAAACAAACAAAATTTCACCATCAGAGGAATTAGAAGGGCGCCCAGATTTCTACGGACGGACGTAATCCATAACGACTTTAACTTAAAATCAATAAAATTTGAAATTAGAAAATTAGCAAATAACTTTTTTAGCAACCTAACTGCAGTTCCCAACCCCGAATTACAAACCCTTAACGAATATGACCCCCACCAATGGAAGTTCCGTAAGCGTCCGAGATACTCTACCCTGCTATATGATTAATCTTGGGGGGGGGAAAAAAAAAAAAAAAAAAAAAAAACCTCTCTGTTACTGGACTAACACCCTTGTAACTCTTTCTTTGATAGAGTGGCAGATAAAACTCTCCATTAATTAATACTCATCTCATAAGAATATCAAATCTGAAAATTAAAATATTGTGTGGCCCCCTTTTTTTTGGCAAGGGAAAAACGACTTATGCTTTCTATTTACGATATTTAATAAGAAAAATCAGATATTTATAAATTTTATACAAATCAAATATTATTTATTATTGTCACTTCTCCCTGCTTTACTACCTGATCCAGAATACCAACAACCAATCACTTTTCACTTCATCCTGGCCTCGGCCTGATCTAACCCCGCCCCTTTGGAGCAATTTAATCATTGATTGTTATCATTGTACTACCATACAGGAGATACAGCACTTTGTGCTAGGTGCTCCGGAAGAGTGTTCAAACACGAAATAAGAGAGGTGTATAAAGGTCACGTAGAAAAATAGAAGTGCATATGGGGGATATAAAAATGCCATTTGTTTCGCGGTAAAATAACAACTTACTCCTCACCCCGTGCTGGTACATGTTAGTAAATCTCATTTTGGTGCGAAATAACAGTAAAATTAAAAACAAACAAGAAAGATCACTCATGCATAAAGCATTGATTATGAAACACTTTCCAACTTTGTAATTTTTATCATAGTTTTGCATAGTAAATCCCGAGCAACACCCGGTAATCGCTGCTAGTTATGTACAGGGTGTCCCAAATTAAACTACACATTTCCGAGAAGGCTACAGCAAAAACTATTCAGCAGAAAGACATGAAATTTGAGGAATGTCGTAAGGAGATGACGGGAATTTTTTCTATGGCAAAAAAAGTTAGTTCAAAAACCGCCAACATTGGGCGTATAATATCTTTATACAGAATATATAACATGAACTGCATAATGTATCAGTCTATTGAAGACAAAACATGTTCAATATGATGGCCCTACAATCTGGAATCGTAACATAGAATGTTCAATGGTTGATTGCTGTATATGAGTCGGAATGTTACACTCATGGCGTGCTACTCTGTCTTTAAGATCTTATGGGATATCGGTAGACCAAGTCTTTGAGATATCCCCAGAGCCAAAAATCGCATGGATTCAAACTGGATATCTTGCAGGCCATATCGTAGGAAAATGACGGCTGATGATTCTATCATCAGAAAAGTGGCTCCTGAGCATTTGTTTCGCACAAGTGACTATGTCTAGAGGCATAAACACTATTGATTACACTGCATCTTGCATAAACACTATTGTTTTAACACGTTGATGTGCCAGCAGAGCAGGAATGATGAAATTCTCCAATAAGGATGCATAACGTTACTTGGTGACAGAACACGTTACAGGACCTGCGGGTCTGATCTCTCAAAAAAAAAAAATGGTCCCAAAATGAATGTAGCAGTAAAACCACAGCATACCGTTACCTTAGAAGAGTATAACGGAACTTGTAGACACTCATGTGGGCAAAAAAAAAAACACAAATAGCAACCTCTATTGGTGGTTTTTGGAACAAACCTTTTTTTTTTTTTTTGCTCTAGAAAAAATGCCCATCATCTCCTTATGACACTCCCCAAATTTCAGGACTTTCTGTTGAATAGCTTTTGCTGTAGCCCTCTCGGAAATGTGTAGTTTAATTTGAGACACCCTGTATATAAGGAAAGTAAATATATCGCGACATTAGCCGTAGCAACTGATTTGCTCTCTTTTTCCCAATTTAAATCATGTAATTTGTGGAACTAACCCTAGTACCATTTATTATTGGTCCAATTCTTGTATTCTTTCTCCAATTCTTTCTAATAAATACATTAGAAATATTTCCAATGCAAACCCTATTTTGGAAAAATATTGGAGTTATATTGGCCTCCAATATTGGCTAATATTTTCACTACAATATAACGCCAATATTTGTGTTACATTGGAAACATTTCCATTCAAGCGCCAATATTGGCGTAATATTGTTACAGTATTGTCCTAATACTTTTAGCCAATAGCGGGCCAATTCTGTCAAAATGTATATATATATATATTGGTCCAATATTGGCTGCCAATGTTGGACCAATATTGGATTGCAACTACCGATATATTACATGTTGAGTGTCCAATTTAAATTCCTGCGAATTCATATTGTAATGGTGTTTTTATTGACGAGCAATTTTTATTGCCGAACTTCGGCAATTCCGCCAGTCAATCTTACTTTAGGCTCCTCCTCTTTAACGAGTTCCTTCTTTCTAATCTCGCCGATTTGATTTCAGAAAGCATTCTTTGGTGTGTTTTTCGTATAATTTGAATCGTTTATATCCTAAAGGTGTCTGTAATTTGTTAAAAGTTCTATTATTATTTTTCCATCTCCAGACTTTAGAAATTCCTCCCGACAATGATACTTTAGGCCCCGCCTTTCTAAAACGCCTCTCCTTTCAAATACCGCCCAATTCATTCCAAGAAGCATTATTTAGTGAGTTTTTTTTTTTTTTTTTTTTTTTTTTTTTTTTTTTTTTTTTTTTTTCATTCTGCTTCTTGACGCCGAGCCAAGAGGTTGTGCTTTTCTTGAGCTCTGAGAATGAGAACATCGCGTACGCTACCGGTCCTTGAGTTGCCTCCGCATGACATCACCTTACCTCCGGACCCTGCTGAAGGAGAAATTTCAACCCAGATGATGAAAAATGTGGACGAAAGCATTGAGATGACGGATTGGGCCATTGAAGAGGCTGAATATCTCTCAAAACTTACCCTTAATGCTGACCCTAGAGCTGAAGCTACTAGACTGCGGGAAGTAATTGATGAAAAGATATTCCTATGGAGGAAAGCTGATGATAACCTGGATAGAGAAAGATTGAAGGATATAATTGACAAGTGTGAGAATACACTTTCCAAACTTATTGAAGCCAACAACTTGCCCAAGTATGGTGAGTCCTGTCGGAGGCTTTCCTCCGGCAGTTATTTGATGTCTTCTAACACCCCTAACCATGATACTGCCTCCTTGCCTGACAACTGCAATCCTAATGTTACTGTATCTAAAAATGTAAATATTTCTGTAAATTCTAATGCTTGTATACCCAAAAATCTCAATACTGTAAACTCCAGTGTTTCCAAAAAACACACCCTAGGTCTTGATGATGAGGGATATCAAAAACCGCAAAAGCGGCATACTGCAAGTTTAAGATCTGCAACTCTAATTAGCAACCCCTCTACCTCTAATGTTGTAAATATTTCTAAAACTAACTTTACTGATAAATTACCCGAAGAAGAAAATATTGAAGAGACTCCCAAAAAAGAACGTAAACCTCCACCCTTCTTTATAGCTATTACCACTAGCTGGTCGAAACTGATAAATGACATCAAAAAGATAGTCCCAAATCTAACTTCTAAACTCACTGGATCAGGTGACTTTATCAAGGTCCATGTAAATACGAGAGAGGATTACCTTAAAATACAAAACTTTCTTTTAATCAACAAGGTGGAGTTCAAGTCCTACCTCCTTGATGACCAAAAACCGTTGAAAGTTGTTGTCAGGGGACTTCCGATCTGTACAGAAAGCACGGCTATTGCACGTGAACTAGAGTGTTTGGGTCTCAAGCCCATTAGTGTCACACAATTAGCTAGAGGCCCAAAGACCAAAAGAGTGAATATGCCGTTATACTATGTACAGATTGCCAAGACTCCTGTCAACGAGCAAATATACAAATTGAACAGCTTATTTAACATCATTGTTACTGTGGAGAAGTACCGTGGACCAAAACAAATTGTCCAATGTTTTCGTTGTCAGTCATTTTTCCATACCAGCAATGCCTGCCACATGCCACCTAACTGTGTGAAGTGTGCACAGCCACACCTCACCAAGGACTGCACCAAAATCTATGAGGAACCCTGCAAGTGCATTAACTGTGGGGGACAGCACCCTGCTTCTTTCAGAAACTGTCCTAGATTTCCTAAACTAAAAGCTCCAACTATATCTCTCCCTAAATCTAAAACTACATCTGCCTCACCTGTGAACTCCACCTTCGTCCAAAAGCTCGTGAACCCACAACGGTCATATGCCAATGTCGCAGAAGGACGTAGTGAGGAGCCCAAAAAGACATATAATGTCAATCCAAAAACAGCAGCAAACCAAGGAGCACACATTAACAATGCTGCAGATGACTTTTTAAATTATCTATTTAGATTTGAGGATAGATATGGTATGGAAATTACCAGTCGAGCATTTAAAAATGCTCTTCCTGCCATGCGGTCTGCTCCTACCGAGATAGACAGGGTAAATATAATCTATGAGAGTGTTTTTGCTCTCATAAATCAAGGTTAGCCCCCCTCTTTCGGCCATGGTTGTGCCCTTACGAATCTTGAAGGATCTTACCATTGGCATTTGGAATGCCAATGGACTTAGAGGTAAAATCCAGGAAGCTAGGGACTTTTGTATAAACAATAACTTAGATCTGTTCTTGGTCCAAGAGACCCATTTTAGTCCAGGGAAAAACTGTAAAATTGCTAATTATGATCTTTACAATGATGACAGGAGACATATTAGCAATAACCCTGCGGGAGGTACTGCTATTTATATAAATAGTAAAATCAACCATAATCGCATTCCCACTCCTCCTCTTCAAGTTGGTGAAGCTACTATACTGGAGCTCAACCTTTCTAATAATCCGACCCTGACCATTGCGTCTGTCTACTTCCACCCTAATGCTAAAGCTGGTCCTGTCATTGCTGATTTAACTACCCTTTTCAAAATTTCGCCCCATGTAATAGTTGCTGGTGATTTTAACGCTAAAAGCCAAGCCTGGGGTTGTCCTCGAGTTGATGTTCGAGGTTCCAAGCTTAAGCGCTGGGCCGACGAGCACAACTATGAGATTGTAGCTCCGGGTGAACCCACCCACCTTAATAATACTATAGATTTTGCTATCACCAGCAACATTCCTTATACATATTGCATGGAGGCTTTCAATGAACTTCCTTCTGATCATCTCCCTATTATTTATACTTTAGAACTTAATAAATTTGATCTCAGAAACTCTGCTAAACTTCAAACAAACTGGAAAAAATATAAAACTCTTCTTGCAAACGAAATCCCACCCCCTCCTGTTGCTAGCTCCACGGACCAACTGGACGCAGAGGTAGAAAAATTTGAAGATATGCTTCGTAATGCCTACTCTGCGTCCTCTCGGCCCAAGGAGACTAAAGTCGACTTTTATAGATTACCACAGGATATCCGGGAGATGATCAAAGAAAGGAATAGGCTACGTAGAGCTTGGCAGGCCAGCCGTGACCCCTGCCTTAAGCGTGAACTTAATTTCTCACGTGCCCAGGTGAGATCACGTCTTAAGGCTTTTTCTAGTGCACGATGGAACACATATGTTGAGTCCTTAACGACGAAAGACAACACCATTTGGAGGGCTGCCTCACATTATCGCAGGCATAAAACACACCTACCGACCCTTGAGGGTCCTAATGGAAGGGCCATCTCCAACACCCAAAAGGCTGAACTGCTTGCAGACAGTCTTAGAAGTCAGTTTGAACCACATCATGATATAATCGATGCCAGAACGGTATCGATTGTTGATCCCAAGGTTGAACAATTCCTCTCTTCACCTACACCTAGAACCATGATTGATGTTACCTATGCTGAACTGCTTCCTCGTATTCAAAAACTTAAGAAGAATAAAGCTCCTGGGAAGGATCTTCTCTCTCCTAATATGTTAAAAAATCTACCTAACCTTCTTAAAAGTTATCTTGCTAAACTCTTTACTCTTCTTTTACACTTTAACTACTTCCCGAAGGCTTGGAAAGTTGCTATTGTAGCACCTATTCCCAAGCCTGGTCTTAATCTAACTCTTCCGGTCAACTATCGACCAATCTCTCTTCTCTCCTGTCTTTCTAAGCTCTTCGAGTATGTGATATTGCGGCGCTTGGATGAGTTCTGCGACCTGAACAATATTATGATTCCTGAGCAGTATGGGTTCAGAAAGAAGCATTCTACTGAACACCAGCTTCTCCGGGTCGTTGAACTCATTCATGAAGCTCGTAGCATACAAGAAAGTACCTCTATAGTTTTTATTGATATCCAAAAGGCGTTTGATAAGGTATGGATAAACGGTCTGTTATTCAAGCTTATCAAACGCTCTTTTCCTCCTGATCTTATTAAAATTCTTCACTCGTACTTAACAGAGCGTAGCTTTGTAGTACGAGTCTCTAACCTTCTCTCCTCTCCCAGGAATATTCTTAGCGGGGTCCCTCAAGGCTCTCTTGTTGGACCCAGATTGTTCAACCTATATATTAATGATATTCCTCGTTCCCCCGGTGTCTCCCTTAGCCTCTATGCTGATGACACGGCCCTTATCGCACAACATAAACAGACACACATTGTGCATGACCTTCTTCAAAATTATCTTCATGACATGACGCAATGGCTTACAAAATGGCGTATAAAAGTCAACGTAAGTAAATGTGCTGCAGTCACCTTCCCGCCCCCTAGGGAACCCCCAAACACTAATTTAATATTGAATAATCAGCCTATTCCCTGGCAATCCTCTTACAAGTACCTTGGAGTGTACTTTGATTCAAATTTAACATGGAAGCAACACATTTCTGAAACTTGCAGGAAAGTGAAGCTTTCATTCATCCAGCTTCGTCCCTTATTGGCTAGAAATAGCCGCCTGTCAATCCGTAATAAGTTATTATTATACAAGTCCTATATACGTCCAATCATGACGTACGGTTCACCTATATGGGGTACCGCAGCCGAGATTCACCTTAGGAAACTTCAAGTTATTCAAAATAACGCTCTGCGTTCGTTTGCAAATCTTCCGAACTACGTCCGGTTAGAAATTTTGCACAAAGACCTTCAAATTAGGCCTGTTTTGGCACACGTCAAAAAGTTATCCATTAAATTTCATCGAGGTCTTAGAAGTGTCAATAATCCTACGTTAGACAGTATCCATCGTTACAATCCTCGTGGCACGAAGGCGCGAAAGCGCCCTCGGTCGTTACCTGGAAGGCCTGTACGAGATATTTATTTCCGCCCTAAAAAGCGGATTCGTCTAACATAGTTTTATACTTCTCTCTGTTTCATGGTGCAACCCTCTAGCTTTTTCTGTCCTATCCCGTGCATTTGGGAAAAATCGCGTACTTCACAAGCTTATCTAAAACCATTTCTGTGTCGGACTCTCATTGCTCAAGGCCCTGCACCTCTCTTGGTGCAAATCTGTTTCCCCATTCTTCCTCTTCTCTACTGTGCGTCCGCTTGGGCCTCAGTCCTTTCTTTATGAAGACTTGGGTATCGGCATAATGTTGTCTTACACCCGAGCTTCCCTTTATTTTCTTCTTTCAACTTATGAAATCCTTTTTCTTGATCTTCCTTTTCGCCTGAAGTTTAAAGGGGGGATTTTATCCTCTCCTGGGCACTTCACTAAACCCACCCTGCCTTGAGCCTTGAGCTTAGTGAGTTTTTTTTCCGTATAATTTGGATCTTTTATATGCCACAGGTGTCTGTAATTTGGTAAAAGTTCTATTATTATTTTTACATCTACAGATTTTAGCAATTCCTCCTGGCAATGATACTGTAAGTCCCTCCTTTCTAACAAGTCCCCCCTTTTTAGTGCCGCCATATTTCAGGAAGCATTCTTTAGTGTGTTTTTCGTATAATTTGGATATTTCATATCCCACAAGTGTCTGTAATTTGGTAGAAGTTCTATTATTTTTTCCATCTCCAGATTCTAACGTAATTGAGCTGCTTCGACGTGTTTGCATTACAGTCGCCATCGCCATCGCCATCTTGAATGCAAATGATAAGAGGAAAGGCGGAGCGTAGTGACGTCCAATTTTGTCGTCCTCTGATTGGGTCGCCGCTCAGAAATTGAGCAATTTGTATTGCCGAGTACGAACGAATTGCAACAATTCGGCGGCAAGATTTCTTCCCATTGAAATGTATGGTGTTGCTGAAAAATTGTTGGAAGGAATTGCTCCGTCTAATAACACCATTACAAACGTGTAAAATGCTCTTACTGGAGTCTCTTTTGAAAACCAGATGGTCAAAGCACGAGTACAGGCAATTTTTCCTACGAAGTGAATCTAGGGTTGCCATATGCTGAAGTTTGAAGGGATTTTAAAGATTTGGTGATTTATCGTTAATTTGGCAACATTTGACGACATTTTGGAGGTTCTAGATTTACCTCGAAATAACGAATATTTTTAAAGATACGAGAGATTTCTAAAAGTTTCTACAGAGCGTGCATCATCAATCAGTTGAAGCCGCAGTTGACGTAATATGAGCTAATTGAACTGTGACAGACGTCAATGTTTTGTGAACAGTATCAGTTGTTATGCGAGATTAGTAGAGCATTTAATCGATGTTTTACTATACCTGACAGTTGTTTTGATAACTTGTTATATAGTAACCGAGCTATTTGCTGCAAATTGTTCCTGTTTATGCTGTGCTTGTAGATAAGTGTGTCAGTTACGCAGAAATGAAATTTAGATTTATTCTTATATCCCCAGCGGACACCCATAATTTCAGCAAATACCTTGCAATAATATACAAATTTTATTTTGGAAGATTTGGATATCAAAAAAATGGTTTATGCTCTTGATAAGTGTATAATTGTTTTCTTGCGTTGACTTGAATACATTCACATACAATAATACGATAAAATAAATTCAAGATAAAATTTATTATATTTATAGTGAACAAATAGTTAAGTGTTTCATAAGTTTACATATCTGTTTTCATTGTTGATTAATGCAGAAGACTGAACACGCAGAAATTAAAAATATGTTTACTTGAACCACCAGTATATTTTATGAGCGTCATAACAGTTACTTATAAGAAAGGAAGCTTTACTGAAAAATAGGTTCCGACGTCGTGCTACTATCTGCGATTGTTTTGTTTCATATAAATCATAAATAATCATGGAATTATTCTATGTCGGTTGGATTCGAATAGTGTGGATGAATTTCTATTGAGTCGATTTGGATCGTTTAATTTCGATCGACTCAACTGAAGGAAATCCAAATGACAATCGAATCATCTCGTTATGTCGAATCGCGCGAACTCTGGTGGTTTCCTTTAGTTGAATGGTAGTAATTAATTGACTTACTAGTAAATTGGATTGATGGAGATCTACCAATCGGATACCATAAATTAGAAATGTATCATAGTATTTGAAACTTTTCGACAATGAACAAATTCCATTGTTTTATCTCTGTTTGGATTGAATACAGTCCTGGGGCCCTACATTGAATCGAATACATCCTAAATTGAGGTAGAACATAGTGGCATATGTTGTGGCGCCAAAATGTGAGCAGATATGGTGGAGAAATGAAAGCAAATCGTATTGTGTTAATCGACACGTGTACGCATGTCGGGGCACTTGTGGTTAGGAATACGAAGTTTATCTAGAGGAGCGTCCTTCGGCTCCTGTAATATTTTTCAATTTTTTCAATTTATTTTCATAGTTGTAATATTTAGTACTATTAAGGAGTAATTTGTGTCCGTTCACAACTTTCTCGATTAATTCTCATAAATTCTACAAACAACTTGGAAATTCGGCATCCAGATGCATGTTTCTGGTGAAATGAAAATATACTTTATGTAAAAATTCTAACATTTAAATTTCGAAGGTGTGTGTAGGAGTGCGTGTGTGCATTAAATATACTCATTTCAAATTCAAATACATTAAAATTAATGAAGTAAGATATCAAATGAAATGCGCTACATGACTTTAAAAAATGTAAATTCTTTTTTTTTTATCGAAGAGATGGGGATATTTAAATTCAGACAAAAAATAAATTACATTTGAATCGATGTATAAGGAAATTTAACGAAAACATTAATCATGACTTGGCGAAAAACTCCAATGCTTTTAAATGTGTATTGAGTAGTAGGCTTTTAATGCTTTTAAATAGGTAATGCTTTTAAATGTGTATTGAATAGGTAGGAGAGAATAAGACAGATGAATCAGATATATTAATCTGCCGTTCGCACTATGTAAGTTTGTTTGTCAGTCTCCATCCTTCTAATGTCTGTCACCGGTTCCGTAATAGCTTTTTAATATATAAATTACTCTGTGTGATATTTTATTTGCTATGATAAATTTTGAGATCATCATTATAACCATCATCTATCACAAAATTAATATATCTGTCACCAGACACATCCTCATTTCACATCATCCTTAATCTTCTGCATTCTTTATCATTTTGTGTTAAGCAATTTTCTTTATGTATTATAATTTCAAATAAATTGTATAAAAACACGAATCGTCTTTTTGCTTTTAGCTTTTTTTGTCTATTTTGTATAAACTAATTTTAAGCCCAGATGGTTACAGAGAGTGTGGACTTACTGATTAAAGGATATTGTTTACAACAAAAAGTGCCTCACAATTGGCACTCGCTGAGCTCTAGCGATTGATAAATCATCTCAGATTTGTAATCTAATAAACAAATTTTGACCGAATTTCAAATCATCTTTTCGCAAGCAGTGTAAAGTAGATTGTTACAAGTCTGGGCTTGCCCAAAGCAAATGGTTATATAATTATTTATTAATTATTCAGGTGCTGCAATTCAGGGTATAGAACAATTACAAAATGCAAGTGATTAGTGTTCAATCCTCAGTTTCAGAAAATTATATATTTAAGCCCAAAATGTAGCAAAATCAACAGTAATTTAATATTCTGTAATTGACGCTCGACCCATAAAATATTAAAGCTCTGAATCAGATCGGAAGGATTTGAAGTCGTCTGCGAACATTTTTGTATAAAGAAGATATAGAGCAACTAGCTGCTGTATCCTCAAATACCGGTTACTAAATATAGAAAAAATCTGATGTGGGCAGCACATGACTTTCCTTATATAATGCAATGAATTTACTCCTTTTACAGTAAAAAAATAATGTATAAAATCCACGGTATTTTGTTTTTAACGTTGAATTGTACATTTGGCGATTTTCCGGATGACAATATGTAAAACTATTTCAAAGTACCCAATTAACTTATATTCCGCCCAAGTCTAAATCATATTGATATCATCTTATCAATATGGATAGCATTTTCATTAAGCAATATAGTTCATATATTAAATTATTTTAATAATTAATTCATCAATTAGGCGTCATTTTCATTAATTTAGCGTCATTTTTGAAATGTTGAAGATATTTTCGTCAATTTGGAGAGAAAGATCGCTATGTTGGGGATATTTAATATGCAATAAACATATGTTTTCTTACATATGTACTACTAAGTTTAAGGCACATTACTTTAGATGGTCCATAAAAGTTCAACATTAAGAAAACCATTGTTTACTTGACACCAAAAATTTTCGAAAAGAGATTTCACTTGTTCACAGAATTATACATTATATTCAAAAGATCTTTGTACCATAATATAATTGTACAAAACCCAATATTATCTTTTAAAGTATATCTAATATCTGGTGTCACATAATTTAAAGCGTAAGAGTGTAAAGTATGAATTCCATTTTAAATGAAGTTAAGTGCAATTTTCCAATCCCGTCTGATCCTGGATTCCCGGGATTGAAAAATTCTTAACCAGGTATCGTGGTAATGTAAAAAGCATGCTGCATTGCAATCCCTAATATACATATATATAACAAACATCGATCATATTTGACATTTTCCTCAAAGACGACCATAAAACGATAAAGCCAGGATGAAACATGCATAGAAAATTCTTCGAATGAAGGATTTATTTTTATTTATTTATTTATTTATTTATTTTTTTTTTTTTTTTTTTTTTTTTTTTTTTTTTTTTTTTGCAAAGTAGACAAAACTAACGTGGAACATTCAGGGAATAAACTTTCACCCAAGCGTGGCACTATGCTCTACGTTTTTAATTAACGTAAAAGAAATTATCGCTACCTTTTTAACACTTTACAACATAGTTGTAAAGTGTTCATGACTTTGTTTGTTCTGTCTGTTTGTCTGTCGTCCGTTCGCTTGATCACTGCCGTAAAAATAACTTTATCCAAATGAAATTTTAGTATGTTGTTGAGACTGTCTGTGGGACATGTGGGAATGCAAATGAATAATATCACTAAATTTCATTCGGATTGAAAAAATGAAATACATTGAACCCCATAGAATATAATTTTCCTAACATTTTTTAAGCAGAGTTAAAATTCACAAATTGCTCGAAAATTTTTAGAAAATATTCAAATTCTGACGTAAATAATGTAAACAATTTCAGCAAAATATGTTAGGTAGTTTTAAAAATAAAAATTGAAATAATAATTACGCCCATATTATATGAAGAGACCAAGTGACCAATTTCAAAATAAAATATAGCATCCATTTTCCCCTGTATAAAAATCGTGATGTTTAAAGATCTTTTAAATTTATATTTAGTGTTGCATCCGTTGTCAAACCTCTTTATTTTTGCATATTATCTGTATCTAAATTCTGTACCAACGCAATTACAATATTTTTATTTTAAATGACCACCAACGATTATTCCTAAACGAAGCCTAATTTCTATAGCATGTAGAATGTAAACAAATCAATTGTAAGATGAGTTGTATAGGAATTGCTGAATTTTTTTCACGCAAAAATATTTAGTTCTGGAGTTTGAAATATAAGTGATATGAATGAAATATTCATTGATTTTGCATTGAGAAGCAGACGATTTAAAGCATTGCCATTTTCAATGAAGTTTTAAGTTTCCAAGTATTAATTTATTATAGTACTGTGATAATTAAAAAAATATCAGTGCTGAATATATTCCATTTAAGAGATGTTTAAATAAAATTGCTTTTCAGATGAAGCGTGTTTCATAATCAATGCTTTATGTATGATTGATTTTTCTTGCATTAATTTCACATTTCTCATACTGAAGACAAATGTTAGACCGTTCCTATTTGCTAGTTATGGTGATTTAGTATTTTGCATTTATATTTGCGTATACTTGCGTCTTTTTTTAGATATTTTATATATTTTGTGTTTATCTGTGTATCAATATGAGTAGGTATATTTTTTTATTTAACCTGTTCTGTGTATTTCAATTCAAAATAAAATTAAATTAAAAAGAACAATTTTTGTCCGGATAATTAGAATATCTTGATAAACAACACTATAAGAAGCTTGAGAAAAGAATTCAAATAAAAATAAGGCAACAATGCGTTGCTCAAGTTGCAGATCCCATTTCGACAATAAGGACTTCCTATTCTGTCCCAGTAGCTCAACGACAGACAATTTGTTGGCCAGTACGAAGATCCAAGGTTCGATTCCAGCCTGGGGTATCGAAGTTCTTTACACTGGTTCCCAAACTAATCGATCCTTAAGATGAATGCTCTGGAATATCGCCCTCACAGCAAAGATCGTCACATGTGTGACAGTGACGTTGTAGCCACGTGACACCTGGGTCACAACATGACATCAAATTTGTGACTTCTATGCGACGTTACGTATTAGTAACTTTGTAACTTCTTTATGACTATATTCTGTGACGTTTCCACAATGTAATTAACACGTAACAATGTGACGATGTTACAATGACAATTACAATGTGACGTCACACACAAGTAAATATGTGACATTAAGAACGGCCATGAAAATGTCCAAAATAGCGAGGTTGTGACCTCAATATGACATTGCAGAGACGTACTGCGACGTCCTGTGACGTCTCAAAGTCACAGTGTGGCGTAAATCTTACGTCACTGTGAAATAAAATGCTGTTAGGGACTTTTTGCTAGTTTTTCCTCAGGTTAGTCGATTACTGTTATTTTTATCCTCCAGTTTAGCATCCTGTGTTGCCGTTGACCTCGGATATGAAAAGGGCGCGAGCGCCTTTTTCAAATCCGAAGTCAACGCCAACGCAGGATACTAAGCTGGAGGATAGAAATAGCAGCAATCGGTTAACCTGGGGCAAAACTAGCAAAAAGTTGTCAGTCAGATGTCAGTTGTCAGTCTCACGCATATCTGACATTAGAGGATTGAAAACGCAGCGTCCACTTCAACACTTCGACAATAAGAGCTTTAACCTATGACTTTTCATTCAGCACAACTCTTCATCAAAATTATGCACAAGAAAGAAATCGAGGCAGAATCTCTGGAGGCATCTAAGGAAAAGTCATGGATCGTCCTGAATACTAACATTTCAGTCATTCCAGAAGCTCCTCAACGAGAAGCAGTTGTAAGGTTCAGCCTTCTGGCTGGTCATGACTGTCTCAGGACTCATCTTCATCGAATTGGACTTTATCTTCTCCGGATTGTACTTTATGTAACCTGGGACAACCTGTGTCTGGAAAAGATTTAAATGAGTGCGCTACATCAGTAAATTTTAGTTTAATAATAGAGAAAAAATCTGATTCCGGCAACACATGACTTTTCTTATAAAATGTAATGAATTTACTACTTTTACAGTAAAAAAATAGGTTTTTCTTATAGTAGATACTAATATTCTTTCCAAGACATTGAATTTTCGACAATTAGTCGTCATTTTCATTGATTTAGCGTCATTTTTATCCATTTGGCGAGATTTTCGTTAATTTGGCAACATTTCAAAAAGTCGCCAAGTTGGCGACATTCCGCCAAATTCGTCGCCAAAATCTCGCCAAGCGGTATGCACTAAGAAATAAGTTATTCTTACAGCAGATAAATGACTATTGGCGTTCAAATACAAAAGTATTACTCAGAGTATCTTTTTTCATGAATGGAACGAGCTAGATCCACGAGAATGATGTCACCCAATTTATCGCATGGTATTACATATGAAAAGTGAACATGTTTATCAATAGGACATATTTTTTTTTATTTTATATGACTTTTTTATATTGTTTTTGAAAAATGTACAATATCTCGAGAACGGTTCGTGTTAGCGTTCTAAAATTTATGTCAATCGGTTTATAATGAAAAATTACATAAGAAATGTCTATTTGCGTAAATTTATTAGTGGTTTTTATTTTTGACGATTTTTTCAAAATTTCATTCGAAAATTTAGGGGCGTTCAGAACATTCGATTGCGTATAAAAATAATAAACTTTCAGTGTTTACGGATTGTGATTTTTGTACCAAATTTGGTTCAAATCGGTCCATTCGTTCGTCAGTTATCGTCTCCACAGACCCACTGACACACACACACACAGACATCACTTCAAAAATGTTTGATTCGTGGTCAGGGATGCTTGAAACGTGCTCTCCCGTCGAAAACTCGAATTCGAATTTTCGACCCCGTCGCAATACTTTCCTTATACATTATGTATATAAGGAAAGTAGTACTGGAAAGCTCGCTACCTAATGGCCAAACGACCGGCATTTGTCAACAACAACAACACAACAGTAAGAGCTTGTCATTTTGTCCCAGTAGCTCAAAGGTAGAGCGTCGACTGACTAATATGAAGATCCACGGTTCAATTCCCGGTTGGGGCAGCAAGGTACTTTACAAAGTTTCTAATCCTTTTCACAAAGCGTGTTTTACTGAATGAAACAGCCCTATATTTTACCAAGTCTCTGATTATTGTTGTTTCCCTTAAAATATATAATTTCAGCATCATTTACAAACTTAATGTAGCTGAAATAGACATAGACTTTTTCTAACATAGACACGTTCAAAACCTTCTTCCGGTAATTATCATTATTTGCAGTAGAATACAATTCTATGAATACTTTTGACTTCGAATATTTCGTGTTTGAATCTTGCAAATTATATAAGTTTCTTTCTAGTTTTAGTTTTTGTTTCATTATATATCTGCCAATTAAATTTCATGGTAGTGTGTTCATTACTTCTTGAGTCATCGTGTTCTCGACTGTCACAGATGACGACTGTCACACATGTACAGGACTGTCCCAAAGGGTACGCGCTGTATGTGCCACGTACTCTCAAGAAATTTTAAAAAATACAGAGTACTCTCAAGGTCTCAAGAAAGTTTTTGTATTTGATGGTTTTGGGGCAACTTTCAACAAAGTTCAGCCTTTTCTCTTTATAATCATTTACAAACTTGAATGGAAATAAATGAGGAAATGGGGAAAAACCTCTGAACCCCCCCAAGCCTCAAAATAATATCCTGCTTACGATCAGGAGAGGAATGAAAAATTGATGAAAGTGACAACTGCCACCTTGGGCATGGATCGACGATAGACGACCAGTCGAATGCCCGTCAGCGCGGCGCGGCGAAATCACCAAGTCCAGTAACCCCGTTTTTCGGGACTTTTTAATATTAGTGGGTATTAAGGAAGGATTGAAAATTATGTATGTAGGTAAAATTAAAATAAGTCAGCAAATGAAAAGTTACAAGGAAACAAAAGTAAGTGCAGGAAAAAAAAAATAGAAAACGTTCCAAGTTACAAAATGATCCATATCTGCTAATCTATTAATATATATATATATATACTCTGTTAAGCATTAAGCTATTAATATTGTGAAAAAAGTGATTTATGGACTTAAAAATGGCAATTGTATAGCTTAAATAATTCCAAAATTTTCAAAGTGGGCAGCGCCACCTCTCATACCCCCACCAGGGGTTCCGCCCCTTAGAATTCCGCAATTTCAATACTCTTTATATGAGACAGCACCGCATACTCTCAATAATTTTCTTCAAGACAGCTCTGCACATGCCCACAGATGACTACGTCACTGGTAGTGTTTAATGTGTTTATCTTACAAGATTTGGAGTCCAACAATTTCCGGACAAACAATACTTATTCTATACAGCAGTGGGCGAAAGTTAAAATTTGTTTTATTATTCCGTCACGATGTTATTGTTTTTCAATTATTAATTTTTTTATGGCGGATGCCGTATAAAAAATTTTATATAAATCGATAAATCACACTGCAAACAAAGGGAGCCCTAAAATAGCATTGATCGTGAACCAAGGTTCTTTTCCAACACAGTGAATTCGTCATTTATTTCATATTAATTTCCTTCTCAGGGTATTGTTATCTTTGATAATAGCCACAGTCAAATTTATCCCACTTTAACAGTCTCAGTCTAATATGTCCCACTTTAACAGTCTCAGTCTAATATGCCCCACTTTAACAGTCTCAGTCTAATATGTAAAGGTGATTTAAATTGCAATGCACCTAGTATTGGAACGTCTATAATTGGTATGCGCGTCTTGACAAAACTTTTCTATTCTGCCACATTGTCATAACGTATCAGTTACATCTTCAAGCTTTTAACAATGGAGTTATAAAAGGGAGATAAAACTCCTATTGATGAAACGCTTGAAAATACCATAATGCTTTGAGAATTATAGCTAGATGTCGCTGGTGTTAGTTAAGTAGCTGCTATTGTTAGTTGACACAACAGAAAGGTAAAGTATTTAGTATATGTCTTTGGATTATTTTTAAATATCAAAGGTTCCCTTATTATGAGTATAATTAACTGGTATTTTTCATAGTTGTAAGATAGAGTGTAGAATAAATGAAGGTAAAAATAAATTGAAAGGGTAAAATAATTTTGAATGCGAAGAAATATTCTTTATTGTTTCAGTTCTACTTTGCATTGCGCTAATATTTTATTTTTACAAACCTGACAGTTTAAATAAATATTTTACGCTCTTCGCCATATAAATGCATGCAATGCAGGACTACTTATCTTATCAGAGCGCCACCTGAAATATTGTTTCAAACGGCATTGCCATTTTCTTAAATATGAAGTTTAAACTCCTTACTTTAATCTTCATGTTTTAACACTAATATTTTATCGCTATATTAAAAAAATCTGATGTGGGCAGCACATGACTTTCCTTATATAATGCAATGAATTTACTACTTTTACAGTAAAAAAAAATAGATAATTTTTATAGAAGATATTTATATTCTTTCCAAGATATTGAATTTTCGTCAATGAGTCGTCATTTTCATTGATTTAGCGTTATTTTTATCCATTTGACGAGTTTTAGCAATTCAGCAAAAAATTTAACAACATTTTAAAAAGTTGGCGACATTCCATCAAGTTGGCGTCATTCCACCAAATTCGTCGCTAAAATCTCGCCAAGCGTTATGGACGGAGAAATAAGTTAATCTTATAAGATAGCTTATTTCTCCGTCAGCAGATAAATGATATTGACGTTCAAATACAAAAGTATTACTCAAAGTATCTTTTTTCATGAATGAAACGAGCTAGATCCACGAGAACGATGTCACCCAATTTATCGCATGGTATTACATATGAAAAGTGAACATGTTTCTCAATAGGAAATGTTTTTTATATGACTTTTTGATAATTTTCTGAAAAATGTGCTATATCTCGAGAACGGTTCATGTTAGCGTTCTAAATTTTATGTCATTCGTTTTCTAATGAAAAATTACATAAGAAATGTCTATTTGTGTAATTTTCTTAGAGGTTTTGGTTTTTTAACGATGTTTTCAAGATTTCACTCGAAAATTTAGGGGGGGGGGGGGTCTGAAAATTCGATTGCGTATAAAAACAATAGGCTTCCAGTGTTTACGGATTGTAATTTTTCTACCAAATTTCGTTCGAATAGGTAAATTCGTTCGTCACTCATCGTCTCCACAGGCTCACTGACACACACACACACACACACAGACATCACTTCAAAAATGTTCGATTCGTGATCAGGGATGCTTGAAACGTGCTCTCCCGTCGAAAACTTGAATTCGAATTTTCGACCACGTCACATTACTTTCCTTATACATTATGTATATAAGGAAAGTAATAATGAAAACATATAAGGGAAGTAATAATTCACTTCATTATCATTGCGTATCACTCATCTTTATTAGAGGCATTTCATTCTATGGCTATTTATACCCTTTACTGCTTCGATTTTATGAAATTTTCTAAATTTAACACTTGCCTGTCTGAATCATTTTCGACTGTAATGTATGGCTATATCGGAGTAATTTTTTTCTCATTTAAAAAAAATAATCTATATAAATAAAATTGAAAATCTGTCTGTATGTCTGTCTGTTTGTCCCGTCATCACGGTAGAACGGCTAAACTGAATGTGATGAAATTTTGTGGGTAGCCTGGAAATAGTCCCACTTAATATTTAGTCCATGTTTGGAGTTTCTACGATCAGTGGTTCTCGAGATATTAGTAAAAAACGAAATTTTCATTTGTCTCATCATCACGGGAGAACAGCTGAACCGAATTTGATGAAATTTTGTGGATAGCCTTGAAATAGCCCCCCCCCCCCCCCCCCATAAATTTAGCCTAAGTTTCGAGTATCTAAGACCAGGGGTTGTCGAGATATTAATGAAAAACGGAACTTTTCCCTAGGAGTTCTATTTTCTAACTCCGTGGTTTATCCAAACGAAAAGCTTTGAAATCGTTTGAAAGTGAATTAAAACTTTATCTCTGAGTTTGATGGGAGATTTTTTTGCTCTAATTAGTCACTTTCTGAAAACATGAATTGTTTGAAACATGATTTAAATGGGAAATCTATCTCCATGTCTTTGTTTTTTACAAGCTTTTACTGAACGATGAAATATAAAGAAATCAAAATGGTTATTTAATTTCGTAGTTTATGAGGAAGATTCTATCTTATGTCATGTTGCTCAAAAACGCAATTAAATTAAATCTGTCTGTTAATTTTAATAATTATTTTTTTATTTGAATAATAAATAAATGGATATAAAAATATATTTTAGAAAAAAACGATTTGATTTTTCTTATAGCATTTTTGGCTGGATAATATCGATTACGATCTTCAGGTTTAAACGTTTTTATTATTGATATTTTCTGGGATTAATGATTCAGAGGGATTATTGATATTTTCAAGTTATTTTTCAATTGTTTTATTATGACAAAAATTGTTTAAACTCATATATTGTACGTTGTACGAGTAATCTTCTACAAATACACGAGTATATCTTCTAATCTACGAGAATGTAAGTGGTACAGGTATATTGGCATATGTTTTGATATATATTGGCATATATTGGAATCAATTACGACCTTCTGGTATAAAGAGTACGGGGATTATTGTATTTTCAATTTATTACGTCATCTCTTTTATTTTGGCAAATATTTTTTAGACTCATACTGTAATACGGGTAATCTTCTACTGACACACTGGCATATTTTCTAATCTGCGACAATATAAGTAGTACGGGGCTGCATATATTGATTCAATTCTTCTTTTGTAAATTTGCTTACAAAAGAGACCAGGGTGTTTTATTCCTCAGATCTGCCCGTGAAGATAATTTTACATAGTAAGAACAGATATTCTTAAACTTCTCTTTAGGAGCAATATATTTAATATTTTAACAGAATTTGCACATGATTACGAATTATAAGTTTCTTTATATTATATACTCCGTACGAAGAACGGGTATGCTGCTAATTAAAATATATAATTAGAGTGAATCGCATCTACTTTGCCAGCGACTTAAATTACAAAATGCCTGAACACGTGTTATTCCAAAATTTTTTTACCAATCTTGATAAATAGAAGATATGCCCGTCTTATGACGGAATTAAAAAATATGCAAAAAAACATTAGCTCCTATTACCGGCCCATTATATTACCCCATATTACAAGTAGTACCTACTATCTACGTTACTACTATCTACCGATACATGAGATCCTCATGCACCTCTTCCAATCAGTAGTATAATTTTCTATACGAGTTCCTATCGAAAATACATACTACAAGGTGAGTTTAAAGTCGCGCACATCAAAGTTCATTTCACTGCTGGAAGTTGATGAACGTTACTGCTGGTTCCAGCAAGACGGTGCGACTTGTCATACATCAAACAGCACTATCCACCTTTTAACTAATTTTCTCGATGAGCGCATAATTTCCCGGGGATGGTGGCCCCCTCGTTCCAAAGATTTATCACCCCCCTGATTTCTTCCTATAGGGGTATTTGAGAGATGTGGTTTATGCGAATAATCCTCACACGATTGTTGAGCTGAAAACGAACATCCCAACAGCCGTTTCAACATCAATACCGCCGTGCTCCACAGAGTCACGAAATCTGGTAAAACGAACACGCTTTTGCATTCGCGAAACAGGACGTCATTTCCAACATTTATTGTGACACCTAAAGTTTGTCTGCTAAAAATAAAAGGTAACATCTCAACTAATCTCTGTAATACTTTATTTCATTTAAATTCTCGTACTGGTACTTTCACCGGCAGTTAAACTTTAATGTGAGCGACTTTAAACTCACTCTGATGGTATCATACAATAACAACACGCAATTCATTTAAGACCCACCTAACAAAACGTATCTGCCCCACAAACAGTGGAGCTCATTTAAATTTGAATGAAGTATATTAAATTAATAATTTGCACAAAGCTGCAGGAATCATTAAGGAAATTGAACTGAATTTTGAAAAATAATGAATCGTCATCAATTGGACGGCATTTTATCAATGTAGCGGCATTTTCATTAATTTGGCGATATTTTGATGAATTTGGCAACATTTTAAAAAATGTTAATATAAGATTGTCGGACTGACAGGCAGACCCTACCTGAACGTCATTACAATAATACCCCCTATAAAAAAATTAATTTATTTAGCATCATTTGTATCAATTTGGTGACATTTTTATAGATTTGGCGACGTTTTCGTCAATGTGATTGCATTGTTGAAAAGTCGCTAGTTGGCATTGTCTCCTCAAATTCGTCGCCAAACTTTTGCCAAGCGTTATGGGGGTAAGCGTAAAAGAGGTTGTTTTGAATTAAACTTAGTTTTGTGAAATATTGAATTTTCGTAAATTAGGCTTAATTTTCATTAATTTAAGCTAATTTTTATCAATTTGGTGGCATTTTCGTTAATTTAGCTATATTAAAAAATATCGCAATGTAGGACGGTCGGACTGACGGACAGACCCTACCGAAACATCATTACAATACTCTCCCCTGAAAAAACACGATTAGTTTAATTGACTTAGTGTCATTTTCATCAATATGGCGATTTTATCGATTTGGTGACATTTTCGTCAATTTGCAGCATTTTCTTAAAAGTAGCCAAGTTGGCGATATCCCGCTAGATTCATCGCCAAATTATTTTGTTAAGCTTTATGGACGGACGGGAAAATGGGTTGATTTAAATTGAACTTAATCTTGCAAAATATTGAATTTTCGTAAATTAGCGGTTATTTTCATTAATTTCAGCGTCATTTTATAAATTTGTCAAAATTTCGTTAATTCCAATATCTTGATCAGTATGGCAATATTTTAAAAAGTCTCCAAATTTGTCGCCAAGTGGGATGGTTGGATTAATAGACAAACCCTACCGAAATATCATTACAACATTTATACTATCCCTTAGCAAAACACAATTGATTTCATGGATGCAGCATAATTTTTTTCAATTTGGCGATATTTTTGTCGACTTGACGTCATTTTTGTGAATTTCGCAACATTTTTCTTAAAAAGCCGCCAAGTTACCAAATTCGCTGTCAAGAGTTAGGACGGAGAAATAAATTATCCTTATTTCAAAAATTTTGTAGGTCGTGATTAAACGTAAGTTTTAAATCTCAAAACCATAAAGCAGTTTTAATTGGATATAAAGGAATGTAATGTTTTAACACTATGGCAAATTTTCATTTCCGTAGGTACGTACAAACAGTAGAAAACAATGTGTTTGTGTACTTGCATGTCATACTTTAACAATGCTACTTCCAAGCCTCTTTACTGACACTAATGCCCCTAATATACGACAGTAACTTGGGACAACAAACCGTCCGCAAAACAGCTTTGGGACGTTTGTGACGTCACTCCACGCAGCGCAGAACGAAAGTGACGTCACTTCAAGCAGTAAATGGGGAAGCTTTTACCCCTTGAAAATTTCAGTTGGGTTTCCACAACTTTCGGAACAAGTACGGTGCGCCACATCCTAAAGGTTCCGTTTGGATTGAATAAGTGCAATAAGATCAGCTTCCATTTCTGCATTCCAAAACAGTCTATTGACCTTCTTGGTCGCCATTAAAGCAAGAAATAAATAACTCGTAAGCACGTGACCTGTGATGTTTCGAATTTACGTACTTCTGATTGGCCGGTTTTCGCACAAGGGTGATTTTCAAATGAATTGCCTTTTTTATTTGAAAATCACCCTTGTGCGACAAGCATATCATAAAAATGTGATCACATCACATAAAAATGTGATTTAGATTATAAATAAAATTATACTCTGTTATTAATTTTTTATAATATTTTTTATACTAGATTAGTAGGAACACTATGGCTTCCATTAGCTTTGTTACCAACTGCAGAAATCAAAACCTATTTAAAATAGTAGTAGTAACACTCCTGAGGTAACACTCATGAGATGTACAGGGGACACATATTAAATTTAAATTTTAAAATATTAATAATTATATTTTAAAGAAATCACTTGCAATTTTGTTAATTAAAATATAAAACCATATTTTTTAATTCATATACAAAAGCTAATCTAATTTGAAAGCATAAAAAGAGACTTCCTTAAGTGTAGTGTTTTGAGTTGGGACATGCAAATTTATTACTTGAAAACTAAAAATAATAGAAAATAGCTAATATTTTTAAAACATAAACACTTTAATAAATACATTTTATTAATTATAAACTGGTGGTACAAATATATGTTCCAAAAGTATAAAAGAACAATTTTATTAGCATAAAATATGGGTTCAAAGATTGGGACTTAAACAGGCGGTAATTTTGAAAATCATCCACAACCATTCCCTCAACAACATTTTCGGATTAGACTTAAAATGTTGCGACTAAATTTGCTGTCTGAGCTGTTTTGCGAACGGTTTGCTGTCCCAAATTACTGTCGTGTAATAGGGGCATTGTTTCGTTGCGCTCGGCTCCAACGAGATATACGCAGAATTCGAACATAGTTGTTTATACATATCTTTAAACATTTTATTTTACTAAAATGTACTTATTTCTATTTAAAATAATATAGCATTGTGGTGATTTTATTAAAAATGTTTGTAAAAAATAATTAAATTCCTATTTTTGACACTTTGAATGCCCTTTTGGCCTGTCTTTCAAACTAGGGGGCCGACGGTCGCCACATATTCTTCTCTCTCAAAAATAGTAGATTAGTGTGGGGATAAAAGACGGAGTTGTCACTTTTCTTTCTCTCAGAGACTGGTTTCTGAACGAAGTGAACTTGCTCTATTCCGTGCAATTATTTATCACAATAAGAGAGACAGCAACAAAAGTATTTCCTGACCAAATCATCTTCCACTCGGAGGAAGATGCACCTGAAGTTGGGCAAATTATTCTATTCTGAAGTACTGAGCTTAAAGCCATGTTGGCAATTAAAAGGTTCATGTTGAAAATGATTCGAAAATGAAGTCATACTATTACAGAGACAAACTTTCTAATAAGGTTCTATTTTATGCACATATTAACTTCATATTTACTGAAAATACCATTGGCTGTTGCAATTATGAATTGTAAAGTATATCTGGTGGGGCCAGCTCTTACGTCAATCTCTGCTACGAAAGACTGTTATACTCTCGGACCAGAAGAATTATTTTAGCTCAATGGCCATAGCACGGGTCTACAAAGCTATTGCTTCCGAGCTCGAACCTAAGCGATTTGCTTCCCCCCCACCCCGCATATTCACTATATACTGAAATTGTCATAAAATCGTTGGTTTGAAAATAATTATTGTAAATCACGACAGTTAGTAAAACCTGCGCTATACTCTTTGTATTTTTTGTCGTTATAATTGACGCTCCGTAAAGGTACATAGAAATTAAACGTTTTAAATTCAGGTTCCAGTGATATGCAAATTTAGTCAAATAACGAAAATCATAGCGCTCGAAACCAGTGTTAAATTAGATATAAAAAATATGTTGGTTACCACTAATATTACAAAAGCAGACTATATATAAAAATTTAATTTAAGCTATTCATTTTGCAATATACATATGGTCACTAATCAAGCATACCTCTTCAATGGAAGAAGCTGTGAACTAAGAAAATGAAGCCTTTTTCTTCAATACAGGAATATTCTTTATCTCTCGCAATGTAATTTTACAACACGGAAAATTTAGGCCACATTTCCTAGAGTAATTTTCTTAACCTCCAAAGTCAAAATTGCTAATTTTAATGTATACATTTTTCAGGTTTTCTTGCGTAAAAACATTATTTCCATTTTCATAAAAAGATAAAATCTGATGTGATGGGCAGCACATGGCTTTCCCTACATAAATACTTTACTGCTTTCAATGCGAAATAATGTTGTTGGGCATAATCCAAGGCACAATGTTTTTAGCGTTGAAAAATACACTGAGATTTGGCGCTTTTCTGAATAACAACATGTAAAATTACTTTGAAGTACCAAATTAACTTATTTTTTATACAAATATAACTTGACAATTAGAAATGTTGTTAACATATGGTAACCAATACAATCCATTACATTAAAACATGTTAATTATCAATTCATCAATTTGGCGTAATATTTGTAGCCTTGGCGTCATTTTTGTCAACTTGGCGACGTTTTTGTCACATTGACATCAATATAAGAAATTGATAAGTTGAGGATACTTCGCTAGATTAGTCACAATTGTCTCCAAATTTGTAGTCAAGTCATACTTGATATTTACCACTGTTCATTTTTATGCAGTTTTTTAGATACATTTATTTGAAACACATGCAATATGTGAGAACGGTTTAAGTTAGCGGTCAAAATTTTGTATCATCCGTTTAAGAATAAAAAATTCCGTATAAAATAAGTAATCTTTTAACATTATGGAAAGTTGTAAATTTTTTTTTATGATTTTTTCAAAAATTCATTCGAACATATGGAGGTCTTCCGAATGTTTGATTGCGTTTAAAACCCATAGGATTCCAGTATGCACGGATAGTAATTATCCTACCAAATTACATTCGAAACGCTTTATTCGTTCGTGAGATATCTCATCCAGAAACTCACTACGCATGCATACACATAAACCACTTCAAAATAGTTTGATTCGAGTTCAGGGATGCTTAAAACGTGATTTTCCCTTTGGAAACTCGATTTCGAATTTTGACCCCGTCGTAATTTTGATGATTTTTTTTTAAACACTGTGCAACGAAAGTATTGTAACAAGGTCGAAATTTCTAATGCGAGTTTTCGACGGAAGAGCGCGTTTCAAGCATTCCTGAACTCGAATCGAACGTTTTTGAAGTGGTCTGTGTGTGTATGTGTTAGTTTGTGCGTGAGTCTGATATCTCACAAACATATGAATGGAGTGTTTCGAATTAAATTTTGCGATTTCATTACGCAAGTGCGATTATTATTATGCAAGTGCCACCCTTGGGGGCACATCGTCAAGCTTGATATCAATCGAAAGATTTTACAAGTTCTCTAAAACGGTTACCTTAACACCTTTCTGGTAGGTCGGACGGTCTGGGTCTCAACAACAACAAGCTGTCTAAAATGGAGGGTAATGCTACAATTGTAATCATTTAAGCCAACGATATACAACCAATGATACTTCAAATTTTTTCTTGCACAATTTATAGAAAGATAAAAAATCACAAGCTATTCTGGATCTTAGTACGAATATGTCGAGAGGAGCCACACCAAAGTTTCATCTTAGGGAGTCATTATGAAAGAGAAAGGTCTTCTATGCAAGACTCTTGATCGGCACAGCTTGTTTGATCAATAAGTGAATTCAAGTTCTACGCTTCATTACAATAACTTAATATTACATACAATCTACTTTTGTAATATTAGTGGTGAAAGAATATGATATTAGTGATTGCAAAAAAGCGCACAATTTCAATTTAGATGTTAATTCAATGCAAAAAACATCGACAAATATAAAATCACTAAGTGATTATTGACTACTTGAGTATTATTAGATTGATGTCCGTCTATCTGTCTGACATTTTACTTCTATCTGGGGTCAATTTCTGTGTAAACGATAACTGACACAAATAGTAGTAAATTTTCACGAAATTTTTATCTGCTTTTGTTAACGAATAGTCTGTAACAAGATGGAGTTTTTTGAAATTCGAGCGAAAACTTCGAAATTTATTCGAAATATTATATTTCCTTAACATGGCAGCATAGACCAAAATTGGGCATACGTATCACAAAAGTCGTAATTCATGCCTCAATGACAGTGAAACTTCACAATTCAATCATTATAGCAAAAAATAGCCATGATACAATTTTTGTGTTAGTGACTCTCATTGACCCTCCTTCGGGGATAGTCCTCCCACCCCTAAGAGACGTATATTGTCACAGTTGGCACTTTAAAAGAAGACTTTAAAATGAACTAACATCCTATCTTCATTGGCCCTCCTTCGGGGATATTCCCTCCCACCCCTAAGAGACGTATATTGTCACAGTTGGCACTTTAAAAGAAGACTTTAAAATGAACTAACATCCTAATTCCATTGGCCCTCCTTCGGGGATAGTCCCTCCCACCCCTAAGATAGTCCCTCCCACCCCTAAGATAGTCCCTCCCACCCCTAAGATAGTCCCTCCCACCCCTAAGAGACGTATATTGTCACAGTTGGCATTTTAAAAGAAGACTTTAAAATGAACTAACATCCTAATTTCATTGGCTCTCCTTCGGGATAGTCCCTCCCACCCCTAAGACACGTATATTGTCACCGTTGACACTTTGAAAGAAGACTTTGAGATGAACTAACATCCTAATTTCATTGGCTCTCCTTCCGGGATAGTCCCTCCCACCCCTAAGAGACGTATATTGTCACAGTTGACACTTTAAAAGAAGACATTAAAATGAATGAGTTTTTTAGCCAGAGTGGATAAAAGCTTTTTCGGGTCATTTCACAAAAAAAGGCGGATTCTTTTATACCAAATTGTACTAAAAACTAATCAGCACCAGATTCGTTCACAAGTGAGTTACCTAAAAAATTTTATAACATTCGGTCCATTAATTTTTTAGTTAGAGTGGATACAAAATATGCACAGAAAGACAGACAAACAGACAGACAGACTCTCAGACGTCACGCTAAAAATAGTTTTTTCGTATTCTGGAGGTCTCGAAACGTATGGATACGTCGAAAACTCGAGTTGCGATTTTCGGCATGATTCCAATACTTTCCCTATACATTACCATGTATTGCAGGGAAAGTAAAAATCTGATGTGGGCAACACATAACTTTCCCTGCAGACTTATATTAACGTTCTCTTTATTTTAATTAAATTTATTTCACTTTTAATTCAATTTTCGTTCTCATTCGGTAACCGGGTTTATTTTCAAAGGTGGGGTAGGGAAAGTACGAAAAACTAAAATATCTCGAGAACGGCTAATCCTAGTGTAATGGGGTTGGTCTTATTCTTTTCGTCGTTAAACATTACGTATTAAATCAGGATTTAATGGATATATTTGAGTATACCCAGTTCTTTAGTTTAGATTTGGACGATTTTTGCGGACCATTTTGCAAAAAAAACCAAGTCATTTTTTTTCGAATCGTACCAAAATCTAATCAGCACCAGGGTAACCCACAAGTGACTTATCTACCGAATTTTGTGAAATTCGGTCCATTAGTTTTTTAGTTAGAGTGGATACAAAATCTGCACAGACAGACACACAGACGGACACACAGACAGACAGTCACACAGACACACAGACACACTCACGCTAAAAATAGTCACGCTAAAAATAGTCTTTTCGTATTCTAGAGGTCTCGAAACGTGTAGTTCCGTCGAAAACTCGAGTTGCGATTTTCGGCATGATTCCAATACTTTCCCTATACATTACCATGTATTGCAGGGAAGTAAAAACGGATTTCTAGCGTGTGTCTGCGCAATGTATATATTCACACAAACTGAAAACTAATGGGCCAAATTTCATAAAATTTAGTAGGTGAGTCACTTATAGGTGACCCTGGTGCTGGATAGATTTCGGTACGATTCGGGATAAAAGAACCTGTCCTTGTTTGCGAAATGGTCCAAAAAATCGCATGTTTCAACTATAACTAAAAATCTGATGTAGGCAGCACATGACTTTCCCTGCAGATTTATATTCACGTTCTCTTTATTTTAATTAAATTCAATTAACTTTTAATTCAATTTTCGTTCTCATTTGATAACTGGACTTATTTTCAAAGATGGCGTAGAGAAAATACGAAAAAACTAAAATATCTCGAGAACGGCTAGTCCTAGTGTAATGGGGTTGGTCTTCTTCTTTTTTTCGTTAAAAATTACGTATTAGACGAGCATTTAATGGATATATTTGAACATACGTAGTTCTTTATTTTCAATTTTGGCGATTTTTGCGGGTCGTTTTGCAAAAAAAGGCAGGTTATTTTTTTCCGAATAGTACCAAAATCTAATCAGCACCAGCGTGACCTACAAGCGACTTATCTACCAAATTTTGTGAAATTCGGTCGATTAGATTTTTAACTAGAGTGGATACAAGAATGACCTTTAAGGGCTATTTCGCAAAAAAAGGCGGATTCTTTTATCCCGAATTGTACTAAAAACTAATCAGCACCAGATCCGCCCACAAGTGACATGCCTACCAAATTTTATGAAATTCGGTTGATTAGTATTTTAGTTAGAGTGGATACAAAATCTGCACAGGCAGACAGACAGACACACAGACAGACACACACACACACAGACGTCACGCAAAAAATAGTTTTTTCGTATTCTAGAAGTCTCGAAACGTGTAGATCCGCCGAAAACTCGAGTTGCGATTTTCGACATGATTCCAATACTTTCCCTATTCATTATCATGTATTGCAGGGAAAGTAAAAAGAAAATTCTGTCAAATTTTAAGATGTGTTTTCTGATATATAAGATTTATATAAAACTTCTATCGATGAAAATCTTGAGCATATTATAATGCTTTGGGAATTATATCTATGTTTGTAGTTAGTGTTATTGAAGCCCAGTCTGTTCTTATGTAACACAACAGGAAAGTATTGTGTTTAGTATATGTAGTTTAGATTATTTTTAAGTTAATGTTCCCTAATTATACGTAGAAAAGACCGGTATGTGTTCTTAGTAATAGAACAGGTCACGTAATGGATGAAGGCAGCCTGAAATCGCACTCAGATCCTCCGAGTGCAATCCTCGTACCTTAACCACTGGGCTATCCCGTGCTCTATCGCTATGGTTCGTCAAATCGAACTAATTATAAGTTTTTCATTGTGTTTTCAGGACTGAAAAATTGAATTTATCTTAAAGTTCTCATTAAGTGAACGAGTGAGGTAAAACATATTTATATCTCAGTTAACTTTTCATTCTAAGTTCAGAGACGAGGCGGCTGGTTTGACTTTGGAAGAGTTCTTATGAAAAAACTTTAATCTCAGATATGGGTCAGATATTTGTAAACATTACATCATTTGAGAAGAACTGATTTTGACCTGACGATTTGACTCGATAGGTGTTTTTAGCTCCAATTACCCGTACATGTCAATATGTGAAAGCATGACATTTTCTGAGCAAAAGAAGATTTGAATTTAAAACTTACCGTACTATATATATTAACACTAAACCTACCACGACGGGTCAAATGACCCTTTTTAAACTTTCTGGCAAAATTTCTTACATACAACGTTTAACATCACCATTTGACTTCGCGACTTATAATTTACATCCAACGTATTTTCAAAATTTATTTTTCTCTTGTTTATTTTTTTTTACCGGTAAATATATGCAGCTAAACTTGGATCATTTGACCCGTGGAAGACCCAGGCCATCCGACTCACCCTAGGGTATGAGCAGCAGGATGAGTGGCCGAGGGCCATTTGACCCGTGTAATAGATTGTTTGTTGAAATCACTTTCAGGTGAAGATTTTCAAGATGCGCAACAGAAAGAACAAGAAGATATACAGGAAACGTCAACAAATTCAGGTTCAGTTTCATGTGTGAGAAAAATGTGGCCAAATAAGATATTGTAAGGAAAACAAAACTACAAAAATCTGATTTAAATTCAAAAAATATGTGTGTGGCAAATATGCCTTACAGTTTCGTGTTTGAGAAGAAAGTGGCCAAATAAGATATGGTAAGGAAAGCAAAACTACAAAAATCTGATTTAAATGCGAAAAATATGTGTGTGGCAAATGTGCCTTCCAGTATCGTGTATGAGAAGAAAGTGGCCAAATGAGATATTGTAAGGAAAACAAAACTACAAAAATCTGATTTAAATGCAAAAAATATGTCTGTGGCAAATGTGCCTTCCAGTTTCGTGTTTGAGAAGAAATTGGCCAAATAAGATATTGTAAGGAAAACAAAACTACAAAAACTGTGTGTGGCAAATGTGCCTTCCAGGCCATCCGACTCACTCTAGGGTATGAGCAGCAGGATGTGTGGCCGGGGGCATTTGACCCGTGTAATAGATTGTTTGTTGAAATCATTTTCAGCTGAAGATTTTCAAGTTGCGCAACAGAAAGAACAAGAAGATATACAGGAAACGTCAACAAATCCAGGTTCAGTTTCATGTGTAAGAAAAAAGTGCCAAATAAAATATTGTAAAGAAAACAAAACTACAAAAATCTGATTTAAATGCAAAATATATATGTGTGTGGCAAAAGTGCCTTCCAGTTTCGTGTGTGAGAAAAAAGTGGCCAAATGAGATATTGTAAGGAAAACAAAACTACAAAAATCTGATTTAAATGCAAAAAATATGTCTGTGGCAAATGTGCCTTCCAGTTTCGTGTTTGAGAAGAAATTGGCCAAATAAGATATTGTAAGGAAAACAAAACTACAAAAACTGTGTGTGGCAAATGTGCCTTCCAGGCCATCCGACTCACTCTAGGGTATGAGCAGCAGGATGTGTGGCCGGGGGCATTTGACCCGTGTAATAGATTGTTTGTTGAAATCATTTTCAGCTGAAGATTTTCAAGTTCCGCAACAGAAAGAACAAGAAGATATACAGGAAACGTCAACAAATCCAGGTTCAGTTTCATGTGTAAGAAAAAAGTGCCAAATAAAATATTGTAAAGAAAACAAAACTACAAAAATCTGATTTAAATGCAAAATATATATGTGTGTGGCAAAAGTGCCTTCCAGTTTCGTGTGTGAAAAAAAAGTGGCCAAATGAGATATTGTAAGGAAAACAAAACTACAAAAATCTGATTCAAATGCAAAAAATATGTGTGTTGCAAATGTGCCTTCCAGGGCATCAATCATTTGCAAAATTTGCGCTTATTATTCATTTTGTTAATTGAATATATAAACAAATTAGACCCGTTATGTGGACAAAATTGTTTTATTCACTCACCAAACTGTTCTAAATAGTATATTTTTGCTATACATACATCGTAAAATATATGGCTTTTTGAAGACGGGTCATTTGACCCGCTGTGGTAGAAATAGGTATATATTAAATATCGGTAGGTGTAGTGTTAAATTATTTTATTTCATATAAAAGTGATGACAATTAAAACATAATTTTTAATTTTCTGTGAAATTCCACCAAGTGAAACAGTGCAATGTTAGGGAAACAATAAATCCTCTTTCCCTTAAGTTATGAGATATTAATATCGCACTTTAAATAGACATTCGATATCGGTTTCTGAGATATTTCCGTTTAAAGTAACGAAAAACAGATTTTTTTTTTTTCCTGAAATTTTACAGTTCGGAGGAGAAGTAAGCTGAAATCCCCTAAAAACATATGCCCCTGATGGTAAGTTATACTGGCCACAGATAGAAGTCTACTTTTGGCTTAAATGAATATCAAAAACGGATCTCAGTGCCTCAAGGTTGAGAACCACTGATATAAAATTTCATACCGCGGAGGTAAAGGTAATGAGTTAAAACTCTATACTGAGAAAATGCCAGTATTATTTGAGACAATAATTCAGGCGGCGCAGCGATAAGATAAGCTCCCCTGTATTCTATGTTGCAGACTATGACAGATTCTAAATATTTATTTAAATTGTCCATTTTGTAGAAATCAATTAGTATCGCAATGCAAATTAGAGCTGAAACAATAAGGAATATTCCTACGTATTTAAAATTGCTTTACCTTCCAATTCATTTTTATCACCCTATATTCTGAAATCTGCCCTAAGACTCTTAAAAAATACTGATTAATCATACTGATAATTAGGGAATCTTTAATTAAAACAATCAAAAATTCATATTCTCAATACTATGTCGTTCTATTGTTACTTTCCTTATATAAAATAATGTATAAGGAAAGTATTGTGCCGGGGTCGAAAATTCGAATTTGAGTTTTCGACGGCAGAGCACGTTTCAACCATCCCTGATCACGAATCGAACATTGAGATGATGTCTGTATGTGTATGTGTTTGTGTGAAAGTATGTGTGTGTGTGTGTGTGAAAGTATGTGTGTGTGTTTGTGTGTGTGGGTGTGGGTGTCAGTGAGCCTGTGGAGACGATAACTGACGAATGAATGGACCGAGTCGAACGAAATTTGGTACAAAAATCACAATCTGTGAATACTGGAAGCATATTGCTTTTATACTCAATCGAATGTTCAGAACCCCTAAATTTTCGAGTGAAATTTTGAAAAAATCATTAAAAAATCAAAACCTTTAATAAAGTTACGCAAATAGACATTTCGTATGTAATTTTTGATTAGAAAACGATTAACACAAATTTTAGAACGCTAGCATGAACCGTTTTCGAGATATTGCACATTTTTCAAAAAAATTATCAAAAAATTATGTAAAATAAAAAAAAGTATTACCTATTGAGAAACATGCTCACTTTTCATATGTAATATCATGCGATAAATTGGGTGACATCATTCTCGTGGATCTAGTTCATTCCATTCATGAAAAAAAATACTTTGAGAAATGCTTTTGTATTTGAACGCCAATAGTCATTTATCTGCTGTAAGAATAACTTATTTCTCCATCCATAACGCTTGGCGAGATTTTGGCGGCGAATTTGGTGGAATGTCGCCAACTTGGCGACTTGTTTAAATGTTGCTAAATTAACGAAAAACTCGACAAATGGATAAAAATGAGGCTAAATCAATGAAAATGACGACTAATTGACGAAAATTCAACATCTTGAAAAGAATATATTTACTATAAGAATAACCTATTGTTTTTACTGTAAAAGTAGTAAATTCATTGCATTTATATAAGGAAAGTCAAGTGCTGCCCACACCAGATTTTTTCAAATGGAAACGAAGGGCCCTAACACTAGCACCACCTAGATATAATTCTCAAAGCTTGGTGGCATTTTAAAACGTAGGAGTTTCTTCTCCTTCTGTCTAACTCCATGTTTTATATTGTTTTCATTACATTTCACGCTGTTTAAAAGACCGCAAAATTGTATTAAACGACTAAAATTCTTACTTAATTTCATACTAAGTATCAAATGCATGCAAATACCAATAGCCTACGGGTCTTAATGCTATATCCTTTAAACACATTTAATTTGAGAAATATGTCACGGTCTGTTTACCATATCACCGCCAGTCAAGAACGACCCATTAAAAACCATTTAAGCCGGTCTCTTGAGATTTTAATGATGTAGCTAAAACTATCGGTACTGAGAATGTGTGAAGGTCATGATTTGATTTGGATTGCCTGCAATCTAAAGTTTCTTTGGAAACTTAGTGAATAAGTATTTATCTATACCTGTTGTCAACCCAACTTAACAGTGGAGAGGTATAGAAAAAAAATCTGATGTGGACAACACATGACTTTCCTTATATAATGCAATGAATTTACTATCTTTACAGTTTAGAAAAATGTTCATCTCATAGTAGATACTTATATTCATTCCAAGATATTGAATTTTCTTCAATTAATCGTCATTTTCATTGATTTAGCGTCATTTTTATCAATTTGGCGAGTTTTTCCTTAATTTAGCAGCATTTAAAAAAGTCGCGAAGTTGGCCACATTCAACCAAATTCATCGCCAAAATCTCTCCAAGCGTTAAGGATGGGGAAATAAGTCATTCTTACAGCAGATAAATGACTATTGGCGTTCAAATACAAAAGTATTACTCAAAGTATCATTTCGCTTGAATGGAACGAGCTAGATCCACGATAATGATGTCACCAAATTTATCGCATGATATTACACATGAAAAGTAAGCATGTTTCTCAAGAGTTAATATTTTTTTTTGTAATTTATGGGATTATTTTGATAAATTTATTTGAAAAATATGCAATATCTCAAGAACGGTTCATGCTAGCGTTTTAAGGTTTATGTCAATCGTTTTCTAAGGAAAAATTACATAAGAAATGTCTATTTGCGCAACTTTATTAAAAGTTTTGAATTTTTGATGATTTTTTCAAAATTTAACTCGCAAATTTAGGGGGGGTTCTGAAAATTCGATTGTGTTTTAAAACAATATGCTTCCAGTATTCATGAACTGTGATTTCTGTACCAAATTTCAGTCGAATCGGTTAATTCGTTCGTCAGTTATCGTCTCCACAGACTCACTGATACACACACACACACACACACACACACACACACACACACACACACACACACACACATACACTCGCACAGACATCACCTCAAAAATGTTCGATTCGTGATCAGGGTTACTTGAAACGTGCTCTCCCGTCGAAAACTTGAATTCGAATTTTCGATCCCGTCACAATACTTTCCGTATATATTATGTATTAAGGAAAGTAAAAATCGGCAGTAGCTGGAGTATAATAGAGCCGAAATGGCAATAGCATTTTGTAAAATATAACTCTAGTAAAGTTCAATAAGTATATTCAATTTTTTCAGGCTCATTGGTTTCATTTGCTATGTTTCAAATCGCTACAAATTAATTGCTTACTGTTTATATCTAACTAGTACTTTTAGATTTTTTTTTTTTTTGCGATTTCATCTGGATCAACTATAAACTTAACGCCAAAATATCCAATTATATTACTAACTTGGTTTGTGGTATATAGATTAAACAATATATCTGACGAAATTTTACATTCACGTTAATCTATGAGCTTGCCTGACGGCACCTCAATGCGTAGTTGGAAACGTATATTTCCATCTATTCTTTTCAAACCTCACCAATCATTAAACATCATTAGAATACACAAGTTTATTAACCTCCTTGTTTAGTTAAGCAGAATATAATATCGTGTGCTTAGACACCAATAATTCACCGAGGAGTAAGTGAAAAAGCGAGCTGCAATATTCGGGATATTTTCAATATTACAGCTTTCACACTAGGGGTGATCGAAAAAAAAACTTTTCCGAATTTTGACAACGGATAGTGCGGAAAAGTTGCCTTTATTGACGGAACGAACATGTTGAAAATTTTGCAAAAATCGGTTAATATTTTCAGGTTCCGGAACGCGCCTAATATTGCCAAAATAATAGTAAAATCAAGTAATTTCTTCATCACTACCATAAAACTTTTAATACCAACTTTGGTTACAGGTAGCGTGGAAATAATACTTTTTTAATCATATTAATACTATCTAATTTTTTGCGATCCGTTTTCGTTTTCAGGTTCCGGAACGAGTTTTTAAAGTTCAGGAAAAACCCATAAAACATCTATGTAGCTGGGTTGTAATCTGCCTTTGATTTGAAAGCAGATATAAGTTTTCGTGACTGCATTTTCGATCGAATGATGCTATCTCTTCTTGCATACCCGCAGACTGATCGGGAAACTTCGGTGACCATCTTAGCACATCGCTCGACATTCTGGATCTGGTAAGGATAATTTGGAACGTCCAAAGTTTCGGGGGCGTCCGCTGTTTCCCTGTAGGAGATGTTGGAATTGCTGGTCGCTGATGTGGGAGAGGATTAGACGCTCTCTGATAATGACATTCTACCACATGATGAGGCCAACCTAATCGTTGCTTCCATGTTCAATTTTGGAATTTCAAAGTGACTTATAGTTTCATTCTTAACTTGGCATGACTTAAGAATCTTTAAAATACCGAGGTTTCGTATATGACTTCGTTCGTCCGTGACCATAGAGAGTAGGATGTTCTCAGGGTGTGCGAAATATGCATTTCTGGCAATGACCGGATCAATGACTTTCCTGTACTAGGTTGGCAAATATCTGGGCAGTTGAACCATCTTCCAAGCGTGTCTAGCTCCGTCTTTGCACGAAGACTTGTCCTTTATGGAGAACCATAAGGGTATGTAGATCTTCATTATATACCCTGCTAGTAGCTCAAGTCCTGCCGTAGGATATTCTGTTCCAACGTACATCCGAAGGACTCTGTTAGCAGCAGTTAACCATCTTGAATGGCTCAGTTTTCCGGGGTCTCGTGCATCCAAAACTTCAAGGCAGCGGCCAGACTGTATTGCTTGAAATATTTCGTGCAGGTACTTTTGGTCAGTGCTCATATCGCTTGCATCCAGTTCGTTGAGATCGAAGAGTTCGGTTGGAATGGACTTGAAAGGAACTACAGGAAGTTTGTTACAGTCTTCCAGCTTCTTACCGATTGGCCCGAATATTTATACGGCCTCTTCATTTGTCAGTCGATATACTACAGCAAATACCGCAGAGGAAGTTCATTCGCGTGCAACTATTGCTATGCCTTGCAAACGGTCTCTTCTAACATTCTTATAGCGCTGACTCTCCATCCTGTATTAACAACAGTGCCATCACAGCCAATGGCAACCAGCTCTTTCATGTCAATTGAGATTTCTTCCAAAAAACCTGTGATGCTGAAAGAAATGATCATTGATGATCCAGATCCCGGAGTGACGTGTCTTAGGTATTTGTTCTCGGGCTGTTGCACCAATGAAATGTTTTTGTTAATTTTTACAGGGCGGTATTTATTAGCCAGTTTGACTAGAGTCTTGGCAGCCAGTTTGACTAGAGTCTTGGCAGCCAGTTTGACTAGAGTCTTGGTTTGGTCCTTGCGTCCATCTAAGTAGAGCCCACGAAGACAGTAGTTCTCGAAGGAAATAGCCTCTAGATTTTTCCGATATCTCTATCTCTTTGGACGAATTTTGTTGCGGTCAATTACTTTCGAGGTATTACCTTGCACAAGTACACCCAAATCTGACTAGGTGACAGTCGCCAATGCTGCAGTAGCTCCACCCAGAACGCCAAATCGAACAGCTGTTATGGACACAACTGGGAGTTGGACTCTCATTTGTGTCACTATGTCAACAGATACAGATATTGATGGAACTGGCTCCCAACTGTACTATCCTGATCCCGAGTAGACCTTGCTGCAGTACTCTCTGTGAACTCAAGGTCAGGTTCTTCAGAACATGAAAAAATGTCCATCCACTTTCGCGACCTGAAATCAAACAGACTGATCTCGAGCTATTGCCAAAGTGAGCAATTATTTACTATAAGCCCTCTTTGATATTTATGGAGGGTGTTGAAGACCCAGACCGACCGGCTCGTCAGCAAGGACATGAGCAACAATATTTATGGAGGGTGAGGAAGCGAATCCATTATTAAGATGGCATAATAAAAAACAGATAAATTTACTGTGCATTTGCAAATGCATTTTCCGCCCGTTCAGTTTTATATAACAAACAAGATATTTTATTAAACTTTAAATGTGTTTCGGAACCTGAAAACGTAATCGAATAGCAAAATATTAGAAAGATAATCTTGATTCAAAAATAATTATCTCAAAGCTACCTATAATCAAAGTTCGTAAAAAAAATTCATGGCAGTGTTGATGAAATTACTTGTTTTTACGATTATTTTGGCAACTTCAGGCGCGTTCCGAAAAATAAAAATATTAACAGATTTTCCAAAAATTTTAAATATATGCGTTGTGTCAATAAAGGCAACATTTCTCCACTACCCGTTGTCAAAATTCGAAATAAAGTTTTTTCGATCACCCCTATTTCCCACCCATTTAAAAATTTTCGATACTAAAATATCGAAATTATAACCACTATATACTTCAAAAACCAATAGCTCGAGAGATTACACACAGAGGCACATACCGGTCGTCCAAATAGATACTCCAAGTCCTTTGGACGAGTCGGACGGCCTGGGGCTTTCACACAGAGGCACATTCAGAATTCAAGACGCTTCGGTTTAGGATCGACCGGATTCCAGCATTCCAATTATTCGTTCCTTCAAAAACATGTCCAGTTGGCATCTTTGTGACATCTTTCGTCCTTTATCATTGTTAACAACGCTCCGTACCACAGCAAATGCGAAATTCTGCCTCAACTGGCCATGCCGCTCGTAGCCGTTTTATACTCGTTCCGACGTGCGCCGGTGCTTTGCGCATGTCGACGTCGATTGAACTGTTTTGCATATACACAATGATTTACCTTCGTCCCACTATTCTCCACAACTGATTGTGAACAATTGTATTCATATTAACTCCGAATTTTTCGCATTTTACGAATTATGCTTAACTTTTGGACATGAGAGTATATATACTGTTGCAAACGAAGTATTTGTATTTTTAAATTAGTCAAAAATTTTGGTGGATTTTTACATTATATTTGTAATTTGATATAATTTTATTTGTTTTTAGTGGAATATAGTGTATAAGCTGAAATATTTTTTTTATTTTTTGCAGAACATCAAGAATCAAATCATGACAACAAATGTCTGGGTTGAGCAGGTAAGAAATGATTTATATATGCACAACACTATGCAGTCCAGTCCGCATTTTTGTTGCTGTTACTAAACCCCTTGACTTACGGGTGCGACAGCTCAGTGGTTAGCTTGCGGGGATTGAACTGGGTTGACCCGAGTCCTATTCCCGCCTCTGCCCAAAACTATCACCATATTCACGCGGAGTTCCTTCACGTTAAATACGTGGGTCCGTAAGTCCTTCCGAGAGGTTGGTGGCAGGGGAAAGAGGGTACGGTCCTTCTGGATGACTCCCCCACTAGGTTCCGGTCTAAATTGAGTGGCACTTCACGGCCGTCCAAACAGATACCTTACACCTTCGGGTAGGTCGGACGGTCTGGGCAGAAGAAGAAGAAGCCCCTTGACTTAGAAAATTTTAGGTTATGTCCAAAATATTCCGCCGCCCATAAAGCAATGAGGCCCTCTCCTGGTCCTCTACTAGAAGATTTAAAAAGACTACCATGCAAACAAGAAGATAAGACGGAGTCGCTGATGAGAAAAAACAGGTACCAGGAGGGCTGATTCTATCTGTTCATTCAAACTCCAGTATATTTTTGCGAACGTGTAATATTCTCTCAATGGCGCCCCCCGCCTTTTCTTGTCTCTATCGCAGACCAAACGGTCACATTGGAGTGTTTTCTCCAGAAAACAACGGTACGAGCATTCTTTCCCTGCCGTCACTCTATGGTTGCCAGAATTTTGAGTCAGAAGAAGGGTTCCCAGGTTCGGCGATTTATCTCCAATTTGGCGATATTTGGCGACTTCTTGAAACTTCACGAAATAACGATTATTCTGCGAGATATTAGATAATTCAGGAAATTTCTACAGAGAGATTTTTCAGAAGAAACTATAAAAAGGACTTATCACTCCGTTGGAGTTTAGTTGATGCGTTAACAATATACTAGTTGACAATATACTGTGACTTTTGTCAATGTTTTGAGAATAGTAACCATTATTTTGTGAAATTATTTACACCACTATTTTAAAAATATTATCGCTTATTTTATACAATTAGTGGAACATTTATGTGCTGTTTGATTGTACATTGTTCCTTTTTTACTTTGCGCTTCTGACTTGAACTCGTTCTTGTATCCTGCGTACACACTAACGATTTTAGAGAATGCGTTTCGTAACAATATTATAACTGAAATGAATCTGAATGCTTATGAATGAGAACAGACGTCATCATAGAGCAAATTTCTTCAATGAGTTCTTGTAAAGTAATTGCTTTGGCAAGAATATTCGTTCGAATTGAATCTAATGTAAAATGTATAGAATGCATTAGAGTGATATATTAGAATTTGGCATCGTCATTCTGCTACACAAAGCATTCTTTGTCATCATTCTCTCTGAAAAGTAAATGGAATTGCCACCGATAATAAACAAGCCGGCAGCCACTCTCATGACATCCCAGCAATGGCGCCGTAAGTGAAGGTTGTGTTGTGATTTTGCGGAAAGTTGAAAGTTACTTACATGGTTTAAAGAAAGTATATTGGTATTAAAGTGTGTGTTAAGGACTAAGATATTTTCAAAAATGATTCTTGTCTTGTTTGAGTTAGTATTAATGGAGTTATAAGTGTTTTATATATCTCCATGTTAAGTGAAATAGATATTCCCATGTTAATGTAACTGCGTAATTGTGTCAAAATGGCTGACCGGATGAACGCCTATAAGAGATTGAACTTTATATTTTTCTGGAACTTTTTGCTTCTTAAAGAAGAACCTGTTGGTCTAGCTAAGGGATTTAATAAGAACTTATGACTTTTAAAAATAGTAGAATGTTATGATTTATACTGATAAGGATTTAGTGATTGATTTATGACTAGTGACGTAGAATTAGCAGTTCTTCAGTTTTCTAAAGGACAGGCTTTTGCTTCCTGGAGCCCCTGGACTATCTACCTCTAAGTAAAAAATATTTTTGACCTCCTGGTACAGAATAAGTCTAAATAAAAAAATAGTACCGGTACCATCACTGGTTCATTTAATATGGACTTACGAATTTTGGATGACGTCATGGACCCAATGCCTTCATCGTAAACTACGGAAATTTTTGGCGACATTTGTCGAATCTGGTGATTCCACGAAAATTGATATTTTTCTTGTGATTTACAGATCATCACGGCAGACTTGGAGGTCTATTGGTCCTATTTAATAACTTACTAACGGTTTTAAAAATAGTGAAATATTATTAAGCTTTATACTGGGTTATGTACAATTGAAATGATTATGTACAAGCTCTGGGTTATGTACAATTGAAAAAAGATCTAATTAATCTTCAGAGATATCGTAAAGAACCATATTAAACATCTTAATATTTATACCACTATTGATCTGCTGCCTTAAAAACTATGACTTGCCACAGCCCTTTCAGAGATAAGTGACTTCATCCCCATTTCGAGCTAAACGTTAGTTGTGACTGAAGGATTACAATTACGGAAGAGCGAGGGATGAATCTTGGTGGTGGAGTTCACCTACGCATCAAAACTTGATGCAGTTCTGGACCTTTCTACATAAGAAATCTTGGTGCGTAGCTTCCCACATGGGGTAAACTGCATCAACCAGGTGTTTTGGCACGGGATCTCTTGATAAAGTTGGGAGCCTTTTTCGTGGCAACGAGGAATACAAAGTTGGAGAAACCATTGCAGACACGGGTGACTAGGAAATTTATTAAGGCATGGATTGAAAATTTACTGAGAACGGACAGAACACTTAGGTCCACGGAACTGGCTCTGGACGACTACAGAGATGAAGAAAATCTTAATCTGCCCGAGTTCTCTCAGCAGGATGTCTTGGGAGAATTGAGCAAATCAAGGTCTAGATTGGAGAAATCACTTTTATCCTTTGGTAATTTGGGTTATCTTAGGGTTTTTGTTTTGTTGGTTCCAGAAGCTCTCATTGAGACTTAGTTGCTTAACCAGGTGATCTTACTTTGCTTTCTGGGTTTTCGCTTCTGGTTAGACACTGGTTGATCCGTTTGGTGGGCAATGGGTTTTGCCCTTGGTAGGCTCTAGTTTTGGGAGCTTAATTTTAATGTTTGTTTCCTATATTGTAAAACATTTTGCATTAATGGTTGTATGTTTTTATTCTGGAGGCTTTTAAGGTATGTTATTGCAGGTTCATTTTTGTAGTTTAAACTTTAGGGACAGGGATATTCGTTACTTTTGATTTGACTTTGCATTGCTGCTTAATTTGGTGATATTAATTTGTTAATTAGTCTTTGGTTTCACTTAACCATTAGATGGTAATTATCTTGGTTATTGAGATTCATTAATTATATTTTATTTGTTTTAGGACTGTTTTTTAAGGTTGGCGATTTATGGTGCTAAGTGGCGGGCCCGCACTGCGTGGTGGAGTAGGCGGCTGTCTCTGTCCGGTGGGGTGGGGTTGGCCGTTGTCCGAGTTTGTGTTGGAGATCAATCTTTTCCCGGAAGTTGAATCAGCTGCTTGAGCCTTTATCTTCGACCAGAGATATAGGTAGACTGCGCATTGCTATTCAGAAGAGATTGAAAACATGACCACTGCATGTATCACGTGACTTGTGGTCGAACACTTCCAGACTTGGCGACTTATTGCCGCGCTTGGTGCTATAAAATATATATTTTTTCACTGGAGTAAAACAGTGCTGAATACCTCTTACGTTTCTGATGTATTTCAAAATACATATCGGTTAGGTCCTAACTGATCAAGTTCTATTAATCACAGTAACATGAAATTTGGCATGTCGTTTTCTTTTGTGATATATTTTAATTTTCTAGCTAGAAGGTCCAAATTTAGTATTTCGTTGTCTTTTACGGTGCATATTGATTTCTTAGACTTTGAACCTTATCGGGCTAGTCCGTTCTGGGCCCGCTATATAAATATACTCATGATTCGGGGATAACTCGAGATCCGTTGTATCTGGAAAGGTTATATCATATTTAGCATATGATTATATTTCGTGGTATATTTTAATTCATTGCATTTTGAATTATCGGAGCAATTAAATTTATTGCTACTATCCCAGCCCGTCCAGGAAAAAAAGTGTCGCTTTAAAAGCGCCGCTAAAATTATTTTCTTACTTCAGTAAAACTTTATTTTTAATAAAATACTTTTATTTTTGTACAAACTAAAGTGCAAAATTGCCGAATGCCAATATTCAACTTTAGAAATATAGCTGAGCATTATACAATTGTAACTATTCAAAATCTTGAATATTATTCCCAGATTATGCAATAGTTACTTTATATTCCTTAACCCCCCCCCCCCCCCAAAAAAAAATGCTTTTAAAAATATTTGGGCACAATGTAATTATAATAAATCCAAACGCTGCTTACAAGGCATTAACCTGCAAAATTTAATGACTTAAACTTTCTAATAAAATGGCTTTATTAGTTCATATTTATCAATAGAACAACACCCTGTTAAATGCAGGGAAGGAGTGGGGAATGAATAAACATTTTAAACACAATTTTGAAATATTTTCACACTCATTTCCTCACTGATCAAAAATATTATTACTTTGACATCATTAAAAGGATCAAAGAACGAAGTTTTAAAGAGCTAAATAGAATCTATTGGACAATAATTTCTTCATATTTACAATTATTTTTAATTTTTTAAATATGTGTTATGAAATTTCTTATATTTATTTGTTGCATCCCAAAATTTAATATTTTCACAATTCCAATTTTTAACATAATGGAATCATATCTTCGCATTCTAATTTTTTAAAAAAAGGTATTACTTTGAATCCTTTATGAATTTACCCGGCGACTCATTATATATGTTTTTTTTTAATTATTTCAAATCTCATTCTTTGCTTTACATATTCATCAGACAGTGAGACACTTTAGATTACTTCATTTTTAAGATATGGAAAAAAGCCAAAGTTGAAAACATAAATCTGTTTTTTTCCCAAGTTTCTGTAAAAACCATCCTCGTCCCCCCACCGACTGCTTAAAAAATTCCAGTCTTTATAGAACACTGGGCATAACAAATAATTGTTTAAAATGACTAAAAGTTAACTTTTATTCATTTAGCATATTTTGATGCAATTTAGCATATTTTGATGCAATTTAGCATATTTTAATGCTTGAAACTTTTCTCTTTTCAGTTGTGTTTCCTAGATCTTTCTTTGAGAAACTAATAAAAATAATAGAAATTAGCTAACATTTTAATAAAAGTTTTAAATACACAAAAATTGAAGTGAAAAATATTTTAGTATATTTTATTGCACTTATCATAGGTAAATATTAGGAATTTTATGTGGTTACTTTATACATTTCATAATCACAAAAAAATTTTCAAATCACATTTTAATTGCTCAATTTCATTTGATACATTACATATACAGTTAAGGACTTTTCAGAAATTTTTAACGAGTATTTTTTGATGTACATACAAAGACAGTTAATACGAAACGAAAGTGTAAAAAGTAAAATGTTTCTGCTACAATTCTCAAGAAAAAATTATATTTACGGCCATATACTGTATTTATTTTTTTAAGTCTAGAAAAATATAGCTCAGCAAAAAAAATCAATTTTAAATGTGTACTTACTGATATTTATATAAATTTTTTGAGAGTTATTAATCATTTCATAGCATTTTATGGCATGAAAACATTCTCAGGAGAAAAGAGTATGAAAATGTAAACAATCCAAGTTGGCGTAAAAATATGTCGCCAAGAGAGAAAACTAGGCGTATTAAAAGTTTCACCTTTATTTTATTTTTTACTTTCCTTATATACATAATGTATAAGGAAAGTATTGTGACGGGGTCGAAAATTCGAATTCGAGTTTTCGACGGGAGAGCACGTTTCAAGCATCCCTGATCACGAATCAAAGATTTTTGAAGTGATGTCTGTGTGTGTGTGTGTGTGTGTGTGAAAGTATGTGTGTGTGTATGTGTGTCAGTGAGACTGTGGAGACGATAACTGACGAACGAATGGACCGATTCGAACCAAATTTGGTACAAAAATCACAATCCGTAAACACTGGAAGCCTATTGTTTTTATACGTAATCGAATGCTCAGAACCTCCCTAAATTTTCGAATAAAATTTTGAAAAAATCGTCAAAAAATCAAAACCGCTAATAAAGTTACGCAAATAGACATCTCTTATGTAATTTTTCATTAGAAAACGATTGGCATAAATTTTAGAACGCTAACATGAACCATTCTCGAGATATTGTACATTTTTCAAAAAAATTATGAAAAAGTCACATAAAAAAAAAAATTCCTATTGAGAAACATGTTCACTTTTCATATGTAATACCATGCGATAAATTGAGTGACATCATTCTCGTGGATCCAGCTTGTTCCATTCATGAAAAAATATACTTTGAATAATACTTTTGTATTTAAACGCCAATAGTCATTTATCTGCTGTAAGAATAACTTTTTTCTTAGTGCATTACGCTTGGCGAGATTTTGGCGACGAATTTGGCGTAATGTCGCCAACTTGGCGACTTTTTGAAATGTTGCCAAATTAATGAAAATCTCACCAAATGGATAAAAATGACGCTAAATCAATGAAAATGGCGACTAATTGTCGAAAATTCGATATCTGGGAAAGAATATTAGTATCTTCTATAAGAAAAACCTATTTTTTACTGTAAAAGTAGTAAATTCATTACATTATATAAGGAAAGTCATGTGCTGCCCACATCAGATTTTTTTCTTCTAATTTTAAGCATTTATAGAGGTACAGTTTATGAAAGTACACAAACATATATAAAATATTTTATTTTAAAAATAATTACGAGGCTATACATTATTTACAAAGCCAGAAAATCTACTTTTATTACAGGAAGGCATGGTCGTACATGCCAATTAACTCTTTATTTCATATAGAATATGTTTTAAAAAGAATGGAAACGACTTACCTGTGAAACGCAGTGTCTCCACCTTTGATAAACTTTGACGTACATCCATATGCAGCGCAGAACATTACCATATTTTGCTTAAAAGTAAAAGCAAACTTGCGATGTGACTTCTCGTTTTCGGAAACGTAATGCAATTGCAATGGAAGGAGAGATGCGCAAGAAAATATGCGCGTAGGGGAGTGCTTAAGTCATGTGACTTAGTTCAGTGGTCACGGAAAGATTGCCATAAGTCTCTCTACCTGTATTTCACCTCGATGGCCTTTATAGGCAAGCCCTTCGGTCTGGGTCGATAAGTACACAACACAATCGGCTCCAACAAGACAAGCAGGAAAAATCTGATGTGGACAACACATGACTTTCCTTATATAATGTAATGAATTTACTACTTTTTCAGTAAAAAAATTGGCTTTTCTTATAGTAGATACTAATATTCTTTCCAAAACATTGAATTTTCGACAATGAGTCGTCATTTTCATTGATTTAGCGTAATTTTTATCCATTTGGCGAGATTATCGTTAATTTGGCAACATTTCAAAAAGTCGCCAAGTTGGTGACATTCCGCCAAATTCGTCGCCAAAATCTCGCCAAGCGTTATGCACTAAGAAATAAGTTATTCTTACAGCAGATAAATGACTATTGGCGTTCAAATACAAAAGTATTACTCAGAGTATCTTTTTTCATGAATGGAACGAGCTAGATCCACGAGAATGATGTCACCCAGTTTATCGCATGGTATTACATATGAAAAGCGAACATGTTTATCAATAGGAAATATTTTTTTTTATTTTATATGACTTTTTGATATTTTTTTTGAAAAATGTACAATATCTCGAGAACGGTTCGTGTTAGCGTTCTAAAATTTATGTCAATCGTTTTCTAATGAAAAATTACATAAGAAATGTCTATTTGCGTAACTTTATTAGTGGTTTTGATTTTTTGACGATTTTTTCAAAATTTCATTCGAAAATTTAGGGGGGTCCTGAACATTCGATTGCGTATAAAAGCAATGGGCTTCCAGTGTTTATGGATGGTGATTTTTGTACCAAATTTGGTTCAAATCGGTCCATTCGTTCGTCAGTTATCGTCTCCACAGACCCACTGTCACACACACACACACACACACACACACATACTTTCACACACACACACACATACTTTCACACACACACACGCACACACACACACACACACACACACACACACACACAGACATCACTTCAAAAATGTTTGATTCGGGATCAGGGATGTTTGAAACGTGCTCTCCCGTCGAAAACTCAAATTCGAATTTTCGACCCCGCCACAATACTTTCCTTATACATTATGTATATAAGGAAAGTAAAAATGGCTCTAGGGCAAAGCCTTTCTATTAGTTATCACCAACCAACCGGAATAAACTGAATCCTCACTGAGAGGAGCTTCACTAAGCCTCAAAGAACATAGTCATCACATTTTGATCCACACCATCTCCAAATATAACCAAGTCTCACTGTTTTCTCAACATTCCTCTGTCTTCCCTTTTTTATCGAACGTTAAGAATCTGCTCATTTATCCTCCACAATGCGTTCACCCGTAACAAAAAAAATGTCCAATGGCTTCATCTCCATTACACACCAAGTACTTGTATACAAAATGTAATTGTTCTTTGATTGTATAATAAATATTTTGTTTATTCTACACTATGTTTAGTAGTAATTGAACTTTAGTAGTAACTGAACTTTGAGAGAGATCCTCTTACAAAGGGTGAGATGCCTAAGCGTATCGAAACACCCAGCATGAGTATGGAACAAAAAAGCAATATTTGATATTTAATTGTTAATATAAGTGTAAATATTCTACTCTACAGTTTTAAAGATCGTTGTTCTCGCTGCGCGTTTATCACCGGTGGTCCAAACTTTTGTAGTATTAGCCAATTTAGGTTTTTATAGCCGCAAACACACTGGATCGGTTACTAAGCTCGGCGTAATAATAATAATAATAATAATCTAAGAACATTCCGAGAGTATTAATCTACACTTAAACAACAGAGACTGTCTTTCTACCACACACATTAGCTGTCATTATAGTTGTATATGTCGCGCCTTACGAAAAATGCAATTATGGATAATTTGTTTATAAGATTTAATTTCCAAATGAGATCCCTCTAAAATAATTTGTATATTACTGACATATTTAATAATTGCTAACAAATTGAATAAAATATTCTATGAAAAAACATAGGTTCCTATTCATTAAATGGAATTAGTTTGAAACGGAACATGGAGGAAAATCGATATTGGATATCAATATCGATATTGTTGAATTATCTTTGCTGGCGAGAATACAAATTAAATTACACAATCGTACCTTAAATAACATATTTTGAAAGAAAATAATGAATCATTTTTATTGAGAATTTTCAGAACTTTGAGTATGATGCTCGGAATTCGAAAGTCGAAGAATTCTCGAAATTATCGACTGGTAGAAACTGAACTTGGGGAAATTGATGTCAGAATATTTTATTGTTAAATCTATCTAATTAATTACCCTATGACTGGCGACGACCATAAATTTTAATATGTATAAATGTTTCATTGAACGCATATGCACTTTTCATTTTACTTATAGGAATGGAATGACTACAAGTTGCGATGGGAACCCGACGAGTATGGCGGAGTTTCGAAGCTTCATGTACCAGCTGAGCAGATCTGGTTACCAGACATAGTTTTATATAACAAGTAAGTGCTGTTTTTTACACATTGAATACAAAATACGTGAAGCTTACCTGCTTAGCCAAACTACTTATGAAGCTTAATTGTTTAGCAAAGCTTTACTAATCTAAGCAGAACTAAGCTAAGCATTACTAAACTAATCAACGCCATATAATAAGTAAGTGCTGTATTTTACTCATTGAATAGGAAATTCATAAAATGTAACTGCTTAGTCTAACAGTTTATAAAGTTAAATGTTTAGCAAAGCTGAGCTAAGCTTAACTAAGCTAAGCAGAGATAAGCTAAGCTTAACTAAGCTAAGCAGAGATAAGCTAAGCGTAACTAAGCTAAGCAGAGCTAAACTAAGCTTAACTAAACAAATCAAAGCTATATAATTTAGCTTGACTATGATAAGCTAATCTGCTTAGTTAAACTGAACTGCCAAGTTGAACTGGTAAGTTAAACTTCTTGGCTAAGCTTAACTAAAGATTAAAAGGACAATTATTGTCATTGCATGAAAATTCATAAAGTTTAACTACTTAGTCTAACTGCTTCTAAAGCTTAACTGTTTAGCTAAGCTGACCTAAGCTTAACTAAGCTAAGCAGAGCTAAGCTAAGCTTAACTAAACTAATCAACGCTATATAATCTATCATGACTATGCTAAGCAAAACTTAACTGCTTAGTTAAACTTAACTGCCAATTTTAACTGGTAAGTTAAACTGTTTAGCTAAGCTTAACTAAACTAATCATCGCTATATAATCTATCATGGCTATGCTAAGCAAAACTTAACTGTTTAGTTAAACTTAACTGCCAATTTTAACTGGTAAGTTAAATTGTTTAGCTAAGCATAACTGAAGATTACTTAAAAGGGCATTTATTATCATTGTATAAAAATTAAGAAAATTAAAACTTTTGAATTTTACGGATTTACACATTGCGAAAGCTTTTGTAAAATACCCGCCTGCATGTGTGTTATATGCATATGCGTGTGTGTGACCTTGTGTATGTGTGTGGTGTAAGGTATAGACACGATGATGCAGGAACGAATATATGCTCCAGGATGAAATTTTATACATCGTTACAGTTTATTAAAAAGTTTGAACTTGATATGTTTATCGGTAAGCATCTTCTTTAAGGGGACGGTGGACGTTGAAATTTTTTTATTTATTTATTGACTTAGAAACATGAAAATTTATATAAATATTCTTCTTAACATTACTATATAAAATTCCATTCAATTTTTTTTAATCTTGTTATATTTTTGTATTTTTTTTTAAATTTAATTTATTTTTACGAAAATTTGAAAATGCTCCATGCGTGCCATTTGTTCACATTTTTGATTAATTTTACATTATGATCACTCAGAAATACATTATGAACAAATTTGGGTATTCATTTTTAAATCGCTTAGAAAGTTCATTTTTTAAAAACATTTTTCTGCATTAAAACTTAATTTTCATCATTTAATTGGGTTATTATTCACTTTTAATTACCTTAATACAGTTCAATTATAAAATACTTTCATTAAAAAGTATGAAAGATGTCTTCTTGCCAAATTTCATGCATCTCAAACAAAAATTAAGACGCATGGAGCATTTTAAAAATGTAAAACCTTTGAAAATTCCGTTTCGAAAAAAATGCATTTAACCTTTTGCTTACGGGTGGGACAGCGTCCATTCCAAACGAAGAACTTCCCAAAAAGACAGGCATTTGACATACCCTATCCCAAACAGTTCTACCCCCCTTTGCAGGCATTGGCGTCCATGGAAATCGCCGGCAGAAACATTGCACCTGCTAGCAGGTGGAAATCGCCTATGGAAATCGCCTGCAGAAACATTGCACCTACTAGCAGGTGCAATGTTTCTGTCGGCGATTTCCATGGACGCCAATGTCTGCAAAGGGGGGTCGAACTGTTTGGGATAGGGTATGTCAAATGCCTGTCTTTTTGGGAGGTTCTTCGTTTGGAATGGACACTGTCCCACCCGTAAGCAAAAGGTTAAATGTGTAAAACAATGTTATATATTAAAAAAAAAACTTTTTTTCAGTCGATTTTTGCTCATTTCAACGTCCACCGTCCCCTTAACTGCAATAAATGAAATTTCTGCTTGTAAGAAAATAACTTGCACAACTTCATTGTATAAATTAGGCATATGAAGTGACTGCAGTTGAACACAATTATAAGCTCAAATCTTCAGGCCAAAAGTACAGTTAGAATAGTATGAGTTCTTCCTTGTTCGCGGTTAGTTTTTTTTTTGTTAAGGTCGCATAATGTTTTTTTAGTCTGAAGAAGGGGTATTATAACGCACTCGCATAAACCGTTGTCACCTAACTGACATATGCCTGCTTTCTACAAAGAAAATGTGTAAGTTTTCAATATTTTTAATATTTTTCAGTCGATTTCTCCGTTAGACACAAGTGTCGTATCCATGGAAGTAAAGGAAAATAGTAATTATACATTTTAACAAGAAATATAAATCATGCAAAAGCACTGATTATGAAACACTTTATTCTTTTACAAACATTCCAATACAAACATTACAATTTGGTCTGCATATTTTGGAATAAGAATAATTGTATTTTTAAATTAAAAAATATAGAGATATATAAATTATAAGTATTTTTAAAAAATCAAGAAAAGACATAAAAATTCCAGTCACTAGAGTAAAATCTGATGTGGGCAACACATGACTTTCCCTGCAGACTCAAATTCATATTTTCTTTATTTCTTTAATAATTCATTAGATTGAGTTTAATTGAACCCAATAACACTAAATTTGCATTTTTAATTCAATTTTTGTTTTTATTTGTTAATTGGACATTTTTCCGAAATCGGCGTAACAAAAATGTAAGAAATCTCAAATATCTTGAGAACGGTTACTCCTAAAGTATAATGGAGTATGTTATATTATTTTCCTCTTCACACACACACACAAATTGTGTATAAAACAAGAATTTAATTGATACATTTGAGCATACACTATTTAGTCCTTTTTTTAGATTTTGGCGGGCCATTTCGTAAAAAAATCAGGTTGTTCTTTTCCAAACTATACCAAAATCTAATCAGCACCAGAGTATCCCACAAGTAAGTTATCTACCAAATTTTGTGAAATTTGGTCAATTAGTATTTTAGCTAGAGTGGTTACATGAAATTTTTGCAGGCCATTTCTCAAAAATAGGCGAGTTCTTTTCCGAATCGTACCAAATTCTAATCAGCACCAGAGTATCTAATAAGTAACTTATCTACCAAATTTTGTAAAATTTGGTCAATTAGTATTTTAGCAAGAACGGATAAATGAAATTTATACGGACCATTTCGCAAAAAATTGCGTATTCTGTTTTTACGAATCATACAAAAACTAATCAGCACCAGGGTCACATCCAAGTGACTTACCTACCAAATTTTATGAAATTCGGTCCATTAGTTTTTGAGTTAGAATGGATACATACTTTGCACAGACACACAGATACACAGACACGCACACAGATAGACAGACACACACACAGACGTCACACTAAAAATAGTTTTTCGTATTCTAGATGTCTCGAAACGCGTAGATTCGTCGAAAACTCGAGTTGCGATTTTCGGCATGATTCCAATACATTCCCTATACATTACCATGTATTGCAGGGAAAGTAAAAATATTAAACAACAAAGAGTTAATAAGTACACTACACTTTGTGCGAAGTATGGGAAAAACTTGAGCAATGTATAAAAACACAAATAACACAATAATGCAACATAATGCTGTTTCACGGATACGCTGGATCACCTTTTGCAGTGCAAGATAACCAACTAACCCGAAGTTCTGTGGAATATTTTCTTTTCGATAAGTAAACCTGCTTTATGGTGTTTCAAACGTGGATATATGATGGTTAGTATTTAATCTGAAACATAGTCACATAGTCCGTCGAGTTTCAAATCTTCGAGTTGCAAATCATCCAGTGCAGGAAATAGAATAAAAGGAACAGATTCATTCTTGTTAGACTTCAGGTTTGTTGGTTCTCTTTCACTGACGAAAAGGACCCAACGTATCCTCGAAACAGCTGCATGCTGCACTATTGTGTTATCTGTGCTTTTATACTTTGCTCAAGTTTTTTTATCTTTCGTACAAAGTGTAGTGTATTTATTAACGCTTTATTGTTTAATCTTTTTTTTTACTGTAATGATTGGAATTTTTATGTCTTTTCTTTATTTTTCTAAAAATACTTATATTTTATATATTTCTATAGTTTTTAATTAAAAATACAATTCTTCGTATTCAAAAATATGCAGACTATATTATAGTGTTTATGTTAGAATGTTTGTAAAAGAATAATTTTTTTTTTATGTTTTATTGAAAATACTAAAACTTCCGTAGAAGAAAAGCTTTAAAGAATGCTTTGAGAAATGTACTACTACAACGCTTTAGAGACAGTAGGTATCACTAGTGTGAAAACCTTCGCATTTATTTCGCATCCATTCCGAATTTATTTTTCAGTAAGTATCATGATTATTTTCAGTGCTGATGGCAATTATGAAGTGACCATCATGACGAAGGCCATCCTGCATTACGACGGTCAGGTTGTGTGGAAGCCTCCTGCGATCTATAAGAGCTCCTGTGGAATTGATGTGGAATATTTCCCTTTCGATGAGCAAACCTGCTTCATGAAGTTTGGATCGTGGACATATGATGGCTACTTAGTAAGTATTTAATTTGAGACATACTCGTCGATAAGTATGTAATTTAACACATAGTCGTCGTTAAGTATTTGAGACATAGTCGTCGTTAAGTATTTAATTTGAAACACAGTCGGTGTTAAGTGTTTAATTTGATACATAGTGGACGTTAAGTATTTAACTTGAGACATAGTCGTCGTTAAGTATTTAATTTGAGAAATAGTCGTCGTTAAGTATTTATTTGACACATAGTCGCCGTTAAGTATTTAATTTGAGACATAGTCTCCGTTAAGTGTTTAATTTGAGACATAGTCGTCGTTAAGTATTTAATTTGAGACATAGTCGCCGTTAAGTATTTAATTTGAGACATAGTCGTTGTTAAGTATTTAATTTCAGACATAGTCGCCGTTAAGTATTTAATTTGAGACATACATAGCCGTTGGTTAAGCATTTAATTTGAGACAGTCTTCGTTAAGTGTTTAATTTGAGACATAGTTGTTGTTAAGTATTTAATTTTCGACATAGTCGCCTTTAAGTACTTAATTTGAGACATAGTTGTTTAAGTATTTAATTTTAGACATAGTCGCCGTTAGGTATTTAATTTTAGACATAGTCGTTGTTAAGTATTTAATTTGAGACATAGTCGCCGTTAAGTATTTAATTTGAGACATAGTCGTCGTTAAGTATTTAATTTGAGACATAGTCGTCGTTAAGTATTTAATTTCAGACATAGTCGTTTGTTAAGCATCTAATTTGAGACAGTCGTCGTTAAGTGTTTAATTTGAGACATAGTCGTCGTTAAGTATTTAATTTGAGACATAGTCGTTTGTTAAGCATCTAATTTGAGACAGTCGTCGTTAAGTGTTTAATTTGAAACATAGTCGTCGTTAAGTGTTTAATTTGAGACATAGTCGCGTTGTTAAGTATTTTATTTGAAACCCGTCAATAGATGCAGTTGAAAATCTTGGAAGTATCCAGTGCAGAAAACAAAACAAACGGATCAGATTCCTTCTAGTCAGAACCATGGAATTACCTCCATGGTAAGGAGTTAAAACTCCATATTGAGAAAATGGCAATATCATTTGAGACAGTAATTCAGATGCCGCTGCGATAAGATAAGCGCCCCTGCATTGTATGTATTTCCATGTTGAAAGGCTTAAAATATTTATTTAAACTCTCAATTTTGTAAAAATAAATGAGTAGCGCAATGCAAATTAGAACAACAAGGAACATCCTTACGTATTCAACATTGTTTTAACTTTTAATTTAGTTTGATCTCCCTACATTATGATCTCTGTCCTACAACTGCGAGAAAATACTGATTAATTATGCTGATAATTGGGGAACTTAATTTTAAAATAATCAAAAGCCTCTCTATTGTATCAAATGGAAACAAAGGGCGCTTTCTAACACTAGTGAAACCTAGATATAAATCTCAAAGAGTTATGGCATTTTCACGCGTTTCATCTATAGTATATTTATCTCCTTCTCTCTAACTCCATGGTTAGAATTTTTAGAATCGGTTATAACCAACAGAATTGAGCCACCGATAACTGATCTGGTAGGAACAGACTAGATTAAGGCCGTAACTTTATCACCTTACTATGGAACTTCAATTGTAAAATGGACTCTATTTCGAACGCTGCAAACACTACTGTGTTTGCAATAGAATTTGCTGCTCGTCTATAGGGGCGCCCTCTAACGACCGACGCAAAACTACGATCAACGAGTTTAGACTAGGCACTCATCGCGCAGCGTTAGTATTATTCACCCTATGCAAAATATTGGATGATGCATCACGCATCACCTGTACTTCCTAGGACGTAAACTTGGTCATTTTACTCGGACGCCTAAACACCTCAGCCTTAGCGGTATTGTAAATATCATAATCACAGAAGTTGTAAAGACCTAAATGTATCTTTATACTCTTTACATGCCTTTGTAGAGGATTTTTTCTTAATCTGTCAAAAGTGATTTAACTCAAACTTAGAGTACTTGATATTTCGACCTCTTGGTCCAAGGGCAATAACACAGGATGGCACTGTTTTAAATCAAGTTCAGTTTATTAGGGACTTCACAGAAATTACAGATGCTTGCTGTTTAAAGCAACGGACAACATGTGTACTAATTATTATTGAACATGCCAAGAATAATTCACAAATCTACAATTACTGTAATATACTACGCTGGTGTTAATGCTTACATGTATACGCCTTTACAAAGCTTATATGCTTACCCCGGCATTCTGTTACTTCGCCCCGTATTGCCGTCACAATCCAGAATACTAGACTCTTCCTAGTCATCGTTGTATCGAATGGGGTTTCCTTCCACTCACTACTCGAATCCTTCATCATCTACTCAAGAACACTTCTTTCATTCCAAAAATCCTCTACTCACGAACATTCTACTCAAGAACACTCTACTCAAGAACGCTGAAAATCTCACGATCCGAAACATATTCCTACTCTACCGTAGGAACGCAAAAAATGCTAATTAGGTCACTGATTCGACTAACAACCGAACCAGTAAGGATAGTTAGTTTAAAGAAACATAAATTATAATGCAATCTGAAAGAAATAATAACCGAAAGGTTATTTAGACCTACCTCATAAAATCGTTTATGGTATGCATCTTTAAAGTTAGAATCACAATACCATTCTCTTTGCAGATTGGTTGTGCTCTTTCTTTTACTATCATCAGCATAAATCAGATGATACCTGTAATGGCAGTGAAGAAAAAAGTTACTGTGTGCCACAATTTTGCAAATCTCTATGGGGACTGATAAAATCACTCCTACCATACAGCAGATTTCAAATTTCTTTTCAGTTCAGGCTGAAATGGTCACGTTCACATACAATCGAATGCTCCAAAAGGGTGCATTCTTAAAGTTAGGATACACTTCCATTGTAAATAGCAGCATCCATGGACAAGTTTAGCCCTTCTTTGTGTTCATCAGCATGGAAAATCTTGAACCTGCAATGGCAAAGAAATTACTTACTATGATTGAATCTCTGTGGGGAATAAAAGATCCAGTCCTTATCAGGTAGTCGTCTTCAAATTTCTTTACAATTTTTCTTAGGCTATACGAATTTCTAACAACTAAGTTCATAATGACAGCACCCGCCATATAGGGCTAGTCTGTTCATAGAATCTATTACAGTGGGGCCCATTCATAGCGTGCTCAGATGTAGCGAAGTATTTTGTTAATACGAATTTATTTCTGTCGCCTTGAATCTGCAATGATTTTACAACGTTAAACGCATTGCGTATTGAAAACAGTTTGTTACTCGTTCATCGGGTTCAAAATTTTTAGGTAAAGAAAAAAATGTTTTTTCATGGGACTTCCTGGAATAAAAGTAAATAGTAATAATAATATAATAATGGGAATATAAATAGTAAAGATTGGAATAAAAGTAATATATAAATAATAATAATAAATATAATAAATAGTAATAACTGTGATAGTAATATAATACATGAGGTGTAAAGTAAATAATAATATAATACCCGAGGAGTAACAATTAGTTTGATAGCAAAGATTCATCCCCAGATACGTTGAGCCTAAACACCTTCCTAAACACATTCCAAGATACGTTGAGCCTAACACCTTCCTAAACCATCCTCATATACGTTGTGCCTAAACACATCTTCAGATACGTTGAGCCTAAACACCTTCCTAAACACATTACAAGATACGTTGAGCCTAACACCTTCCTAAACCATCCTCATATACGTTGTGCCTAAACACCTTCCTAAACACATCTTCAGATACGTTGAGCCTAAACACATTAAACACATCCTCTGATAAGTTGGGCCTAAACACTTTCCAGAACGCATCCTCAGATATGTTGAGCCTAAACACTTTCCTAAGCACATCCCCAGATACATCGAGCGTAAATACCATCCTAAACACGTCACCAGATGCGTTGAGACTAAACACTTTCCTAAACACATCCTCAGATACTTTTGAGCCTAAACACCTATCTAAACACATCCTCAGATACGTTGAGTCTAACCACCTTCCAGAGCACATCCTCAGATACGTTGAGCCAAAACACCTTCCTAAACACATCCCCAGATACGTTGAAATATCCCAAACGCATTAAAATTGCTAGGAAACATGCTGGAAAAAATTGCTAAGAAACATACTTGGAAAAACTGCTGGAAATATGTTGGGTTTCTAGGAGATACCTAACAATCTTTCATGTTCGATTCTGTGTATGAAAATAGTTCAGTGTGGAATAGGTTACAAAAAAAATTAGTTTAAGCCAGGATATCTTACTGTTGACGAATATGTTGCAAACGATGATTGTATTAAAACAGAAACACAAGAGACTGATGATATCATTATTGCTATAGTTTCTGAAAACATGTCTGATGAATCCAAATTCGAAGAAACCGAAATTGATTTGAAAAGAGGGAGGATAACATAAAAAATTGCTGTGAAAAGCCTTAAAAATTTGCGCGATTATTTCGTAGTCCACAACGTTAACTGCAGCTAGAATTTATATGCTATGCCAATGTGTTCCAAATTTAAATATCCAAAAGAAAGTTACTGATTTCTTTCCCAGTGTAAATGAACGATCTTTACAATGCAAACCAACTATTCACAATATGATATTAGATAAGTTATTCCTATTGTTTATTTCATAAAACATTTTATAGGCGATTGCAAATATCGGTTAGAATGAATATTTTCCCTGTACTTTAGCTACTTCATTATATACGGTTTCAACTGTATTTGCAATGCGATCCTAGTTTTGTGAATAATTTAAAGTAGCAGAGCTGTACAATCTTGAACTGTAGCTTGTTATAAAATCGCTAATTATAATAAGTATCTACAGAGTGGCCCAATAGGTCTCAGACAAACTTTAAGGGTAGATCAGGCATACAAAAACAAGTCCGTTTTGCATTGATAAAGTCCTTGTCATCCGCAGATATGCAGGTCTGGCAATGTCGACGCATGGATTGGCGATCGCGTTCAAAAGTGCCGGGACTTTCGCGGATGTATGCTACTGCCTCAATAATTCTAGAGACAAGGTCAACGTCAGACGTAACATGTGTCTCGTAAACAAGGCTTTTGAGGTAACCCATAGGAAGAAAATAATAGGGGACAAGTCGGGGGACTGTATTGGTCAACTGACTGTATTGGTCAACTCCCTGGTCAATCCATCTTGCAGGAAAGGCCCTATTGAGATAGTCCTGCACTTCCAGTCTGAAACATGCACAGCTGCGGATGGCAAGAAATTTGAGCACTAATTTCAATATTGTGATGAACAATTGTAATTAATACTTGTAATTGTTATGCCTAATAAACATGTATTATATTATCTGCATTCCTTTTTTACTTTCCCTGCAATACATGGTAATGTATAGGGAAAGTATTAGAATCAGGCCGAAAATCACAACTCGAGTTTTCGACGGATCTACACGTTTCGAGACCTCTAGAATACGAAAAAACCATTTTTAGCGTGACGTCTGTGTGTGTGTCTGTGTGTCTGTCTGTCTGTCTGTGTGTCTGTCAAGATTTTGTATCCACTCTAACTAAAAAACTGACAGACAAAATTTTGTAGGTAAGTCACTTGTGGACGGGGCTGGTGCTGATTAGTTTTGGGTACGATTCGGAATAAAAAAACCCGCCTTTATTTTGCGAAATGGCCCGCAAAAGCTTGTATCCACTTTAGCTGAAAAACTAATGGACCGAATTTCACAAAATTCGGTAGATGAGTCACGTATAGGTCACCCTGGTGCTGATTAGATTTTGGTATGATTCAGAAAAAATAACCTGCATTTTTTTGTAGAAAAATTGCCAAAATCTAAACTAAAAAGCTACGTATGCTCAAATATATCCATTAAATGCTTGTTTAATGCGTAATTTTTAACGGAGAAAAGGATAAGACCAACCCCATTACACTAGGACTAGCCGTTCTCGAGATATATCAGTTTTTTTCGTATTTTTCCACCCCACCTTTGAAAATAAGTCCAGTTATCAAATGAGAACGAAAATAGAATTAAAAGTGAATTACATTTAATTGAAATAAATAGAACGTGGATATAAGTTTGCAGGGAAAGTCATGTGCTGCCCACATCAGATTTTTCTTGTTTCTTCTTGCATCTGCAGAACCCCACGGTGGCGTTTGAGGCCACACGTTCCTGTACAAAACGGGCTTGTTTTTGTATGTCTGAACCTACCCTTAAAGTTTGTCTAAGTTTTTTGACCACCCTGTATAAATGCATACAAAATGTATCTATGATTTACCCTTCATTATATTTTATAGGTCGACCTCAAACATAAATATCAAACAGACGAGTCGAACAAGATCCTTATGGGCATAGACCTCAGCGAATTCTACCTCAGCGTCGAGTGGGACATCATGGCCGTGCCAGCAGTTAGAACAGAGAAATTCTACAGTTGCTGCGAGGAACCGTACCCAGACATCACTTTCAACATCACACTGAGAAGGAAGACGTTATTCTACACAGTCAACCTCATCATCCCTTGTGTCTTCATATCTTTCCTGTCCGTGTTGGTGTTCTATTTACCTTCAGACTCTGGCGAGAAGGTCAGCTTGTCCATATCCATTGTTCTGTCTCTCGGCGTGTTCTTCCTGTTGTTGTCAGAAATTATTCCACCAACGTCGCTGACTGTTCCGCTCCTAGGAAAGTACCTGCTGTTTACAATGATTTTAGTATCATTCTCAGTGTTCGTGACCATTGCGGTGCTCAACGTAAACTTTAGGTGAGTATGGTTTTAATGGTATATTTCCGTTAACCAGTTACGGCACTATTGTTTATTTGAAAAAATTACCCGGGTTAATGCGAGTTCTAAAAAATCTGATATGGGCAACACATGACTTTCCTTATATAATGCAATGAATTTACTACTTTTACAGTAAAAAAATAGGTTTTTCTTCCAGTAGATACTTATATTCTTTCCAAGATATTGAATTTTCGTCAATCAGTTGTCATTTTCATTGATTTAGCGTCATTTTTATCCATTTGGAAAGATTTTCGTTAATTTGACAACATTTAAAAAGTCGCCAAGTTGGCGACATTCCCCCCAAATTCGTCGCCAAAATCTCGCCAAGCGTTATGGATGGAGAAATAAGTTATTCTTATAGCATATAAATGATTATTGGCGTTCAAATTCAAAAGTATTACTCAAAGTATCTTTTCTCAAAAATGGAACGAGCTAGATGCCCGAGAATGATGTCACCCGATATATCGCATGATATTAAATATGAAAAGTGAATATGTTTCTCAACAGTTAACAGATTTTATTTAATTTATGGGATTTTTTGATAACTTCATTTGAAAGATGTGCAATATCTCGAGAACGGTTCATAATAGCGATCTAAAGTTCATGTCAATCGTTTTCTAAGGAAAAATTACATAAGAAATGTTTATTTGCGTAACTTTACTAAAGGTATTGAATTTTTGATGAATTTTACAAAATTTCACTCGAAAATTTATGGGGGTTCTGAACATTCGATTGCGTATAAAAACAATAGGCTTCCAGTGTTTACGGATTGTGATTTTTGTACCAAATTTCGTTCGAATTGGTCCATTCGTTCGTCAGTTATCGTCTCCACAGACTCACTGACACACACACACACAGAGATATCACCTCAAAAATCTTTGATTCGTGATCAGGGATGCTTGAAACGTGCTCTCCCGTCGAAAACTCGAATTCGTCCCGTTTCGATCCCGTCAGAATACTTTCCTTATACATTCTGTATATAAGGAAAGTAATAAGCGTCTGATTCTTAAATAAAATCACCCAGTTTCCAAATCATCAAATCGGTCTAAATCACCACAAAATGAGAAATCCTTAATTTTAGCCCAAAGAGCACCGCTCAACAAACGTTGAAAACTAAAATAATAAACTAGAGTGTAGGTAGCTCAACTCGACTTTCCCATATCAGAATTCATTTTTGTCTTCAAATTTTACAGGAAAAATATGGAAAACTCGGTATTGTGGATTCAAATTATAACAACTGCTGCGTGTTACCCCTTCACTTTAAAGGACTTGAAGAACTCTTTCGATTGATATCATACTTCACAGTGTAACCCCAGGTGGTAATTTGCCCCCATCCTCCCTAAGGAGGAGGCTAATGACGTCACAAAGAAAAAAAATTGTATCACGGCTAATTTTCACAACAATGATTGAAACTAGTACGTCACGTGATCATAGAGACATAAATAAACTCTTTTATTCATTATTATGTCAAATATTATCCAATGCTACCACGTTAATATAATAAAAAATTTAGAATACATTTCGAAGTTTTCGCTCAAATTAAAAAAAAAATGATCCAGTTGTAAATTTTTTTATAACAAAGAAAGATAAAATTTCGTGGAAATCCATTAATATTTGTAGCTGCTATAGTATACACAGGAAATCGACTACATACACCAGACAGACGGACGTCAAAACGTGTTCAAGAGGGCTTCAAACGTATATTAGCATCAAAATCTCAGAATCGAAAATTTTCGTGAAAACTATATACTTTCTCTATACTACGTATGGCAAACTAAACATGTAAAGAAATTTTCTGGTTTCAGAAGCTTAATTTAGCTAGCTTCATTATATAAATCATAGCTAATATTCGATCAAACAATTTTGAAATACCAATGATAGAGCCAACTGGCTTGACAAGTCATATGCAATACTTCTAACTTTGGAACGAAAGTCAAAAACGACGCAAAATTATGTAATCTGTTTCGGGATGAATATGAGCTTCCTTTATCAACTAAATTTAAATCTCATTCGATTAAAACAGTAAAATACCAGTGTATAGAAGGCTATCTAAAATGAGAATATAACACAGAATAAAAGAAATAAACGGTTTTAGAAGCTATATGAGATAATTCTGTAGATTTTATAACTTAGTACAGTAAGATTCTGTAATTTTGCAGTTATTTGATTTTACAATTGACAGTCGACCTGCAGTTTCGGAAGCTACATCAGGTAACTTTGTAGATTTTGTAACTTTGTAGACTGAGATGTCTTTGTAACTTTGCAGTTATTTGATTTTACAATTGACATTCGATCTGCAGTTTTAGAAGCTACATCAGATAACTGTGTAGATTTCGTAACTTTGTAGACTGAGATATCTTTGTAACTTTGCAGTTATTTGATTTTACAATTAACAGTCGATCTGGAGTTTCAGAAACTACATCAGATAACTTTGGAATTTTTGTAACTTTGTAGATAGAGATATTTTTGTAACTTTGCAGTTATTTGATTTTACAATTAACAGTCGATCTGGAGTTTCAGAAACTACATCAGATAACTTTGTAGATTTTGTAGACTGATATATCTCTGTAACTTTGGAGTTATTTAAACTTACAATTGACAGTAGATAAAACAATTTAAAATATCACCGAGTAAAAGACTTCTGAAATAAGAATTTAACACAAAATAAAGAAAATAATCGGTTTCAGAAACTACATAAGATAACTTCACCAATTAAATTTTGATCAAGCAATCTAAAAATAACTATAAATAAAATACTGCGCTATTAAGACGATTATGATATTAAATGTGAAGGACGTGATAAGTTTTTGAGAAAATGTGAGATAACTTCATCAAATAAATTCAATATTTCGTAGCAGTCTTCTATTTACTGGTATTTTTAGTGTTTATATTTGAATGTAGTGGATGAAGTAGGTTACATAGATGTGGTTATTAATTACTTTTTACCAGGGTCACATTTTTTACTTTCCCTGCAATACATGGTAATGTATAGGGAAAGTATTGGAATCATGCCGAAAATCACAACTCGAGTTTTCGACGGATCTACACGTTTCAAGACCTCTAGAATGCGAAAAAACCATTTTTAGCGTGACGTCTGTGTGTGTGTCTGTCTGTGTGTCTGTCTGTCTGTGCAGATATTGTATCCACTCTAACTAAAAACCTAATGGACCGAATTTCACAAAATTTTGTAGGTAAGTCACTTGTGGGCGGGGCTGGTGCTGATTAGTTTTGGGTACGATTCAGAATAAAAGAACTCGCCTTTTTTGTGAAATGGCCCGCAAAAGCTTGTATCCACTGTAGCTGAAAAACTAATGGACCGAATTTCACAAAATTCGGTAGATGAGTCACGTATAGGTCACCCTGGTGCTGATTAGATTTTGGTACGATTCAGAAAAAAATAACCTGCCTTTTTTTGCAGAATGGCCCGCAAAAATCGTCCAAATCTAAACTAAAGAACTACGTATGCTCAAATATATCCATTAAATGCTTGTTTAATACGTAATTTTTAGCGAAGAAAAGAATAAGACCAACCCCATTACATTAGGACTGGCCGTTCTCGAGATATTTTAGTTTTTCGTATTTTCTATACGCCACCTTTGAAAATAAGTCCGGTTACCGAATGAGAACGAAAATTGAATTAAAAGTGAAATAAATTTAATTAAAATAAAGAGAACATGGATATAAGTCTGCAGGGAAAGTCATGTGCTGCCCACATCAGATTTTTTTTTCATGGAACCGCCCGCACCAGAAGAAATAAGCACTTAATTTGGTAAATGTAAGTTACACATCATACTAATACTGAAGAACATTATTTTTATTGTAAGATTTATTAAAGGAAATATAAAAATTATAATACCAACCATTCCTAGTGGCAAAATAGGAAAAATAGAACTGATTTAAAAAATTAATCGTACACTTTGCAAAAAAAACGATGCACTATGAAGAAAGTTACTGTTTTTATTGAAATTAAATATGAGTACAGCTCATACACAGGTAATGAAATGACTATAAAATCAAGGCCGCAGGACCCATCAATGGTTAGCAACTGCACATTGACGATGGTTAGCAACTGCACAATCGCCGTGACCGTAATCCCACCTCAGCCAAGCGCCGTGAGATGGTGGAAGGTACCAAGGATGGTATGGAACACAGAATACTATATTCAGAAGGTTCACTCCCATAGGACCCTATGGCAACATTTTTAACATGGGATGTCGCATAGACACTAGAGCTCGTGAGTTGGACCAACTGAACTACGATGCGTCTGCCAGATTTGGCGCGTTATCGCTCGCTTGGCGATTTTTTTTTAAACGGGAGGGGAACAAAATGTTGAGGACTGTACTTTTATAATTTTTGAAACTATAGAAAGGATCAGGATTTAAAAAGACATTAATCTGCAACATAAATATATTCATTAGTTTAAGAATATTTAAATAAACATAGTTATATATTTAATTCAAATAATCATAAAATAGATTAAAAAATAGACACATTACATTGTCTCACTATAAAACATAATGCACAAAAAATTACAAGCTAACATACTCAAAAGACTGAAATATTATATAATATTTTCAGTCTAAAAAGTATACTAGCGTGTTGATCGTTAATTACTTGATCCTTAATTTATTCTGGGATACTGATAATAGACTTTTTTTTTAAATATAAAAATATTCAAATAGTAAATATCAAATTTACATAAATGCACTATCGAAGTTGTGGAACTCAATCATTAATTACCCGAGGGGAGGGGGGATTTTCCACCATAAGGCACTTAATGAAAATTTTACATAAATATATACACATACTATATCACATTCAACTAAGAAAAAGCTATCCAAATATCAATTATTTCACATTTTATAAAAATACGGAAAATATTTTTTAACTAATATACCACTACCTCTTAAAATTTAGTCTAATCCGGCAGTAATAACACAGAACTAATTTCGTATGATGAACACATGTATACTTATATGAACACGTGTATACTTATGAATACGTGTATACTTATAATGAACACGTACGTAGGATGGTGATAACTAAAATTATTTCAATTTTAATAAAAAATAAATGACATATCCTGTAACGCAACCAGTTTTCTTTTATCAATCCATTTCTATGAAATGATCTAAACACTTAACAAATAATCCTTTTTCACGTTACTCAAACCACGCTAGTCTGTTGTTCTAAGTTTTCGCAGAGCGAAATAGGGTTATAACATTGAAAATCATCTTGGACCGTCACCTCCGAAAGTAGGGGACTTGGAGGTGACGCTTCTCTTGGAGGTGACGCTTGGACCCAAACCAGACCATCGCCAAGCGCTCGGACCAAACCAGACCATCGCCAAGAGCGCGCCAACCTTCTGTTTGGTCTATCTCTAATGGCCGCCGCGAAAACGAAACTATCGAGAGTGACAGGTCTGTATAATAGTCTGTGGTATGGAGGAGGGTGTAGCACGTTGGATGGCGGACCTGTTCGAGCCTGTCGCACAATAATCCGTTCTTGTCTCGCATTCGTGAACCTTGGCGTTCCAGAGCCTTCATTCCGCCGATGAGTTCCTTGCAGCAACCATTGTTGCCAGCAACTTTGCACAGTTTAGTGCAGTGTCCGTTTGGTGCAGGTGGCGACCTATTACTCGGTATGACCAGCCAGCTTCACGCATTCCGACTATACGACCACATTCGAACTCGTCTAACTGCTTATAAGGTCTTCATCAACATCGTAACGGCATTAGCGGTTGCGTCTCCACGGAACTGCAACGTTGATAACGAGCAAATATAAACCGTCCACATTTTTGACCAGTTTTATAGGATGCTAGTTGCGCAGTATAAATGCGCGCTATGACCAAAGTTAACATTCATTGGCCTTGCAAATTTAATCATTTGCATACTTGGCGTAAAAGAATTTGCATGCGAAATTTCGAGATGATCGGATTATTTTTTTAGGAGTGCTTCGTATTTTTTTTTCTTTTTGCAAAAGAGTGTATTAACGCAAATTTGCAAACCTCAATATTACTTTCCATATATACATAATGTATAAGGAAAGTATTGTGACGGGGTCGAAAATTCGAATTCGAGTTTTCGACGGGAGAGCACGTTTTAAGCATCCCTGATCACGAATCAAACATTTTTGAAGTGATGTCTGTGTATGTGTGTGTGTGTGTGTGTGAAAGTATGTGTGTGTGTCAGTGAGACTGTGGAGACGATAACTGACGAACGAATGGACCGATTCGAACGAAATTTGGTACAAAAATCACAATCCGTAAACACTGGAAGCCTATTGTTTTTATACGCAATCGAATGTCCAGAACCCCCCCCCCCCTAAATTTTCGAGTGAAATTATGAAAAAATCGTCAAAAAATCAAAACCGCTAATAAAGTTACGCAAATAGACATTTCTTATGTAATTTTTCATTAGAAAACGATTAACATAAATTTTAGAACGCTTACATGAACCGTTCTCGAGATATTACACATTTTTTTAATAAAATTATCAAAAAGTTATATAAAATAAAAAAAAATATTTCCTATTGAGAAACATGTTCACTTTTCATATGTAATGCCATGCGATAAATTTGGTGGCATCATTCTCGTGGATCTAGCTCGTTCCATTCATGAAAAAAGATACTTTGAGAAATACTTTTGTATTTGAGCGCCAATAGTCATTTATCTGCTGTAAGAATAACTTATTTCTCCGTCCATAACGCTTGGCGAGATTTTGGCGACGAATTTGGCGGAATGTCGCCAACTTGGCGACATTTTTAAATGCTGCCAAATTAACAAAAATCTTGCCAAATTGATAAAAATGACGCTAAATCAATGAAAATGACGACTCATTGAAGAAAATTCAATATCTTGGAAAGAATATAAGTATCTACTATAAGAATAACATTTTTTTTAACTGTAAAAGTAGTAAATTCATTGCATTATATAAGGAAAGTCATGTGTTGCCCACATCAGATTTTTTTAAATTTAAATTTACTCATCAACGTTGCATCCGATAATTACGTATATAAAACAATAAAATTGCGTCATATATCACGTGTAAATTTACATTCTGAAACTTTTATACGCACACAGTCGCAAAACTAAATGAAACAAAAACAGTTTTACTGTTTTACATTACAAATGCTGATACACATTTTTTTTTTCGCCTGTTGATTTCATATATTTTTTCAGATTAATTTGTTACTGCTCAAGCCAGACTGACATCATTCACGGTCGCATTTGGCCCGCGAGCCACCTATTGGGAACCAGTGTTATATAGCTTTCTAAACCGATTATTTTCTTCCTAATTTTGTGTTATAATTTCTCTTTTCCTCGTTGGTATCTTTTAAACTGTTTGATCGAGTGTTATTTGTTCATTAAGAGTGAACTCATGCAGCTTCTAAATCCGGTATTTTCATTCTTAGTTATATTCTGATTTCATCAGTCTTTTATGCACTCGTATTTTTAAAGTTCTAAACGATTGCAATTTGAATTTAGTTGATGAAGTTGGCTTGTATGGGCTTCGAAACCAATCATTTCCTTCATATTCTGTGTAACAGTCTTCTTAATTCCGTAGCCTTTTGTTCGTTGTTATTATTTTCCCTACAATACATGGTAATTTAGGAAAAAGTATTTGAGTCATATCAAAAATCGCAACTCGAGATTTCGACGAATGTAAACAAATTGAAACGTCTACAACACGAAAAAATCTTATGTGGGCAGCACATGACTTTCCCTTCAGACTTATATCCACGTTCTCTATATTTTAATTAAATTTAATTCACTTTTAATTCAATTTTCGTTCTCATTTGATAACTGGACTTATTTTCAAAGGTGGCTTGGAGAAAATAAGAAAAAAACTAATATATCTCGAGAACGGCTAGTCCTAGTGTAACGGGGTTGGTCTTATTCTTTTCTTCGTTAAAAATTACGCATTAAACAAGCAGTTAATGGATATATTTGAGCATACGCAGCTTTTTAGTTTAGATTTTGACGATTTTTGCTGGTTATTTTTTTCCGAATCGTACCAAAATCTAATCAGCACAGCACCAGGGTGACCCATATGTGACTCATCTACCGAATTTTGTGAAATTCGGTCCATTAGTTTTTTATCTAGAGTGGATACAAACTTTTCCCGGCCATTTCTCAAAATAAAGCGGGTCCTTTTATCGTACCCAAAACTAATCAGCACCAGACTCGCCCACAAGTGACTTACCTACCAAATTTTGTGAAATTCGGTCCATTAGTTTTTTCGTTAGAGTGGATACAAAATCTGCATAGACAGACAGACACACAGATACACAGACAGACAGACACACACATAGACAGACACACAGATACACAGACAGACAGACACACACATAGACAGACACACAGACACACACACAGACGTCACGCTAAAAATGTTTTTTTCGTATTCTAGATGTCTCGAAACATGTAAATCCGTCGAAAACTCGAGTTGCGATATTCGGCATGATTCCAATACTTTCCCTATACATTACCATGTATTGCAGGGAAAGTAAAAACTACTTTTAGCTTGACGTCTGTGTGTGTGTGTCTGTCTGTGCAATAAATGTATCAACTGTAACTCAAAATCTGACCTATCAAATTTCATAAAATTTTACAGGTAAGTCACTTGTAGGTGATCCAGATGCTGATTAGATTAATGTACGGTTCGGGATTAAAGAATCTGCCTTATTTTGTGAAATGGCCCGCAGAAATTGTATGTATCTACTCTAGCTAAAAAGACTAATTGACCAAATTTCACAAAATTTGGTGGATAAGTCAATTGTAGGTTACCCTGGTGTAGATTTGATTTTGGTACGATTCAAAGAAAGAGCCTGCATTTCGTACGAAATGATCCGCAAAAATCGTCAAAATCTATAATTAAAGACTACGTATGCTCGAATGTATCAATTAAATCATTGTTTTATACGTTATTTTTGACGATAAAAATTATATGACCAATCTCATCACTCTAACAAGGAAACGTTCCCAAGCAAAAGTCAGAATTCGAAAATTTGACAGACGTTAGTTGATGGCTCAAAATATCAATAGTGAAAAAATTAGGTGCTAAATTGCAACGGAAAAGCTGTAAAAAATTAATAAAAGTCAACATCTTTAACGCCAAATGCAACCCTACTTTGCGACATACATAGAAGAATGGCAAATTCTGAAATGAACTATCCATGTTTTTTCTGTATGACTTGAATCTTTTGTTTGTTATTTTTTTATAGTTTGCATTCAAAAGTATTTGAATGAGTTTGAATATATATTTTTATTGTAATCTTGATTTCTTACAGTTTTATTATTTTCTGTAAGTGAAACAAATTAGTGATCTGCTATAATTCTGTCTTGTTGTTTTGTTTAATGCTCAAAATTCTGGCGCATGAAATTGTTCTTTTTTTAATAACTCGATGTTTTTTATCTATTTTTTTAAACCAGCAATGGCTTTCAAATAGACAATGTCACCACATATTAATGTCTTCAACGTGTTGTGGATGCTGTACCACGAATACTATGTTCCAGAAATGGAGCTGGCTGATTTTACAGAAGCCGAAATAAATGTAAAAAATAAAATAATGGAAATTTTGCAAGAACCTGAATCTATTTACAAAATGTTTGTTAGTAATGAAGTGGAAGAAACTCTGGGTTTCAAGTCATCAGTTGCCGAAAGTGATTTTGAGGATTTTGATTTTGACATTATAGATGAAAATAATGAAATGTTTGTAGGTGAGGAGGTAGAAAATGATGAAATCCCCAGTATTCCATTTGAAACTAAACCAGCAGTTGTTGAATACTGGCGTAGCAGTAAAGAAATGAAACATCGCACACTATAATCTATTCAAATCAGGTGTAGATTTGTAAAAAGTCTGTTCTAAATGTATTTGTGGGAAAATCAAATCAACGTATTCTGTGATAAGAGGTACAAACAATGAGAAATTGAAAAATGTGTTTTTAAAAAGTTTCAGGATACAAGGCGGGGGCATGTAAACGTGCATGACTCGGATTTGAAAAGCTGAGCTTGTGAGAAAGCTCTCTCCTTAAAAATGCCATTCAAAGCTTCAGGTAAATGGCTCCTAAATTATAAAAAGAAATATAAAATCGTTAGCTGGAAAATTACTAAAATTTTCTCTTAAATGTAAATTTAGGAAGAGGATCATATTGCAAATGCTTCACAAGCATTTTTAAATGATGTATGTATTTTTTTTTAAAGATTCGCAGTTGAATGTTAACCAAAAGCTTAATACTGATCAATCGGGATTTAAAAAAGAAATTCCTGCAGAGAGAACGCTTAATTTGTTGGGATCAAAACAGATTGAATGTGCTGCACAATCTATCCATGATCCGACCCATTCATATACTGTAATGACAACAATCAGTAAAGATGGAATGCTGCTATCGCCTTTATTTATTGTGTATTCTGAACCTAAAGGACAATTCGGAACCTAAGTGAGGCAGAAATTCAAGCTGACAACATTTATACCTTCGCTTCAAACTAGGGGAAAATGGGATCAAAAGAACAGCGAGAATATTTATCAAAAGTGTATTTTAGAAACACACCAGATGAAACTTTACTTTTAGTGGATTTCTGGTCACCCTTCAAAAACAACGATTTGATTGTTAGTGTTACGCCACCGGGTAAAACCGTTCATATGTTTGTCATGCCACCTAAAACCACTCATCTAATACAACCTCTTGATAGGTACGGCTTTTGGGTCTGGAAAAATTCCGTTCGAAAATTTTCAGATTTAGTTATGACTGACTGCACAAATACAAATCGATTTATTTCACCAAAACTAAAAAGTCTATAAGTATTATCTTTAAAGTATAATCCATTGCACACAACCAGTTCTCTTCACCACGCTACTTTAATATGTGGAAATATTTATGGCATGCATGCTCATACACAGAAAATCATCCTGGGTATTTCGAAAATCCTGTTGAGTTCATATTTACTGCAAACGACGATTGCCGGAAACAAAACTGTGCATCCAGAATATTCGCTCGGTGTATCTGGTGTAAAATATGCTGTTTTACGCATTTCTTCAATGAGCCTCATATTTGTAATACATATAATGTAATACATAATACACATATTTGTAATACATTATAAAGAAATTAACCTTTTCATTCGACCTCAATCATTCATAATCAATTATGTTTTTTATAAACTATATACCACAGTACTGATACATGTAATCTGCATTCTCGGTTTTTCGAGTTATAGTTTTTAAGAAGCTATTTTTCAAGTATTAACGCCTTTAAATACAGCATAAAATGCGTTTTGATAGTATTAACACATTACATGTGTTCGTCAATTTGCAAGAATGCAAAGTCGCCAATTGATCCTAACTGTACGAACTGGCAACCCAGACCCAATTTTCAACATTCGTCTACTCCCCTCCTAATGCAATTCAGCAGCTAATTTTCAAAGTATGGATTTTCTGTAACTCCGTCTAACGAAAATTTGACAGGTGTCCTATAACTTCCGACGAAAATTTGACAGGTGTTAACCCGTCAAATTTTCGTCGAATTCTATAAGTTTAGCTTGGGAACTTTTCCTTGTAAGAGTAACCGTTTTCGAGATATTTCAGTTTTTTCGCATTTTTGCTGCGCCGCCTTTGAAAGTACTTTAAGTTTCCAAATAAAAATGAAAATTGAATTAAAAGTACAAAAGCAAAATTTAATTAAACCTACAAGGGTAATTTTAAATAACTATGCGTGCTGTTTTGTGCAATTAAATTAAATTTAATGAATTATTACAGAAATAAAGAGAAAGTGAATTTAAGTCTTATGAAAAGTCACGTGCTGCCCACATCAGATTTTTTTTAATTTGTTTAATTAATACAATCTTGAATTAAATTGATGAAAGTCTGCTTATGTAGCTTCCGAAATCCGATTGTTTTCATTATTACTTTCCTTATATACATAATGTATAAGGAAAGTATTGTGACGGGTCGAAAATTCGAATTCGAGTTTTTAACGGGAGAGCACGTTTCAAGCATCCCTGATCACGAATCAAACATTTTTGAAGTGATGTCTGTGTGTGTGTGTATGTGTGTGTGTGCGTGTGTCAGTGAGACTGTGGAGACGATAACTGACGAACGAATGGACCGATTCAAACGAAATTTTGTACAAAAATCACAATCCGTAAACACTGGAAACCTATTGTTTTTATACGCAATCGAATGTTCAGAACCCCCTGAATTTCCGAGTGAAATTTTGTAAAAATCGTCAAAAAATCAAAACCTCTAATAAAGTTACGCAAATAGACATTTCTTATGTAATTTTTCTTTACAAAACAATTGACATAAATTTTAGAACGCAAACATGAACCTTCTCGAGATATTGCGCATTTTTCAAAAAAATTATAAAAAAAGTCATATAAAATTAAAAAAAAAAATTTCCTATCGAGAAACATGTTCACTTTTTATATGTAATGCCATGCGATAAATTTGGTGACATCATTCTCGTGGAACTAGCTCGTTCCATTCAGAAAAAAGGATACTTTGAGTAATACTTTTGTATTTGATCTGCTGTAAGAATAACTTATTTCTCCGTCCGTAACGCTTGGCGAGATTTTGGCGACGAAGTTGGCGGAATGTCGCCAACTTGGCGATATTATCAATTGTTGCCAAATTAACAAAAATCTCGCCAAATGGATAAAAATGACGCTGAATCAATGAAAATGACGAATAATTGAAGCTAATTCAATTTCTTGGAAAGAATATAAGTATCTACTGTAAGAATAACATTTTTTAACTGTAAAAGTAGAAATTCATTGCATTATATAAGGAAAGTCATGTGTTGTCCGCATCAGATTTTTTTATTACCATTTCAGTATTCTTATTACAACAGCCACTGGTATTTTGGAAATTATTTTCAAAATACGTACTTACTGTCAAACGTGAAAACAATAGTTTAAATAGAAATCCTTTCATCCTCAAATATTCATTTTCAAGAAGGAAAAAAACAAAACATTCCAAAATACATACGCTTGAGCAATTTGCGTTCATGTAAAAACATTAGTATGTCAAGATTTTTGAAGGGATTTCCTTTAGAAAACGAGAGCTGTTGTCAATAATTTTGAAATAAAAATAGAATTACCTCTTCCGAAGTGAAATAAAAACACGTTGCATGGAAACAGTTCATGTAAAATTCAATGCTGAATTCTTCAGAATAATAGATGCCTGAACGCAAGCATTTGTCGAAAGATTCATATTTATGGCGCGAACATTGACTTTATAGTCTACAACATAGTTGTCGATATTTCTTAGGTTCCAGAAACAGGCAGTTTAAATAAAGGATATTGACAAAGTGTATTTAGAGTGAGAAGTCCCACTTTATTTTCTCATTTATAGAATGCTCTACAATATTTAACTACATGACGTTCCATTATATTAATGCTCCATAGCATTCCATCTTCATAATGCTTCATTCAATTATTATAATTTTCCATTGCATTCCATCGTTATAATACGCCACAGCATTTCAGCATCATACTGTCCCAAAGTCATTCCATCTGTATGACTCCATAGCATTCTATCATCATAATATTTCATAGCATTCCATTATTATAATGCTCCATAGCATTTCAACGTTATAATAATCTAGCATTCCATCATCATAATGTTCCATAGCATTCCATCAGTATGGACCCATGACATGCCATCATCATACTACTCCATTGCATCCCATCATTATAATGTTCCATAGCATTCCACAGTCACAATGATTAATAGCATTCAATCATCATGATGTTCCATAGAATTCCATAGTTATAATGCCCCATAGCATTCCATCGTAATAAAACTCCATATCAATCCAGCATCATAATGCTTCCTAACATTCAATCATCATAATTCCCCGCAGCATTTCATTGTTATAACACTCCATAGCATTGCATCATCAAAATGTTCCATAGCATTCCATCATTTTGGCTACATAACATACCATCATAATAATCCATAGAAATCCACCATCATAATGTTTCATAGCAGTCCATATCATATCATCGTCTTAATGCTCTGTAGCATTCCATCAACGTAGTTATTCCACAAGTTACCATCATCATAATGCTCCATAGCATTCAAGCATCATAATGATCCACAGCATTCCATCGCTATAAAACTCCATAGCATTCCATCATCATAATGTTCCATAGCATTCCATCAGTATGGATCCATGACATGCCATCATCATACTACTCCGTTGCTTCCCATCATTACAATGTTCCATAGCATTTCACAGTCACAATGATTAATAGCATTCAATCATCAAAATGTTTCATAGAATTCCATAGTTATAATGCCCCATAGCATTCCATCGTTATAAAACTCCATATCAATCCAGCATCATAATGCTCCATAACATTCAATCATCATAATTCCCCGCTGCATTCCAATGTTATAAAACTCCAAAGCATTGCATCATCAAAATGTTCCATAGCATTCCATCATTTTGGCTACATAGTATACCATCATCATAATAATCCATAGAAATCCACCATTAAAATGTTTCATAGCAATCCATATCATGCCATCATCTTAATGCTCTGTGGCATTCCATCAACGTAGTTATTCCACAAGTTACCATCATCATAATGCTCCATAGCATTCAAGCATTATAATGATCCGCAACATTCCATCGCTATAATACTCCATAGCATTCCATCATCATAATGTTCCATAGCATTCCATCAGTATGGACCCATGACATGCCATCATCATACTACTCCGTTGCTTCCCATCATTACAATGTTCCATAGCATTTCACAGTCACAATGATTAATAGCATTCAATCATCAAAATGTTCCATAGAATTCCATAGTTATAATGCCCCATAGCATTCCATCGTTATAAAACTCCATATCAATCCAGCATCATAATGCTTCATAACATTCAATCATCATAATTCCCCGCAGCATTCCAATGTTATAACACTCCATAGCATTGCATCATCAAAATGTTCCATAGCATTCCATCATTTTGGCTACATAACATACCATCATAATAATCCATAGAAATCCACCATCATAATGTTTCATAGTAATTCATATCATATCATCGTCTTAATGCTCTGTAGCATTCCATCAACGTAGTTATTCCACAAGTTACCATCATCATAATGCTCCATAGCATTCAAGCATCATAATGATCCACAGCATTCCATCGCTATAAAACTCCATAGCATTCCATCATCATAATGTTCCATAGCATTCCATCAGTATGGATCCATGACATGCCATCATCATACTACTCCATTGCTCTCCAACATTATAATGTTCCATAGCATTCCATATTCATAATGATTACTAGCATTCAATCAGCATAATGCTCCATGGAATTCCATAGTTATAATACCCCATAGCTTTCCATCGTTATAAAACTCCATATCAATCCAGCATCATAATGCTTCATAACATTCAATCATCATAATTCCCCGCAGCATTCCAATGTTATAACACCCCATAGCATTGCATCATCAAAATGTTCCATAGCATTCCATCATTTTGGCTACATAGCATACCATCATCATAATAATCCATAGAAATCCACCATTAGAATGCTCTGTAGCATTCCATCAACGTAGTTATTCCACAAGTTACTATCATCACAATGCTCCATAGCATTCAAGCATCATAATGATCTACAGCATTCCATCGCTATAATACTCCATAGCATTCCATCATCATAATGTTTCATAGCATTCCTCATTCCCTAACAGCATTTTTTTCATAGTGACGTAAAATTTACGTCACACTGTGACTTTGGGACGTCACAGGACGTCGCAGTACGTCTCGGTAATGTCAAAATGAGGTCACAGCGAAATCATTTTGGTCATTTTCATGGTCGTTTGTGACGTCGCATATTAACTTGTTTGTGATGTCACGTTGTAATTGCCATTGTAATGTTGTCACATTGTTAAGTATTAATTAAATTGTGGAAACGTCACAGAATATAGTTACAAAGTTACTAATACGTAACGTCGCATAGAAGTCACAAATATGATGTCACATTGTGACCCAGGTGTCACGTGACTACAACCCCACTGTCACACATGTGACGATCTTTGCTGTGAGGGTTATATTTTGATAGCATTCCGTCACCATAATGATCCATAGCATACCATCATCATAATGCTCCATAGCATTCTATTCTCATAGTGCTTCACAGCATTCCATCGTCAAAATGCTTCATAGCCTTAAATCATCATAATGCTCCATATCTATCCATCGTTATAATACTCCTTAGCATTCCCTCATCATAATGCTCATTTGTATTCTATCATCATAATACTCCATTCTACCAAGGTAGAAGAAAAGTTTTTGCCATCGCCGTGGAGAAAAATGAAAAAGGAAGAAAACCGATAAGAAATGAAAACGAAAGGCAGGATATTAAGAAAGAACGGTAAACACCATGGAGAAAAAAAATAGAATAGCAGAAAATAAAGAATGATCAGAAAGAATAAATGTATGTAGAACTGTAGATTTCTACCTATTCAGTTGCTTCTATTTGCTCTGTTATCCGTTCTGTTATCGCTATGTCTCCTCTCCAGTTATTCTTTATTTTCTGCTATTCTTTCTTTTCACCATGGTTTTTACCATTCTTTCATTGTATCGTGCCTTTTGTTTGCCTGCCTCATTGGTTTTTCCACTTTCATTTTCCAAGGGGCGATGGCAAAAACTTATATCCCACCTTCAGCTATGTCACTTAGCTATTCTACCTTAGTCGCCGAAGTTACTTAATTAAAGTCACGTGTCTCATTGTTTCCGAAGAAAATGGCTGTTTAGTGCCTTTGAGACTGGTCAACCAGTATATATTTATGCTTATGCCACATTAATGAAGTTTTTATATTATAGAGTCATGTAGCCATTTATGTGTTTCTTTAGGTCACCCTCAACTCACAAAATGGCACCATGGGTCCGACGTGTATTCATCGACTTTCTACCTCGTGTCCTCTGTATGCAGCGTCCGGATAACTCAACAGAAGAAGACAAATCCGATTCCGCCACCTTAAACTATTCTCATCCACAGATTGTTGAATTTGGAGAAAAACCGTCGGTTATTGATTACGAACATGGCAGTTATAGTTTATATCCTGGCGAGGAATTGCAGCAAGTCGGCATGCAACCAGACATAAATGGCTCTCTGGACGGCTACAAGACATCTCCGACTATAGAGAAAGCTGTGCTAGACGTGCGGTTTATCGCACAGCATATGGAAAACCTAGACACCTTCTCAGACGTGAGTAGTAATATTTTGAAATCCATAACTGTTTTTTTTTCTCATTAATATTGTAAATATTTGTAAGTTCTTGGGATATATGCCCTTTACCATTTCGTGAAACACTGCTTTTGTTGCACGTAAATAACTTTACTAGTTTGAAAGGTTTAACGTTAAGGGGACGGTGGACGTTGAAATGAGCAAAAATCGACTAAAAAAAGTTTTAATATATAACATTATTTTGCACATTTAACATTTGCTTACGGGTGGGACAACGTCAATCCCGTCTTAATTTTTGTCTGAGATGCATGAAATTTGGCAAGAAGACACTTTTCATACTTTTTAATGAAACTGGGTATTCATTTTATAATAGGACTTTTTTAAGGTGATTAAAAGTGAATAAGAACCTAATTAAATGATGAAAATAATGTTTTAATGCAGAAAAATATTTGAAAAAAATTAATTTTCTGAGAGATTTAAAAATGAATACCCAAATTTGTTCATAATGTGTTTTTGAGTGATCATAAGATAAAATTAATCAAAAATGTGAACAAATGGCACGCAAGGAGTATTTTCAAATTTTCGTGAAAAAAAAATTAAATTAAAAAAAAAAGCGAAATTATAACAAAATTGAAAATAAATTTAATGGTATTGTATATAATATTGTTAAGAGGAATATTTATACAAATTTTCCCGTTTCTAAGTCAATAAATAAATAAAAAAAATTTCAACGTCCACAGTTTCCTTAAGAATCTTTGCGGCAACTTTGGCGACTAAATGTATTGTCTGATGTCCTTATACACGTAGAAGTTGTCGTATAAACAATTTTTGCTATTAATTATTCTCTTAGCCTCATTTGGACTTTGTGAGATAAGTTATGTTCAGACCAGGCGAGAGAGAGGAGAGGACTGTGACGTCAAGTTTGGAGAAAGAAACGTCTAATAAAGACATGCGTAGAACTAAATAGAAACAAAAAATCGAGCAGTATCAGATGTCCCACCTCTAATATTTGCCCTAAAAGTAATCCATGCTATACAGGTCAGCAAATTTTGTTAACTTTTGACAGGAATGAAATAAGCTCCGTTAAGTTTCAGGCGGGTCATACACGTACAGTTTGACCTTCCAATAGGCCTCAACAATCCAAGTTTGAAAGGCTGAGCTGATGTGTGTTGGACGGCTTGTTGGAAAATTGTTGGACGTTTGAAATGTAAAAATTGCCGCAATTCTACGATCTGATCGTACGTACTGTAATCGATCTGATGCGTACGGCGTGGCTTTCACATACAGATTTGCACAGTCCACATATTTGCATGCTTTGATCAATATTGTCTGGTACTTAACTCCCATCACAAGATTCATAGTCAGACTGAAAATAATGAACCTACAGTCGAACCAAGGTTCTTTAATATAAGGTTGAGCACTCAGCCCAGCAACCAAAGAGTTATCCGCTTGACACTACAGGAATTAAGATTCGTCATTCATGACGCCAAGACCCAGATAGGACTTTGAGCGTCATTGCCAAAATACAGCAAGTTTTCGCATTATTGCAATTAAAAATTGTTTGTTAATTTTGAAGTAGCAATATCCAGACGTAAACAACTTGCTCAGAAATTTTAAATTATGCTGTGCACATCTTCGCCAGTGACATCCAAAGAGATTTTAGTGACATTGGTGAGCAGAATGGCAGTTGCAGTTAACAAGTTGGGTCTCTCCTGAAAACCATTGAACAAAATGCGCCCGTTTGCCATCCCCGTGACGTCATCCAGGTAAAAAAATTAAGTGAGTCATGCTTGGGACGAGCACATCTTGAGTCGAACCTGTGCGTTTGCGGAGCAAATAGGTATAACTGCCACAGATAGGCCTGCCAATTCTAACTGAAGGCCAAACTGTACGTATATGGCGAACCTTAGGAAAGAATCTGTGTATTAACGCCGTGGTTTCAAATTTTAAAAAAATGAAACAGAATTGGTGGCAGTGCGCTGTTGATTTGTGCCTCGTCTTGAGAGATATGTCCTGTGGAAAAATAAACTAATATAAAGAAAGGGTGGAATAAAGTTAAACAGAATCAAATTAAATCCCGAGAAAGAAAATTAGTGCGAATCCTGAAGGATAGGGGCAGCTATTCGTAATTCACATATCTCAAGACCATTAGAAGATTCTAATAACATATTGTTTTCACAAAATTCTCTTAAACTATTCAATTCCCCATAAAAAAATTATCTGATGTAGGCAACACATGACTTTCCTTATATAATGCAATGAATTTACTACTTTTACAGTTAAAAAAATGGAATTTTTATAGTAGATACTTATATTCTTTCCTAGATATTGAATTTTCTTCAATTAGTCGTCATTTTCATTGATTTAGCGTCATTTTTATCAATTTGGCGAGATTTTTGTTAATTTGGCAACAATTAAAAATGTCGCCAAGTTGGCGACTTTCCGCCAAATTCGTCGCCAAGTGTTATGGACGGAGAAATAAGTTAGTCTTATAGCAGATAAATGACTATTGGCGTTCAAATTCAAAAGTATTACTCAAAGTATCTTTTTTCATGAATGGTACGAGCTAGATCCACGAGAATGATGTCACCAAATTTATCGCATGATATTATATATAAAAAGTGAATATGTTTCTCAACAGTTAATATTTTTTGTAATTTATAAGATTTTTTTATAAATTTATTTGAAAAATGTGCAATATCTCGAGAACTGTTCCTGCTAGCGTTCTAATGTTTATGTCAATCGTTTTCTAAGGAAAAATTGCATAAGAAATGCCTATTTGCGTAATTGTATTAGAGGTTTTGATTTTTTGATGATTTTTTCAACATTTCACTCGAAAATTCAGGCGAGTTCTGAACATTCGATTGCGTTTAAAAACAATAGGCTGCCAGTATTCACGGATAGTAATTTTTGTACCAAATTTTATTCAAATCGCTCCATTCGTTCGTGAGATACCGTTTCCACACACACACTCACAGACATCACCTCAAAAATGTTCGATTCGTGTTTAAGGATGCTTGAAACGTGCTCTCACGTCGAAAATTCGAATTCGAATTTTCGACCCCGTCACAATACTTTCCCTATACATACTATGTACCGGGTGATTCAAAAATCAGGAAAAATTTTAAAAATTAGTAATTTATGAACTAATAAAGATAAATAGACACCGTTTGCGCAGAAGGATTGGAAATGAAACCAGATTTTTTGTCAAGAAAAAAAAATATTGTTAGTACAATTTACATTTCTACCAACCGATGGCGCTGTATTATGTGCAGATACCAGATTATGGAAATTATCAGACAGTATAAAAAGATCAGCTGTAGCTAATGAACGTGTTCTGGACTGCCAAAAATGATACAAAAATTTGAAGCCAAGTGTACCGCGACCAACCTGCATCATTAGCAATACTGATAAATGCCATCCAGCAACGCGTGTCGGCCATACCGAAACAAATGTCATTTAATTCTGTGAGTAGTGTGGTGCCTCGTCTGACAACTGTGCTGTTGAATGACGGACGGCATATTGAACATTTGTAGCTAAATCCGACAACTTATCCTATGCAATGTAAACTAGGTACTTAATACAGCGCCATCTGTTGGTTTAAATGTAAATTATACTAACAATATTTATTTATTTTTTCTTGACAAAAAATCCGGCTTCATTTCCATTCTTCATATTGTTGTTGTTGTTGTTGAAACCCAGACCGTCCGACCTAAACGGCCATACCATGCTGAAAATACCGGTTCTCGTCCATTCTTCATGTGCACACGGCATCTATATATCTTTATTAGTTCATAAATTATTAATTTTTTCTGTCTTTTGAATCACCCGGTATATAAGGAAGTAAAAACGGTTAAAACTACGAAGAAAGGAATGAGTAGCAAGATACTATGAACAAGCATCGTAAACCACGAACGAATGTGAACAGCCAGCAGAAAGATTTAATTGCTACCACTACTTTGATAAGCTGTTTTGTAAATTGGCGTATTTATCTATATTCGAGAAAAGATAATTGATCACTTCTTGCAACGATAAAAATATAACTTTGCAGTTTCTGAAAATAACTAATTTAAAGTAAATTGTCTTAACTATTCTGTTGTAACTGAGCATAAACGTTCGCTAGTGACGAGTTTGACTATGAATTATAGATAAAGATGATACTATGTGTATTATAGAGTAACTAATTCGCTGTATTTTAAGATTGTGCCATAAAACTATTGGATTCCTGGTGCATTTACACCGATGACTTGATTATTATATGCCACTTGGCTTGACGGCATATTCCATATCTGTGATAAAGCATTTTATCATTCAACATATTTTAAATAAATTCAGAAAAATCTCTATTACGCGAACTTTGTTCATAATTAAATGAAGCTATAATTTATCACAGAAGTATTCAAATTTTACCTCATATTCAGTTAGACCACGCCCACTTTTAATTCCAAAGAGATCGACTACTATCAGTTTTTTTTTTAATTAAAAGTGGGCGTGATCAAACTGATAATTGGAACGTATGATCAATTTATTAATATTGTTTAAGAAAATTCCTAATAATAGTACCTCATATTCAGATAGACCACGCCCACTTTTAATTCAAAAGAGACCGACTTTTATCAGACTTTCTCCAATTAAAAGTGAGCGTGATCAGACTGCTAGTTTGCACCATTTTGAACTTATGATCAATATATTATATACAATTTTCCTAATTTATAGTGCCTCATATACCGTTCCACCACGCCCACTTTTAATTAAAAAAATACTTTTTCGAATCATTCTTATGAGTTAGGCTATTCTTATCAGTCATTTTCGAATTTAAAGTGGGCGAGATCAAACTGATAATTTAAACTTGTGATCAATATATTAATTGTCTACAATATTCATAATAATGCATAATCAGAACAATATATAATTACAATTACATATTGTTATATATATAATTACAATACTTACTTATTGAGAAAGCGATAATCGTAGACCCTTTAGTGCGACTTATTATATCAATGCGACTTAGATAATCGTAATCCTTATATAATCGTAATCAGTGCTACTTATATAATCGTAGAGTGCCACTTATTACTTTTGCTATATACAATAATGTATAAGGAAAGTATTGTGACGGGGTCGAAAATTCGAATTCAAGTTCACTTTTTATATGTAATACCATGCGATAAATTGGGTGACATGATTCTCGTGTATCTAGTTCGTACCATTCATGAGAAAAGATACTTTGAGTAATACTTTTGTATTTGAACACCAATAGTCATTTATTTGCTATAAAAATAAATTATTTCTCCGTCCATAAAGCTTGGCGAGATTTTGGCGACGAATTTGGCGGAATGTCGCCAACTAGGCGACTCTTTGAAATGTTGCCAAATTAACGAAAATCTCGCCAAATGGATAAAAATGACGACTAATTGTCGAAAATTCAATATCTTGGAAAGAATATAAGTATCTACTATAAGAAAAACCTTTTTTTTTAATGTAAAAGTAGTAAATTCATTGCATTATATAAGGAAAGGCATGTGTTGCCCACATCAAATTTTTTTTAATGTAGTTTCTCCTAATCTCATCTCACAGTAATGAGGTAATTTTTTGGTACAATTCATGGCGATGTAGACGTATGTATTATTTTCAACATAGTATATTCACAGCATAATATTTTCAAATTTTAAATTATAAATAATTAATGGTAAATCACATTATGAAAAGCGCGAAATACAAAGAAAATGACTATATTTCAATGTTTAAAACTCCATTACTTATGAACTTATGCAATGGAAGTTTAATGCACTTCATAATTCACTATATTTGTTTAGAAAATGCTTATAGAAAATTCATGCTTTTTACAACACTGTTTTATTGAGGATGGTTTCTCTGTTTGTTTGTTTGGATCAAATCTTGAAATCAATTTTTGATCCCCTTCTACCGAGCTGATTTTCTTGAAAATTTACATAGCTACGTATTTGCGATGGTAGTACAATATCTCATAAAATTAGAATTTTTAGTTGATCCAATCCCTAAATTCTGATCTAACCTAAAAGAACACTCACACTTATCTCACTTACAGTTTCAGTTTTCCTGTATCAATCTGTTGAAGAATGAATAAAATATGAAATTTATTCAGTTATTGGCATCACACTGTTGAAAATTCTAAAAAGAAGAGGGTTTGTGTTATTTATAAACTATTTCAAAGTGTTTTTTTTTTTTTTTTTTTTTTTTTTTTTTTTTTTTTTTTTTAAAATGTATACAATATTTCATAACTTGATACAATTTGCATAAGTTAATTTCTTATTATTTTATAGGATTAATAAGATTACAGGTATAACCAACCCCACATGACAGTTTTTAGTATCTATGCGTGATATAAAACTATCACATTAATAAATGTATAATTTTATTATATTTTTCTGAAAAATAGTGAGTTGGGTCTTCAACCTTTATTGAACTAAAAGGCTGAATGTGAGTTAGTCAGCGACGCCTACTTCGTGGGTTTCAGACATTTTTTGAACCAGACAGTTTTTGAATTGTTTTGTATATATTTACTAGTGAGGAAAATATATGCATACATGCACATTTTTCTTCAATTCATTCTTCAAGTTTTGCATTATTTATTCTCTGATTACTATAAAGTCAGGCGTATAGATATCCCCCCCCCCCCTTCAGAATGTTTATTTTATTCTGAATACAAGATTTTAACTCTGAAATGATTTAAAATAATTTTGTTGACATCTCTAACAAGGCAACAAATAAATTTGTTAACATCTAAAAATATATAATTTAATTCAGGTAAAATATACCTAAAATTAAATTAATATATTTTTTGTTGTATTTATAAAGATAAGCGAGTTAGATATTCACACAGTACCTGTATATTGTATAATAATAATAATAATAATAATAATAAATAAATAAATATATAAATAAATAATAATCAGAGAAAAAAAAATATTTTTCTGTACTTGACTATAATTTGCATCATTTTAGCATTTCAAGCATCTTCTTGGGCCAGATAATCTGATTGGATCGAGTTTATATTAGACTTAAATGCTTTTAAATATGTATGGGATTTAAAATTTCCGTAACTCCTAATAATTATTTTAGTCGGCGCCTATAAAGTGAGTTAGAGGCTCACGGGCCGTGCAAACAAATAAGTACGCATACGCACATATGCACACAAGCAGAATCATTTCAATCAAACGTCAGTTACAGTGCCCACTGCGTTTTAGTGTTACAGAAATGAGAAATAAATAGGCACAGGGCATTGGTCTTCCATGCTCTTTCCTTATAGGAGGGTATCTCTAAACGCTTAAACCAAAATGTATATTTATCTACCATAAAAAATTTTAAAAGTGTTCTATAACATATAAAATTCCAAGGTAGCTCTCATCTATAACACATGCATGTAGTTCGTGACGGGGTCGAAAATTCGAATTCGAGTTTTCAACCTTGAAGTTTTCGACGGGAAAGCAAGTTTCCTTATAGGAGGGTATCTCTAAACGCTTAAACCAAAATGTATATTTATCTACCATAAAAAATTTTAAAAGTGTTCTATAACATATAAAACTCCAAGTTAGCTCTCATCTATAACACAAATTGCCTCGCCACAACACATCGTGAGTCTCCAAAAATGCCCACACTTTCCCACCATGTCAAACAATTAGTCAGGCAAAGAAACAGAATACGTAAGACATGGCAGGCTAACAGAGACCCCGCCCTTAAAAGGGAGCTTAACAGACTCACGTGCAAAGTCAGGGAAAAAATTGTCGCAGAAAAGCAACAACAGTATAAAGAACTAATCGAATCCCTTAGCCCAGAAGACGTATCGCTCTGGCAATTCGCAAAAAGACTCAGGAAACCTCAAATTAAGTTCCCGCCACTAATAGATGGTGCTAAAATCGCGTACTCAGACTAGGAAAAAGCCGAGGCGCTCGCAAGCCATTATGAAAAACAATTCCAACCAAACCACGATCTAATGTGTCAGGACACCCTAAGAATGGTCAGACAAACGTTAAATAATTTCAGGAATTCCCCGGTAACGGCTGAGATTAGCCCAGCCACCCCGCAGGAGATAGTAGAAATCATTAAAAATCTCAAAAAACGTAAAAGCCCAGGGCACGACAAAATCAGAAATATTGGGGTTAAAAACCTACCCTTAAACGTAATATGTTACTTGACAATCTTAATAAATAAAATATTAAAACTAAACTATTTTCCCAAAGAATGGAAGGAAGCGATAATTATAGCAATCCATAAGCCTGGTGAGGATGCCACAATTCCAGCCAACTATAGACCAATTAGCTTGCTACCGACACTTAGTAAAATTACTGAGAAAATTATTCTTAAGAGACTGAACACGCACCTTAGTGAGAATCACATTATCATTCCGGAGCAATTTGGATTTCGGCCAAAGCACTCCACCACTCATCAATTGCTGAGAGTGGTAGAGTACATATCTTCTGGTCTCAATAACAAGACACCCACAGCTGCGATTTTTCTGGACATACAAAAAGCCTTTGATAAAGTATGGCACTGTGGATTAGCGTACAAATTGATCACTTTAAAAGTCCCTGACGCTATTGTCAAACTTTTAATCTCATACTTAAATAACAGACACTTTCAAGTCAGAGTAGGAGGTAACTTATCTACACCCAAGCTCATTAAAAGTAGTGTACCGCAAGGTTCTATCCTGGGTCCGACACTCTTTAACATATACCTGAACGACATCCCTAGGACTCCAAACACAGAGCTGGCACTCTATGCAGACGACAGTGCGATACTTGCAAAACACCCCTATGTCTCAGTAATGCACAGACAGCTACAACAACACTTAGACATACTCCAAACTTGGCTGGAAAAATGGCGAATAAAATTAAACCCCAATAAATGTCATTGGATTTATTTCTCAAGAAAACGTAAACCTCCGCCGCCTCTGTACATAAACAACCATGCCCTAAAAGCGGAAAAATCTACTAAATACCTAGGTGTAGCGATAGATTCCCACCTAACTTGGAAACAGCACGTAACGAACTTAATCAAAAAAGCGTATATGGCCACAGGAGCCTTATACCCAATGATAGGAAACGGAAATCTAAGTTATCAAAATAAACTCCTAATTTATAAATCGGTCATCCGCCCGGGAATGCTGTATGCAGCACCCGTATGGGGATATGCCTGTAAAACTACAATAGACCTCCTAGAGACAAAACAAAACAAAATCCTACGGATTATCAGGAAAGCTCCCAGGTACTTAAGAAACTCGGTAATTAGGAATGACTTCAAAATAAAAACTGTTAGAGCCCAAATTAAAAAGCTAGCGCTTAAATTTTACAGAAATTTGCCATCCGTTCCAAACGAACTGTTATTCAATCTGCATGACTATGATCATCGCAAGGCCAAATCTCGTAAGAGACCCCGCGCTGTTCTAAACATCGATAATCGGAATTAAATGATCCTACCTCAAACATCTGATTTTAAAATAAAACTCGCGACTATTATTTTATAAAAAAAAAACAAATATTCTAAACACTAAACTGCCAAAACGCTAGGTAACCCTTAGATCTGCATCAACCCCCCAAACTGCTTAAACTCTAAATGTGCAACAAACTGCCACACTAGGAGCTAGGATAAATAATAAAAAGTAGTAAATAAAAACCTCGAACCTCCAATTAGGGTCACTGAATTAATGTCACAGTTTGACGATAAGAACCACATATTGAAACTGGAGATTAAAGGCGCTTCGCGCCTGGTGCTCTGTCTTGTACGACACTACGTATCTATAACACATGCATGTAGTTCGTGACGGGGTCGAAAATTCGAATTCGAGTTTTCAACCTTGAAGTTTTCGACGGGAAAGCAAGTTTCATGCATCCGTAAACACGAATCAGACGATTTGGAGATGATGCGTGTATGTCAGTGAGTCTGTGAAGACGATAACTGACGAACGAAAATTTGGTGCAAAAATTACAATGCATGAATACTGGAAGCCTATTGTTTTTATACGCAATCGAATGTTCAGACCCCCCCCCCCCCCTAAATTTTTGAGTGAAATATTTAAAAAATCATAAAAAAGGGGAAAACATTAATAAAGTTACTTAAATAGTCATTGCTTATGTAATTTTTCATTAGAGAACGATTAAAGCAAATTTTAGAACGTTAGCACGAACCGTTCTCGAGATATTGTACATTTAAAAAAAAATATCAAAAAATCATATGAAATTAAAAAAAATAATATCTATTGTGAAATATGTTCACTTTTCATAAGTAATATCATGCGATAAATTGAGCGATAAATCATTTCCGTGGATCTAGCTAGTTCCATTCATGAGAAAATTTGCTTTAAGTAATACTTTTATATTTGGACGTCCTACAGAAAAGTCCTACAGAAAGTTCTACAGAAAAGTCCTACAAAAAGTCCTACAGAATAGTGTTACTACAAAACATGATTATGTACTTGCCGAGCACATTAGGTCGACAGGTGAAATACTCCTTTTTTAGTCATTATTTTAGGTTTACTCCCCCACACACTCTCAGTCACAAACACATTTGGAAATGTGTTAGCAAAAAAAAAAAAAAAAGGACAGATCAATCATGCATAAAGCATTGATTATGCAACACTTTCGAACTGAAATACAATTTTACTTAAATATCTCTAAAATGCGATACATTCAGCGCTGGTATATTTTAAATTATCACAGTACTACAATAATTTATTATATTTGAAAACTTAAACTTCATCGAAAAAAATTAACTTTATTCAAATGACGTCATCGAAATATAAATCGCCTGGCTCTCTATGTACTAGCAATGAATATTTCATTCATATCACTTTTGTTCCATATTCCAAAGTTAAATAATTTCGAGTGAAAAAAAATTGAGCAATTCTTATGTATCTCATCTTGCAATCACTTATTTACATTCTGCATCCATTAAAATTAGGCTTCGCTGTAGATATAATCAAAGTTTGAAGATCATTTAAACTCAAAAATAATTTTATTTCGTTGGCACAAAATATAGATGCACGGAAAATACGCAAAAATAAAGCGGTTTTAGGACGGATGCAACACCAAATATAAATTAAAAAGAACTTTAAAAATCATGATTTTGACACAAGCTGGATGCCATATTTTATTTTGAAGTAGGTCACATGATATCTTCATATAATATGGGGGTGTGTGTGTGTAGCTGTTATTTTAAATTTTATTTAAAAATCTACCACAGAAATTAAGTAAAAATAAAGCAGTTTTAGAACGCATACAACACTAAATATAAATTAAAAAGAACTTTAAAAATCACGATTCTGACACAAGATGGATGACATTGATCATTTAAACTCAAATATATTGTAATTGCGTTATTTCAGAATGTAGATGCACAGAAATTAAGCAAAAATGAAACGATTTTAAGACGGATACAACACTAAACATAAATTAAAAAGAACTTTAAAATTCATGATTTTGACACAAGATGGATGCCATATTTTATTTTGAAGTGGGTCACGTGGTCTCTTCATATAATATGGGTGTAATTATTATTTTAATTCTTATTTAAAAAACTACCGAATATATTTTGCTGAATTTTTTTATAAATACATTTTGTAAGATAGTTTGAAAATTTTCTAAAATTTTCGAAGCAATTTGCGAATTTAAATTTTGCTTAAAAATGTTTCAAAAATTAGGTCCCATAATGTTCAATGTATTTCATTTTTTCAAACAGGGTTCAATCCAAAACGAATTGGGTGATATTATTCATTTACATTCCCATATGCCCACAGACCGGCTCAACATCATACTAAAATTTCATTTTGATAAAGTCATTTTTACGGCAGTTATCATGCAAACGGACAGACAGACAGAATAAATGAACAGTCACGAACACTTTTCAATTATATTCGAAAGTGTTAAAAAGCAAAATTTGTTCTTTATTTTCTTACATGAAATATGGTCACTGTAGCTATAGTGGAAATATTCGATATGTTTGATGTATAAATCATCTGTCAGTTCAGTGCATATCATGGCGATAAAATCTGTACTCACGATAAAATGTTGATAATTCATATTTTGATTTCTTTCCAGATCGAAAGCGACTGGCAGTACGTGGCCATGGTGCTGGACCGTCTTTTCCTGTGGATCTTTACGATATCCTGCGTAGTTGGTACTGGTTGGATTATTCTTTGTGCCCCCGCGCTATATGACGACAAACAGCCAATAGATATCGTGTTTTCCAAAGTAGCTCCACGCATACGAAGATTGCTCAGAAATTGACTAAACCAATCTCATTCAGAACATTTAGAAATTCAATCACATGACACCCAGTTCAGTGAAGGTATGATGCGTAAAATATATATGTGATTTTATGTCTGAACCATCTTCATAAAGAATGTTTGCGAATTCTATCGTATGGAGCTCACACCAATAAATAGACGCTGGGTCAAACTTAACTCTGTGGTCTTACCAGTAATCCAGTAAATCACAATCCAGAATGTTAGTCATTCAAGAACGCGGAACTGACTGTAATGAACAATGGTGAGCCAGATCCAGAATTGCAGCTATACGACTAAACCATCTTCATCCAGAATGCTTGAAAATCTAGCAATTTGGAAATCACTGTATTGACGAGTCACTGTTGATGAATCAAACTTACACATATGTATTTTTGACTAAACTACTTTCATCCTGGATGTTTAGAAATTCAATCATTTGAAATGCACTTATTTAAAAAGATGTTGAATCATTCCCAGAGATGTGATTTTACCATAAAATCACCTTCATCCAGAATACTTAGGATTTCAATCACATGAAAATCACCGATTTGTTTTTTACCACTGAAGTACCTTCATCCCGAATATTTGAGAATTCATTCCTAAGGTACTCACTGGAATGAACAAAAGATTAATCAAATCTAGATATTTTGATTTTTCTAAACTATCATCAATCAGAATGTTTGGCGAATCAATCTTATAATAAAACTCACGTAAACAAACACACAATAAGTTAAACCTAGATGTGTGTTTGCAACTAAACCACCTTTATCCTGAATGTTTAGAAATTCCATCATATGAAATCCGTTCCATTAACAAAATGCTATATCCAGTTTAGATATGTGGTGTGATCGCTCAAAGACCTTCTTTCAGAATGTTTAGTAACTCATCTCGAGAATCTCAGTAAGCAATTAATGAGTCAAACTTGAAAAATATTTGGCTGGGGTTCTTTTAAGAATGTTTAGCAATTCAATCCCAAGAATCTTGAGGAAGCTGATGATTCAAACTTAAAGAGCATTTGCGGGAGAACTTGGTCTTTTAAATACAGAGTTGTCGTATACTATATAAGGAAATGGAAAATTTCTATATCTACAGGAACTTGATCATTTCAAAAGGAAGTCTGGCTTACATGCATAAATTAAAACTGGATATTGTCCCTTTCTGTTATCAGAAGTCCGGATATGAGATTCTATACTGTATTACAAGCAAAAGCTAAACGTTTTGTACATATAACAATATTCAATAAAATGTCTGTCCAAGAAATATCATAAGTGAAAAATATCTATAAGATGAACTTCTACCAATTTTTTCCTGGATTCTGAAAATTCCAATTTTCTTGATTCTGGGGAAGGCAGTTAGTACATTCATTATCTTTTAAATTAAACGTGTCTAAAAATATATATATATATATATATATATATATATATATATATTTGTTTCTTTTCATTATTAGTGTGTATGAGATTTAGAAATCAACCACAGGATTATTTTCATTTATAAAATGCTAATATGAAAATAATAATCTATACAAATTTTCTCAACTAAAGCACAGTATCACAAATTTACATATACAGGAAAAAAAAATTAATAAACTTTCAGAAGCATATTCCTCGTGCGATGAGTTGAAAACGGTATGAAAGTTGCCATTATTGAAATGAAACTAACAAGCATAACAGCTGCAATAGGAAAGGTAACTGTTCTTGTCTGAACAAAAACTAAAATTGAGATGAAATCACTATTATTCCGTCTCGCTCCACTATTATGCGCAGACGGGACTACAGTAGAGAAAGCACAGTATTTTGCATATTTCCAGAAACTCTAAAAACTTGCCGTTAAAAGTCCTTTGACGACGAGCAATTATTTCCCAGCACGATCTTACGTATAAGTTGACTTGCTCTGCCAAGGAGTAATAGTTTCATCATACAGTTGGTGATCAACGGCCCACTATGGTGGTTCCGTGTGCTTGAGCCTTTTGTTACCGAAGTTGAATGTTGAATCAGTATCCATTTTAAATAGCAAAATATAACATCCATTGACACCCCCCCCCCCATTACACGCTCCTTGCATTTTATAAAAACGAAAAGAGTTATACTAACCTTTACATTTAATTAAAATGTTGAAAGAATGTTGCGATTTATAGCCTTTACTACAAGTCAACAACCTGGAAGGCAGCTACATATTTTTACCACAGATGCTTCAAAACAAGTGATTTTTTTACGATATGAAAAATGGGTCAATACCTGTTTTGTTGTTTTGTTTGCCACATTTGGCATGTTTTCACTATTGAAAATAAATCTCGTCGCCTTGAGAGTTTTCTTTGACAAGGTCTTTAGAGTGTTTGAAGATATGCTAAGATTTTCGAATTTCGCGAATCATGGTTGCAATATGCAAATTCCAAACTGGGATTTTTACTTAATCGCATGGCGATGCACATATTTTAAACTACCGTAATAATTTCCAGTTGGAATGTTTTCAAGAACACCTTAGAAGTAGAGAGATGGTTTAGATTTCGCCAAAGTACACATGATAGACATTACTGTGCCCTGAATTACGACTCATGTGAGCGAAATGACTTCGTCTAAAAAAAAAATGCCGCAGAAGGGAAGTAATCAAGTGCTAGACATTGTTAGAATGTGCACGTACAAGCACCGGATAAGCGATCCACTTCACTTACACGCATGTTAATTTATTAGTAATAAATTGTATACGTATGTAAAAGCAAATCACGTGACTCGCCACTTTCTATGCTCAATAGGCGAGTACATTTTGTGCTACTTTTCGTGTATACAATATTACACAATAAAAATCCCACACTTTTGCTGATGTTGGTCTCATTTACTTCACAAACTCACCAAAAGATATTGATATGGGTAACATCTGACTTTCTCTGTATACTATAATGCCCGTTTTACTTTCTCTACTACAATACAAATCTTATTTTCCATACTATAATGCATATTTAACTGTTCCTACTACAATACACATTTTAATTTCCTTACAAGAATCCACATTTTAATTTCTCTACTGCAATGCACGTTTTACATTCTCTACTGTAATGAGCTTTTTACTTTCTCTACTACAATGAGCTTTTTACTTTCTCTAATACAATGGGCTTTTTACTTTCTCTACTACAATGAGCTTTTTTCTTTATTACAGTGAGCTTTTTACTTTCTCTACTACAATGAGCTTTTAACTTTCTCTACAACAATGAACTTCTTACTTTCTATAGTACAATGAACTTTTTACTTTCTATACTACAATCAGCTTTATACTTTCTCTACTACAATGAGCTTTTTACTTTCTCTACTATAATAAGCTTTATCCTCTCCTACTAAAATGGACGTTCACCCACTCTTACTAAAATGTACATTTTACTTTCCGCACTACAATGTTACCTTTCCTACTACAATAGACTTTTTTTTACTTTTCCTACTGCAATGCACTTTTTATTTTCTCGACAATACATGGGTATAATTGTGTATAACTAAAATATTAGAAGAGGATTAAAAATCGGATCACCAGATTTTGAAGGATCTAGACGTTTCGAATATTCTTAGAATTCTCAACCGCTGGGTCGGGAAATAATTAATTGAATTTGTCGGAATTTGGCGTTTTAGTTTTCTAAGCATTTTTTATGAATAAATATTTCATAGTGGAAATGGTCTAAAGAGAATAACATCCATAAATGTGTAAAAACACTCAGAACCAGGACCTCTAAATAACATGTGTCTAACAAATGTAAGTGACCAAGTCGCATTTAAATTTTAATCTGAATAACAGCCTGCTCAACTGATTTCTATGGCGAATTAAAATGGATAAATAAAATATTTTTCTCTGTCGATACTTTTTTTTGTCCAAACCAATATCCGTAAAATCAATTTCATAATACAATAATCCATTTTATACTGAATAATATTATAAATTTTTAATGATAAGAATGGAGTATGTCAATGAAAATCAGCACATATTAATATAAGGATGTTTGTCTGAGGAAATTACAGTAGGCTACGCTGTTTCGTTAGGCCAGTGATTGATAACTTATTTAAATGTAGTTTTATATTTGTCAACTTATGTATAAATGTAATAACACGCTTTACGATTATGCCATGATTAATTATTAATATTAATGTTAGTTTAATTTGTGAACGTAAAATAAGATTTAGAAAGGTATTTACTGGTTAATTTGTTGGGACCTCATCTTCCAAGAAAAATAATTTGCAGGGCTGCGGTCTTACAAAAGTTGAGAAGCACTGTTCTAGAACACATACCCACTATTTTCTACGTTCGTGTGTGAGATCTGTTCGTATTGTTACGAACGTGTAATGTTCTCTTACTGGAGTCCCTCGTCTTGCCTTTCGTCTCCAGAAGACAGCGGTACGAACATTCCTTCCGCGACGTCACTCTTAGTTGCCAGAATATCAGGTAAGAAGTAGAGTGGCCAGATTTGGCGATTTATCGCCAATTTGGCGACATTTAACAACTTCCCGGAACTGCGTGAAACATTGCCAAATAACGATTATTCTACGAGATATCAGATAATTCTGGAGATTTCTACAGAGAGATTATTAAAAGTTTCTATAGAGAGACTATAAAAAGGACTTATCACTCCGTTGCAATTCAGTTGACGAGTTGATAATATTCGAGCACCGGCAACAATTTAAAACATCGCCAAGTTGGCGATATTCCAACCAATTCGTCGCCAAAATCTCATCAAGCGCTATGGACGGAGCAATAAGTTACTCTTATTACAGATAAATGAATATTGGCGTTCAAATAGAAAACTATTACTTGAAGTATCTTTTCTCATGAATGGGAAGAGCTAGATCCATGAGAATGATGTTACCCAATTTATCGCATGATATTACATATTAAAAGAGAACATGTTTCTCAACAGTTAATATTTCTTTTTTAAAATTCTGGGATTTTTTGATAAATTGATTTGAATAATGTTGAAGACCCAGACCGTCCGACTCGTCCAGAGGACTAAGAGCAACTATTTGGACGGCCGGGAAGGATTTGAATAATGTGCAATATCTCGAAAACGGGTCATGCTAGCATTTTGAAGTTTATGTTGATCGTTTTCTGAGGAAAAATTACATAAGAAATGTCTATTTGCGTAACTTTATTGAAGGTTTTGATTTTTTGATGATTTTTTCAAAATTTCACTCGAAAATTTAGGGGGTTCTGAACATTCGATTGTGCTTAAAAACAATAGACTTCCAGTATTCACGGATTGTACTTTGTGTGAAAATTTTCATTCGAAACTCTAGATTCGTTAGTGAGATATCGTCTCCACAGGCTTACTGATACACGCACTCAAAGGCATAACCTCAAATATGTTTGAATAGTATTCATGGATGCTTGAAACGTGCTCTCCCATCGAAAACTCGAGATTGAATTTTCGAACCCGTCACTATTCTTTCCTTATACATTATACTATGTATATAAGGAAAGTAAAAATATTCGAGGAAATTTGACAAAACTAAGTTGGTGAGTCACTTATAAGTTATCCCGATGCTGATTAAATTTTGTAACAATAAAAAAAAATCTGATGTAGGCAGCACATGACTTTCCTGCAGATTTATATCCACGTTATCTTTATTTAAAATAAATTTAATTCACTTTTAATTCGATTTTCCTTCTTATTTGGTAAACAATTTTCAAAGATGACGTAGAGAAAATACGATAAAACTAATGTATCTCGAGAACGGCTAGTCCTAGTGTCGAAAGCCCAGACCATCCGACTCATCCAAAGACGTAGAGCAATTTGATGGATGGCCGGGCTAGTCCTAGTGTAATAGAGTTGGTCTTATTATTTTCTTCGTTAAAAATTACGCATAAAACAAGCATTTAATGGATATATTTGAGCATACGTAGTTTTTTATTTTAGATTTTGTAAAATTTGAGGGACATTTTGCAAAAAAAGGCCGGTTATTTCTTTTTCCGAATCATACCAAAATTTAATCAGCACCTGGGCAACCCACAATAGACTTATCTGCCGAATTTTATGAAATTCGGTCCATTAGTTTTCCAGCTAGAGTGGATATGGTCTTTTGAGGAATATTTCGAAAAAAAGGCGGGTTCTTTTATCCCGAATCGAACCCAAAACCAATCAGCACCAGATTCGCCCTCAAGTGATTTACCTACCAAATTTTATGAAATTCTGTCAATTAGTTTTTTAGTTAGAGTGGATACAAAATCTACACAGACAGACAGACGGACACACAGACAGGCACACAGACGTCACGCTAAAAATAGTTTTTCGTATTCTGGAGGTCTCGAAACGCGTAGATCCGTCGAAAACTCGAGTTGCGATTTTCTGCATGATTCCAATACTTCCCCTATGCATTACAATCTATTGCAGGGAAAGTAAAAAAATAAAAATATCTGATATGGGCAGTACATGACTTTCCCTGCAGACTCAAATTCATATTTTATTTATTTCTTTAATAATTCGTTAGATTGAGTTTCATTGCACCAAATAACACTAAATTTGCATTTTTAAATCAATTTTTGATTTTATTTGATACTTGCACATTTTTCCGAAATCGGCGTAACAAAAATGCAAGAAATCTCAAATACCTTTGAGAACGGTTAGTCCTAAAGTATAATGGAGTGTGTTATATTCTTTTCCTCCTTAAAAATTGCGTATAAAACAAGAATTTAATTGATACATTTGAGCATACGTAGTTGTTTTTTTTTTAGATTTTGGCAATTTTTGCTGGCCATTTCGTAAAAAAATGCTGGTTGTTTTTTTCCGAATTGTACCAAAATCTAATCAGCACCAGAGTTTCACCCCTGTGACTTATCTACCAAATTTTATGAAATTCGGTCAAGTAGTTTTTTAGTTAAAGTGGATACATACATAACACAGACAGGCACACACACAGACATCACACTAAAAATAGTTTTTTCGTTTTCTAGAGGTCTCGAAACGTATAGATCAGTCGAAAACTCAAGTTGCGATTTTCGGCATGATTCCAATACTCTCCCTATACATTACCATGTATTGCAGGGAAAGTAAAAATCTGATGTGGGCAGCACATGACTTTCACTGCAGACTCAAATTCCTATTTTCTTTATTTCCTCAATAATTCATTAGATTGAGTTTTATTGTACCAATAACTCTAAATTTGCATTTTTAATTCAATTTTTGTTTTTATTTGGTAATTGGACATTTTCCTGAAATCGGCGTAACAAAAATGCAAGAAATCACAAATATCTTGAGAACGGTTAGTCCTAAAGTATAATGGAGTGTGTTATATTCTTTTCCTCGTCAGAAATTGCGTATAAAACAAAAATTCATTTGATATATTTGAGCATATATAGTCTTTTTTTTTTGTCGATATACTCTTTTTTTTGCATATATAGTCTTTTTTTTTTTGCTAGCCATTTCGTAAAAAATGGCAGGTTGTTCTTCTCCGAATTATACCAAAATCTAATCAGCACCTGAGTATCCCCCAAGTAGCTTATCTACCAATTTTTGTAAAATTAGATCAATTAGTATTTTAGATAGTGCGGGTACATAAAATTTTTGCGGGCCATTTCCTAAAAAAGGGCAGGTTATTCTTTTCCGAATCGTACTAAAATCTAATCAGCACCAGGGTCGAACGCAAGTGATTTATCCACCAAATTTTATGAAATTTAGTCGATTAGTTGAGTTAGAGTGGAAATATATAATTTTTGCGGGCCATTTCGTAAAAAAAGGTAGGTTGTTCTTTTCCGAATCGTATCAAAATTTAATCAGCACCAGGGTGACGTACAAGTGACTTATGTACCATATTTAGTAAAATTTGATCAATTAGTTTTTCAGTTACAGTGGATACAGGCAATTTTTGAGGGCCATTTCGCAAAAAAGGCGAGTTGGTTTACTCCGAATAGTACCCAAAACTAATCAGCACCAGGGTCACATACAAGTGACTTAACTACCAAATTTTATGAAATTCGGTGCATTTGTTTTTGAGTTAGAGTGGATACATACATTGCACAGACAGACACACAGATACACAGACAGACACACAGACACACACACCGACGTCACGCTAAAAAAGGTTTTTCGTATTGTAGAGGTCTCGAAACGTGTAGATCCGTCGAAATCTCGAGTTGCGATTTTCGGCATGATTCCAATACTTTCCCTATACATTACCATGTATTGCAGGGGAAAGTAAAAAGACCTTTAGTTTACGTGTGATGGTCAATGGGGAAAAGGTTCAGTTGTCAGAAATTTCAAAATTGAGTTTATGACCTTTCTCAAGGGCAGCTTTTCAAGCTGATTATAAAAAAAAATCCGCATGTCTTTAAGAATTTTTATAATTTAAAAATTCTTATATCTTTAAACTGTCTGTTTTTTGAAATATTTGCCTTTGAACTTTGTATAAATTATAATCTGACTCACAATCCACCGTTTCGTCTAATTGTCAATTTCATGATATGCAAATTTTACTTGACGGTTTATGTAATCCTCACAGCAAAGATCGTCACATGTGACAATGACGTTGTAGTCACGTGACACGTGGGTCACAATGTGACATCATATTTGTGACTTCTATGCGACGTAACGTATTAGTAATTTTGTAACTTCATTGTGACTATATTCTGTGACGTTTCTACAATTTAATTAATACGTAACAATGGGACGACAGTACAATGGCAATTACAATGTGACGTCACAAACAAGTAAATATGCGACGTCATAAACGACCATGAAAATGACCAAAATGACTTCGCTGTGACCTCAATATGACATTGCCGAGACGTACTGCGACGTCCTGTGACGTCCCAAAGTCACAGTGTGAGGTAAATCTTACGTCACTGTGAAAAAAAATGCTGTTACACTGTGGCATCGTTGTCTGATTGTATTGCCACTGAGGATGGACATGTAAGATGTCCGAAAGCAGTATCGTTTTGTCTTTACGTCTGTAGGATGATTTTAAAATAAAATGACTTTTAGATCAGTATGATTTGTCATTTATTAGTAAGTAGTATTTGAAATCGTGACGTGTCGCCACTCTTAGTAATACGAAATGTCTCTTACACGCTAATTTAAAGAATATTAACGGTTATTTAAAGTTAGAACGGTTATTTTAAGTTAAGAGTATTAACGGTTATTTTAAGATAAAATCAAAGACAAAGCGTTTTTAAAAAAACGAAAGGTCTTTTATTTAACACATCCTAAAAGACGTACAAAATATGTTAAAAACTGCCAGAATGCTTTCGGACGTATATACGCCCTTCATCAGTGGCTACATGAATAATAAAAACATGGAATGTTTATATATAGAGAGACCAGTTTAAAGCAAATTTGCATAAAATATAAAAGGTAAATGAACTTACTAAAAAATAATACAAGAAATATACATAGAAAATACAAAATAAGTTTAAACGCTTATGAATTTTAAAATATTACAAGAAAAGAACTAATACAAATTTTAGAAAAACGTCAAGCATGATATTCCTGAGAATGACGTCACAAATAACTTTTAAGAGGTTTGAATTGCATGGAGTCGAGAATGAGTCGCCAAGCATAACTTAAAATTTGAACAGGATCAAAATTACAAATTGATTCACGGTAAATATCATAAAATAGGGATCCATAAAAAAGAATACTACGAGGATTGTTACAACGAACCATAATGAAAGTTTTTTCAAAAACGGAAAGAAATTTATCATTAACCACATATTGAGCAAGAGCCGTAGAAAGTTTACCAGATTTGACATCGCGAGCATGTTCTGCTAAACGGATGCCAACAGTACGTTTTGTACTGCCAATGTAAGTATTATAGTCACCAGCAGGGGATAACAGGGGAACGACATAGACCCCTGCAAAGCTTTTAAAGTCATCAAAATTTCGAAATTTATCGGATCGAACAGGATTAAATAAAGTGGTAATAATTAGAGTGAGCGTGTTTGAAACCAAATTCATGACAGAAATTAATAAAAGGACGGAAAATCCTAGGATGGTAAAGAACACTAGATTTGTGGACTAAACGATCTTTAATAATAACAAGTTTAGTATGAAATTGAGTTTTTTTTTTTTTTAAATCAAGGACAAAGCGGTTTTTTTTTTAAACTATTTGTCCTTGATTTTATCTATTGAATGCAGACGTGGTACCAATCTTGGTTATTTAAAGGCTTGCTATTTAGGGTTGGGAGTGACTATCACATCAATAAATATTAAACACTAAATTAAATTACATAATATAATCATTAATTACTAAAACACTGTTAGTAAATATAAAAATTAACTAGTGTGTGTGGCTTAACTCGACTCCCCCATACCAAAATACATTTTTAAGTAGCATATGAACTTTTTTTTTTTTTTTTTTGCAAATTCTGCAATTTTGCAAAAAAAATTTAAAAATCTGTATCATTGGTTCAAATGACCACAATTAAAGCACGTTACCCTTCATTTTAAAAGGCTTAAAAATATTTCAATTGATACCAATTTTGACAATGTACCCCTTGGAGGAGGGGCAAGTTATCCCTTAGGGCTGATGATGTCACTAACACAAAAATTGCAACGCGGCTATTTTTCACTACAATGATTGAAAATGCTTAGTTTTGTGATCATTAGTTTTGTCATAATTAATCCCTCTTATGCATAATTATGTCAAATTTTGTACTACGCTGCCATGTTAAGAAAATACAAAATTTCGAAACTTTCACTCAAACTTAAAAAAAATTCTGTTTAGTTCTAGATTTTTCGTTAACATAGCCGGTTAAAAAGCTTCATGAAAATCCATTCATATTTGTGGCAGATATCATGCACACAAAAAAATCAACCACAGACAGACACCAGACGACAGACATCGCTCTAATTATTAATCAAAACGTATTCAGAGTGGCCTAAAACATATTGGTAACAAAATCTCGAACTCGGAAATTTTTGTAAAAATAATACTTCTATCCATATATTATGTTCCACGGTATGAGAATGCAATAATGATTTGTCTTATGCCAATAATGGTTTTAATATTCTTTCTGGTGAATTTTTTGTTGGTAGATATTAAATATGTGGGCGTGGACATTATATCTGATATTCATTTCTAGAATTATATTGTCACGAAATGTGCTTCACTGAAAAACCACAATAATCAAATATTTCATTCAAAGTTTTACAGTAATTGCATTTTCATTTATTACCATTTGAATTCTAAAGACTTTTAAAATATCCATTAGATTGGAATATTTTGAAATCTAATGAAATAAATTTTTCGATGGGACATGCATCCAAATACGTAGCATAATTTGAATTTTTTCAAGAAAAGCGGTTAATATTTTCTTCTTTTGAAGATGTCCCATTTTACGGCGAATTAGCAACCTACCCCTAAAAACATTATATTCCCCTCATTAATCATGGTATTGTAAAATAAACTTTGATGGATGGGCGTGGCTTGAAGATTGATGTACTTGTAAGGGCAATATTTTTCTTTCCTTTCGCTATTATATTATTATACCATTACCGTATTAATATTTAACTCAATAAAAAAAAAATTATAAAGTGAACAGCACATGATTTTCTCTACAGAATCAGAATCATTTAATAATACATTGAATTTAAATTAATTGTAAAAAATAGCATGGATAATTTTCCGAAATTACTGTGAAGATTGATTTTAATTTTCGTTTTCATTTAGGGATTGGACGTATTGTTAAAGGCAACGTGGAGAAAATACGAAAAAACGAAAATATATGGAGAATGGTTAGTCCTACAGTTATGAAATTGGTCTTATTATTTTCGTCGTAAAATATTGTGTATTAAATAAGCACTGGATACATTTCGGCATACGTAATCTATTATTTTCTATTTTGTCAATTTTTGCGGATCAGTTAAAAAAAAATCTGATGTGGGCAACACATGACTTTCCTTATATAATATAATGAATTTACTACTTTTACAGTAAAAGAAATAGGTTTTTCTAATAGTAGATACTAATATTCTTTCCAAGATATTGAGTTTTCGTTAAACAGTCGTTATTTTCATTGATTTGGCGTCATTTTATCCATTTGGCGAGATTTTCTTTGATTTGGCAACATTTCAAAAAGTCGCCAAGTTGGCGACATTCCGCCAAATTCGTCGCCAAAATCTTGCCAAGCGTTATGGCCGAAAAAATAAATTATTCTTACAGCAGATAAATGACTATTGGCGTTCAAATAAAAAGTATTACTTAAAGTATCTATTTTCTCGAATGGAACGAGGTAGATCCACGAGAATGATGTCACCCAATTTATCGCATGGTATTACATATGAAAAATGAACATGTTTCTCAATAGGAGATATATATATATATATATATATTTTATTTTATATGACTTTTTGATAATTTTTCTGAAAAATGTACAATATCTCGAGAACGGTTCATGTTAGCGTTCTAAAATTTATGTCAATCGTTTTCTAATGAAAAATTACATAAGAAATGTCTATTTGCATAATTTTATTAGCGATTTTGATTTTTTGATGATTTTTTCAAAATTTCATTCGAAAATTTAGGGAGGTTCTGAACATTCGATTGCGTATAAAAACAATAGGCTTCCAGTGTTTATAGATTGTGATTTTTGTACAAAATTTTGTTCGAATCGGTCCATTCGTTCGTCAGTTATCGTCTCCACTGACTCACTGACACACACACACACTTTCACACACACACACACACTTTCACACACACACACACACAGAGAGACATCACTTCAAAAATGTTTGAATCGTGATCAGGGATGCTTGAAACGTGCTCTCCCGTCGAAAACTCGAATTCGAATTTTCGACCCCGTCACAATACTTTCCTTATACATTATGTATATAAGGAAAGTAAAAACGGCAGGTTATTTTTTTCGAAAATTAATCAGAACTAGAGTGCCCCATAGGTGACTTATATACCAAATTTTGTGAAAGTTGGTCAATTAGTTTTTTAGGCAAAGTGGGTACATACTTTCCTGCTGGGCATTTCGCAAAAAAACAGGTACTTTTTTACTTTCCTTATATACATAATGTATAAGGAAAGTATTGTGACGGGGTCGAAAATTCGAATTCGAGTTTTCGACGGGAGAGCACGTTTCAAGCATCCCTGATCACGAATCAAGCATTTTTGAAGTGATGTCTGTGTGTGTGTGAAAGTATGTGTGTGTGTGTGTATGTGTGTGTGTGTGTGTGTGTCAGTGAGTCTGTGGAGACGATAACTGAAGAACGATTGGACCGATTCGAACGAAATTTGGTACAAAAATCACAATCCGTAAACACTGGAAGCCTATTGTTTTTATACGCAATCGAATGTTCAGAACCCACCTGAATTTTCGAGGGAAATTTTGAAAAAATCGTCAAAAAATTAAAACCACTAATAAAGTTGCGCAAATAGATATTTCTTATGTAATTTTTTATTAGAAAACGATTGACATAAATTTTAAAACGCTAACATGAACCGTTCTCGAGATTTTGCACATTTTTCAAAAAAATTGTCAAAAAGTCATATAAAATAAAAAAAAATATTTCCTATTGAGAAACATGTTCACTTTTCATATGTAATACCATGAGATAAATTTGGTGACATCATTTTCGTGGAACTAGCTCGTTCCATTCAGGAAAAAAGATACTTTGAAGAATACTTTTGTATTTGAATGCCAATAGTTTTATAGTAGTATAGAAAATTTTTTGCTAAATCTTCATTTTCCACTGTGTTCTTTTGTCGTTATTCGAAATTCGTAATATCTGAACTGATGTGAAATATTTTTAAAGGACTTTTGCAATTTCGCTTTGAATTTTCTCATCATCTGTCTGCTTTAAATTGTCACTCTATGCTTCAAAAAATTTCATTTTGCTTTTAATCTCTCACTGTCTTCTCGCATATTTCGTAATTTTCATTTAAGCACTTGATCTTTTCTTCAGCATCGAACACTTTTCTTTTTAAAGAATTTATTTCAAGTACTAATTTCTGATTTTCAAAATATAAATTTTGCCTTTCTATTTCATTTAAATCACCTGACTGAGCAACCACTGACATATTCTCAAAAATATTTGAAGTCTGCTCTACATCTTGAACATTTAGCAGATCATTCATTGTCTTCTTCTCATCTCTTTTATGATGCCGAAGTTTACGATCCGCATTTTAAGGAAATTTGTGATACGATACATTTTTGCTTGAATTGCCGTTTTTGCAAAGAGCTACACCACAATAAACCATAATGAAGACTAACGAGTGAAAGGTCTATATATATTAGTCTGTGGTGAATATAACAGTCTTTCATTATGAAAATATCCCTATGGAGCAATTTTCTTCTAATGAGAAATCAGAATCAATTATTTAGTAGGGAGTAATTATTTCATTGCATGATGCGGCGGGGAAATGCGATTTGAATATTTTCCGTGTTTTATTACTTTACAGTGTTGTTTACAAAAATTAGTGTTAGCTAATATTGTATTTATTTATGAGTTACTTTTCAAATTTGGATGCTGGATAAATCTGGTTTAGTACTACTTATATTTATTTTTCCACGGAATCAACGATTGCTGAAACCAGCTTCGGCAATAGCGACTGCGTGCAGATCCAGATAGATGGTTAATGTGAAAATATTTTAGTATGAAATACACCTATGGGGCAATTTCCTTCCATTGAAAAGTCTATGTCAATTGTTTAATTTAAGTTTTGGAAAGCACGTAGCCCACACGCAATCAGAAACAGAGCAAATGTCAAATAAAACCTGAAACCACTATCTAAAATTTTAAAAAAATTTCAAAGAAATTCAAAACTATTTTAACATAACAATGTAAAAACTTCTAAGAAAAAAAAACTCAGATCTTAAAATCTGACTTCAACCCGACGCAATAAGCTTTCAATATGGTTCAACCAATTGCAGATCTAAAAACCCCAAATCATACCCAAAACTCGAACTAATTTTGCTCTACATACCCAAAACTCGAACTAATTTTGCTCTACAAGATAGTTTTCGGAAAGTATGCTCCAGGATTCTCTTCTTTTAGTAGCTACTACTAAACTTTTAGTAGCTACTGCCAGAAGGCAGAACATATCCCGTTGCTCCGCCCACATCTGGGCGGTGTTTATGTACTTTAACAACTTTCATGCAATCCACCCAGCTGACGTCAAAGCTTCAGGACACCTCACCGCTTACATGGAAGATGAGGGTCAACGTGCCAGGCGTTTTATTGATTTTCGAAACGAAACTTCAGTCAATTATTTTTCCTGGCCGTCCAAACAGATACGTTATACCTTTCTGGTACGTCGAACAGCTCAGTCTAAGAATCAAAAGTCTCGTCCTTCTATGTGGACTCCACAATTAATTGGGGAGCCCTCATAGAGGACTTAAACAAGTTTTTAGAGTGCAAAGTTCAGGGTCTTCTCATGGGAAGAGTGATCCGGATCACTCCTGGGTCCGTTGAGGACTACAGGCGTGTGCAGGCTCACTTAACCCGTGAGGGGATTCCTTTCAGTTCATTAAACCTCAAAACGGATAGGCCGAGGAAGATGGTAATAAAGGGCTTGCCCACTAATACCAGTATTGAGGAAATAAAAAAAGAGCTTGCCGCGCTTGGTTTTAAAATTGTTAGAATCACGCAGCTAAGGAATAGGCGTGATAGGACCCCCCTCCCCATCTTCTTGGTTGGACTTGTGCCGACGGAAGGATGGGCGAGGATTTATGAAGTAAATTCCCTGTTTTCCATGCAAATCAAATTTCAACTTTTTAAGGCGAGAGGCCATAAAATGTGCTACAATTGTCAACTTTGGAACCATCATTCTGACCAGAGTACCCTCCCTCCCCGCTGCCTTAAATGTGGCGAAGGTCATCCCACGAGAAACTGCACAAAAAATAGGGACACCCCGGCGAAATGCGCCAACTGTTCAGGATCCCACCCTGCCAATTTTAGGCACTGTCCCCAAAACCCCTGGTTTAGGAAAAAAACGCAGGAATTGAAAAAGGTACACAAATCTGCTAAAACTTCACCCACCCTTGGCGAGGATAACTTTCCCCCCCTCCCCACTAGGATAACCTCCCCTGTGCAGGAAGAGCCGGCAAGTGCCGAAACGGTAGGAGGAACTACTGGCGAGCACTTAGCCCATACTCAACCTGTATCAGACAAAATCCCTCAATCTGCAAATGCAAATGCTTTTCTAGAGTTTCTAAGTCTGTACAAAGAGGTAGAACAATACATTGATATTAATAAACTCAGCAGTATCTTAAAAGATGTAGTTAAAATTCTCAAAGGCGACGAAGACGCAATGACAAAAACTTTCCAAATCGTCGAAATGATAACTAGAGTCATCAAATCCCAAACCCCCCAAATTTAAGCTTTTAAACTTTGGCCGGCTGGCAGAGAAGTCTCAGTGTGGATTTCCCTCATCACCTGTTCCGCCATTGAACTCATTCCCACGTGCCTCACATACCCCGAAGATTGTGAACAGTCTATCCCACGTGCCTCATCATGTTGCATACGGAATTCCCAACGTGCCTCATCACCTCGACGCAGTGGCGCCAGCTCTTACGACGAAGCCCCGCCCATCAGGGGTTGTTCTTCATCAACGAACTTTTATGTGCATACAAGTAATGTCAAATCTACACCACAAGTAATCATTCAACACAGAAGATAGAGGCGGCAACGCCAGGTGCTTCATCAACGACGACGAACAAGATTAGTCTAAGAATCAAAGCATTTAGAAACATCACGCGCTCTACAAAGAGAACTAGTGAAGCATGAGAAGGAATAATGAGATACGTGTAATTAGCAATTTCGTGATTTAATTCTTAACAGTTCTGTTTACTAAAATTAGTGGTAGCCATATTTATTTTTTTCTGGGATTCATTTCATGATTTATCCCAGATATATCTAGTTTATTATTAACTACTTTATTTCATTTCCAAGGAATCAACGATCGACGAAACTAGCTCCGGAAGTAGCGAGTTCTTAATATCAAATTCCGAAAAAAAAAAAAAAAGTAAATGGCACTGTCATTGCAGTAAAATTACTGAAGGAGAACTTTCTGGCAGATGTCACATTACACTAAAGTGACACAAGAAATATTTTTCTAAAGATATCTACTATCACAATATGTTGTTTGTTATCTTGTATAGCATGTGTATTAGATCAGTGATTCTCTAGAGAAGCTAGATCGTTCTTAATGTTAAATGACTAAACTAAGTGTATCCCAGGGCAGGCGCTACATTAGGAGAATTAGGCGGCCTCCTACGGTACAGTACTGATGTCTAGGTAACTCTTACTGTAGCGAAATTGCTGAAAGAGGACATTCTGGTAGATGTCACATTACAGTAAAGTCACCCAAGAAATATTTTTGTAAAGATTTCCGCTATCGAAAAACATACTCCAACTTGGAACGGCGAAATGATCTTTCCGTCCAACAGGAAGGTCTTACTGGTTGTGACGTCACGCGCGTGCAGATCCAGATAGAGAGTCAATATGAAATTATTTTATTATGAAAATATTTAGCGTCAATTATTTAGCAGAGACAATGTCTTTAGAAAGCAAACCCACTGAAAGAGGACTTGCTGGCAAATCTCGCATTACTTTAAAATGATGCAAGAAATGTTTTTGAAAAGATTTTTGCTATCAAAAAACATACTCCAGCTTGGGATGGCAAAATGATCTCTCCGTCCAATAGGAAGTTTTTACTGGTTGTGACGTCGCATGCGTGCAGATCCAGATAGATGGTTACTATGAAAATCTTTTATTATGAAAATACACCTATGGGGCAATTTTCTTCCGTTGAGAAATCAATGTCAATTATTTATTTAAGTTTCGGAGAGCACGTAGCTCATACGCAATCAGAAACAGAAAAAATGTCAAATAAAACTCCAAACCTCTTTCTAGAATTTTTTCAATTTCTCAAAGAAATTCAGAACTACTTTAACATAAACGATGTAAAAATGTTCTAAACAAAATAACTCAAATCTTAAAATCTGACGTCGACCCGATGCAAAATACGTCCAACATAATTCAACTAATTGCAGATTTAAACACCCCAAATCAGGAACTAATTTTGCCCTGCAAGATAGTTTCCGAAAGTAAGCTCCACTATTCTCTTCTTTTAGAAGTTAACTCCCTTCCAGAAGGCAGAACAGACTCCGTTACTCCGTCCACATCTGGCCGGTTCTTATGGACTTCAATAACTTTTCTGCAATCCACCCAGCTAACGTCAAAGCTTCAGGACATCTGACCGCTCATATCGAAGATGCGGCACACATGTTCCGAAAACGTACGCGCTATACCCCCTGCTGTGAGGCCGGTTCTTCGCTATTGGTTAAGTTAAATGACGTCATGGGCGGAGCCTAGTATACACTTTGAAGTTTGACAGTTTAAGACAAAATCTGTCGTCTTCGAGATTATGCGTGTTTACATTTTCTTTACATACATTTCGTCATGTATTTTACTTCATACACACATATTTATTTGCTTTTGATATGATTTTAAACTAAAGAATTAAATAAAATATATTATTATTATTACGACTTGATCAATAATAAAAATGCTTCATTTATGGGAAAAAAATTATATACAGCATACAGTTTAAAATGCTTGTGTTATATGTATTATGTTTATTAAAGGCACCTTATGCCCATTTTATATTGTATTCCGTACTTGTATCGCAACTTTTTTAATCCTATTTTCATTGATGACTTGTAGCACTTGAGGCAATTTGTTACTTTTCTTATATACATAATGTATAAGGAAAGTATTGTGACGGGGTCGAAAATTCGAATTCGAGTTTTCGACGGGAGAGCACGTTTCAAGCATCCCTGATCACGAATCAAACATTTTTGAAGTGATGTCTGTGTGTGTGTGTGTGTGAAAGTATGTGTGTGTGTGTGTGTGTGTGTCAGTGAGTCTGTGGAGACGATAACTGACGAACGAATGGACCGATTTGAACCAAATTTGGTACAAAAATCACAATCCGTAAACACTGGAAGCCTATTGTTTTTATACGCAATCGAATGTTCAGAACCCGCCAAAATTTTCGAATGAAATTTTGAAAAAATCGTCAAAAAATCAAAACCACTAATAAAGTTCCGCAAATAGACATTTCTTATGTAATTTTTCATTAGAAAACGATTGACATAAATTTTAGAACGCTAACATGAACCGTTCTCGAGATATTGTACATTATTTAAAAAAATTATCAAAAAGTCATATAAAATAAAATAAAAATATTTCCTATTGAGAAATATGCTCACCTTTCATATGTAATACCATGCGATAAATTGAGTGACATCATTCTCGTGGATCTAACTCCTTCCATTCATGAAAAAAGAGACTTTGAATAATACTTTTGTATTTGAACGGCAATAGTCATTTATTTGCTGTAAGAATAACTTATTTCTTAGTGTATAACACTTGGCGAGATTTTGGCGACAAATTTGGCGGAATGTCGCCAACTTGGCGACTTTTTTAAATGTTGCCGAATTAACGAAAATCTCGCCAAATGGATAAAAATGATGCTAAATCAATGAAAATGACGACTATTTGTCGAAAATTCAATATCTTGGAAAGAATATTAGTATCTACTATAAAAAAAACCTATTTTTACTTTCCTTATATACATAATGTATAAGGAAAGTATTGTGACGGGGTCGAAAATTCGAATACGAGTTTTCGACGGGAGAGCACGTTTCAAGCATCCCTGATCACGAATCAAACATTTTTGAAGTGATGTCTGTGCGTGTGTGTGTGTGTGTGTGTGTGTGTGTCAGTGGGTCTGTGGAGACGATAACTGACGAACCAATGGACCGATTCGAACCAAATTTGGTACCAAAATCACAATCCGTAAACACTGGAAGCCTATTGTTTTTATACGTAATCGAATGTTCAGAACCCCCCTAAATTTTCGAATGAAATTTTGAAAAAATCGTCAAAAAATCAAAACCGCTAATAAAGTTACGCAAATAGACATTTCTTATGTAATTTTTCATTAGAAAACGATTGGCATAAATTTTAGAACGCTAACATGAACCGTTCTCGAGATATTGTACATTTTTCAAAAAAATTATGAAAAAGTAACATAAAAAAAATTCCTATTGATAAACATCTTCACTTTTCATATGTAATACCATGCGATAAATTGAGTGATATCATTCTCGTGGATCTAGCTCGTTCCATTCATGAAAAAATATACTTTAAATAATACATTTGTATTTGAACGCCAATAGTCATTTATCAGCTGTAAGAATAACTTTTTTCTTAGTGCATAACGCTTGGCGAGATTTCGGCGACGAATTTGGGCGGAATGTCGCCAACTTGGCGACTTTTTTGAAATGTTGCCAAATTAATGAAAGTCTCGCCAAATGGATAAAAATGATGCTAAATCAATGAAAATGACGACTAATTGTCGAAAATTCAATATCTTGGAAAAAATATTAGTATCTACTATAAGAAAAACCTAATTTTTTACTGTAAAAGTAGTAAATTCATTACATTATATAAGGAAAGTCATGTGTTGCCCACATCAGATTTTTTTTACTGTAAAAGTAGTAAATTCATTACATTATATAAGGAAAGTCATGTGTTGCCCATATCAGATTTTTTTATTTTATTAATGTTTTAACTACAAAAAGGCAAGTTATCTATCCAAAACAAAATATATAACTGTTTAAATATGGGTTACTATAACCCTTTTTGAAGTCAGTTTCAAATATTTATGCAAGTTTGTAAACAAAACTATGTGTTTGATTTAAAAGAAAAAGTCATACAATGGAATATTTTGGACAAAAAATGTGGAAATTTTTCTAAAAAATTAATCTAAAATTAATAAACATGCAGGCTTACAATGCAATCCTGGGAAAAATATTTAGTGTAGAGGGTGGGTAATCCATCCCACTCTATATACCCAGTGATGTGCTAATAATTTTCTATGCTAAAAATTTTTAATAACTGATATGCTTCGAAAATTATATATATCAATTGTTTGCTGTTCCCATTAAATTCTAAACAAATAGATATGCATATTGGTTTCTTTACCATTTGAATAAGTGTGAGCAATACTAATGCTATGCCACTGTCACTAACCGAAAGATAACAAAGTGGCAAAACCAAAAGAATGACATACCTATATTTTTATAGAACTGCGTCAATGGATTTACAATATACTTTATGCATACTTTTAAATATATAAGTTAATTTCTTGGCATTCTTTATTAAACTTTTATTTACTTCAAACATTTTCAATGTAACAACTGATACTTGAACATTGAAAATTTTGACAATCAGTATGTACATATTGACTCTAGTTCTCCTTTAATGCTCGCTCCTTGTTTCTATGTAAATAAAAGATACCAATAGATCAAAATAAATAAACTGCTGATTTTTAGAATATAAATTTGTAATACTTTCTTGAAGAATCTGATTTGTCACCTAATTTTTTTATGCCTGGTTTCTTTACAGAAGTATTAAAAAGTTATATACCAATAGAATAGATGCTATGGATTTGAATTGATATCACTAGAAATAAGCAAGTTAGTTGAGATTTGCACTCTAACTTAGTGTGTTACCTGAAAAATTTGACTTTTAGAGGAATAGCTTTTTTTTTACATTAATTCAAATTTCATGTTAACTACTTTATATGTAACAAATAAATAGGTATATAATAGAATATATAATAGGCACTGATAGTGCCTAGCCTACAGTTCGTGCTAACTGATATTTCACATAAAGTGGTTTCAACTTTTCTTAGACAGCAAAACCCTCATATAATTCCATATTTTAATATCAGAACATTCTAAATTGATATTTTGTCTCTATGATAACCATCTACGTAATATATGTACACGTAATAGGTGAATAGAAACAAATATGAGTAAATAGATACAGCTTTCCGAGTTAGTACATTCAAGTTAGTTTTAAATGCCTGAAATATAGCTAAAATAATTGTTCATCAAAGACGTCATGTGAAATATATTAGCTGCAGCCCCAATTTCAACTTCAAAATAGATCTACTATTTATCTTGCTCATATGTGTTTCTCCAGTCATAATATTTTTTATGAAAATAGCTTGATAAAACTGTTTTGCTCTTAAAGTTTTGCAACATTCTAATATATCAATTTGTGAATAGGATATAATGGAGAAGACACTCCTATTGCAGATACTAGCATTCATGGACTAGTTTGTCACTTATTATATGCTCGTCATCATGAAATAGTCAAAATTTGCAGTGGTAGCATGAAAGTTAGCATGCCCCACATTTTTTTAGAATTTCTATGGGAACTAACATTTTCAGTTCTTCCACGTGGCTGGCTCAAAATTCATGTACAATTTAACTCAGGCCACATGAAGCTGCAAAGGCAAGTTTATAAACACAAAGCCCATCTATAATAGGCATTCTAAAAAACATGGGTGATATTCCTATTACAGATACCAGCATGAGCATTCTTGGACTGGTTTCATGCTTATTATGCATTCGTCAATATATAATACCTGATATCTATAATGGTAACAAGAAACTTAATGAAGATCCAGGTATGGGTCATTGTGGCAATTACCCCCCCCCCCCCCCTTTTTCAGATATATGTGTCATTTCTTGTGATTCTATAGATTTAATTATAAAAGTTTATTGCAATGTCATAAATCCCAAAATGGCATAAAATTCATTTCATCAGGCTAGTTTGCTTCATTTTATGATTAATTAAAAAAAATTATCAGTTTCGATAACTATTTACTGATATACTACAAAAACAAATGTTCAATAAAAGAAACGTGTCGAAGTAAATCCCTTTTTATTTCTGCCTGAATCTGCCCTTGTAATGTACTAACCGTAAACTTTGCAACTACCTTTTAAATTTGGTTAACTGTACTCACGATTCATTGAATGATGATCAATTTACAAGGACCTAATTAACCTTCAGCTTTCTATAAGAAATTCGGATTGTCTAGACATGGATTAACATGAACACTATGTAATAAAAATTATAATGTTTTAAATTTGATTAAGTAGGTATTAGTCAATCAGGTTCAGTTGATTAAATATTTATAATTTTTCAAGATATTGTTCACCGGATGAACTAAAATATGTTTTTTAGGTAATGCATATGGTTATCTTATTTGTACTGATTTTTTCCCATCAGTAGTACAGATATTAGAATGTTGATGCTTAAAAGTAAATTCCTGCCTTAGAGTAAAGGTAAAAATAAATTTCAAAAGAAAATAAAAACATCCCATTTAATAAACTAATATCTATATATTGCAATTGTAACTGTAGACGAAGAAATTGAAAAGCAGATTTAGTTTTAGCTAGAATCATTGTATTATTAGAAAGAAATTGTATATATAGCTTGATTCAGTACTATCTTATTATAGTGGCTCCCATAAATCCGATTGAGCCAAGGTCACAGTTAAGATTTCGCCAAGGTTTTCATTAACGAAAAAGCAATATGACAATAATATAAACACGTGCTGTTTCTTTAGGACTGCAAACGTTTGGTGAGATTTTACAACCTACCTTGGCGATAAATTTTGGACGCTTGGTGATTCATCCTCGGGGGTTGTTATAATAAGGAAGTACCCTTGATTCTTTAAAATTATAGAAATATATTTAAGAAATATTTTTTGTCTCTACACACCAATAGCATTATCAAGTAGGGAAATCATATTCCCTAGAAACCCATTTAAGTTCAGAGAAATGATATTTAGCGAAATGGGAAGCAAACTGTTTGGTTACCAATTGAACTCCCCCCCCCCTCCTCTTCCTCAAAAAAAGAATTGCCTGGGGATGCTATGCTACTGTTACACACATAATACTAACGTTAAAGGAAAATATTGTAATAGGATCAAATATTTGAACTATCAATGAATTTACATGTTTTTGTTTTAAATATTCTTATTTTCGAATTGAATGCTTTTGAGATAAGCATGTGTACTTTTGTAATCACTGATATCTCACAAATGATTCAAAAGTTAGTACTAATTTTCTACTACTCAATTGAATTATCATCAGGTAATGAAATATGGATAGTTATATTTTAATTTCAATATTTGTATAAAATTCATAATTTGTTGTCAAATCAAAACACATTTTAATTTTATTTACATAAAATTGTTTCAAATATTTTGTTAAATCTTATATAGTCCAATTTCCCATTCTAATCAGTCGATATTAAATTTCAAATATTTGAAATACAGTACATACATCATTTATATGCATTTCTACATAGCTCGTCAAACATTCCTATCCAGTGACATTAATTTCAATTACATATTTTCACAGGTATACGCTTTACTTCACTGGTCCCTAGAGTAGTGTATAAATAGGGCTTTACTATAGTTAAAATATGCATTTTCTGTTTAACAGTACAATCTGTTTGAACAACTTTAACTGCATAATAATAATGTTACATGCTATTACCTAATTTCAATTTATAACATGTTTATAAAGAAGGAGTTTATCCAACAGATATTTTAAATCAACTTACTGAATGCTGTTTTTGAAAATAATAGACAGTAGTTATTAATTTAATTTTATATGAAGATGGATTTGATATCCTAGGATGCATGAATAGATGCAAATTGACTTACCTAGTTAATAATGATGTTATCAGATTTATCCTGATGTAATGAGATATAATGAAGCTGAAAATACATATACCAGTTAAAAGTTTGACTAGTTATCACTGTGTCCAACCGATGCTAAAGTATTTCGTTAAGATTAGATAGTAATATATTATCTAAATCGAATTATAGTTCTTGAAGTAATAAAGATATTGAAATTAATATTTGTTTTAAATAAATAATTTTGGGTTTAGAAATTAATAATATTTTGACTAAATGTTTCAAACTGAAATTATTCAAGAGATTGAAAAATAAAACTTCAGGTTTCATATTTCAGATGTGTTATACAGAATAGCAAGACGTTTTTAACTGAATTAACGTTGAGTTATATTCAAAATGTTCTGAAAAATTTGAATGAAGTATCAATACATGCCTTTTAAATTTGAATATCAAAATTTTGTATGTTCAAAATTCAAAGTGTAGGATAATACACATGTAATTGTTATTAAACATTTCCAAAGTTTAAATATTGGTTGTTAAATTTTAAACCTAATTTGAAATAAACATGTTTAAGAGTTAAAATGCCCGTCGAAATCAGGAGGTCATAAGAAACAACAACGAGTTAAAATGTAAATAATTTTAACTCGAACACCAAATGAATTCTAAACGCACAATAAATGTATATTATGTTAGTGTGAACTGCGAAGAATGATAGCATTTGTAACCATAATCTTTCATAATAGCTTACTGGCTGTTAAAAATTTGGCAGCTCATTACTGGGTACAGATCAAACTTCAAAGTATTTCATAAACATTAGATAATGGCTATTAGTGTTTACTTTCTTCAGAATGTTACTTAATATCAATAAAATCTCAAAATCAACACCCATACAATTGAAATGAAACTTCATATATATGCTATTTAAATTACAACTTGGTATATACATATAGAATATATATTAATGTTATTAGTAATTTCATTAATTTGTATAACATCTTTACACTCTTATACTATAACACACTACTATGATATGTTATTATTATGAGCATGTTATATATTATGAGCAGCTGTTTGGATGGCCGGTATATATACCGGCCATCCAAACAGCTGCTCTAAGTCTTCGGACGAGTCGGGTGGTCTGGGCTTTCGACACTACTATGATAAACAAATGAACTATGAATCACATTAAAAAATATATTGCTGTCTTCTACGCAAATTTAATTAGCTTAGAAGGAAATTAATCAAAGTTTCTCCTTTAATTTAACTGATACAACAATAAAAACATCTGACCACTTAAGTTATTTAAACAGGCCAGGTGAAATATTGCAGTACAAGTTTTGATATATTCATATTTGGTCGGCGATCTTCTATCTAACATTAGGTACTATAAAAAATAAGTTAGAAAATCATTCAATCGGATTATTACAGATGTATAAGGTATAGTCCCAGTGTCGGCATTTTACTCGCAAAAATTGTAATAAATATATCGTATACTACTTACCTAAATTTAAGACATTTTTGTTATTTTACGAACGTGTATATATCTCCATATATTGTTACACAACGTTATATCTTTGCACTATTTCTTTCTATCATAATTTTCTTCCCGATTTAATAACAAACATTTTTTTCTACGTATAATCTCGAACACAGAATACCATATTATATATTAATCTGTGATCTGGAAGACAACTTCAAAGTGTATACTAGGCTCCGCCCATGACGTCATCTAACTTAGCCAATAGCGAAGAATCGACCTCACAGCAGGGGGTATAGCGCGTACGTTTTCGGAACATGCATGCGGCACAACCATGAAGACTAGATAGAAGGAGGGGAAACGAAATAGGCTGCAGCGGAGAAAAGTGACAAATGATTGATGGGAAGAAAGATTCCAATTTAGTGGCGCTGCTGTTAGTACAGTCCTTATTGTTCCATTCAAATAGCATTAGGTTGATCACAAGTTTATTTGATTTTAATTTATTCCTTTATTACCAATACTTCGATTTTTCTCAAAATATGGTTTCTAGTACATGTTTCGTTCCTGAGAGTAAGACAGTGACAGAAAACAACGTAAAATTGAAGGTAAAAAGAATCCCACTTTATTCTACCCGCCGCATGTAAGTATCATATCTTTATTAGATTTCACTGTATATTTACAAACGCTTCTCAGTCAGTTTTACTTGCTATAGTTATAAAATAATTGATTTTGAAAGGAAATTTCTTTCTTTTGAGAGGGCCATTACATTTGAAGTGCACCTTCCCCCCCTATAAAATTTGAAGCTGTGAATACAATGGAGTATTTGTTATTTTAATCTGACATTTTACAAGTCAAAAATTTTGTTTCGCATACGATCATTGTAACTGATAGCCAACAATGCTAAATGTGTGCTTATTGTATTTCCTGTAAACATAGATTTTGTGGTGAGCATCTATTAAGCACTTTTATATATAAATAAATAAGAAGATTGTAATGCAGTGTTTAATAATACATAAAAAGATAACTAATAAATAAAAATATTGTAACGTATTTTATTTTAGGATGCTGATCTATTCCCAAAAAGGAAATTGGCCATACCTAGAGCGGACAAAGAATTGACCAAAATAAGTAAGGTCTGTGAATTGCATTTTTTGGATGAGGATATTGAAAATGTTTTACTGATGGAAGTGCTTTTCAATTAGAAAGAATGAGGTACATTTTAAAATCAGGAGCAATTCCAAAATTTTTCAACATCTGCCACCTTATTTATGTAAGACCAAGCCTAACAGGAAATTGCCTGCAAGCAGAGCTGCACCACCGAAAATATCTAAAGTGTGTACAACTGAAATTACAACTGATTGTAAATATGTTGATGATTCGCCTGTGGTAAAATCAGAAAAAGGTTTTACATTTGACAACTTTTTGATGCATCTTCAGTCTGTGGAAAAACCAAATTCTTTTTGGAGTATTACTCATGTGGATAATTTTGTGATGTGTGCCAGATGGAATGTACCATATTACTCAGAAAAAAGAATAGTTATTCAATATAATAGGGATATCAAAGTAAGTAACTGTTTAAAGTACTCCCTTATTTAAAATGGAAGCCTTGGCCATATTAAGTAAACAAGTTGATTAACTACAAAGTTTGGTCGCCTTTGTTGTAAATATATGCATAGTACAATATACATAATAATATGTGTAATCTGTGTCTCCAATGCGATTTTGCCAAGGCCACTAAATAAGGGAGTATCTTTTCTAATTTTATATAAATCAGGGATGAGGAGTAAAAAAAAATAATTTCGACTCCTTGCAAAAGCAAAAAAAACTTTTATAAGGTAAATCACGTTAAATTAATACAATATACTCAATTAACACTCTTCTAAAATGCGTTAAGATGCCAGACTCCCCATCCTTTGTATAAAGATAACTTAAATTATGATTTTGTTAATTAATTATTTAAAATTGTATTTACATTTTTTTTACTGCCCTTTTTTTTACTCTCTCTAGTCTTCATGGGCACAACGTGCCATTGATTTTCGAAACCAACGTCAGTCAATTATCCTTCCCGGCCGTCCAAACCTTATACCTTTCTGGCAGGTAGAACGGTCACGAAGAACGTAGTCCCCGTTACTACATGCCCGCCGTATTCTGCGGTTACCAAGCAACACTTGCGGCTTAGTTTCCTCGCTAGGGGGCAACCCAAGCGGGCCACGGTTTATAGCACAGTCACGGGGTTTAACGTGTTTTACTTAAGTTTTTTTTTTTTAATTTTCGCGACTTGTTTAAATTTCGATTGTTTACTGCGTAATTCCTGGTTGTAAATCGTCCAATAAATCTACTGGCACTGCATTCCATGAAATACCTAACAGAGAACCACAACGACAAATCTGGATTAAAGCTATATCAAGAGAAGGTAAGTTTAGATTATTATTTATTTTTAAGCGTATCTACATTCTGAAATCAGAAGAGAAAGAGTTAGAGAGCGTGCCTTTTTATTTAATATCTTGGCCACTTTTAAAATGTTTATTATAGTATAGGAAATATAACGGTAAGATAGGCAGAAGGGGATTTTTCATATGAAATTGATAAAGGCAGTTTTATATGTATCTTATGCAACATTCCCAAAGGCAGTTAATCATGAACTGAAAAACTGAAATTGTGATTTAAACCTTGCTTTAAAAAACTTTGAATTCTGCCCCCCCTCCCCAGCAGATAGGCTGCTCACACAATATAATGGGGAAAATGTTACCAGTTGTATATATATTTTATTCTCTGGCAGTGTTTCTCATAAAGTGCAATAAAAATAGTAAGTATTTTCCTGTTATGAAAGTATTTTTCGTAGAGTTGTTTAACCATGGCTGATTGATTTTACTAACAAATTTATGCAATGCAACTGAAACACCTCTACATTAAAACTTCAAATGTGTAATAGAATTAATTATTTTTATGATCATTTAATAGAAGATTAACATAGTTAAAGTTTGAAGAAAAAGTATGTGTATTTGTATATACAGGGCTGTAAACAAGGAGAGAATAATATTACCCATAAACTTAGCATTAGAAGGGGGCGGGAGGCGGAGTCAGAACGAATTTATATACTCTACCAAATACTTTGGGTCGTAAAAAATTTGTTATATATATATATATATATGTACGCGTAAGCAGCTCTTAATTTTTTTTCCCTGAAAAGTGTATGGTGTACATATCGTTCTTTAGGTTAAATAATTATTAGGTAAAAAGAAAACAAGCGAAAAAATAGCAATAAATGAATCAAAATACGTCAATGAAAAAGCAAGAAACGTCTAAAATATTTAATGAGAAAAGTAGCGACAGCTTGAATCGTACGAATACATACACTGGCGCTCTGTTTTATTTACCCTTTTTCGCGGAAGAGTGGCCCGCTATCCCTGACCTCTAGCGGTAGCGTCCCTCGTTGCTATGTTGCCGTTTAAACATAGGAAACGGCGAAAGTCGGCAGGCATGTAGTAACGGGCCCTACGCGAAGAGTTAATTATTTGCTAGCGATAGTTGCTTTAGCCAAACATCACAGCTCTACCCGTGAAGCATGATATACATAGAAGAATTGAATTTCTCTTCGCATCAATTTCGTGTTTTATTTCTTTACAGTGCTGTTTACTAAAATTAGTGGTAGCAGTATTTATATTTATTTATGAGATTCATTTCACGATTGTATACCAGATATTTCTAGTTTATTACTAACTACTTTATTTATTTCCAAGGAATCAACAACGATTGACGAAACCAGCTCCGGAAATAGCGAGTTCTTAATATTAAATTCCGGAAAGAAAAAAGTAAATGGCACTATTACTGTAGCGGAATCTTTGAAAGAGGACTTTCTCGCAGTTGTCACATTACACATATTTTTCTGAAGATATTTGATATCAGAATATGCTGTTCGTTATCTTGTATAGCATGTGTATCAGATCAGTGATTATCTAAAGCAGCTTGATCGAAATTAATATTAAATGCTGAAACTAAGTGTTTCGCGAAGCCGACGCTACCATTAGGCCAACCAGGCGACCTCCTAGGGCGCTGTACTGAGGTCTAAGGCACTCTTCCTGTAACAAAATTGCTGCAAGAAGACATTCTGGCAGTTGTCACATTACATTAAAATGCCGCAAAAAATACATTTCTAAAGATATCTACTATCGGAATAAGCTGGTTCTTATTTTGTATAGCATGTGTATCAGATCAGTAATTCTCTAGAGAAGCTAGATCGTTCTTAATATTAAATGACTAAACTAAGTGTATCCCAGGGCCGGCGCTACATTAGGAGAATTACGAAATTGCTAAAAGAGGACATTCTGGTAGATGTCACGTTACATTAAAGTGACCCAAGAAATATTTTTGTAAAGATTTCTGCTATCGAAAAACATACTCCAACTTGGAACGACAAATTGATCTTTCCGTCCAATAGGAAGGTTTTACTGGTTGTGACGTCAAGTGCGTGCAGATCCAGATAGATGGTCAATGTGAAATTCTTTTATTATGAAAATATTTCTATGGGGCAATCCCCTTCCATTGAGAAGTCAATGTGAAATTCTTTTATTATGAAAATATTTCTATGGGGCAATTCCCTTCCATTGAGAAGTCAGAGTTAATTATTTAGCAGACAATTTCTTTAGTGAATCATCACGTGCTCTACCATGAGAACTCGTGAAGCATGACATTAAATGGTAGGAAAACCAATGGGATCGATCGATTTCGCTTTTTATTTCTTTATAGTGCTTTATACTAAAATTAGTGGTAGAATTATTTATATAATTATTTATGGGTCTCATTTCATGATTGCATCCCAGATATACCTAGCTTATTACTAACTACTTATATTCATTTCCAAGGAATAAACGATTGACGAAACCAGCTCCGGAAATAACGAGTTCGTAATATTAATTTATTTATTTCCGAAAAAAAAAAGTAAATGGCACTGTCGCTGCAGCAAAATTACTGAAAGAGGACTTTCTGGCGCATGTCACTAAAATGACGCAAGAAATATTTTTCTAAAGATATCTGCTATCAGAATATGCTGTTCGTTATTTTGTATGGCATGTGTATCAGATCAGTCAATGTTTAAAGCAACTTGGTCGTCTTTAATAGTAAATGCCGAAACTAAGTGTATCGTAGGGCCGACTGTTCCAACCAGGCGGTTGCATAGGGCGTAGTACTGAGGTCTAGGGACTGCAGCGAAATTGCTGAAAGAGGACATTCAGGTAGATGTCACATTACATTAAAACGACACAGGAAATATTTTTGTAGCGATTTCTGCCATCGAAAAACATGCTCCAACTTGGTGATGCTCCAGCAAACTGATCTTTCCGTCCAACAGGAAGGTTTGTCTGATTGTGACGTCACATGCGTACAGATCCAGATAGATGGTCAATATGAAATTATTTTATTATGAAAATATCCCTATGGGCAATTCCCTTCGATTGAGAAATCAGTGCAAGGAATATAGATATAAAGAAATGAACCTTCAATTGAACTAATGTAAACGCGAAATCCGGCGCATGCGCTATAAGAATTTGACGGAGGTATGCCGAGAAAACAACATTTCGCGGCCTCAACGCGTTGCAATTCAGCTTTTTCTCCTGTTTTTTTTTGTTGTTGTTGTTTTTAAATGCCTACGAAATCTTTTCGTGCAAGATTTTGCAACAAAAAATAGTTTCTTTTTTTTTTTTTTTTTGCGGTATTATAATAGTAATAATACTGATGGGATTTCATTTCAGTATAGACCATTTTTTCAAAGAATATGCAAAACTGATCACGTTCCATATTCCTTTCTCATAAATTTTGTATAACATGTATTTGTTAAATTTACAAAACAAACACATTTAGTTTTTCCATTTACCGTACTGTATGAATAAACTACTTTGATGAATACTACTATGAATAAACTACTGATGAAACTACTTTGATACTTAAATGATTGAGAGGTCACAAGTGTTCGAATATCATGGAAAAATATTTTATGTTATGAAGAAATTCGAAAGAGAGTATGGAATGTATTTGTTTTTCAAGTGCTGAAAATTTATAATTATGTTTATATTTTATGAATTTGTTTTAAAATATTCACATTAATTTCATATTGATAAAAAAATGTTCTTTCACAGCTTGTAAAGAATATTAAAAAAAGATATTATTACTAATCGATAAAAAAATTACAATAAAATTTACATATTAGTGATATATGTGAATTTTCCTTAACGAACAGGAGAACCTAATCAATCCGCTGCCTTCACTTATGAAATGGTATAAAAACCATTTTTAACATATTATTGTTTTATATATATATTCCTTAATTTTAATAAATGTAGAGAAAAATAATTTAAGTTATTACTAATCGATAAGTATAAACATATTCCAAGAAATAATTTTAATTCATAATCAAATTAGTTTTGCAAGGATAACTCATATTTGTATATTTTGAGTGACAACGTTATCATATAGCTTTAAAATATATGAAAGTTTTAATCTACTATTCTGTGATTGAAAAATCAAGAAAGTAACATTTCTTTATACTGACCCCTTTATAAACAAAAATGCAATTACCAGATTAAATAAAAATTAAATTTTAGCTTTTTGAATTCAAAATTTATAAAACTAAATTTTCAATTTTGCTTAAAATTTAACACAACTAAAAAACACTAAATTGCATGAATTAAATATTTTGCTTAAAATAATTGCGGGGCCAACAATTTTAGGCAACGGCAATGTTTCAGAAAATAAGCAGTCATTCCACTATTTTATCAAATAATACAAATAAGAAAAAGTGTTATATATTAATGTATTTAGAGACTCATTAAAATCAGTAGAAATTAAAAGTATAACATAGTCATTTCACAATATAAATAATCTAAAAGTATTTTATTTCTAATGCTATCTACTTCAAAATATCCAGCAAATCAACCTGAACAAACAGAAAATTAAAAATAATTCTATCGCAAACAAGCTAATCAACTGGCTTATGTCCAGCTCAGCAACTGTCTTAAGTTTAGTAAAATCAAATGTTCTAAGTACACAAATGAGTAAATATAATCATGATAAGAATCCTAAACGACAAAATCACTTATTTCTAGAGGTGTTTATTGCGATTACATATGCATACTAAATAAAACAATAGATAAAATACTTTTAGGAAAAAAAATAATTCACGTACCTTCTGTGTTTGCAAAAGACTCTGCAAATCGGTCATTTTCGGACAATCACAATCAGAAAATCCAATGTACACAGCCCAGAATTGTAGTACACCATTAAATACATGTCAGCCATGTAAAAGAAGTGACAAAAATATTAAATTAACCGCTTAAAAGTGTAATAAAGTCGGCCCACGTGAAAATACAACACACACGCACATTAACTTGCGAAAGAAATAACCCATTTCCTCTCCCCTCCTTGGTACACAACTATATTTTCCCCGAGTGAAGCTAATGCGTATGCATCACGAGAGTTGGAGTGAAATTGTACGAGAGCAAATTCGCCAGTAAGTTTGCTTCACTTTTACACACTAAAAGTGAAAATTTGAGGGCTCTCTTGACGTCTTTCGTAGCCCTCCCCCGTTTGGTCAGAGTCAATTATTTAGGTGAGACAATTTCGTTAGTGAACCATCAAGCCACAGTATACTATATTCAGAAGGTTCACTCCCATAGGAACCTATGGCAACATCGTTAACATAGGATTTCGCATAGACACTAGCGTTCGATGAGCCAACCATCGCAGCTATGACGTAAAAAAGCTCGACTGCTAGATTTGGCGACTATCGCTCGGTTGGTGATTTTACGTTAATGCGGCAAAAAAAAAAATTGCAGAACTGTACATTTATAATTTTTAAAACTATGAACATAATCAGCACTTCAAAATACCTTTATCTGTAATATGTGTAACTTTAAATAAGTAAACATAGATATATATTTAATTCATGCAATCATAAACTAAATAAAAATTGACGCATTGCATCACTGCAAATCATTATACACCAAAATTTACAAGCTAACATACCCAAAAGACTGAAATATTATGTAATATTTTCAGCCTAAAAAGTATAATAGCGTGTTGATTGTTAAACTGCTTAGTTCTTAATTTATTCTGGGATGCTGTTAATATATATATATATATATTTATTTAAATACACTAATATTCTTATAATAAATAACAAATTTACATAAATGCATTATCAAAGGTGTCGAACTCAATCGTCGATTACAAAGGGGGAGGGGAATATTTTCCACATTACGCCAGTTAGTAAAAAAAAGCATGCAAAATCTGTACGCATTCAATATATTCTTTCAATATCATATTCAACTTACTCTAGAAAAAGCTATCCAAATATCAATTTTTATGCATTTTATATAAATGCGGAAAATGTCTTTTAATTAATAATGCCACTGTTTCTTAGAATTTTGTCTAGTCGGCAGTGATAATACTGCACCAATTTCTTATGATGAACACGTGCATAGGATGAAATATGGGATGGATAACAAATAATCATTTTTTTTTAAATAAAAATAAATTACATACCTTGTAAACGTAATCCCTTTACTTTTGGTAATCCATAAAAAATAAAATAATTGAATATAAAATCCAAAATAGCAGTGAAAGTATGTTTTCCACGTGTTAACATGCGATGATAGAACAAAGTTCTTCCACGTACAAAGTGTTTCGTCAGTGCCAAATAGAGTAATATTAGCAGAACATCTTGGCGAAAACCGTCATAGACCATCGCCAAGCGTGCCAACCTTCATATTGGATATTATTTTGGTTGGCGGTTGAGGGCGCTGCTGTCGAGTGAAACGTCTATTACTCTGGATAACGGATATTACTCTGTACATCACGCATTTCCCAAAGAGAACTCGTGCTGCCGGATACGCTCTACATCACAGAATACTATATTCAGAAGGTTCACTCCCGTAGGACCCTATGGCAACATTTTTAACATGGGATGTCGCATAGACACTAGAGCTCGCTCGTGAGTTGGACCAACTAAACTACGATGCGTCTGCCAGATTTGGCGCGTTATCGCTCGCTTGGCGATTTTTTTTTAAACGGGAGGGGAACAAAATGTTGAGGACTGTACTTTTATAATTTTTGAAACTATAGAAAGGATCAGGATTTAAAAATACATTAATCTCCAACATAAATATATTAATTAGTTTAAGAATATTTAAATAAACATAGTTATATATTTAATTCAAATAATCATAAAATAGATTAAAAAATAGACACATTGCATTGTCTCACTATAAAACATAATGCACAAAAAATTACAAGCTAACATAATCAAAAGACTGAAATATTATATAATATTTTCAGTCTAAAAAGTATACTAGCGTGTTGATCGTTAATTACTTGATCCTTAATTTGTTCTGGGATACTGATAATAGACTTTTTTTTTAAATTTAAAAATATTCATATAGTAAATATCAAATTTACATAAATGCACTATCGAAGTTGTGAAACTCAATCATTAATTACCAGAGGGGGGGGGGTGAATTTTCCACCATAAGGCACTTAATAAAAATTTTACATAAATATATACACATATTATATCTCATTCAACTAAGAAAAAGCTATCTAAATATCAATTATTTCACATTGTATAAAAATACGGAAAATATTTTTTAACTAATTATACCACTACCTCTTAAAATTTAGTCTAATCCGGCAGTAATATAACACAGCACTAATTTCGTATGATGAACACATGTATACTTATATGAACACGTGTATACTTATGAACACGTGTATACTTATAATGAACACGTATGTAGGATGGTGATAACTAAAATTATTTCAATTTTAATAAACATAAATTACATACCCTGTAACGCAACCAGTTTTCTTTTATCAATCCATTTCTATGAAATGATCTAAACACTTAACAAATAATCCTTTTTCACGTTACTCAAACCACGCTAGCTAGTCTGTTGTTCTAAGTTTTCGCCGAGCGAAATAGGGTTATAACATTGAAAATCATCTTGGACCCAAACCAGACCATCGCCAACCGTCTGTTTGGTCTATCTAATGGCCGCCACGGAAACGAAACTATCGAGAGTGACAGGTCTGTATAATAGTCTGTGCTTTACATAATACAACTAGGGAAACACCGATTTTTGGTTTTACTTCTTAATAACTATGTTTATTAAAATTACTGGTTGATAATTTTTATATTTATGAGATTTTTTTCCGCTATTGTATGACATACATATCTAGTTTGGTACTATACTTACATTTATTTTCAAAGAATCTAAGATTGCCAAAACCAGCTCCAGCAATAGTGGCTTCTTAATATTAATTTACGATAAAAAGTAAATGGTACTGTTACTGTAGCGAAATTGTTGAAAGAGGACCTCCCGACATATGTCACATTATATTAAAGTGACGCAAAAACAAATTTCCGTACAGATTTCTGCTATTGAAAGCCATCCTCTAACTTGGGACAGAAAAATGATCTTTTCGTCCAACAGGAAGAGTTTCCTCATTGTGACGTAACGAGCACGCAAATCCAGATAGAAGATCAATATCAAATTACTTTATTATGAAAATATCTAAATGGGTCCTTCGATTGAAAAGTCAGAGTCAATTATTTAGTAACGACTATTTCTTTAGAGAACCATCACGTGTTTAACGAAGAAAAACTCGTGAAGTATGATACCGAATTGGAGAGGACATACGTGGGTTCTTGGAAGTGCCTGAAGTTGAAGGCCTTAATCTTCGGTCTGTGTGCGTTGGTTCGGGAGAACTTGAAACACCTGACGCATGCAGCGTCGTGATCTTCAGTAGCATTCGATTGAAGTTTCTGGGTCTTTGACATTATTTGAATTCTTCGGTGTTGTCCTCGGGACCGCTCCCAGGTGGCCAGGGTTTGGTATAAGAGCTGGCTCCAAGTGAAGAGGAAAAAGGTGAGGGTCGGGATAGATTGTGATGGTGGACGTTACCATGAGAAACTTCCATACTGCTAGTCAGAAATGAAATTAATTTGATTTTGGGAAGGCTGGGGTTTTTGTATATCTGAAATCATTTTGATTATGCTGAGAGTTTTCTGCATTGGTTTTTCGTTGCTTTTTTGGATTTCAACTAGTTGTTTTAGGAGGTTTTGCAAATTACTCATGTTGAAGTACTTTTCGATTTCTTTGAAAAAATTCAGGTAATCTAGGAAAGCATTCAAGGTTTGGGGTTGCTCTTTACCTGTGCCAGATTGTGCTTGGGCAGAGTGCTCTCCGGTTATTCCTGTAACGTCTCGGCACTTGCCTGCACTTTCTGAACAGGGGTATTATTTTTGGAGGGAAGGGGGGGGGGGAGTTTTCCTCACCTAGTTTGGAGGTGGTTTTAGAACAGGGGTTTCCAACTGACGGCCCACGGTGCCTTTTTCTGCGTCTCGCGAAGCCTTCTGGGAAAATAATTTTCAGCATCAAATTAGATGCTCTTATTTAAGGAAAAAAGTTTTTGCGAAAATCCATATCAGTTTCAAATGCTGTTCATTCGCGAATAAATTTGATTTTCCTCGGTTTCCATGAAAATTAGTGGGTCCACTTGTGTTCTATTTCCCCCTCTCCCTCCCCTCCCCCGTCGCTTTTCACTTCCGTGAACTCGTTCATTGACTCATTTAACCAGTTTTCTTTCACCCCCTGATGACCCTAGTGGATTCTACCGTACTGGTAGCTGACCTTTTTTTTCATTCAGCTTAATATTGTCAAGGCAGGTGTCTGTCTTTCTTTTGTGACCAAGAGTTTACAAGCGTTATTTTTAGTACGACATAGGGTTTTCTTAAAACACGTTACTGTGTGTCTGCTCTCTGATTATTCATTTTATACTAAATATCAGAATGAGTGGAATTTCAAATAAACGCAAGATTGAAAGTGAAAACAGAGCTTACAAGGATCGTTGGGAAAGTGATTATTTAATTACAAACAATAACGGGAAATGCAGTGTTTGGTTTGCATGCAAGTGGTATCAGTGCCTAAGGAATATTACATGAAAAGACATTATTCAACACTGCATGAAGAAAAGTATCAGAGATATGGAGGAGAATCCCGAAACATCTTGATTTCAGAGCTAAAGAAGAAACTGAAACAGCAGACAGGCATTTTTACTAAAATGTAACACTGTCAATTATCTGCTTAGTATGCTTTTTATGTCGTTCCTGTTGAGCTTGCTAAAGCAAAGAAACTCTTTACTGGTGGTAATTTAGTAAAAAAAAATGTGCTATTGAAATGGCAAAGGCTTTTGGGGATGCTCAATTAGCCGAGAAACTTGATTCAGTGCTGCTCTCTAACCAAACTTTACAGAGGAGAGTTATTGATATGGGAGAACAGGTAGAAAAATCATTAATTGGTTTAGTTGAAAAAAGTACCTATTTCTCGCTTTGCCTTGATGAAAGCACTGACCAAACAGATGTGAGTTAGTTGTTAATATTTATAAGTGTTGTCCAAGCAGATTTTTCTACCAAGGAAGAATTATTGGAAATATGTCCAATAACTGGAACCACGAAAGGAAATGACATCTACGAAGCTGTGTAAAAAGCAGTTAACAAAATCGGAGGTTTTATTAAATGTTCAGCAATTGTGACTGGCGATGGCAGGGGGAAAATCTGGACTGACTGAATTACTTAGAGAAAATGGAGTAACTTGTCCGACAATTCATTGTATTATTCGTCAGGTAGTTTTGTGTGGAAAGGCGGTAAAACAAAATCAAGTTTTCAAACTTGTAATAAAAGTTATCAATATGATAAGATGTGGAAATCGTGCACTTTTGCATAGGCAACTAAAGCAGTTTTAGGAGGAAAGGGAAGCAGAATATGGGGATTTGCTGCTCTACAATCATGTAAGACGGCTGAGTGCTGTAAAGTGACTCTAGAGATTCTTTGGGGTAAGAAAAGAAATCCCTGCACTCCCGAAGAAGTTCTTTTCAACAGACACTACGCAACAAGAAGAAGAGCTCCAAAGTGTAGATTTTTTAAGAGAATTGGTTTTCCTCACCGGCCTCATCACTCATCTTAATGAACTAAAGGTGATGGAGAACTCTTAATGAACTGAACTTAACATCTTAATGAACTAAACTAAATCTACAGGGAAGAAACCAGCCGATGTCGGATTTAATGGGGAACGTAGATGGGTTTCGAGATAAATTAAGAGTTCTCAAACTTTCTTTGAAAAAAATGATTTGGCCCATTTTTCAAGCTGTCGGAAGTTAGCTGAAGAACTTGAAGATAATAAGACTCTTGATTTTTCTGAATTTGGTGCAAATATCCAAGAAATCACAGAGGAGTTTGACACTAGATTTAAAGATTTTGAATATTTAAAAAGTGGCATGCTGCTGTTTAGTAATCCTTTTCGCGCTAACATTGAATATCAACCAACTCATCTTCAACTTGAACTATGTGACCTACAAGCGAATACATTTTTGCAAACGAGGGAAGAAAAGGGAGAAGATTTCTTTAAATTATTGCCAAAAGAAAGATTTCCAAACCTGCGAGATTTTGGCTGGAAAATTACAGCAAAGTTCGGGAGTACATACTTGTGCGAAAGTGTATTTTCTGCACTGAAATTTATCAAGAACCACAATAGAAGCTTCCTCACAGATTCTTCTCTACTTCATCTTCTGAGACTCTCAACAACAGAGCTTGAGGTGGACATCCGTTCTTAAGTGGTTGCAGCAGACCGACCTCAATTTTCTAACTAAACATTTTGTGTGCTTTTAAGTAGTTTTTTTCCTTTTATAATTTTTAAGGCTTTATGTAAATTTTAAATATCTGTATACTTGATATCAAAGTAAAATTGTTTTAGTCTGGAAATTTTTTTAATATGCAATTAAAGGTGTTAAAATGCCCACTTATTTGATTCGCATTTCAATACTTGTTTTGTTTTGTATAACTTGATGAAAGTTGGCCAATTATGGTCAAGGTCGTAGCTGGAAGGAAGGGAGAGTTGGAGATTCATCCCCCGAAATTTTCAAAAATTTCATAGTACGTACCATATACATGTATTTATATTCATTACGATGCCTCCATCCCACCCCCGCCAGAAAAATTTCATATTGAACCCCCTCTCCCCCAAAAAATGTCCTGGGTATGGCCCTGATTACGTTGAGGCCCGTCAATAGGCAGGTGGTTTCGATTGCGGCCCTCGGGTACTTGTAAGTTGGAAATCCCTGTTTTAGAAGATTTTGGGTCAGTTTTAGCAGCCTAGAACTTTTTACGATTCCATTGGTTTTGAGGGCAATGCCTAAAATTTGCAGGGTGGTCTCCTCCGCAGTTAGAATATTTAGCTGGAATCTCTCGCATTTTTTTGCATTCACGGCTTCGGTGGTCTTCACCAAATCTTCGGTCTGTGACGATGTTAATTTCTTGGACGGTTGAAGTACTTGGAGTTGAAAGCCTTATAATGTTAGGTCTGAAGCTTGGTGTCCTGACGATATGATAGTAGATGTTCGGCTTTTAGATCTTCCAATGAGGGCACTCCAATTGCAGAGGTGGCCGGTCCTTAGGCTATTGGAAAAGTCGTACAAGGAGTATGGGCTAGAAACACTTATGCTAAAATCTCTTAATACGATTCCTGTCTACCCTGTTAATTAGGAGATCAATGGCAGCCATTCTTGGTCTGTCCTAGGCGCTTCTTAATGATTCCTTGAGATGTTGAAAACTGCAGCCTGAAGCAAAATTAAAGCTAATTTTACAAAATTTAAAATTAGTTTCAGGAGTTTTCCTGTTTTTTGTTTTTTTTTCATCTGAGATTAGTTTGATGATGCCGAATATTTTCTGCATCGGACTGCTGTGGGATTTTAATACATCTATGACTGCTTGAAGGAAGCCCTGGATATCGGAAATATTAAAATATGTTTTTAACTCTAAAGAATTTGAGGAACTCTGGAAACAGAGAAGCACTCCACCACTCATCAATTGCTGAGAGTGGTAGAGTACATATCTTCTGGTCTCAATAACAAGACACCCACAGCTGCGATTTTTCTGGACATACAAAAAGCCTTTGATAAAGTATGGCACTGTGGATTAGCGTACAAATTGATCACTTTAAAAGTCCCTGACGCTATTGTCAAACTTTTAATCTCATACTTAAATAACAGACACTTTCAAGTCAGAGTAGGAGGTAACTTATCTACACCCAAGCTCATTAAAAGTAGTGTACCGCAAGGTTCTATCCTGGGCCCGACACTCTTTAACATATACCTGAACGACATCCTTAGGACTCCAAACACAGAGCTGGCACTCTATGCAGACGACAGTGCGATACTTGCAAAACACCCCTATGTCTCAGTAATGCACAGACAGCTACAACAACACTTAGACATACTCCAAACTTGGCTGGAAAAATGGCGAATAAAATTAAACCCCAATAAATGTCATTGGATTTATTTCTCAAGAAAACGTAAACCTCCGCCGCCTCTGTACATAAACAACCATGCCCTAAAAGCGGAAAAATCTACTAAATACCTAGGTGTAACGATAGATTCCCACCTAACCTGGAAACAGCACGTAACGAACTTAATCAAAAAAGCGTATATGGCCACAGGAGCCTTATACCCAATGATAGGAAACGGAAATCTAAGTTATCAAAATAAACTCCTAATTTATAAATCGGTCATCCGCCCGGGAATGCTGTATGCAGCACCCGTATGGGGATATGCCTGTAAAACTACAATAGACCTCCTAGAGACAAAACAAAACAAAATCCTACGGATTATCAGGAAAGCTCCCAGGTACTTAAGAAACTCGGTAATTAGGAATGACTTCAAAATAAAAACTGTTAGAGCCCAAATTAAAAAGCTAGCGCTTAAATTTTACAGAAATTTGCCATCCGTTCCAAACGAACTGTTATTCAATCTGCATGACTATGATCATCGCAAGGCCAAATCTCGTAAGAGACCCCGCGCTGTTCTAAACATCGATAATCGGAATTAAATGATCCCACCTCAAACATCTGATTTTAAAATAAAACTCGCGACTATTATTTTATAAAAAAAAAAAAAAATGTTCTAAACACTAAACTGCCAAAACGCTAGGTAACCCTTAGATCTGCATCAACCCCCCAAACTGCTTAAACTCTAAATGTGCAACAAACTGCCACACTAGGAGCTAGGATAAATAATAAAAAGTAGTAAATAAAAACCTCGAACCTCCAATTAGGGTCACTGAATTAATGTCACAGTTTGACGATAAGAACCACATATTGAAACTGGAGATTAAAGGCGCTTCGCGGCTGGTGCTCTGTCTTGTACGACACTACGTCAAGTGGAAACAGAGAATACTTTATTCCGAAGGCTCACTCCCATGGGACCCTATGGCAACATTTTACACATGGGGTGTAGCGTAGACACTAGCGCTCGTAAGACGGACGAAATCACTTTTGCCAGATTAGCGTGTTATCGCTCATTTGGCGATTTTTTTTCAAAGCGTGCGGCGGGAAATGTGCAGAACTGTATTTTTATAATTTTTGAAACTACAGAAATGATCAGGATTTAAAAATACATTAATATGCAACATAAATATATTTATTAGTTAAATAAATTTAAATAAACATAGCAATATATTTAATTTAAATAATCATAAAATGGATTAAAAAATACAAGTATTGCATTCCCTCACTGTAAAACATAATGCACAAAAAATTGCAAGCTAACATACTCAAAAGACTGAAATATTATATAATGTTTTCAGTTTGATAGGTATACTAAGGTATTTATTGTTAAATGACTTGATCCTTAATATGTTCAGGGACACTAGTAGATTCTTTTTTAAATATAAAAATATTCTTATAGTAAATATCAAATTTACATAAATGCACTATCAAAGTTGTGGAACTCGATCATTAATTACCCGGGGTTGGGGTGAATTTTCCACATTAAGGCACTTAATAAAAATTTTACAAAAATATATAGACATACAATATTACATTCAAATTAATTAGCTCTAATAAAAGGCTATCAAAATATCAATTATTATACATTTTATAAAAATACGGAAAATGTTTTTTAGCTAATTATACCACTACATCTTAGAATTTAGTCTAATCGGCAGTAATAACACCGCACTAATTTCGTAGGATGAATACATGCATGCTTATAATAAAGACGTATGTAGAATGGTGATAACTAATATTATTTCAATTTTAATAAAAATAAATTACATACCCTGTAACTTAAACAGTTTGCTTTTGGCAATCCATTTCTTGAAATGATCTAATCACTTAACAAATAATCCTTTTGCACGTTACTCAAACCACACTAGAATGCATGCTACAGGGTTATAACATTGAAAATCGTCTTGGACCCAACGAGATCATCGCCAAGAGCGCACCAAACCTCATTTTGATCCAATTTTGGGCCATCTCTAAGGGCGCTGCGAAATCGAGTATGACAGGTCTGTATATATTAGTCTGTGTCTAGAAAAGCATTAGTAGTTTGGGGGATGCGTTAGAGGTCTGGTTGGGTGTTTTAATGTTATGTTTAGATCACGTGGTGTTCATCTGCTCATAGGAGTTTCCTGTCTCCGTCTCAGCAGTGGACACAGTCATCTGAACGCGAATATTTAATGTTTGGGGGAGCTTTGGAGAGTTATCCTCGTCTCGGGCTGGGGTGAGGTTTAGTTTCTGTGTTTTGGGGTCCAGGGTTTTGAGTTTTCATTATTTTTTGGTAGTGCTGATTTTTTGTGCAATGCCGAAGGTTAGCAAGGTGAGCCCCACCCCAATTTGAACACTTGGCTATGATGTCTCTCGAATTTTGACACGAACGGGTTTCGTGGTATTCGCTACATTTTAGACATTTAAGGGGGAGACTATAGTTTTCCGGCGAATGGTTGTACAACTGACAGTTGTACAAACATTCGCCGGAAAACTATAGTCTCCCCCCACGCCGCTTTAGTATGTTGACATTTGCAAGCCATAATTTTCGGCACCGGCATGTGTGAAAAACAATACGATGGTGCACACCGAAAACACGTGGCGTGCATGGGGGACACCCCCATAAATGATCCCCAGGTCGACGAAGACCAATGAGAGGATCGGTCACTCCTTCAGGGGCGTATACAAATTTCAGTCGACAGAAAAACTTTCATCATTTCAGACGAGACTCGCTCCTGAAATATCGACCTGATCGGTCGAACCTCCGTCGACTTGCTCTCGGACATTTGGCACTGCGCAGTCGAAACCTCCTTTCGACTGCTTCGAACTTGACGGTCCTAAAATCAAGACTTATCCGAATGCCGCAGAATCTCTCTGCAAAGATATGCCTCCGATTATGTTGTATATAGATCTGTAAAATTTACTGTAAATAAATGTTACTTTATGCAACGTTAACAATTTGCCTAGAAAACAACAACAATAAAATGCCTGGGGATTGTGCCGGGCATGTGCCTGACATGCCTTGATACGGCATGTCAGGTTTAGCCCACACAATCAAGCAGAGTACGAAACTCCGCAATGGTGACCCTAAGGTCTTGAACGAACGAGCATATGGAACAATTCTCTACGGATGTCAACAATGGAGCAATACTCTACTAGCCAACAGCAATAAATCACTGCTCATATAAGACTGCTCTCAGAGACAAGCATGCTCGCAGACGGAAATAGTGCTACCCAACAGCTGATGACAACTTCGCAAAGCAACTAAGTGCCTGACACCAATGTTTCCGATGAACAACCGCTTCCGATTAAGAGCAATGAACGGAAAGTCAACCCAGGAGAAACCCTCCCCCCCCCCCCCCCCCGTGGAGCAACAGCGCCTTGCTTGGACCCCGCTTATTCAACTCTGAGATCCTTTTCGTCAACCGGAAGCTCTTCCCTTCCATGCCAACGCAGACGTCGCTGAAAGGCAGGTTCCTCCGAAACAACTGCTGTTCATTAAGGTCACAGGTCAGTTCCTTTTTACCAACCTTCTCTCAAAACTATTTTTATTTCTGAACAGTGTGTACTCGCGTTATTATGGCTAATAACGCGATTAGTTTGACAACATTGGATATTAATTTGACAACACTGTTTTAAATTTGGTAGTCTTCGTGATGGTTTATAGTGCTGTAGCTCTTTGCAAAAACGGCAATTCAAGCAAATATGTATCATTTCACAGATTTCTTCAAAATGCGGATTGTAAACTTTGACATCATAGCAGAGATGAGAAGAAGACAATGAATGATTTGCTAAATGTTCAAGATGTAGAACAGACTTCAAATATTTTTGAGATCTGTGGTTTTTCAGTCAGGTGATATAAATGAAACAGAAAAGCAAAATTTATATTTTGAAAATCAGTAATTATTATTTGAAATAAATTCTTTAAAAAGAAAAGTATTCGCTGATGAAGAAAAAATCAAGTGTCTAACTGAAAATTACGAAAAATGCGAGAAGACAATGAGAGAATAAAAGCAAAATTAAATTTTTTTGAAGCAGAGAGTGGCAATTTAAAGAAGAAAGATGATGAGAAAATTCAAAGTGAAATTGCAAAAGTCCTTTCTAAATATTTCACTTCAGGTCAGATATTACGAATTTTAAATAACGACAAAAGAACACAGTGGAAAATTGAGGATATAGCTAAAGCCTTAGTTCTTGGGAGCCTGAGTTCTTTCATCGGTAGCATACTACAATTTTAGAAAACAAATTAAAATTCCTTTTCCAAGAATTAGCATTTTAAAATTATGGACAAAATATTTTAATTGTTCTTCAGGAATTTTAACCCAAATAGTGGAAATAATGAAAGAACAGGGCAAGATACAAACAGAAATGCAGAAATTCATGGGAAATATATTTAATCAAATTAGCGTTCTTGGACGATTTTATAGCCATCCTCTTACTACTGATTTCAAATCTCAACTTAAAACATTACTGCTTGGGTCTAAGCTTCCTGTGCCAATAAATACAAATGTGCGACTTTAGATTTCAAATTAGAGGAAAAAGACGACGCAATCAGCAGCACTGCAGATCATGAACATGACATTCAGTTCAGTCCTGATGTAAAAAAAATCTGATGTGGGCAACACATGACTTTCCTTATATAATGTAATGAATTTACTACTTTTACAGTAAAAAAATAGGTTTTTCTTATAGCAGATACTAATATTCTTTCCAAGATATTGAATTTTCGACAATTAGTCGTCATTTTCATTGATTTAGCCTCATTTTTATCCATTTGGCGAGAATTTCGTTAATTTGGCAACATTTCAAAAAGTTGCCAATTTGGCGACATTCCGCCAAATTCGTCGCCAAAATCTCGCCAAGCGTTATGGACGAAGAAATAAGTTGTTCTTACAACAGACAAATGACTATTGGGGTTCAAATACAAAAGTATTACTCAAAGTATCTTTATTCATGAATGGACCGAGCTAGATCCACGAGAATGATGTCACCTAATTTATCGCCTGGTATTAGATATAAAAAGTGAACATGTTTCTCTATAGGATATATTTTTTTTTCATTTTATATGACTTTTTAATAATTTTTTTGAAAAATGTGCAATATCTCGAGAACGGTTCATGTTAGCGTTCTAAAATTTATGTCAATCGTTTTCTAATGAAAAATTACATAAGAAATGTCTATTTGCGTAGCTTTATTAGTGGTTTTGATTTTTTGACGATTTTTTCAAAATTTTATTCGAAAATTTAGGGTGGTTCTGAACATTCGATTACGTATAAAAACAATACGCTTCCAGTGTATACGGATTGTGATTTTTGTACCAAATTTGGTTCGAATCGGTCCATTCGTTCGTCAATTATCGTCTCCACATTCTCACTGACACACACACACACACATACTTTCACACACACACACACACACATACTTTCACACACACACACAGACATCACTTCAAAAATGTTTGATTCGTGATCAGGGATGCTTGAAACGTGCTCTGCCGTCGAAACTCGATTTCGAATTTTCGACCCCGTCACAATACTTTCCGTATACATTATGTATATAAGGAAAGTAATGATGCCTTGCGGTTTCCCCCCCCCCCCCCTGTAGGATATTTGACATCACAAGAAAGTACAGTTAGGAACTTATTCATATCTAGTGGAATCAACATCCAAAAATGACAACAAATGGATTGAAATTTTATCAAGGTCTTTTTACATGATACCTGGGTAGAAACAATCACCAAATTAGAAGATATTTTTCATTATCATTTTATTTCTTTTTCAAAAGTATTTTAGAGAACCTCCAGTTTAAAATAAAAGAACAATTTAGTGAAATAGCTCCTGATGTTGCAAGAACATATACCAGAACCAGAACCTTCTTTCGAATAAGGCACATAAATGAAAAGATGAAAAGAAAAGCTGAAATAATTTTGGGTAATTCAGTGAAGAAATGAAAAATAAGCATTGGAGAGAGAGCTTTAAATTTTAAGGTTTACCCATGATCTAGTATCAGTGCCTTGGCAGTGAGTTCAAGCCTCCGTACCAAAGATATATTGACAGACTGAGTGTGTGAGGTTTTCATAGTTTTCCTAACATGTAACATAAATGTGATGCAACTTACCTTAAAAAGTCTTCCATGAAAGCAATCCTCTTTTATAGAATGACCTTTTTTTAAATTATTCATCCCTCCCTTAGGGGAACATCCGTAACTCAGCCATTTGATTACTGACCTTTGTAATACCAGAATTAGCTGAAAGATCGTGATACCAAACCTAGCTAGTAAAGCAACTAAAGAGGTTATGGGAGATATATCCCCCCCCCCACTCCCCAGGAACTTATCGAAACCTATTGAAGTTAAAAGGAATGATATTTGGAGAAATGGGAACTACTCATTTGGTTATCGCCCCCCCTCCCATTTTTTCACTCAAAAATGAAACCTACTGACTGACTGGACGTGTTACTTTTTCATTGTATTTCAACATATAACGTAAATAATGTACAATTTCCGTAGATGTTCCTGTATGAAAGGCATTTTCAAAATCTGGTCACAACTGGACTTATCAAATCAATTTCTCTTCCTATCCCTTTACTTTTTTAATTTTTTATTTTTTTTTTTATCATGAAGTACTCATATTCAAAAAGTGTATATCCTTATATGAAATTCAATGCTCGTTTAATTTCTTGAATAATTCTTTTTTTTTACAGTAAAATAATAATAATACATAATTAAAGAAACCCATTCACAACTATTTTTGTATCGTACAAAATATGATTTCTACATTTGTTCGAATTCGGATGAGAAGTCTTTAAATAATTGGATTTCGTATGCATATCAATTTCATTATGAAAAAAAATCAATACAAGCATTTTTTGCCCGAAATCTTTAAGGACATCACATGTTTATTTATTTCTATAATTCTGAGAACTATTTTTAAATTACATTCAGCAAGTCATTCACTGCCTTCTTATTTTTTTTTTCCATGTCGAAGTCTGTTATATTTTAAAGCAATTCGATAAAAATGGATAGATTCCGTTGGTTTATTATTCTAGTCTCAGATCTTGTATTTTAGCTAAAGCCTCCGACATTTGACTGTACACCTATTAAAGCTAATAACAATTTTAAAATGCAGAAAATATTTTAACATAGTTTAAACAGCTCAATTGCTACTGTCATCGTTAGAGATGCTTAAAAACATCTTTAACGATACAGTCCTAAATAAGATTTACCATAACTAGTTTTATTTAATATTATACTTCTATATAGGAATAATGAAATCTAATCTATCATTTTACTCGGTAGATATTTTAATATACTATATGATGCACCTTTAAATTAAGATAATTACTGCAGTATTCAATGCATTTCTGATGACAGCTACGGACTACGGACCTGTCTTTGGGACCAGTGACGTCAGCTGCGAAGGGAGGGGGAGAACTCCAGCTGTTCGCGTACAATCTTTGGCCAGCCTTACCTTTCTACAGACCTTGGGTACACGTTATACATGCTAGTGGCTATGCAAAATACTATGTAATAGTATGGGAGTGAGCACAGAATACTATATTCAAAAGGTTCACTCCCATAGGACCCTATGGCAACATTTTTAACATGGGAAGTCGCATAGACACTAGAGCTCGTGAGTTGGACCAACTGAACTATGATGCGTCTGCCAGATTTGGCGCGTTATCGCTCGCTTGGCGATTTTTTTTAAACGGGAGGGGAACAAAATGTTGAGGACTGTACTTTTATAATTTTTGAAACTATAGAAAGGATCAGGATTTAAAAATACATTAATCTGCAACATAAATATATTCATTAGTTTAAGAATATTTAAATAAACATAGTTATATATTTAATTCAAATAATCATAAAATAGATTAAAAAATAGACACATTGCATTGTCTCACTATAAAACATAATGCACAAAAAATTACAAGCTAACATACTCAAAAGACTGAAATATTATATAATATTTTCAGTCTAAAAAGTATACTAGCTAGCGTGTTAATCGTTAATTACTTGATCCTTGATTTGTTCTGGGATATTAATAATAGACTTTTTTTTTTTTAAATATAAAAATATTCATATAGTAAATATCAAATTTACATAAATGCACTATCGAAGTTGTGGAACTCAATCATTAATTACCCGAGGGGGGGGGGGGGAAATTTCCACCATAAGGCACTTAATAAAAGTTTTACATAAATATATACACATACTATATCACATTCAACTAAGAAAAAGCTATCCAAATATCAATTATTTCACATTTTATAAAAATACGGAAAATATTTTTTAACTAATTATACCACTACCTCTTAAAATTTAGTCTAATCCGGCAGTAATAACACAGCACTAATATACTTATATTAACACGTGTATACTTATATGAACACGTGTATACTTATGAACACGTGTATACTTATAATGAACACGTATGTAGGATGGTGATAACTAAAATTATTTCAATTTTAATAAACATAAATTACATACCCTGTAACGCAACCAGTTTTCTTTTATCAATCCATTTCTATGAAATGATCTAAACACTTAACAAATAATCCTTCTTCACGTTACTCAAACCACGCTAGACTGTTGTTCCAAGTTTTCGCCGAGCGAAATAGGGTTATAACATTGAAAATCGTCTTGGACCCAAACCAGACCATCGCCAAGAGCGCGCCAACCCTCTGTTTGGTCTATCTCTAATGGCCGCCGCGAAAACGAAACTATCGAGAGTGACAGGTCTGTATAATAGCAAACGGGGGAATGTTCGCTTAGACTTAACTATCGCCATCTAGCTACTGCGGAAGAGATGTTCAAAGGAGAAGTAACCGTACAGGGATATTCCCTTCGAGTAAAATCCCTTCTCGATGGGCGCTGGTGTGATTTCGCGCAATGCATCTTGGGTGATGGATAGAGATTCTTTGTCAAGGAGGGGAAGGAAATGGGTTATTTCTTTCGCAAGTCACTGTGTTTGTCTGTTGTATTACCACGTGGGCTGACTTTATTACAATTTTAAGTTGTTAATTTAATATTTTTGTCACTTCATTTACATGGTTGACATGTATTTAATCGTGTATTACAATTCTGGGCTGTGTACATTTGATTTTCCGATTGGGATTGTCGATGGGAATGACCGATTTGCTGAGTCTCTTGCAAACGCAAAAGGTACGTGAATTATTTCGATCCTAAAAGTATTTAATCTATTGTTTTATTTAATATGCATATATAATCGCAATAAACACCTTTAGAAATAAAGGATCTTGTCGTTTAGGATCCTTATCATGATTATATTTACTCATTTGTATACTTAGAACTTTTGATTTTACTAATCTTAAGCCAATTGATTAGCTTGACATAAGCCAGTTGATTAGCTTGTTGAGATAGAATTATTTTGAATTTTCTGTCTGTTCAGGCTGATTTGCTGGATGTGTTGAAGCAGATAACATTAGAAATAAAATACTTTTAGATTATTTATACTGTGATTTTCTTTCTATGTAAATGTGTTTATATAATGAATATGTGTAAATAAAAATTGTTTGATTAAATTTTGCTTAGCTTCACTCATGTTTCATTATTTTCTTTGTCTAATTTATTTTTATAGGACATTCTTTTTTCCTGGTAGGAACCACTATTGATTTTACACTTATTACAGGAGTTTTTTTTTTCTCCTTAATTTCTGTAGTTTAAGTTACACTTCTGCTAAAAGAGTTTATCTGAAAGAAATATGTAAAAATAGAAGGGTTTCTATCTTAAAACCATTTCATCTGCAACTTATAAATTGCAGGGGTATTATTAAAATTTACAAAAATTATCTTCTATGAAGAGTATAAAATATATCTGTGAAATAAAATCTGAGAATAAAATATATCTGTAGAGCCCAAAATGTGTGAAAAAAAATTGTGGAACTTCTTACTCTTTATTTGTTTTACCTGATCATGTCAAAGGTAAGTGCATTTATAATTTCTATTTTATTAATATTACATATAAGAGTGCACTTGAATTTGAGTGTAAAAGTTTTTTGTAAGATCATGCATGCAAAATAAAATTCTTATTTTAAGTATAATTAGATATGAAATAAAATATAATTTTATTTTACCGTAATATCTTTTAATGATAACGAAAAAATATCTTAAATTGAAAAAAAATTTTATACAAGGACAAAGCATGCAAATTTAAATTCTTATTTTGAATGTAATTGGAGGTAAAAAAAAGCATTAAAATTGTTTATTTTGCTTTAAAAAATCTTTATGTAAATGAAAATATGTTTTCCATTTAAATTGCATCACTTATCATACGATTATCAAATCAAAGTATTAAAAAAAAAAAAAAACCGAGAAGAAACAATAAAGAATCCTTCATCCCGGATTCTCGTCCTGTAACGTTGCTTTTCCTGCATGACAGATTTTCCGCAGTCGCGATAAGGCTGTTTACATTGGGTCTACGGAAGCTTCCCTTCTTTACGGTTAGAAATTCTTTGATAATAGTCTGTGGGAGTGAGCTTTCAGAATATGGTATTCTTCGGTCAATGTCAAGTTACTTTATTATGAAAATATCTAGTTAGAATAATAACAAAACATCCTTGATAAAACATCACGCATTCTAAGAATAGAATTCGTGGAGCATGAAAATTGCTAACCAATTGAGACTTTTTGGCAATTGTATTTTATTTTTTTAAAGCAGAATTTATAAAAAACTCAGTGGTAGATAAAATTATATATTTCTTTTTCATTTTTTTTTCATTGTATACCAAATCTGATTCAGTGCTTCATTTCCTAGGAATCGCGAGTTGTCTGGAGCTAGCGACTTCCTAATATTAAATTTCAAAAGAAAGAAAATGACACTCTTACTGTAGCGAAATTCCTGAAAGAAGACAATCTGTCACGTTAAAGTGACGCAAAAATTATTTTTCTTGAGGTTTCTGTTACTAGAGTATTCTGTTTGTTATCTTGTATTATATGTGTATCAGATTAATAATTGTCTACAGCAACTAAATCGTCTTTTGTATTAAATGCCGAAACTAGGTGTATGACCCTATTACTACAGGGAATCTACTATCAGCAATGTGTCCTGAATTGCTAGAACAGGCTTTGTAACAATTCACCATTACGAGCGCCCGAATTTTTCATCAAAAGGTACCGGTTGAATTTCTTTTGCTCTAAATTAGTTCTGCACGAATTTTGCTAAATGACATATTTTTATCGGGGGGGGGGGGGGGGCGTATAAGACATTACATTTTGCATTTTTAGGAAAATTACTAGTTCCAGGGAGTACCACTATTACAAATAAATTTCCCTCTTCTGATTATAATATTATCAACTATAATATATTAACTAGCATATATAATATATCAACTATGCAAAAATATTTGTACTTCCGGAATAAATAATTTCATATACTGTAAATTGCAGTGCTTTCTAACTACGGCACGCGAAAAGAATTTTGTGGGCCAGGAAAACAGCGCGGCATTAAATAAAATAATTTAAACACAAATAATTAATTAAAGTATTTTGCAGTTCATGTATGAATTTCTAGCACAAAATAGAGAAACAACCGTTTTCTCAAGCAAGCCGAGCAGAATCATTTATTAAAAAAAAAAATTAAAAACGCACAAATTTACTATAAAACAAAACTTGTGAATAGGATTATGAAGTTATGCTATATAAAATTAAAATAATGGAAGGAAGCTTTTTTAGGAGAACTGATTGAAATAACTTCATAAAACAAAAAAAAATAAACTATTTTAATCACAAAGGAGGGAAAAAATACAAAATAAATAAATAAATGATACGCCGGAGGGGGAATAATTTTAATTACGCGAAATAAAGGAAAATTTTTTATTGTAGAATAAAAAAATGTATCCACATATAAGATGTCATAGCAATACCAGCATTCGTTTCTGAGGTATCATGTCCAAACTTCACTTACACCATACATACGCAAGTATACAAACACACAAAAAAACATATTCCCGAAAATGTTCGACAGGTATTATTCGGGGTATCTTTAAACGTGCATTCTCGGCGAAATGTATAATTCGAAAATTTTCGGGTAATGAATATTTTTCTGCATTACTTTATGAGAAAGTAGGATTATAGATTGGGGTCGTATAACAATTACGTTTACTTCTGTGTCGTATAATGAGGTTAACCATTGTATCATTCAAAAAAATATGCAGCTGTTCTATCAAAAACTTCGAAAAGCATACTCTAACTTGGGATGGCAGACTCATCTCTCCATTTAACAAGAAGATTTTCCTCATTGTAAAAACATGTGCGTACAAATGCTGTTGGATAGTAAATATCAAGTTACATTATTATGAAAACTTCTGTGTCGTATAATAAGCTTAACCATTGCATCATTCGAAATATATGCAGCTGTATTAACAAAAACTTCGAAAAGCGTACTCGTTTACTTCTGTGTCGTTATTCGTTTACTTCTGTGCATCATTCGTTTATGTCGGTGTCGTATAATAAGCTTAACCATTGCATCCTTCGAAAAAACATGCAGTTGTACTAACAAAAACTTCCAAAACATACTTTAACTTGGGATGACAAAATGATCTCTCTCCATTCAACAGGAAGATATTTATGATTGTAACATCATGTGCGTACAGATGCAGTAGAATAGTCAATATCAAGTTACTTTATTATGAAAACATTTCTATAGGACATTTCCCTTCGATTTGAAAATCACAGACCACAGAATACCATATTCAGAAGGCTCACTCCCATACGACATTATGGCAACACTTTTAACATAGGATTTCACATAGACACTAGCACATGTAAGGTGAACCATCTGAACTACAACTTAAACACAGCAAGTCTGAAAGATTTGGAGTGTTTTCTCTCGCTTGGAAATTTTTTTCTAATGCGGGCGGGAGAAAAAATGTATGAGTGTATTTTTGTAATTTTTGAAACTGTAAAAATGATCAGGATTAAAAAATACATTTATCTGTAACATAAATATATAAATTAATTTAAGCAAATTTGAATAAACATAGTTATATATTTAATTCAAATAAACATAAACTAAATTAGAAAATAGACGCATTGCATTGTCTCACTATAAAACATAATGGGCAAAAATTACAGGCTAGTATACACAAAAGATTCACATGTTATATATTTCATTTCAAATATAAAATGCATATTACCGTGTTGATTGTGCAATTGCTTAGTTCCTAATTTGTTCTAGGATACTGATAATAGAATGTTTATTTTTTAAATATACGAATATTCTTACAGTTAATAATAAATTTACATAAATTTCACTGTCAGAGTTGTGAAACTCAAGCTTTATTACTCAGGGTGTGTGAATTTTTCATAATATGTCACTTAATGAAAAGTATACAAAAATATGTATGCACACACAATTTCACATTCAACTTAACTAGCTCTAAGAAAAAGCTATCGAAATATAAATATCTAAACATTTTATAAAAATGTGGAAAATATTTTTAACTAATAATTCCACTTCGTCTTAGAATTTAGTCTAGTCGGCTGTAATAATACCGCACTAATTACTTATGATGAACACGTGTATACTTACGATGAACACTTATGAATACGTATAGAGGATGGTTAAATAACTAATATTATTTCAATTTTAATAAAAGCAAATTACATACCTTGTGACGTAATTAGTTTTCTTTTGGTAATCCATTTCTAGAAATAATCTACCACTTAACAAACAATATTTTTGCACAGTGCTCAAGCATGCTACCAAAAAACATGGTTGTTACTCTCACAGAATATCAGACTTATACATTCAGAAGCTTTACTCTAATAGGAGCCTATAGCAACATATTTAATATGGGATTTCGCATAGACACTAGAACTATTTAATTCATGCAATCATAAACTAAATAAAAAAGTAGACTCATTGCATTGTTTCATTGTAAAATATTATGCACAAAAAATTACAAGCTAACATACTCAAAAAATTGACATATTATTTATTATTTCTAGTCTAAAAAGAATACTGGCATGTTGATTGTTTATTTACTTTTTTACATTATTATTTATTCTTTACAAACCGAGCAGAATCATATATTACTCAAAATGGTCTTAAGGTCGCTGCGAAATCAAAAGTAAAATGTTTGTATATATTAGTCGTTGTCACAGTCAACTGTGTAAGGGTTATTAGTAAAACATTAACATTTAGTAAAACATACTAGCATCTCAATCCTGCGGTCATTCCCAATGGGAAACAAAATCCGGCGCAATGCGCATGCTCACGGACTTTTCCCCTCCAGTGCTTCAATATTTCGTCAAGGGGTGATATAAAAAGTGTGCAGAAGCTGACAGTCTGACATGCTTCCCAATTACAGTTTTACGATTAAAATTATAAAAATGCTATCCAAAATGTACAGTATTGCATCCCAATGAGAATATTTAGGAATATGTACAGTGTTACCTTGGATTTTAATGTTCGTTCTGAGATTTTACGATTTTTAGGCATTGGAATTTGTAAAGTAATGGTTGAATCGTAAACAGAACGATGAACTGCCCTCTATTTTTTAAATTCTAATCCGGTTTTAAATGTATGGTAAAGGAAAGTTTTATTTTAAATAATATAATATTTTATGATTTCGTAATTTATACACTTGAAAATTGCATTCGTAATTTTACACACAAGTGGAAAAAAAGGTATTTTCTTATCGCTACCTATGTGAAGTTATTCATTTGCAGGTTTACTTTAATTCCTGTGTCTCAGGTGTGAATTAAGCATGAATTTTAAGAGAGGGGGGCGATTTGCATGAACATATTACTTTGCGAGTTAATAGCGTTGTGTAAACAAACCTCTTAGTGCTGTAATACATAATGATAAGCTACTGGGGGAGGAATACCTCCAGGCGCGGATATAGCCCCCTCCCCCGACATGTTTGAGTGTCGCATTTAACACTATCTATTTTTTAATATTCTGTACCTAAAACATTGATAGATAGGCAACGGTATCCCCCCCCCCCTCCTGGAGAGGGAAAATAGAGGGCAGTTCATCGTTCTGTTTACCATTCAACCATTACATTACAAATTCAAATGCCTAAAAATCGTAAAATCTCAGAACGAACATTAAAATCCAAGGTAACACTGTACATATTCGTAAATATTCTCATTAGGATAAAATGCTGTACATTTTGGATCGCATTTTTATAATTTTAATCGTAAAACTGTAATTGGGAAGCATGTCAGACTGTCAGCTTTTCAGCTTCTGCACACTATTTATATCACCCCTTGACGAAATATTAAAGCACTGGAGAGGAAGAGTCCGTGAGCATGCGCATTGCGCCGGATTTTGCTTCCCATTGGGAATGACCGCAGGATTGAGATGCTAGTGTAAAACATCACGCCTTCAGCAAGGAGAGCACGTGAAGCATGACAAGGATATCGACTACTAGACAATTAAATAATAGCAATTTTACTCTTTAAAGAACCAATTATTAAAAATTAGTGGTAGATATCAATTACATATTTTTATCATATTTTTTGAAATTGTATACCATAATATATGTTTTTCCCTTTTCGTATTTCATTTTCCTTTTCTCTCGGAGTTTAAAGGGCGGAATTCTCTATCCTCCTGGGCACTCTGCAAATCCCCGTCCTTGAGATCTTGAGAAATTGTATGCCAAACGTATCTGGTTTAGTAATTGCTTACTACTTATCTTTATTTCCCAGGAATCGGAGATTGTCTAGAAATAGTGTATAAAATACCGAAATAAAGTAAATGGCACGCTTACAGTAGATAAATTCCTGAAAAGGGATATTCTGCAAGAGGTCATATTACGTTAAAGCGAAGCAAGAAATATTTTTCTAGAGATTTCTGTTATCAAAATACCCTATTTATTATCTTGTGTGGCATGTGTGATCAGTGATTTTCTAAACAAGCTAGACCGTCTTAAATTTAAATGCCGAAACTAAGTGTATGGCTCTATTACTATAGGGCCTCTACTATCCGCAATGTGTCTTAAATTGTTATAACAGGCTTTGTAACAATTCACCATTACGAATGCAGGGATATTTCATCATGAGGTACCGGATGAATTTATTTAACTCTAAATTAGTGCTGTATCAATTTTTCTAAATGGCATTTTTTATCGGGAGGTCGTAAAAAACATGACATTTTGCATTTTTAGGAAAATTATTAGTTCCTGGGAGCAATGGCACGTAAAAAATTTTTGTGGATCAGGAATACGATCCGCCGTTTAATAAAATAATTTAAACAGTATTACATAATTGAAGTATTTTACAGTTCTTATATGAATTTCTAGCACAAAATACAGATGCAACGGGTTTCTAAAGCAAACCGAGCACAATCATACATTACTCAAAATGGTTCAATTTGGAGGTCGCTGCGAAATCGAGAGTAAAAATTTTGTATAAATTAGTCGTTGTGACAGTTAACTGTATAAAGAACCTATTACACGATCGTAATTTGAGACAACAAACCGTTTCACAAAATAGCTTTGGAACGTTTGTGACGCCACTCCACGCAGCACAGAACGAAAGTGACATCACTCCAACAAGGGGGGAGCTTTTCCCCTTGTATTCGCTTCATAATTTCCTTATAGGAATACCGCATTGGAGTTCTCTTACGGTAAAGATCAATTTTAATATCTCAAAGATTGCGTTTGGATTGAATAATGGTGTTATTATACAGGACAATTTTTATTGCCGAACTTCGGCAATTCCGCCCGTCAATCATACTTTAGGCCCCTCCTCTTTAATAGGCCCGTTCTCTCTAATGCCGCTGATTCCATTCCAGAAGCATTCTTCAGTGTGTTTTTCGTATGATTTAAATCTTTTATATCTCAGAAGTGTCTGTAATTTGGTAAAAATTATTTTATTTTTTTTCCATCCGCAACTGCAGACTTCAGCAATTTTAGCAATTCCACCCGGCAATGATACTTTTGATCCCGCCTTTCTAACACGCCTCTGTAATTTGAGTAAATTGAATTTGAGTGTAAAAGTTTTTTGTAAGATCATACATGCAAAATAAAATTCTTATTTTAAGTGTAATTAGATATGAAATAAAATATAATTTTATTTAACCGTAATATCTTTTAATGGTAAAGAAAAAATTTATGCAAGGAAAAAGCATACAAATTTAAATTCTTATTTTCAATGTAACTGGAGGTATTAAAACGCAATAAAATGTTTTATTTTGCTTTAAAAAGTCTTTATGTAATTGAAAATATATTTTTCATTTAAATTGCATCTCTTGTCATACGATTATCAAAGTTAAAAAAAGAAAAAAAACCGAGAAGAAATAATAAAGTATCCTTCCTTCACCCCGGTTTCTCGTCCTGTAACGTTGATTTTCCTGCATGACCCGGGCGCTAGCAACTTTGACCGCGATACGGGTGTTTACATCGGGTCTACGGAACCTTCCCTAAGGTTACTATATCTATAAGGTTGCGCCACTTCAGCTCTAGCCAATGAGAGCACGTAAAGACGCAACGTCACTTGGAGTTAAATGACAGGAACGGCCCGGTAGACTCCAATGTTAAAGGATGCTAACAAAATTAATTTAATCATTTTTTTAAATTTAAAATATGAAATAAATACTCAAATAACATTAATTTTACTTGAACACAACTTAAATATGCAGGACAGGGTTTTTTTTGGAAGGATACATATATAATAAAACTGTATTTCCCTTTCTGAAAAATATAAATCATCTGAAAGTTTCGTTTCGCTTTTTGAAACCAGTCAATGTTATTACAGGAGGCGATGTTATTTTTAATGAATTTTGTTTTAAATACACGAATTTACAGAAATATATTCGGAAAGTTTTCTAAACAAGCAATCATTCTAAAATTTTCATTATACACAAATAAGCATCGCGTAATTTCTTTCTAAATGCATATAAATAAGTTATTTTCGATAATGTTATCTCTAATAATTGAAAATCAAAACAATAATTAGAAAGCTAACTCTAAGAGTTTTATGTCTTTTTAGGGGGGGGGGGGGGGATGTACTTATGCCTAACTAGTAAACGATTTAAGTGATGCTTCTATAATTTATATGAATTTTGTTCACAATTTTGTACACAATTTGCATGCACATACATGTACACAACTTGCAATCTGATTTAAAACAGCGGTTCCCAACCTTTATCCCCTTGAAAACCCGCGCCTGTTTATTTTCTTAAATCGTACCCCCCCCCCCCCCCCCCCCATTTTTTGAATGTAATAAAATTTAATTAATAAAATGCAATGTAATAAAATTTAACTAATAAAATGTAATGTAATAAAATTTAATTACTATAAAATGTGCGAGATTAAATCCTGTTCGATGTTTCAAAAATTACAAGAACATCATTAGAAAATATATAAAGATACAAATAACTTGCTGTAAAATGAAATGAATAAAACGTATACTGTACTTTCGTCTTTTAAGATTTAAAAATCCTACATAATGGAACTTCATGAACTAAACTAATGTTTCAAGAAAGAAGTGCATTTTCCCAAATTAATATAATTTTTTTCTTTTTTTATGTTGTCTATTTTAAAAGAAAATTTTTGATTAAAATTTGCATTATTCAATCTTAAAAAAATGAATATAAATAAATTTTAAAAATATAAATGTACTTTTATTCATTAATTTCTTAATAAAAAATATCTTTGGCTTAATAAACGAATTTAAATTAGTTCTATTCTTCAATACTGAAATTTTTGCATGTATCTGAGTTGGGAAACACGACTCTAAAATATAAATTATATTACGAAAAAAACACTTCTAGCACAAAATAGAGATACAAAATAGACATTGTGCTACAAGACATTTCTAGCACAAAATAGAGATACAACCGGTTTCTGAAGCAAACCGAGAACAATTATATATTACTCAAAACTGTCCACTTTGAAAGTCGCTGGGAAATCGAAAGTAAAAGGTTTGTATATATTAGTCCACCGACTAATATTATATAGTTCTATTAGCATATTATTCTGTGTATATATATTCTATTAGTATAGTATTCTGTGTATTAGTGGTTGTCACAGTCAACTGTGTAAAGGTTATTTCTTTAGTAAAACATCACGCCCTCTACCGGGAGAACGCGTGAAGCACGATAAGGCTATCCATATACAAGACATTAGTATTGATTTCAATTTTATTCTTTAAAGTGTTGATTATTAAAAATTAGTGATAGCTAACAATTATATGTTTTCTATCATTATGTTTGAAATTATATGCCAAACGTATCTGGTTCAGTGCTACTGATATTTATTTCCCAGGAATCGGAGACTGTCTAGAAATAGCGTATTAAATCCCAAAATAATGTAAATAGCACTCTCACTGTAGATAAATTCCTGAAAAAGGACATTCTGCGAGAGATCACATTACGTTAAAGTGAAGCAAGAAATATTTTTCTAGAGATTTCTGTTACCAAAATATCCTATTTGTTATTTTGTATAGCATGTGTAGAAGACCCAGACCGTCCGACTCGTCCAGAGGACTAAGAGCAACTATTTGGACGGCCGGTGTATAGCATGTGTATCAGATCAGTGATTATCTGAAGCAGCTGGAACGTCTTAATTTTAAATGTCGAATTTAAGTTTATGACCCTTTTATTACAGGGACTCTACTATCAGCAATGGGTGCTGAATTGTTAGAACAGGCTTTGTAACAATTCACCATTACGAATGCAGGGATTTTTCATCAAAAGGTACCGGATCATTAGGGCTGTATGAATTTTTTTAAATGGTATTTTTTTTATCGGGAGGCCGTAAAAAATATGATATTTTGCATTTTTTGGAAAATTATTACTTCCAGGGAGAAACGGCACGTGAAAAGAATTTTGTGGATCAGGAATACAATCCGCCGTTACATAAAATAATATAAACAGATTTAATTAATTTAAACAGATTTAATCAATTAAAGAATTTTACAGTTCTTGCATGAATTTCTAGCACAAAATAGAGATACAACCAGTTTCTGAAACAAACTGAGCACAATAATCTATTAAAGAAAATTAAAAATGCATAAAAATTTCTGTAAAACGAAACTTTTTAATAAGATTATGAAGTTATGCAGTATATAACATAAATAAAGGAAGGAAGCACTTTTCGGGGGGAACTAAATGAAACAATTTCATGAAGCAAAGAGCAGAAACATTTCAATCACGCTGGGAATAAAATAAAGAAAAACACGCATTCTAATCACGCGGACAAAACATTTTAATGAAACGAAATACAAAGGAATAGTTTTTGATACTATATTTTACTTAGTGTATCTACATATGGAATGGTTTCTTTTTTGAGGTATCGTCTCCAAACTTCGCTTACACCACTTACTTATACTCACCAACTTCACTTACACGCATATATACAAACACACATACAATGTATTCGTTCACAAGTGACTTACCTACCAAATTTTATGAAATTCGGTCCATTTGTTTTTTAGTTAGAGTGGATACAAAATCTGCACACACAAACAGACAGACGCACAGACAGACAGACACACATACAGACGCCACGCTAAAAATAGTTTTCTCGTATTCTAGAGGTCTCGAAGCGTGTAGATCCGTCGAAAACTCGAGTTGCGATTTTCGGCATTATTCTAATACTTTCCCTATACATTACCAATACTTTCCTTATACATTACCAATACTTTCCCTATACATATATATTGCAGGGAAAGTAAAAACTGAAATATTAAAATGTAAAAACTTTAATTAAGAGTTTTTGTTTGGGTTACCCTACTACATATTTAAATGTAACAGCGTTATTAATTATTACATATTTTAGTCAGATATAGCTAAAAATTCTTGGGATATATTAACATGGAAAAGTCTAAATTTCTGTTGTCAACTGTAAGAATAGTTTCCATCTCAAAATGATGAAAAAAGTTTTCTGAGTTGTATTTAATGTAACAAATCCATTGGTACATAAAAATATAATTTTCACCAGTTAGATGGACAATAACAAAATAATTTATTATGAATATATCGCTCCGAAGTTCCTGCCCCGGATGCAGCTAATGCTTCTAATGAAAAAATTAAAGTAGAACGTTTCCCCCTCTTTATTTTACCTACTGCCAACTGGCACGATAACTTAAATATTCCTAAACTGCTTGCTCCATCGTTAAGAGGAAATCTCCGTGGCAACTTATTTAAATTAGACGTAAAAACGAGAGAATAATTTTTAGAAGTTCAAAAAAGATTGCTAAAAAATCAAGGTCCATTTAGGATATTCTTTCTAAATGAAGACAAGCCAATTAAAGTGGTCATCGAGGGCTTCCAGCTCGGACTTAATTAATGATAATCCAGAAAACCTAGACTTTAAAATAAATAACAACACCCAGTTATTTTTGGGACCCAAAACTAATAAGGTGCTGATGCCCCTTCTTTACGTGCACACGTCCAAATTACCAGAAAATTTAAAAATCTTATGAGATTAAGAATTTATTAGGAGCAATGGCGGCTCACATATAGTCACTGTGGAACTGCAGCATCCCCTATTTCACCCCCATAGGAAGCTGGCCAACGGACCGTGCTAAAACGGTTCTCGATAGTTCATCGAAGTCAAACAGCATCGGGCGCGGTTAGTACTTGTGTGGGTGACCACCTGGGAACACCGCATGCTGTTAGCACATTTCATGCGCGGTAGCCCGGTTGTTTGCGCTTTGGATTTGCACGCTGCCACAACTGCCGCCGTGTTCAAGCGGAGTACGATCACGTTAAACATGTGGGTCCGTAAATCCTTCCGAGAGGTTGGTGGTAGTGGATGGAGGGTACGGTCCCTGTGGATGCCTATGGGAGTGGACCTTCTGAATATAGCATTGTCTGATCAAACCAAAGAATATATATAAAGAAGGGAAGCTTCCATTGGGCTAATGTAAGCACGAAAACCGGTTCATTCGCTATGAGAATTTGACGGAGGTATGCCGAGAAAATAACATTTTAGGGTCGCAACGCGTTGCACTTACGCTTTTTCTCCTTTTTTTTTTTAAATACCTACGAAATCTTTTTGTATAAGTTTAATAGTTTTTTCTTTTTTTTTTCTTTTTTGCGGCGGTATTGTAATAGTAATAATACTGATGTGATTTCATTATAGGTTATTTTTTCAAAGATTATGTAAAACTGACCACGTTACATATTCCTTTCTCATAAATTTTGTATAACATGATTTGTTACATTTACCAAACAAACACATTTAGTTTTTCTTTAAATTTAGTAAAAATCGAAAATATTACAGAACTGTATGAATAAACTGCTTTGCTTTAAATGATTGAGAGGTTAAAATTGTTCGTATAGCATGGAAAAATATTTTATGTTATGAAGAAATTCAAAAAATAGTATGGAATGTATTTGTTTTTCAAATGCCGAAAATTTAAAATTAAATTTATATTTTCTGAATTTGTTTTAATATTTTAAAATATAAATATAATATATAAATATAAATACAGTTTTAATTTATTTTAAAATATTCAGATAAATTTCATATTGATAAAAAAATTAATTTTTTCACGGATTGTGAAATATATTAAAAGCAGATGTTATTTACTTATTGCTAAAAAAATTAGAATAAAATTTACATATTAGTCAAATATGTGAATTTCTCGTTAATGAAAAAGAAAACCTACTCAATCCCTTGCCTTCACCTATGAAGTGGTATAAAAATTATTTTTAACAGATTATTATTTTATATATATATATTCCTTAATTTTAATACATGTAGAGAAAAAAAATTAAGGGTATAAACATATATCAAGAGATAATTTTAATTCATTATCAAATTAGTTTTGCAAGGATAACTCAAATTTGTATATTTTGAGTGACAACATTAACATATAGCATTAAAATATATGAAAGTTTCAATCTACTATTCCGTGATTGAAAAATAAAGATAATAAGATTTCTTTACACCGACCCCTTCATAATCAAAAATGCAATTAGCAGATTAGATAAAAATTAATTTTCAGCTTTTTGAATTCAAAATTTTTAAATAAAATTTTTAATTTTACTTAAAATTTAACACAACGAAAAAATACTAAATTATAATGAATTAAATGTTTTGCTTTAAATGATTGAGGGGCTAAAATTTTTAAGCAACGACAATATTTCAGAAAATAAAAAAGTCATTCCACCCTTTATTTTATCAAATAACCCAAATAAGAAAAAGTGTTGTAAATTAATGTATTTGGAGCCTCATTAAAATCAGTACAAATTAAAAATATAACATAGTCATTTCACAGTATAAATAATCTAAAAGTATTTTATTTCTAATGCTATCTGCTTCAAGACATCCAGCAAATCAGCCTGAATAGACAGAAAATTAAAAATAATTCTATCTCAAACAAGCTAATCAACTGGCTTATGTCAAGCTAATCAGTTGGCTTAAGATTAGTAAAATCAAAAGTTCTAAGTATACAAATGAGTAAACACAATCCAGAAAAGAATCCTAAACGACAAGATCCCTTATTTCTAAAGGTGTTTATTGCGATTACATATGCATACTATATAAAACAATAGATTAAATACTTTTAGGAACGAAATAATTCACGTAACTTTTGTGTTTGCAAGAAACTCAGCAAATCCGTCATTTAAAGACAACCAGAATCAGAAAATCAAATGTGCACAGCCCAGAATTGTATCACAAGATCAAATACATGTCAGACATGTAAAAGAAGAGACAAAAAGATTAAATTAACAGCTTAAAATTGTAATAAAGTCGGACCACGTGGAAATACAACACACACACGAACATTCACTGGTAAAAGAATCAAAGAAATAACTCCCCCCCCCTCCCTCCTCCTTGGTACATAATTATTTTCCCCGAGTGAAGATTTGCTAATGCGCATGCGTTACGGGAGTTGGAGTGAAATTGTGCTAGAACAAATTCGTCTGTAAGTTTGCTTCACCTTTACACACCAAACAATGAATGCTTGACGGCGCTCTTGACATCTTTCGTAGCCTTCCCCCGTTTGATCAAACGTTTAAAGGTTGGGTCCACAGACTAATATTATACAGACCTGCCACTCTCGATAGTTTCGTTTTCCCGGCGTGCCATTAGAGATAGACCAAAACGTGGGTTGGCGCGCTCTTGGCGATGGTCTGGTTTGGTCTGAGCGCTTGGCGATGGTCTGGTTTGGGTCCAAGACGATTTCCAATGTTATAACCCTATTTCGCTCGGCGAAAACTTAGAACAACAGACTAGCGTGACTAGTATATTTTTTAGACTGAAAATATTATATAATATTTCAGTCTTTTGAGTATGTTAGCTTGTAATTTTTTGTGCATTATGTTTTATAGTGAGACAATGCAATGTGTCTATTTTTTAACCTATTTTATGATTATTTGAATTAAATATATAACTATGTTTATTTAAATTTACTTAAACTAATGAATATATTTATGTTACAGATTAATGTATTTTTAAATCCTGTTCATTTCTATAGTTTCAAAAATTTTAAAAGTACAGTCCTCAATATTTTGTTCCCCTCCCGTTTTAAAAAAAGTCGCCAAGCGCGCGATAACATGCTAAATCTGGCAGACGCATCGTAGTTCAGTTGGTCCAACTCACGAGCTCTAGTGTCTATGCGACATCCAATGTTAAAAATGTTGCCATAGGGTCCTATGGGAGTGAACCTTCTGAATATAGTATTCTGTGGTTGGGTTTTTAGAACCTGATAGATTGACTACACTCACAGACTACTATACAGACCTGTCACTCTCGATAGTTTCGTTTTCGCGGCGGCCATTAGAGATAGACCAAACATTGGGTTGGCGCGCTCTTGGCGATGGTCTGGTTTGTTCCGAGCGCTTGGCGATAGTCTGGTTTGGTTCCAAGACGATTTTCAATGTTATAACCCTATTTCGCTCGGCGAAAACTTAGAACAACAGACTAGCGTGGTTTGAGTAACGTGAAAAAAGGATTATTTGTTAAGTGTTTAGATCATTTCATAGAAATGGATTGATAAAAGAAAACTGGTTGCGTTACAGGGTATGTAATTTATGTTTATTAAAAGTGAAATAATTTTAGTTATCACCATTCTACATACGTGTTCATTATAAGTATACACGTGTTCATAAGTATACACGTGTTCATATAAGTATATTAGTGCTGTGTTATTACTGCCGGATTAGACTAAATTTTAAGATGTAGTGGTATAATTAGTTAAAATATATTTTCCGTATTTTTATAACATGTGAAATAATTGATATTTGGATAGCTTTTTCTTAGTTGAATGTGATATAGTATGTGGAAGACCCAGACCGTCCGACTCGTCCAGAGGACTTAGAGTAACTAGTTGGACGGCCGGGCGTGATATAGTATGTGTATATATTTATGTAAAATTTTTATTAAGTGCCTTATGGTGGAAAATTCCCCCCCTCCTCGGGTAATTAATGATTGAGTTCCACAACTTCGATAGTGCATTTATGTAAATTTGATATTTACTATATGAATATTTTTATATTTAAAAAAAAAAGTCTATTATCAGTATCCCAGAATAAATTAAGGATCAAGTAATTAACGATCAACACGCTAGTATACTTTTTAGACTGAAAATATTATATAATATTTCAGTCTTTTGAGTATGTTAGCTTGTAATTTTTTGTGCATTATGTTTTATAGTGAGACAATGCAATGTGTGTATTTTTTAATCTATTTTATGATTATTTGAATTAAATATATAACTATGTTTATTTAAATATTCTTAAACTAATGAATATATTTATGTTGCAGTTTATGTATTTTAAATCCTGATCCTTTCTATAGTTTCAAAAATTATAAAAGTACAGTCCTCAGCATTTTGTTCCCCTGCCGTTTAAAAAAAAATCGCCAAGCGAGCGATAGCGCGCCAAATCTGGTAGACGCATCGTAGTTCAGTTGGCCCAACTCACGAGCTCTAGTGTCTATGCGACATCCCATGTTAAAAATGTTGCCATAGGGTCCTATGGGAGTGAACCTTCTGAATGTGACTACACTAATCAACATCTATGTATTTTATTTCTTTATTGATTTATTTACTGAAATTAGTGGCATCAGCAATTACATATTTTAGAGATTCTTTTCAAAATTACCTTAAAAGACGAAATTTTGCAACTTGAACACCTATACTTCAAATACTTAACTCATAGAATTCAACAAAATTTTATATTTGGATATTTTGAAATATGTGCATTAAGATTATATAAAAAATTATAATTCACTCTTTTCCGACAACAATTTTAAATTAAAAAGAAAAAAAATTGAAATATTAAAATGTAAAACTTTTTATCAAGAATTTTGATTTGGGTTATCCTACTATAGTATATTTAAAAGTAAAAGCGTTATTTATTATTACATATTTTAGTGAGACACAGCTAAAAATCTTTTGGGATATATTAACATGAAAAAGGCCAGCAGCATCGGGCGCGGTTAGTACTTGGGTGGGAGACCACCTGGGAACACCGCGTGCTGTTGGCACATTTCGGGCGCGGTAGCCCGGTGGTTTGCTCGCTGGATTTGCACTCTGCCACATCTGCCGCCGTGCTCATGCGGAGAACGATCACGTTACACATGTGGGTCCGTAAGTAATTCTGAGAGGTTGGTGGTAGGGGAAGGAGGGTACGGTCCCTGTGGTTGCCTCCCCCACTTTGTTCCGGTCTAAATTGGGTGGCACTTCCAGTCCGTCCAAACAGTTACCTTACACCTTTCTGGTAGGTCGGACGGTCTGGGTCTCAAGAACAACAACCCCCTAGGAAGCTGCACGCTAGGCTGCGAGGGAGAGAGAGCACTGTCACTCCCATACATGTTTGTTTCCTTTTACACAATTTTAAAAGAAAAGCTAAAAATTTTCTGGAGCAGCACCCCCACAAGCCGCCACTGATTAGGTGTAAGTATCGAATTTAAACGCTACAGGGGGCGCAAGGGCGCATCCACACAATGTTTTTGTTGCCAGTCTTTTTTTTCAGGCTGCAAATGCTTGCAATTTACCCCCTAAATACCTGAAGTGTGGAGACCATCATTCTAAAGATTGCCCTGTAAAAGCAGAATCCAAATGTGTATGTGCTAATTACGGCGGTCACCACCTGCAAGCTACCATGGGTGCCAGATTTTCCCCAAGCCTAAATTTATTCCAAAAACCTTTTCTAGCAATAAAGTAAATAACACCCAATCTTACGCTGCTGCTTTTTATCCCAACACTAATGATTTTCCAAAAATTGCCAGATGAAGATATAAAAACCAAAATTGGTAATTTTTATTCCAAAAAAACCACCAGTTGAAGATGACAATCATAATAAAGATGACTGGATGGAGTTCATAAATGTCATAGTCCGTTTTGAGAAAAACGGCTATCAGCGTGAATTTTTACTAAAAGCACTTGAATCAGCCCTCCTTGAATTTAGGGAATCGAAAGTTATCATAGACCGAATTTCCATATTCTGTAAATTTATTTGCTATCTAGCCAAAAAGCCTAGTATTCGCATCCACTGAGTATTCGCATTCACAACTTGGTCGAGAATAGACGCACTGAGCGGAAATCCTCACCAAGTGCAAGTTATCTATTTTCGAGCTTGCGACTTGAACTTGATTTTACTGCTTTTTGGACGTGCCCTCCCTTTTCTCTTTATGGACTTTCTTACGTGGGATGAAGAAGTGTGCTTCAATTCCAGAGGCGATAAATTTGCCAGTGATGAGACCATTGAAAGATGGCAATAAAGACACAGTAATATTATAGCAGAAAGGAAAGTTACGGAGGATGATATCGTGGAGATCAACAACAATAAAGCCCCAAAGGACAATGTACTCAAAAACGAAATTCACCACGTGAATGTTATACTGCAGCAGCGTTTGAACTTCAGGAACTTCTTATAAACCTCCCCAAGGGGTTGGACGTGAAAAAATTCCTTCCGCTGAAAGATATAGATTCCATACTGGAGATGTTGATCAGTTACTAAAGACAGCTTATTGACAAACTCTCGAAGCAAATCAAGGCAGATGTGCCCCCCCCCCGCAAGTTCTCCTTGCGAGAGTATTGTCTCTGACACCCCCCCCCCCCCCCAATTTCAGCCTAAGTTAATAATGCCTCTAACGACCAAAAGACCGATAATAACCCGAGGATAAAAGCCAAAAAATCTAAAACTGAAAAGCATTTCCCTTACTGATGAGAATCCTTGCGATCAAAATCACAAAAACGGCATACTGTTCGTGCCTCTGGGCATGAACAGCCCCAGTTTGAAATCCCTACCAAGAACCATACTGTAAAAACCGAAATTAATGCTCCTGACGCAGAAAATGCCAGGGAAGTTGCTGAATCGCCGAAGGAAAAGCACCCCCCCCCCCTTCTTCATCGTTCCGCTTGCTAATTGCCAAAATATATCGCTGACCTTAAGAAAATTGCACCCTCTATCAAGGCCAATCAAAGAGGTTAGTTTTTAAAAGTCGACGTTGAAAACAACAATGAACTTAGGGAAATTCAAGCCAAGCTCTTAGCTGATAAAATGCATTTTCGTACGTCTGTATTAAATAAATTCAAACCCTTAAAGGTTATATAATCTGAGGACTTACGGTTCCTACGGACCCTGAAAAAATTAAAGAACAACTAATTGTGGAAACCCCAGGCCGTCCGACTCGTCCTGAGGACTTGAGTGACTATTTGGACGACCGGCAACAACTAATTGTGAAAAACTTTGATGTTTTTAGTATAACCCAGCTCGACAGAAGGCCCAGAACTGCAAAAATACGAATGCCTTTGTTTTACGTCCAACTGCCGAAAACTCCGAAATCCATTATAATTTATGAGACTAAAGAAATGTTAGATGTAAAAATAAAATTCGAGAAATATAAAGGGCGCCACACAATGTTATTCGTGTCAATCCTTCTTCCACTCGGCAACCTCGTCTTATATGCCACCTAAATGTGTTAAATATGCAGATTCCCACCCCACTAGAAAATGTACCAAAAAATATGAGGTACAATGTGACTGTGCTAATTGTGGGGGCGCACACACTGCAAACTTCAGAAGCTGTCCCAATTTTCCTGAAACTAGACTCGAAAATCTCAAAACCCTCGAAAGCAAGCATGTTAACTCTGCGCGTTCCTACGCTGCTGAGTTCCAAAATAATCCTGATGACTTCCCTGAACTTCCAGGTCAGGAAAATAAAAATCAGAAAGCAAATATATAAATTTCAAACCAAAGCAACTCATTAAGGAGAAAGAGTCTCGCATCGTCAGCTTTCAAAAATATCTGCTTAATTACGAAAAAAATATAACAAATTCCTTGTACTTCAGGCTTTTAAAAAAGCTCTCCCGGAAATTAAAAAAGCTAACCATATCATGGATTAAATCTTCCTTCTGCACGAAAGTGTTATCACTTTGAGTGTACAAGAATATTTCCCAGTGCGTTTGGTCGCAGATGGGGAGAGCACCAGGTACGAAGCACTTATAATCTCTGGTATACAAGTCCTTGAATGACTATCTGAGTCTTTGACATTATTTGAGTAACCCCCAGTCAGGGAAGAAATGTTCTTTATGAGAGCAAGTAAGAATTAATTAAAAAACATTAAAGTTGACATGGCAACCAGTAAAAGAGAAGTAATGACAATTAAATATTTGAATACTGCAAAAGGGTGTTTTATAGTGTAAAGCGAGCAGAAAGAAGCGGGGAGGGGACTTTCAGATCCATGGATTTGCTCTCTTGCCATTGGTCGAGAGCATCTCCACGAGTTGACAATTAAATATTTGTATAATGACAATTAAATATTTGAATACTGCAAAAAGGTGTTTTATAGTGTAAAATGAGCAGAAAAAAGCGGGGACGGGGGACTTTCAGATCCACGGATTTGTTTGTTCTCTTGCCATTAGCCACGAGTTTGAAAGTTTTAGTCATCCTCAGGTTTGAGGATCTGCATAGTATATTTTAGAAAGACGATGATGTTAGCTATTTGAAAATGTTCCTCAAGGTCCCCAAAGAACTTGAGAAACTCAAGAAAACCATTAGGGAGGGTTTAGGGGCTACAGGCAGCAGCTGCAGCATTGTTGGCTTTAGAGGCGACCACTTGTTCTTCGGAACTTCTGATTCCTCTCTCGGTAGTGTCCCGTCCCGTCTCTACGGATGTTATAGTCTTTGAGCAGCTCGGGAGGGGGGGAGTTCTCCTCGGTGGTGGTGGGCTTTGCTTAGGGGCATAATTCCTTTTTATTTTTTCTTCCTCTCTGTCTTTGACTTTTTGATATGGATTTTTGGGGCACTTCTCAAAATTGGCAAGGTGATCCCCTCCACAGTTACAGCACTTGGCTGGCACATCTCTCGGCTTTTTACATTCCCTGCTGGGATAGTCCTCTCCGCATTTTAGGCATTTAGGGGGGAGTCCGTGTAGCTCGCTCGAATGATTAAACAGCTGACAATTATAACATTGTCTAAAACCTTTCTGTCTAAAAGCCTCTACTTTGATCTGCATGTTGAGTATCGATCTGGTTTTGTAAACAACTGTCCACTTCTGCGTCGGCTCAAGGCAGACAAGGAATATGGGTAGGGGTCCACGATTCCGGCGGTTCCTCAGTTGCGAGATCCTCATAGGTTTAAAACCCAGTCGCGGTTTTTAGTTCTCGATTTCTGTGTCTATGGGAAGTCCCTTAAGGATAATTTTCTTGGGCCTGTCTTTCCTTAAGTTGATGGAGTAGAATTTGGTCTTATTAGCTGCAAGATGCGATTGTACTTTCCTGTAGTCGTCCTCATTTGCAAGGGTAATTTTGATTAGATTCCCTATCAATTTTCTATCCAGGGGGTTTGAAATGATTAGATTAAGTTTGGATATGACTCCTCTCCAGTTGGTTTGTTTCAGGGGTTTGTTAAAAGGAGTTGATCTTAAACTTGGGTGGGGGTGGGGTCTCTTCGTTCGCCAAGCCGCCTTCCTCCATCTCAACAGTTTCCTGCTGTAGAGGGGAGAAGGCATTTTGAACAGGAGTCACTATCACGGAAGCCTCTTTAGCCGGCTTGCTGGAAATTTTCAGTCTTTTCGGCAGATTTTAGAACTCCTCTCTCTCGGGGACCTTTAGTTCTATGGGTTTCACAAAAGAACTCCTCATTCGGCTGGTTACATTGCTCGCTACTGCTGCGGGAAGCAAGTAAACTCAATATTTTGCCATGGTATTTCAGGGTCTCTAGAAAATCACTGGGGTTCTCGATAACAGAAAGACCATCAGAATGCATACCTGTTAGTAACGTCTTGAACTTGGCCGTCTTTTCAGGTTCGTAGGTCTCCAGTTCCTTTTTGTAGTGCAGGATCAACATGTCCACTGTCTGTAAGTAGTTCATGAGTACAGGGTTGATTGTCGATTTGTCAGTCTTGTTGATTTGTTTGAGAGCCTAGACGTAAGAGTCATCCGAGTCCCAATCCATTTGTTCATCGTCTATTTCCTCGATGGCAGTCCGTTCCTCTTCCTCTTACTGATGAATTCCCATATACATGACCTCTTAGTCAGCTGCGATCTTTCTCTCCTTCTCGATCCTGTACTGTTCGAACAGATTTTTCTCCTTCTTCCCTTTCCTACTGGTATCCCAGTATTCCACCATCAAGGCAAATTTCTTGACCTAGAAGACACTTAGTTGGCCTCCATCCGACATGATCTACCTAAACTAGGTATATACAAGCCCAGACGAAGTGAAAACACGATTTGAAAAACACCACATGGAACCACGAGGTAGCAGCAGTCGAGAACACGTCCGTGCACCAGCACAGCTAAGCTCCGAATAAGTGAGTGATGAAGATGAAGAATAATTCCGCTGTTAGAGCTTCTCATAGGAAACTCTCGTCTCTCATTTTCTATTGGCCTCTGAGCGCGAGCTCAGAATTATTAGTTTTTATTTTCCCACAGACTAAAGGCCCTATTACACGACATTATTTGGGACAGCAAAACCGTTCGCAAAACAGGTCATTCAACAAATTTAGCCATAACATTTTAGGTTTAAACCTAAAATGTTGTTGTTGAGGAAACGGTTGTGCGAAAATCGACCAATCAGAAGTGCGTAAATTCCAACGTCACAGCTGACGTGTTTTCCAGTAATTTTATTTCTTGCTTTAATGGCGACCAAGATAGCCGATAGACTGCTTTGGAATGAGTTAGAATCTCGAGATGGAAAAAATAATAGAACTTCTACTAAATTACAGACACCTGTGGGATATAAAAGAGCCAAATTATATGAAAAACCCACACTAAAGAATGCTTTCTGAAATCGGTAGCGTTAGACAGGAAGGAGCTGTTAGAAAGGAGGAGCTTAAAGTATCATTGCTGAGCGAAAATGCTGAAGTCTAGCGATGGAAAAATAATAATAGAACTTTTACCAAATTACAGATCTGTGAAATATAAAAGATCCAAATTATACGCAAAAACATTAAAGAATGTTTCTTGGAATGAAATCGGCGGCATTAAAGAGGAGGGGAGCCCTAGGAAAGCCGGGACCTAAAGTATCATTGCCGGGCGGAATTGCTAAAGTATGAAGAAGGAAAAATAATAATAGAATTTTTACCAAATTACAGACATCCGTGAAATATAAAGGATTCAAATTATACGACACTAAAGAATGTTTCTTGGAGTGAAATCGGAGGCATTAAAGAGGAAGGGCGGGTTACAAAGGCGGGGCTTAAAGTATCATTGCATTGGCGGAATTGCTAAAGTCTGGAGATCGAAAAAAAATAATAGGACTTCTACCAAATTACAGACATCTGTGAAATATGAAAGATCCAAATTATACTCAAAAAACACTAAAGAATGTTTCTAGGAATGAAATTGGCGGCATTAGATAGGAGGGGCGTTAGAAAGGCGGGGACCTAAAGTGTTATTGCCGGGCGGAATTGCTGAAGTCTGGAAATGCAGATGGGAAAAAAGAAAATAATTTTTACCAAATTACAGACACTTTTAAGATATAAAAGATTTACATTATACGAAAAATACACTGAAGAATGGTTTCTGGAAAGAAACCACCGGTATTAGAGGGAATGAAACTGTTAAAGAGGAGGAGCCTAAAGTATGATTGAAGCCTAAAGTATGACGGGCGGAATTGCCGGTTCGGTAATAAAAATTGCCCTGTGTAATAACATAATTATTCAATCCAAACGGAACCTTTGGGATATTAAAAGAGATCTTTACAGTATGAGAACTCTAAAACAATATTCCGATAAGGAAATTACGAAGAGAATGCAAGGGGGAAAGAGCTTCCCCCACTTGTTGAGTGAAGTGACGTCACGTTCGGTCGGTGTTGCGTGGGGTGACGTCACAAACTTTCCAAAGCAGTTTTACGAACGGTTTGTTGTCCCAAATTACTGTCGTGTAATAGGGTCCTAATGTATACAGACGTTTCAGTCACTCCATCCCTTTATACACCCCATATTTCATTAGTTTTCTTTTGGTTATCCATTTCTAGAAATAATCTAATCACTTAACAAATAATATTTTTGCACAGTACTCAAACACGCTACTAGAAAACATGGTTGTTATTCTCACAGAATATCAGACCTATACATTCATAAGCGTCACTCCCATGGGAGCCTATGGCAACATCCTTAATATGGGATTTTGCATAGACACTAGAACTATTTAATTCATACAATCATAAACTAAATAAAAAGTAGACACATTGAATTGTTTCACTGTAAAACATTATGCATAAAAAATTACAAGCAAACATACTCAAAAGATTGAAATATTATTTTTAATATAAAAAGTATACTGGCATGTTGATTGTTTATTTACTTGGTTCTTAATTTATTCTGGAATACTGAAAGCAGAATGTTTTCTTATATATACAGATATTCTTATAAATAACAACAAATTTACATAAATGTACTATCAAAGGTGTGGAACTCAAACATTAATTACCTGGATTTTCTGTCGGGGGGGGCGGGGGGGTAGATTTTCCTGAATGCGTCAGATAATAAAAAGTTTATAAAAAATATAAGCATATAATATCAAATTCAAATTAATAAAACTCCCTCTGAGAAAAAACATCCAAATATCCGTTTTTATACATTTTATTAGGATTCAAAAAAGGTTTTTAACTAATAATACCATTGCCTCTTAGAATTTAATCTGGTCAGCAGTGATAATAACTCACTATTTTCTTATGATAAGCACTTATGAGGACACGTGTATAGGATAAATATCTTTAGTGAAACGCCCCGAGGAGAACTCGAGTAGCCTGATAGAATCCAAGCAAATTAGCCATAACTTTTGGCATTTTTATTCCTTAAAGTATTTATTTTTATATATTAGTGGTAGATAGCATTTACGTATTTTTTATCATTCTTTTGAAATTGTATGCCAAATGTATGTGGTTTAGTACTAGTACTTTATTTCCCAGGACTCGGATCATGTCTAGTAATAGCGTATTAAATTCTGAAATAAAGTAAATGGCCCTCTTACTGTAGATAAATTCCTGAAAAAAAACATTCTGCATTACGTTAAAGTAAAACAAGAAATATTTTTCTAGAGATTTCTGCTATCAAAATATCCTATACGTTATCTTGTGTGGCATGTGTATCAGATCAGCGATTGTCTAAAGTAGCTAAACAGTCTTAGTTTTAAATGCCAAAACTAGGTGTACTAAACTATTACTCCAGGGACTCTACTATCCGTAATGTGTCCTGAATAGTTAGAACCTACTTTGTAACAATTCACCATTACGAATGCAGGGATTTTTCATCATGAGATACCGAATTCTTTGACTGTAAATTAGTGCTGTATGATTTTTTTTTAAATGGCATTTTTTTATTGGAAGGCCGTAAAAACATGACATTTTGCATTTTTAGGAAAATTATTAGTTTCAGTGAGGAACGGCACGTGAAAAGAATTTTGTGGGCCAGGAATACAATCCGCCGTTAAAAAAACAATTAAACAGATTTAATTAATTTAAAAATATTTAATTAAAGTAAACATATTTAATTAATTAAAGTATTTTACAGTTCTTGTATGAATTTCTAGCACAAAATAGAGATACAACCGGTTTCTGAAGCATACCGTGCAAAATCATCTATTAAAGAATGTTAAAAATGCATAAAAATTACTGTAAAACGAAACTTGTGAATAAGATTATGAAGTTATGCAGTATATAACATAAATAAAGGAAGGAAACACTATTCGGGGAAACTAAATGAAATAACTTCATAAAGAAAATAACAGAAACATTTCAATCATGCTGGGAAAAAAATAAAAAAAAACACATTCTAACCTCGCTGACAAAACATTTTAATTACGCGAAATACAAAGGAACAATTTTTGATTCTAGATTTTACTTAATGTATCTACACATAAAATGCTACAGCAATCCAACATTCGTTATTGAGATATCGGATACAAACTTCACTTACACCACTTACTTATACGCACCAACTACACTTACACGCATATATACAAACACACATACAGACATCTCCACGAAAATGTTCGATACACATTCAGGAGATCTTAAAATGTACTTTCGCGGCAAAATGACGTATTCGAAAATTTTCGCGAAAAGAATATTTTTTCTGTATTATTTTATGACACAGTAAATATATAAATTGGGGTCATGTATATCAACAACATTTTCTTCTGTGTCGTACAGTTAGCATAACCATTGTATCCTTCGCAAAAATATGCAGTTGTACTGACAAAAATTTCGAAAAGCATACTTTGACAATGGTCTTCCCGTCCAACAGAATTTTCATTATTGTAGCATCATGTGAGTGCAGATCCAGTTAGAAGATCAATAATAAAAGACTTTCTTATGAAAATATATCTAAGGGGCAATTTTCCTTCTAGTAAAATGTCAAATTCAATGGTTTAAGGGCTGCTTCTTTAGTGAATCATCACGAGTTCCACCAAGAATAGCTACAACCCGCGAAGCATGACAACGAAGAAGCAATAGACACAGACGCCCCTTTTGTATTTCCTTTGTTCAAAGTTTTATTTACTAAAATTTATGATAGTTTGCATTTATATATTTTTGAGATTTCTTTCAAAATTGCCACAGAAGTTGAAATTTTGCAACTTGAACATCTATACTTCCATAACTTACGCATAGATTTCAAAAAAATTTTATATTTGGAGGTTTTAAAATATGATTATGCAAATTATGATTATGCTAAAAAATTAGTATGATATAATTAACTTTTCCCGTAAAGTTTAAATTAAGAAAAAAAATTGAAATATTAAAATGTAAAACTTTTAATTAAGAGTTTTTGTCTGGGTTACCCAACTATATATTTAAGAGTAAAAGCGTGATTAATTATTGCATATTTTAGTGAGATATAGCTAAAAATATTTTGGGATATATTAACATGGAAAAGTCCAAATTTCTGTTGTAAATTGTAAGTTTCCATCGCAAAATGAAGAAAAGAAATTTACTGATCGTATTTAATGTAACAAATCCATTGATGTAAAATATATAATTTTCACTAGTTAGATGGTCAATATCAAAGTAATTTATTATGAATATATCGCACCGAAGTTCCTGCCCCGGATGCAGCTAATGCTTTTAATGAAAAAACTAAAATAGAACGTTCCTCCCTCTTTATTTTACCTACTGCCAACTGGCACGATAACTTAAATATTCTTAAACTGCTTGCCCCATCGTTAAGAGGAAATCGTGGCAACTTATTTAAATTAGACGTAAGAACAAGAGAAGAATTTTTAGAAGTTTAAGAAACGCTAAACGCTAAAGTTCCATTTAGAACATTTTTTCTAAATGCAGACAAGACACTTAAATCGATCATCAGGGGCCTTCCAGTGCCACCAGCCCGGACTTAGTTAAAGATAATTAAAAAACCTAGGCTTTAAAATATATAGCATCCTCCAGTTATTTAAGGGACCTAAAACTAATAGGGTGCTGATGCCTCTTCTTTACGAGCAGACTCCCAAATTAACAGAAAATCTAAAAATTTATGAGATTAAGAATTTATTAGGAGTAAGTATCAAAATTGAACTCTACCTGGGACGCAAGGGCGCAGCCACACAATGTTTTCATTTCCAATCCTTTTTTCAGGCTGCGATTGCTTGCCATTTGCCCCCTAAATACGTGAAGTGTGCTGGAGACCATCATTCAAAAGATTGCCCTAAAAGAATTCCCAAACCTAAATTTATTCCAAAAACCTTTTCTACCAGTAAAATAAATAATACTCAATCTTACGCTGCTGCTTTTTACTCCAACATTAATGATTCTCCAAAATTACCAGATAAAAATGTGAAAACCAAAATTATTAATTTTAATTCCAATAAACCGCCAGTTGAAGATGGCAATCATAATAAAGATGACTGGATGGAGTTCATAGATATTATAGTTCGTTTTCAGAAGAACGGCTATCAGAGTGAATTTCTACTAAAAGCCCTTGAATCAGCCCTCCTTGAACTTAGGGAATCGAAAACCATCATAGACAGAATTTCCATATTCTATAAATTTATTTGCGAGCTAGCCAAAAAGCCTATTGTATAAATATCTAGCAATGTAAGGCCGGTCGCGTATTCAGAATCGGTGGTGCGTACAGAACCCAGGTTGGCCGCTAGGTGATCCTTGGCGAAAACGGTGAATCACGAACACTTTAACGCCAAAGCAGAGCTTACTAGAACCAAGCTTGAACGCGAAATTGTAGCGAGAAAGTCACGTGACCTGAAAAAGTTCGGTAGACTTCTGCATTGAATCTTATTTAATTAAATATTATGTTGACATTATGCCTTAAACATTAATCTGATAACATTTGGCAATTTTTATCTTAAAATATCTCTTTCTCGCCGGTTTTTGATAAGCTTAAAACGTATCACACTGTTGGTTATGCATTGACTTTTAAGATTTGTTTCTTTTATTGTTATGTTATCTACGCTTCACATATATGTGCATGATTGTATTTTCATTTTACACAATACTTTTAAAAGAAGTTTGTATGTCACAAAAAGGCTAAATGACACTATATAAGTTATGCTGTTTATAATATCTCAGCGAACTTTCTAAGAGTTTTTTTTTTTTTGCTAGGAATCTTTACAGATATCTGCATCTCAAATCAGCTAGGGTAGTAACTGTTTTTGTAAAATATAACAAATTGATTGCATGTAAAAATGTAGTATTGTCATATATTGCATGTATAATGGATTATTTATATGTTTGACATGGCATTAGGTTTGACATGGCATATCACTCGTATTATACTCGTATTATATTATCACTCGCATTATTTATGGTTTGACATGGCATATCACTCGTATTATAGAAGTATTCTATTGAGTTTTTCCTCTGGTATGTGAAGTTTCGATTGCATGCTTTAGAATAAAAGTAACAAAATATTTTGATTTAAATGTGTTATGCTGCAATGAAATCATTATTTTGTTCAGCACCATTCTGTGTATCTTAGCATTTCGGTAATAGAAGTTACGGTTTGAATTTTAACATGCACTGTACACTTTCTTCATATACAGCCATGCGTGTTTTGAAATAAAAGTAACATATTTGAATCTAACCCTGCAATTAGTTCAGTCAATTTTCATTCCATGTACCTTTCTCAACGCTGAGCAGCGCTTTATTCTCCTCTTTATTATTTTTTTGAAAGCACTTTATTCTCTTCAAGCACCTCCTCCCCTATAACAGTATTTAATTTTTATTTCAATTGTATTTCATACTATAGAATATAGTATAAAGAAAGAATTGTTTTTAATGAAAAATTTCGATAACATGTGTTTCTGTGCCTCTTGAACACGTATCGACTATATTTAAAATGATGCCCTCTGTCTGCGGTCAATTGCTTGTGTACAAGATAGCTTCCATAAATATTAATTGATTTTCACGATACGTTATATCCAGTTTATTATTAAAAAATCTAGAACTAGATAGAACTTTTATAAATCAAGTGGAAACTGTGAAATTTTATATTTTTTGGCAGCATATCACAAAATTTTACATAATTATGTATAAAAGGGGTTGTTTATGGCTCAATGATCATGAAACATAACTGTTTCAATCGTTGTATTGAAAAATAGTTGTGACACAATTTCTGTGTTCATGACATCATTAGCCTTCCCCCTTGATGTACAAGTTACCCCCACGGGATTCATTGTCAAATATGGAATCAATCGAAAGATTTCCCCCTTCCTCTCCCGATGTGATACATTGTCAAACTTAGTATCATTCCTAAGATATTTTCAAGATTTTAAAATGAAAGTTAACATGCTTTAATTATGATCATTTGAACAAACAATATAGATTTTTGAAATTTTTTTTTCTTGTAAAATTTGCAAACAAAAAACAAGCTACTTAACAATGGATTCTGGTATAGGAATGTCGAATTGTACCACACTGAAGTTAATTTTTTTCAATGAATTTCAGTTTGTCAAGTAGCAATTTCAGAAACTTTTTATTTCAGTAGTAAGAGTATCTATAATAGGATTGATTTCAAGGTACACCGTCTGTTTTCATCATACATTACAGTTTTGTGGGCTGGTTTTTACCGTCACTCTCTGCTACTAATGACATTCCCGGTTATACTCTTGGCCCCAAACTCACACAGTCATCAGAGGTGAATCAAGCTTGTATGGGGTCCCTGGCTTAAATTTTAATAAGGTCCTTGCAATTGATTTCTGCTTATTAGTAAAAAGGGGTCTCTATTGATATATGAATACAGTCAACCAAATGCAACTTGATGATATAAACCTAAAACATTTAACTTGGAATTTATATGAAATTAAAAATTTGTCATTTTAAATGACATAAATTTTTAATGACTCATTAAAAATAGTAAATGACTCATTTACTCATTTTAGAGAAATTCAATTTCCAAAAATCATACTACTCAATATCCGAAATGAAAAGTATGAGAAACAGACGGTGTTGAATTTTGATTTTTTCCACAATTATTTATTATTTGCGTGGGCGCTTTATGCAAATATGCAAGTTCGCATCTGGCACGTGAGCGTGCCGATCGTCGGGAAAGGGCTAAATGGACCACTAAAAACAAAATTTTCAGAAATTTTATTTCTTGTTATATAAATATTTAATGACCATCAATATTCATAAAATTGTCCTACTATTTAGGCAGTCTGTCAGGTTCAAACTTCATGCTTCTACTAGTAACTATGAATCTGTTGAAATCTAAAATTAATTAAAGTTATTAATTGTTAGAGAAATCTGCTGCATTTCTCGTGCTTTTCACTTTTATCCATTATCCCCCCTTTGTAATAAGAAATTAAATTATTTGCATTAAAAAACTGATTTCAAGGATATGTTTAGTAAGTTTGATAATAAGTACAACTTAATGCAATGTTAAAATAATGCTTTGATTGTATGAAAATATGCATTGATTGTATCCAATTTTAAATAAAATTCATATTTTTGGAATGAAATATTGAAATGAAACTTTGTAGCATGAGTTTGCAAATTTGTCGCTTCACAGAAGGCGTGAATAATATACAGGAGAGTTAAGACATACTTTCAAATCAGGGACTGAAATGTACCAGAGCTAAATCGATGACTGATCAACAACTTTAACAAACACATACTTTATTTCAACTAACAACTAAAATACAATTACATACACAGAATATTTACAAGCTAGCCCCATCATATCTATACCGAGACTACACCTTAACATTTCTTTCTGGACTGAACTAGAACTTCTAATCAACTATTAAACCTTATATTTATACTCACAATATTATTTATCTAACAAATGTCGAACCATTAACCACTAGGTCATTAGGCCACGAGCTCTCCAATACTTTTCAACAATGCAGTCCAAATTATTTAGTGCAGAACACTCATCCAGATGAGCAGCAGTCATGGGTTGTCCAGAGGTACACAAAACGCAGTCAGGCGAAGTAGTTAAATTAAAACGATACAAATAGGCACCAAGACAGTCATGTCCGGTCAAAAGTCTAAACAGAATTTGAAAACATCATAAAAACGCCAGGAGAGCGCAGAAGCTGTAGTAGATTTAGTGTTACCCAGGATGCACCACGAGGAGGCCTACTACGATATATACTCACAATATTGTAGCTTCAACTACCTGTTACTACTTCCTTTTCTAACTCTTTTTCCTTTTCGTCTGGAGTTTAATGGGAGGAATTCTTCCTCTCCTGGGTACTCCGCTAACCCCGTCCTTGAGTCCTCGAGTATTGTAGCTTCAATTCTTCGATGCGTCCTTCCATTCATTGAACGGGATCACTACACACACACACACACTCTCGTATAAAGATAGCAGTGGAAGCTGACGACTGCGATTCACACTTGCATCTCGCTCGGATACGAATACAAATTTGAATTCATTCTGACTAACATTTGCCTCTTTTGTAGTCCTGACCACTCAGGAGTACGTGATTCTCGAAAATAAAGTTGAGGCGTTTCGTACATAAATTTGCATAATAAAACTAAAATTAGCATACATTAATCGTGAATAATAGAATCCTTACAAGTTGAATAATGAAAACAAAATAAATAATTTGGAAATTGCACCCAAATAAGACATTTTGGTCACAGGAGAAATTTGGTTAGATGCCATTGTTGTGTGGTTTTTTGCTCCTACTTTGTAATCCTGCATATATAATTCATTTATGTACGTTATGTTGAAAATTGCTTCTTTACCATTTACACAAATGACAACAACTTTAACTATAATTACATTGTTTAAAATATGAAAATAAAGGAAAACTCTTACTACATCCTATCAAAAGTATCCATGGAGTCAGATAGGTAGTACCTTTGCCTCCATAATGATATCTCAAATACTAATTATTTTATTCAAGTTTTTGCTCAACAATGAAATTATATATTATTTGATCTAAAGTTAATTTAATTTAAATAAATATATGATGTATATTTGATTAGAGGGTCGTTTAACAATATATCCACAATCAACACGTGTATACTTATGATGAACACGTATATAAGATGGTTAAATAACTAATATTATTTCAATTTTAATAAAAGTAATTTACATATGCTGTAACGTAATTAGTTTTTTTTTTTTGGTAATCCATTTCTAGAAATAATCTAATCACTAAACAAATAATATTTTTGCACAGTACTCAAACACGCTACCAGAAAACATGGTGTTTATTCTCACAGAATATCAGACTCATACAGAAACTTCACTCCCATAGGAGCCTATGGCAACATCTTTAATATATGATTTCGCATAGACACTAGCACTATTTAATTCATGCAATAATAAATTAATAAAACTTTAGATCAGTGCATTGTTTCACTGTAAAACATAATAGACAAAAAATTACAAGCTAACATACTCAAAAGATTGAAATACTGTATATTATTTTTAGTCTAAAAAGTATACTGGCATGTTGATTGTTTACTTATTTGGTTCTTAATGTATTCTATAATACTGATAGCAGAATATTTTCTTATATATACAGACATTCTTATATAATAAATAACAATGTACTATCAAAGGTGTAGAACTCAAACTTTAATTGCCTGGATTACATGTCGGGGGGAGGGGTAGATTTTTCCGAATGCGTCAGTTAATAAAAAGTATATAAAAAAATATAAGCATACAATATCAAATTCAAATTAACGAAACTCTCTCTAAGAAAAAACCATCCAAATATATATTTTTATACATTTTATTGGAATTCAAAAAAGGTTTTTAGCTAATAATATCACTGCCACTTTGAATTTAGTCTAGGCATCAGTGATAATAGCTCATTATTTTCTTATGATGCATACCTATAAGGGCACGTGTATAGGATGATTAAACAACAAATATTATTTCTATTCTAAAGAAAAATAATACATACCCTGTAACGTAATCAATTTCTGTTGGTAATCCATTTCTTGAAATATTCTACTCAAAATTCTCAATAAATCTTTTTGCACGCTACAAGAAAACATGTATCTAGAAAATGTGAAGACAGAAGTGTTTCGTTTGGAGTCAAACAGGATTACATGATCAGAATGTTTTAGCGAAAACCGTTGCTGACCATTTCTAACCATGCCAAGTGCGCCAAATCTCAATATGGTAACTAATTGGGGGCGCTAAAATATCTGGACTGAAACATCTGTATATATTAGTCTTGGTTGTACTGTTGGGAAAATAGGGTTATAAAACGAAAACCGCCTGACACCAACGCCAAGCGCGCTAACTCTTAAAATGGTTCACTTTGGAGGGCGCTGTGAAATCGAGAGTAACTAGTCGTGTCTAATCAGAACCAGAGAATCCTACATGTATCTTATCTTCCAAACTTTGTTAAATTTGGTCAAATAGTATTTTAGCTAGAGTGGATATATGAAATTTTTACGGGGCATTCCGCAAAAACATGCGGGGTCTGTTTTTACGAATCGTACCAAGGACTTATCAGCGCCAGAGTCACATGCAAGTGAATTACCTACTAAATTTTATGAAATTCGATCCATTAGTTTTTGAGTTAGAGTGGATACATACACTGGACAGACACAAAAACAGACACACAAAGACGTTACGCTAAAAATAGTTTATTCGTATTCTAGAGGTCTCGAAACGTATAGATCCGTCGAAAACTCGAGTTGTGATTTTCGGTATGATTCCAATACTTTCTCCATACATTACCATGTATTGCAGGGAAAGTAAAAATTGAAATATTAAAATATAATAACTTTAATTAAGAGTTTTTGTTTGGGTTATCCTACTATATATTTAAAAGTAAAAGCGTTATTAATTATTACATATTTTAGTGAGATATAGCTAAAAATTTCTTGGGATATATTAACATGGAAAAGTCCATATTTCTGTTGTCAACTCTAAGAATGGTTTCCATCGTAAAATGATGAAAAGAAATTTTCTGAGTGGTATGTAATGTAACAAATCCATTGATGTATAGAAATATAATTTTCACCAGTTAGATGTACAATAACAAAATAATTTATTATAAATATATCGCTCCGAAGTTCCTGCTCCTGATGCAGCTAATGCTTTTAATGAAAAAAAAAAACAAAATAGAACGTTCCCCTCTTTATTTTGCCTACGGCCAACTGACAAGATTATTTAAAAATTCTTAAACTGCTTACCCCATCGTTAAGAGGAAATCTTTTTGGCAACTTATTTAAATTAGACGTAAAAACGAGAGACTTTTTAGAAATTCAAAAAAGATTGCTAAACGATAAAGTTCCATTTAGAACATTCTTTCTAAATGAAGACAAGCCAATTAAAGTGGTCATCGGAGGGCTTTCAGTGCCCACCAGGCTGGACTTAATTGAAGATAATCTCGAAAATCTAGGCTTTAAAATAAGTAGCATCACCCAGTTATTTTTGGGACCCACAACTAATAAGGCTTTGATGCCCCTTCTTTACGTGCAGACGCCCAAATTACCAGAAAATCTATAAATTTATGATATTAAGAATTTATTAGGCGTAGGTATCAAATTTTAATGCTACCGGGGACGCAAGCGTGTAATCACACAATGTTTTTGCTGCCATTCCTTTTTTCAGGCTGCATATGCTTGCAATATACCCCCTAAATCCGTGAAGTGCGCTGGAGACTATCATTCTGAAGATTACCCTAAGAAAGCAGAATCCAAATGTGTATGTGTTAATTGCGGCGGTGAACACCCCGTAAGTTACCATGGGTGCCAGAATTTCCCCAAGCCTAAATTTATTCCAAAAGCCTTTTCTAACATTAAAGTAAATAACACCCAATTTTACGCTGCTGCTTTTTACCCCAACACTAATGAATTTACAAAAATTACTAGATGAAAATGTTAAAACCAAAATTGGTAATTTTAATTCTAACAAACCGCCAGTTGAAGATAGCAATCAAAATGAAGATGACTGGATGGAGCTCATGAATATCATAGTCCGTTTTGAGAAGAACGGCAATCAGAGTGAATTTTAACTGAAAGCACTTGAATCAGCCCTCCTGGAGTTTAGGGAATCGAAAACTATCATAGACAGAATTTCCATATGCTGTAAATTTATTTGCTATCTAGCCAAAAAGCCTGTATTCGAATCCACTGAATATTCGCATTCGCGACTTAGTTGAGGATTGTGCGGATATCCTCACCACGTGTAAGTTAGCCATTTTCGAGCTTGGGACTTGGACTTTTTTCTACTGCTTTTTGTATGTGCTCTCCCTTTTCTCTTTATAGACTTTCTTGCGTGGGATCAAGAAGTTTGCTTCAATTCCAGATGCGATAAATTTGTCAGTGATGAGACCATTGAAAGATGGCAAAAAAGACGTAGTGATATTATGGCAGAAAGGAAAGTTACGCAGGATGATATCGTGGAGATCAAGAACAATAAGGCTCCCAAAGGACAATGTAATTTACCCCTTGCCTGTGGAGTATATTTCAGGAAAGTGGGTCAAAAATGGAAATTTTTTTTATGCTTCAGTTTTGTCTATTATAACATTTAAAAAGGTTAAAAAAAATTTATTTTGTAAAAATATAAATTTTTATATAAAATAACTACTATATTTAATATTTTGACATACATGTGGAAAATTAATGGATTATATTCATATTTTACTCAAAATTGTTTAATTATAGCAAAATAAATCAAATAATCTTTTGAATTTCACAAATCATTTCACAGAATCATTTTTCAGAATTTCACAAATATTTTATAGTATGATATATACGAAAAATATGACCCGGCACACAAGCCGACATCACACTCTTTACAATAAAGTCGGTTTAAATCCCGCCTAATCAAGCTAGCTGATCCCGCCTACTTCCAAAAAAATGTGGACAAGTATCGCCATCTGTTGGAAAAACAATGAACGATATTGCACAGCATTTGGTAATTCAAAACGGACTCAATTCGAGATCAACGGAGTAGAAACACTGATTTTTCGCTTGCCCGAAGTCAGTTCGGGCATTCCAAATTTGGCGCAGAAGGATTGCCCGAACTGGATTCGGGTGGCACAGGCAAAAAACGAAATCCACCACGTGAATGTTCTACTGCAATTTTGAACTTCAGGAACTTCTTGGAAATCCCCCAGAGGGGTTTGACGTGAAAAAATTCCATCAGCTGAAAGATAAAGATACCATACTGGAGATGTTGATCAGTTACCAAAAACAGCTCATTGACAAACTCGTGAAGGAAATTAAGGCGAGTGAATCGCCCGCAAGTTCTCCTTGCGGGAGTATTGTTTTTAACACCCCTCCCCCCAATTCCAGCCAAAGCTGATAATGCGTCTAATGACCAAAAGATCGATAATAACCTGGCCATAAAAGCCAAAAAATCTAAAGCTGAAAAGCTTTCCCTTACCGATGAAGATGGATTTCAATATCCACCAAAACGCATACTGCCTCTCCGCATGAGTGGCCCCAGTTTGAAATCCCGACCAAGAAACATACTCTGGAAAAAGAAATTAATGCACTGATGCGGAAAATGCCGTGGAAGTTGCTGAATTGCTGAAGGAAAAGCATCCCCCCCCCCTTCTTCATCGTTCCGCTTGCCAATTGGCCGGAATATATCGCTGACCTTAAGAAAATTGTTCCCTCTATCAAGGGCAACCTAAGAGGCGAGTTTTTAGAAGTCGACGTTGTAAACAACAATCAATTTAGGGAAAATCAAGCCAAGCTCTTAGCTGATAATATGCATTTTCGTACGTATGTATTAAATAAATTCAAACCCTTAAAAGTTACAATCAGAGGACTTCCGGTTCCTATGGACCCTGAAATAATTAAAGAACAACTAATCGAGAAAAACTTTGATGTTATTAGTGCAACCCAGCTCACCAGAGGGCCCAGAACTGGAAAAATACTAATGCCTTTGTTTTACGTGTAACTGCCGAAAACTCCGGAATCCTTTAAAATTTATGAGACTACAGAAATGTTAGATGTAAAATAAAATTCGAGAAATATAAAGGGCGCCACACAATGTTATTCGTGTCAGTTCTTCTTCCACTCGGCAAACTCGTGTTATATGTCACCTAAATGTGTGAAATATGCAGGTTCCCACCTCACTCGAGAATGTACTAAAAATATGAGGCACAATGTAACTGTGCTAATTGTGGGGGCGCACGCACTGCAAACTTCAGAAGCTGTCCCAGTTTTCCTAAAATTAGATTCGAAAATCGCAAAATCCTCGAAAGCAACCACGTTAACTCTGCGCGTTCCTACGTTGCTGAGTTCCAAAATAATGCGGATGACTTCCCTGAACTTCCAGGTCAGAAAGATAATAACAGAAAGAAAATATAAATTGGAAACCAAAACAACCCATTGAGGAGAAAAAGCCTAAAATCGTCAGTTTTCAAAAATATATGCTTAATTACGAAAAAATATGACAAATTCCTTGCAATTCTGGCTTTTAAAAAAGCTCACCCGGAAATTAGAATAGATAACCATATCATGGATTAAATCTTCCTTCTGCACGAAAGTGTTATCACTTTGAATGCACAAGAATAATTCCTAGTACGTTTGGTTCAGGTGGCGAGAGCACCATTTGCGAAGCACCTAAAATCTCTGGTACACAAGTCCTTGAATGACTATCTGAGGCTTTGACGTTAATTGAGTAACCCCCAGTCAGGGAAGAAATGCTCTTTATGAGAGCAAGTAAAAATGAATTAAAAAGAATTAAAGTTAACATGACAATCAGTAAAGGAAAAGTGATGACAATTAAATATTAGAATACTGCAAAAAGGTGTTTTACATTGTAAAACGAGCAGAAAAATACGGGGAGGGTTTCAAGGTTTCAAGGACCATCAAATTACTGAGTACCCAGGTCAGCCAGGGCTGCCTTTAATCTTCAATCGTCAGGGTCGGCTGGGAAATAGTAATAAAGATAATTTACAGAAAAAGAAGTTTCAATAAAGAAACGGGCGATGCACTTCGATCCCTACTGTTACAAAACACAATAGAGATCTGTCGAGTCGCTTAATTTGGAATAAGAGGAACAAATTTTCCTCGAGAAGTAAAGTGGGGAGATCCAGCTGTGCTCCGTAGAGCACTGGCCTTGAAACGGTAGAAGCTGCATTTGTTAAAAACGCTGGGATTTAAAGTTTAACAGAATGGGCCCTATTCAGGACCTAAACAGGATAACCGTTTAGTCGGGCATATAAGATTTGTATCTTATCCATATCGTGATCGGCTACTTTTAGCTAGGATATAAATGTAGTAACTGAATCATATACATGTTTTGGGCTGTAATGTTGTTGGAATGTTAAGACTGACTAAGAACTATTAACAAAAAGAACGTACTCGTTTTATAAGAATAATTCCAAACCGGTAGCAGCTTGAATGTCTAAAATTAGTATATAATTGTATTTTAGGGTATATTTTATTTCTTTGGATTTTGAACCTTATCAGGCTAGCCCGTCTTAAGCCCGACTTAGAAATGTACTGGTTTTTCGAGAATGACTCGAAAATCGAAGCAGATAAAAAAATCAAAATTTAGTGTATCATTTTCTTTTGGGGTTTATCATAATTTGTAATTTGAACCTCATAGAGCTAGCCGTCTTGAGGGCTTGAGTCCGCCTTAAAAATACGATCGTGCTAGGAATGCGACCGTGCTAAACTTGGAATTTTCAGCTTTCTATTTCTCGAAATATTTCCCCTAAACGAGTGCATTCCTAAGACGGGCCTTAAACGGGCTAGCCCAATAAAGTTTAAAATCTAAAGAATTAAAATATACCCCTAAAACAATGATATATAAAATATTTTGCTGCTCTACTTTAGTTATTTAAAAAACGAGTGTATTAATATGTCGGGCCCAAGACGGGCTACCGCGATACGGTTCAAATTCGAAGGTACTACAGTTATTCTAAAAAAACGATAAAACTAAACGAACTAAAAAAACGGTTTTGGAGTTATTCTAAAAAAAACGAGTACATTCTTTTTGTTGGGCCCAGGACGGGCTAGCTCGATAAGGTTTTAAATCCAATGAGCTAAGATTACCGCAAATGACAAAGACATTCTAAATTTGGAACTTTTAGATACTCCCGTTCTAGAGTTATTCCCCCAAAAAAGTGATTTTCTAAGGCGGGCACAAAACGGGTTCTCCCGATACGGTTCAAAATCGAAGGAAATAAAAAATTCCCCAAAAGATAAGGATGTACTAAATTCATATTTTCTAGTTGCCCCGATTTTCCAGTTATTCTATAAAAACCGGTCCATTCCTATGTCGGGCTCAGGACGGGCTTCCCCGATAAAGCTCAAATCCGAAGAAACTTAAATATACCCCAAAAGCCAACGCCATGTTAAACTTGGAATTTTTTGCTGTTGCGGTTCTCGAGTTATTCTTCAAAAAGGAAAGCATTCTTCAGCGGATCCAAGACGGGCTAGCCCGATGAGGTTCAAAATCTAAATTAAAATCCATGCAAAAGGAAATGATATACTAAATTTACTTTTTTAGCTACTCCGAATGATCGAGTTATTCTTGAAAAGGGAGTAAATTTCTATGACGGGCCAAGACTGGCTAGTCCGATAAGGTTCGAAATGCGATGAAATGTAATATACCCCAAAAGACAATGATATATTAAATTTAGACATTCTAGATGCTCCGAATTTTGAGTTATTCTAAAAAAAAACGATATATATCTCTTGTTGGGCTCACGACGGGCTAGACTAATAAGATTTTTAATCCAAAGAGTTAAAATATACAGCAAGTGACAAGAATATGCTAAACTTCGAATTTTTAGATAAACCTGTTCAGGAGTTATACCGCAAAAACGGGTGAGTTTCTAAGGCGGGCCTAAGACGGGCTAACCCGGTAAGGTTCAAAATTGAAAGAATTAAAATATACCCCCAAACGAAAACGATATATTAAATTTAGATTTCCTACTTTCTCTGATTTTCAAGTTATTTTCTAAAACCAGGCAAAGTCCTATGGCGGGCCCAGAACGGGCAAGCCCGATAGGCTTCAAAATCGAAGGAACTGAAATGTACCACAAGAGAAAACTTCATTCCTAATTTCACGTTACTGTGCTGAATGAACTTGATTATTTTGGACCTCATGTTTGAACGACCACAGATAAAGTTAAATAAAATTTTAAAAATACGAATATATCCCTAGCTCAATCTTTCTGAAAATCAAATGACTTTTTGAGTATACCACTTACACCAAATTTCACACAAATTCTTCAGTTATTTCGTAAGATATCGGTCATTTGCAATAAATTCCTATTAGTTTCAATGTTAATTCCTCCGCTTTAGACCGCTATTCGAGACCAACACCGCCTGGTGGAGGCGGTTTTTAGGGAACTTGTTTTTCGCGACGGTCGGCACACTATTCCTTCTAGGCACTGTAGCACGGTCAAACATAGTTGGACTTTATGATAATAAGATATTTTTTCTTGATTCTAGTAGATGGCGTCATTGCATTTGTTTCTTAATATCATTTGTCACATTTATGTTTTCAGATCAAAACATTGAAAAGAAATCAGAAGTGTTCCAAATCGTTACAATAAATAAAAATCTGATGTGGGCAACACATGACTTTCCTTATATAATGAAATGAATTTACTACTTTAACAGTAAACACAATAGGTGACTCTTATAGTAGATATATTCTAACCAATATATTGAATTTTCGACAATGAGTCGTCATTTTCTCGTTGATTTAGCTTTATTTTTATCCATTTGGCGAATTTATCGTTAATTTAGCAACATTTTAACAAGTCGCTTAACTGGCGACATTCCACCAAATTCGTCGCCAAAATCTCGCCCAGCGTTATGGATGGAGAAACAAATTAATCTTACAGCAGATAAATGACTATTGGCGTTCAAATACAAAAATATTACTCAAAGTATCTTTTTTCATAAATGGAACGAGCTAGATCCACGAGAATGATGTCACCAAATTTATTGCATGATATTACATAAGAAAAGTGAACATGTTTCTCAATAGGTAATACTTATTTTTATTTTACACGATTTTTTGATAATTTTTTTTTTAAATGTGCAATATCTCGAGCACGGTTCATGCTACCGTTCTAAAACTTGTGTCAATCTTTTTCTAATGAAAAATTACATAAGAAATGTCTATTTGCGTAACTTTATTAAAGGTATTGATTTTTTAATTATTTTCCAAGATTTTACTCGAAAATTTAGGGGGCTCTGAACATTCGATTGCATGTAAAAACAATAGGTTTCCAGCATTCACGGATTGTGATTTTTGTACAAAATTTCGTTCGAATTGGTCCATTTATTCGTCACTTATCGTCTCCACAGATTCACTGGCACACACTGACACACAAACACATTTACATCATCTCAAAAATGTTCGATTCGTGATCAGGGATGTTTGAGACGTGCTCTTCCGTAGAAAACTCGAATTCGAATTTTCGATTCCGTCACAATGCTGTCCTTATACATTATATTAAGGAAAATAATAATAACAAGACTCAAAGGCATTTATTTATTTATTCATTGATTTATCGTCATTTTGATTCATTTGGCGAGTTTTCGTTAATTTAGCAACGTTTAAAAAAGTCGCCAAGTTGGCGACATTATACCAAATTCGTCGTCAAAATCTCGCCAAGCGTTATGGAGGGAGAAATTGGTGTCTACAAACGATCAGTGAATGTTTGTCAAAGATGTCGATTCTCAGAATTCTGTTTGAAGTATGTTTTGTCGACAGGGTCATGGTTGACACTTTATGATAATGAGATAGTTTCCCTTGATTCTAGTAGATGACGCCACCGCACTTGTTTCTTAATTTCGCTGAAAATATTGTTTGTCATATTTATGTTTTCAGATCAAGAAATTAAAAATAAATCAGAAATGTCCCAAATCTTTACAATAAATAATAATAACAGGACACAAATGCATACATCAAAATTAAAAGATTTAGTAATTTGAATTGTTTTCATATAATTAAATGTGATAGTGGATTTTAATACATATAAATTGAAAGTAGAAAGTATTCTTCCATAATACATAAAATAAATACATTTTAAAAATGACACCAAAATTATTTTAGCTCTATGTACTAAATTTCTAGTTGCAGCATTGGGCATAAACATTAATGTTTTTAATGTTTATTTCTTAAAACATTCTATTTAACGTACGTGTGGAATGCACTTTTGGCAATAAACATGCACAAATAATTGGAATCAAATTTTTTTAGAAGTAGAAAAGGAAAAAGTTTCTTAATTAAAATATTGAGACACGTAAAAAAAAAAAAAAAAAAAAAAAAAAATCTGGTATCAAAATATCTGTATTCATACTTGCCTGAATTTCCTACAGAACATTCATATGTACTAGTGGAAAAGCTTTAATTACTAAATATAAATGATATATTAAATTATATTTGGTAAATGAATTGGTAAATTTTTTGCCCAGCTTACCGCTTCTACTCATCATCGAAACCGTGACTTTTTATTTTATAATTAAATTGTGTCATTATAGAAAATTTTCTATATTTTTGATCTCCACAGAAGACAAATCAACAATTTCCGCTTTTTCTGATAAGCACCAGTTTCTAAATATTTTATTGTGATACTCTGATAATCTTCTCTCTATAAGATTCGATAATTTGGTCAGTCTTATCTTGAATTCAACTCATTTTTAATAAAAATAATAAATCTAAAAATTTAATTAAAATAAAAACTAAAAGTAAAAGATTACACATTTAAAAACAAATGGCCAAAATAGAAAATAACTTAATTCAATTCATTAAACGGTAATCGGCCAGCGATTGTTCAATACAAATGTCAATCATACTGACTCCTCAATGTTTGACGAAAAAGTAGGACTCTGGTCTACAAGATAGTCTACTAGACCTCACACTTTCACAAACACGTGTTCAGATGATCAAACATCAGTGATCAAGTCTTTTTGACAAACAGTCACTGATCGTTTATAGATATTTTTACATTGAGACACCAAACGCACAGACTAATATATACAGACGTTTCAGCAGCTAGCGCCGCTTACCGCCAACCAAAATTAAATCCTATATCAAGGTTGGCACGCTTGGTGATGGTCTGTGACGGTTTTTCTCCACAGACTATGGTTTTCGCCAAGACGTTCGGCTAATACAACCCTATTTGGCATTGAACGAAACAGTTAGAATTTTGTTCTATCATCCCATGTTTACACGTGGAAAACATACTTTCGCTGCTATTTTGGAGTTTGTAATCAATTATTTTATTTTTAATGCAGTTTCCAAGAAAAGGATTAGCAAAAGAAAAGGAATTACTTTTACAAGGTAGGTAATTTATTTTTATTTAAATAAAAAGATTATTTGTTATCCATCCCATAATTCATCCTATGCACGTGTTCATCGTGAGAAATTAGTGCAGTATTATCTGTGCCAACTAGCCTAAATTCTAAGAAGCAGTTGCATTATTAGTTAAAAATCCTTTATCCGCATTTATATAAAATATATAAAAATTTATATTTGGATAGCTTTTTCTAGAGCTAATTAAGATGATATTGAATGTGTATATATTTTACATGATTTTTACTAACTGACGTAATGTTGAAAATACCCCTCTCCTTTGAAATTAACGACTGAGTACGACACCTTTGATAGTGCATTTATGTAAATTTGTTATTTATTATAAAAATATTAGTGAATTTAAAATATATATATATATAAATTAACAGCATCCCAAAATAAAGTAGGATGTAAGCAATTTATCAATCAACACGCTAGTATACTTTTTAGGCTGAAAATATAATATAATATTTCAGTCCTGTGGGTATGTTAGATTGTAATTTTTGGTGTATAATGATTTGGAATGCGTCAATTTTTTATTTAGTTTATGATTACATGCATTAAATATATATCTATGTTTATTTATTTAAATTTACTTAAACTGATAAATATATTACAGATAAAAGTATTTTTAAATGCTGACCATGTTTATAGCTCAAAAAATTATAAAAGTACAGTTCCGCAATTTTTTAGGCCGCAATAACATAAAATCACCAATGGAGCCACAGTCTCCAAATCTATCAGTCGAGCTTACTTTACGTCATAGCTGCTATGGTTGACTACTCGAACACCGTCTAAGCAAAATCCCATGTTAAAGATCACAGAATACTATATTCAGAAGGTGCACTCCCATAGGACCCTATGGCAACATTTTTAACATGGGATGTCGCATAGACACTAGAGCTCGTGAGTTGGACCAACTGAACTATGATGCGTCTGCCAGATTTGGCGCGTTATCGCTCGCTTGGCGATTTTTTTTTAAACGGGAGGGGAACAAAATGTTGAGGACTGTACTTTTATAATTTTTGAAACTATAGAAAGGATCAGGATTTAAAAATACATTAATCTGTAACATAAATATTCATTAGTTTAAGAATATTTAAATAAACATAGTTATATATTTAATTCAAATAATTAAAAAATAGACACATTACATTATCTCACTATAAAACATAATGCACAAAAAATTACAAGCTAACATACTCAAAAGACTGAAATATTATATAATATTTTCAGTCTAAAAAGTATACTAGCGTGTTGATCGTTAATTACTTGGTCCTTAATTTATTCTGGTATACTGATAATAGACTTTTTTTTTTAAATATAAAAATATTCATATAGTAAATATCAAATTTACATAAATGCACTATCGAAGTTGTGGAATTCAATCATTAATTACCCGAGGGGGGGGGGATTTTTCACCATAAGGCACTTAATAAAAATTTTACATAAATATATACACATACTATATCACATTCAACTAAGAAAAAGCTATCCAAATATCAATTATTTCACATTTTATAAAAATACTGAAAATATTTTTTAACTAATTATACCACTACCTCTTAAAATTTAGTCTAATCCGGCAGTAATAACAACACAGCACTAATTTCGTATGATGAACACATGTATACTTATATGAACACGTGTATACTTATGAACACGTGTATACTTATAATGAACACGTATGTAGGATGGTGATAACTAAAATTATTTCAATTTTAATAAACATAAATTACATACCCTGTAACGCAACCAGTTTTCTTTTATCAATACATTTCTATGAAATGATCTAAACACTTAACAAATAATCCTTTTTCACGTTACTCAAACCACGCTAGTCTGTTGTTCTAAGTTTTCGCCGAGCGAAATAGGGTTATAACATTGAAAATCGTCTTGGACCCAAACCAGACCATCGCCAAGAGCGCGCCAACCCTCTGTTTGGTCTATCTCTAATGGCCGCCGCGAAAACGAAACTATCGAGAGTGACAGGTCTGTATAATAGTCTGTGTTAAAAATGTTACCATAGGTTCCTATGGGAGTGGACTTTCTGAACACAGTATTTTGTGATCAGCGTTTAAATGTTGGGTTTTTAGTTAACCATCACGCGCCTTGCTAAGTGTAAGCAGCTCGTGAAGCATGATAGAAAGGTCCATAATGAAGCCTGAGCCAACCGACGGGATTTGTATTTTATTTCTTTATAGATTTATTAAATAAAATTTGTGGTATATACATTTACATAAATTGGGGTTTCTTTTCGAGATTACCGTAAAAGTCGAAATTTTGCAACTTGACCATCTATACTTCGAAAACTAAACGATAGAAAGGTCCATAATGAAGCCTGAGCCTAATGAATGAATTATAATTCACTTTCAAAGCATGATAGAAAGGTCCATAATGAAGCCTGAGCCAACCGACGGGATTTGTATTTTATTTTTTTATAGATTTATTAAATAAAATTAGTGGTATATACATTTACATAATATGGGGTTTCTTTTCGAGATTACCGTAAAAGTCGAAATTTTGCAACTTGAACATCAATACTTCGAAAACTTAATGATGCATAGAAGTCAACAATATTTTATATTTGGATGTTTTGAAACATGTGCATTAAGATTATATAAAAAATTATAATTCACTTTTTTCCGACAACAGTTTTAAATTAAAAAAAATAATAATAAATATTAAAATGTAGAACTTTTTATTAAGATTTTTTATTTGGGTTATCCTACTATAGTATATGTAAAAGTAAAAGCGTTATTTATTATTATATATTTTAGTGAGATATAGCTAAAAATCTTTTGGGATATATTAACATGGAAAAATCCGAATTTCTGGTGTCTAATAAGACTGGTTTTCATCGCAAAAAGATGAAACATTTTTTTCTGAGTACTATTTAATGTAACAAATCCATTGGTGTACAAAAATATAATTTTCACCAGTTAGTTGGTTAATGTTAAATTAATTTGTTATGAATATATCGTTATGGGTCAATTTCCTTTGATTGAGAAATCAATTGTTTAGGGCGGTATATTTCTCCAAGTAAACCATCAAGCATTCTACCACGGGAACTTGACAAACGTCTGCGGAAAGGAATCTATACAAACATTATGGGACTTTGAAAATTTTCCTCTCATGCGTGTAGGAAAAATTAATTAAAGATCAGGGTGACTGAATTATGTTTTATAAATGTTGAATTTATACTGTTTTTTATTCAATAAGTACTTCGTGTTATTAAATAGTTCCTAATGTTAAATTGGAATTAATTTGTTGTATGTTGAATTATTAAGTAGCTGCCCTTTTATTTAAGTAAATGTAAAAAAAATACATATATTTCAATCATTTGGGTGGGTGGGGATGGGGCGGGGGTTCAAGTGTATGCTTAAAACATTACTTTTAGCAATTTAATTTAAAATATGCTCAGAACCCTATGTTTATTCTGTTTTCACATAAGTAGAATATGATAGATTCCGCATTTGACATGTTATGCATATGTGCAGCCCAAATTTTCTTTTTTTTTTTTTTATGAATTTTTTTACTAGCTGCGAAATTATAAACTTATAACGAGTATTATAACGAGAGTTTACTGAAGTATCGCTAGGAAATATATGAAGAGTTATATGTAAAAATTGGGGAAATTCGAAACTGGTTTGTTTATTGGAACTTGAAACTTCAATTAAATATTGTTAAAATTCCCTGTATAATTTTGAGTTTACCTGTCTGGTTCGATTCATATTTTAAGACGCGTAGCTATAGTGAACAGCGACCGGAGGCAAGGTGTTAAATTGGCGACCCCTCCCCCCCTCCTCAATACACTTGCATGTAGAAAATAATATCCCGTAATATAATAATAATAGTTTGTGTAATTTATAAAATTCAGATAAATACTATTTTGTCAACAATTTAATTCCGCAAGTGAAGAGAAATTTGGAAAAAAAAATTATAGTGAAGCAAAACACAAGATAAATCTATTTTAGTAATCTATAATCAAAACTAGACCCCCCCCCCCTTCCTAGTCACGATGGTTTTCGTACGCCTGTGATCCCCAGGGTCACTGACAAGGGGGGGAAGGTTGCGAAAGGATGCATGGCATAGGGACTTGGCCCATATAAATAGTGTATGAGAAAGTTAAATATAATATAAATATGATGTAGTGTGAGGGGGGGGGGGAGAAAAATTGTGGTCATTGCACTGGTAATCCCAAGTTTTGGCAATCTGAACTGTCCATCCGACAACATATACGGTTAACAATTTAGGTGCGATTATCCAACAACGAAGCAAAAGTAGAAAAGAAGCTAAAGAATAAAACCTGGGTTAATAACATGTATTAAAAAATTTAATTGTTTTGTTTCTTGATATTAGTAAAGATTTCATTTTTTAGCTATTTTTATAGAAAATAAATCTTAATTAATGGGCCGAGAAGCCAAAAGTTAGGGCTCTCGGAGCTGATGGCGTAGCCCCTCTTACTGACAACAGCGAGTTAGTTGGTCTGGAGCTATCCGTTTTGAAATTTGCCCATCCTACAGTGAGAGTCAACTGAATGGCCTGAGAATAAAACAAGGTAGAACCATAAGTCGACAAATATCACTTCTTTATTTATGGTGTTATTACACGGAGCAATCAATTCCTTCCAGCAATTTTTCAGCAACACCATACATTTCAATGGGAAGAAATCTTGCCGCCGAATTGCCGCAATTCGTTCGTACTCGGCAATAAAAATTGCTCAATTTCTGAGCGGCGACCCAATCAGAGGACGATAAAATTGGACGTCACTACGCTCCGCCTTTCCTCTTCTCATTTGCATTCAAGATGGCGATGGCGACTGTAATGCAAACACGTCGAAGCAGCTCAATTACGTTAGAATCTGGAGATGGAAAAAATAATAGAACTTCTACCAAATTACAGACACCTGTGGGATATAAAATATCCAAATTATACGAAAAAACACACTAAAGAATGCTTCCTGAAATCGGCGGCACTAAACAGGGAGGGCCTGTTAGAAAGGAGGGGCTTACAGTATCATTGCCGGGTGGAATTGCTAAAGTCTGAAGATGTAAAAATAATAATAGAACTTTTACCAAATTACAGACACCTGTGGCATATAAAAGATCCAAATTATACAAAAAACCCTACAAAATAATGCTTCTTGAAACTCGGCGGTATTAGAAAGGAGGGGCGTTTTAGAAAGGCGGGGCCTAAGGTATCATTGCCGGGAGGAATTTCTAAAGTCTGGAGATGGAAAAATAATAATAGAACTTTTAAAAATTACAGACACCTTTAGGATATAAAAGATTCAAATTATATGAAAAACACACCAAAGAATGCTTTCTGAAATGAAATCGGCGAGATTAGAGAGAAGAGACCTGTTAAAGAGGAGGAGCCTAAAGTATGATTGACGGGCGGAATTGCCGAAGTTCGGCAATAAAAATTGCCCGTATAATAACACCATTAAATTAGCAAATAACATGTTATAGAAAAAAAGTGGCAGCTGAAATGTTAATAATAATAAATAATAATAATAAAAATAAGTTTTTGTTGCATAAAAGAAAAATTGGATTTAAGGAGTAAATAAAATTAAATTTATAATGATAAAATGCACAATACTATCCATACGCCCTCCAAAATTCTATAGATTAGTTATTTTAAGAAAAGAAATATAAAATATTGAAGTTCGAGAAGAAACATTACAACATCAAAACAAGTTCATTCTCCCCTAAAATAATCGGAGAAGTTCATTTTCGCAAAGGGAAGGGGGAGCATAACATTGGATTTTGCAAAAAATATATATTACGCTACAATTTTGGTGGCAGAAATGTTCGAATTGTGTTTGCCAAATGTATATTGTATATCTAAAATAGCCTCTACTGCCTCAAATTGCAATTTGAGATTCCTCTATATCCCACTTGACAATCTTCCTAAAGTATTCATGGGAATATGAGAAATCATGCATACACCAATCAGGATAAGTTTATATACATTTTATAGCATTCTCCTGTACATGACCAACTGGTTAAAGACTTAAATACGTGTACTATAACAAAAAGAAAAAATCTGATGTGGGCAACACATGACTTTCCTTATATAATGCAATCAATTTACTACTTTTACAATAAAAAAATGGTTTTCTTATAGTAGATATTTATATTCTTTCCAAGATATTGAATTTTCGTCAATTAAGCGTCATTTTCATAGATATAGTGTCATTTTCATCTATTTGGCGAGATATTCGTTAATTTGGCAACATTTAAAAAAGTCGCCAAGTTGGCAACATTCCGCCAAATTCGGCGCCAAAATCTCGCCGAGCCTTTTTGGATGGAGAAATAATTTATTCTTATAGTAGATAAAAAACTATTGGCATTCAAATACAAAAATATTACTCAAAGTATCTTTTCTCATGAATGGAACGAGCTAGATCCACGAGAATGATGTCACCCAATTTATCGCATGATATTACATATGAAAAGTGAACATGTTTCTCAAAAGTTAATATATTTTTCTTAATTTATGGAATTTTTTGATAATTTTTTTTTTGAAAAATGTGCAATATCTCGAAAACGGTTTATGCTAGCGTTCTAAAATTTATGTCAATCGTTTTCTAATGTAAAATTACATATGAAATGACTATTTGCGTAACTTCATTAGAGGTTTTGATTTTTTTAAGGATTTTTTCAAAATTTCACACGAAAATTTAGGAGATTCTGGACATGCGATTGCTTATAAAAATAATAGGCTTCCAGTATTCACGGATTGTAATTTTTGTACCGAATTTCGTTCAAATCGGTCCATTCGTTCGCCAGTTATCGTCTCCACAGACTCACTGACACACACACACACACAGACATCACATCAAAAATGTTCGATTCATGATCAGGGATGCTTGAAACGTGCTCTCCCGTCGAAAACTCGAATTCGAATTTTCGACCCCGTCACAATAATTTCCTTATACATTATGTATATAAGGAAAGTAAAAAATGAAATTCCGATAACCACAACAAAGTCAGTTCAACAGAAAAATTAATAAAAAGTGACTTGACATCAAGAAAGCATAATACAATTATGTGGCTTGAAATCGCGAATTTTGTGAACAAAATTGTAAGAGTTTTAGTAGTATAAATATTGCTACAAAGAAAAAATCTCACGTGGGCAACACATGACTTTCCTTATATAATATAATGCAATGAATTTACTACTTTTACAGTTAAAAAAATCTGATGTGGGCAACACATGACTTTCCTTATATAATGTACTGAATTTACTACTTTTACAGTACAAAAAATAGGTTTTTCTTATAGTAGATATTTATATTCTTTCCAAGATATTGAATTTTCGAGTATTAGTCGTCATTTCCATTGATTTAGCGTCATTTTCATTCATTTGGAGAGATTTTCGTTAATTTGGCAACATTTCAAAAAGTCGCCAAGTTGGCGACATTCCGCCAAATTCGTCGCCAAAATCTCGCCAAGAATTATGGACGAAGAAATAAGTTATTCTTACAACAGACAAATGACTATTGGCGTTCAAATACAAACGTATTACTCAAAGTATCTTTTTTCATGAATGGAACGAGCTAGATCCACGAGAATGATGTCACCCAATTTATCGTATGGTATTACATATGAAAAGTGAACATGTTTCTCAATAGGAAATATTTTTTTTTATTTTATGACTTTTTGAAATTTATTATCTTTTTTTCTAATGAAAAATTACATAAGAAATGTCTATTTGCGTAACTTTTTTAGTGGTTTTGATTTTTTGACGATTTTTTCAAAATTTTATTCGAAAATTTAGGGGGGTTCTGAACATTCGATTACGCATAAAAACAATAGGCTTCCAGTGTTTACGGATTGTGATTTTTGTACCAAATTTGGTTCGAATCGGTCCATTCGTTCGTCAGTTATCGTCTCCACAGACTCACTGACACACACACACACACACATACTTTCACACACACACACACACACACACACACACACACACACATACACACACACAGACATCACTTCAAAAATGTTTGATTCGTGATCAGGGATGCTTGAAACGTGCTCTCCCGTCGATGCACGTTTCAAGCATCCCTGATCACGAATCAAACATTTTTGAAGTGATGTCTTTGTGTGTGTATGTGTGTGTGTGTGTGTGTGTGTGTGTGTGTGTGTGTGTGTGTGTGAAAGTATGTGTGTGTGTCAGTGAGTCTGTGGAGACGATAACTGACGAACGAATGAACCGATTCGAACCAAATTTGGTACAAAAATCACAATCCGTAAACACTGGAAGCCTATTGTTTTTATGCGTAATCAAATGTTCAGAACCCCCCTAAATTTTCGAATAAAATTTTGAAAAAATCGTCAAAAAATCAAAACCACTAATAAAGTTACGCAAATAGACATTTCTTATGTAATTTTTCATTAGAAAACGATTGACATAAATTTTAGAACGCTAACATGAACTGTTCTCTAGATATTGCACATTTTTCAAAAAATTATTAAAAAGTCATATAAAATGAAAAAAAAAATATTTCCTATTGAGAAACATGTTCACTTTTCATATGTAATACCATGAAATAAATTGGGTGACATCATTCTCGTGTATCTATCTCGTTCCATTCATGAGAAAAGATATTTTGAGTAATACTTTTGTATTTGAACGCCAATAGTCATTTATCTGCTGTAAGAACAACTTATTTCTTCGTCCATAACGCTTGGCGAGATTTGGCGACGAATTTGGCGGAATGTCGCCAACTTGGCGACTTTTTGAAATGTTGCCAAATTAACGAAAATCTCGCCAAATGGATAAAAATGACGCTAAATTAATGAAAATGATGGCTAATTGTCGAAAATTCAATATCTTGGAAAGAATATTAGTATCTACTATAAGAAAAATCTATTTTTTTACTGTAAAAGTAGTAAATTCATTACATTATATAAGGAAAGTCATGTGTTGCCCACATCAGATTTTTTTATTCCTTGTATTAGACACAAAAGTGATCGAGTGAGAAGGAAAATTGATATCCCTCTATTCAGGAGCAGTACAAAATTAATCGTAGTGCCTTGAAATTTACACAAACCAGGCAAAACTATTCCAATAATTTATAATTTACGAAAATATGGAATTTAACATTTCTGGGGATCCCGAAACCGAAATCTTCGAATTGTCTAATGAACGGGAAACTTCAAGACAGACTTGAAATTTGATGCGAAGGTGTAGATTATATGATAAAATCAACAGGTATATTACCGTTTTCACATATTTATTATTTTGAGGGGTTATCATGGTTATAAATGTGCTCATGGAACATAATATTACACATAGAAAATGGAGTAAATATAGTCAAATATTGCATATTTGACTATACTTACTACATATTTTTATTTTATATAATTTTTGTCATAAATTTTTTGATACACGTACAATATCACGACAACAGTTCATACTGGCTTTCTAGAATTAGTACAATGCATTTTCTAAGGAAAAATTACGTGGGTTTTTTTTTTTTTGTTCATTTGACATTGTTAAAAGTTACGTATTGTTAATGTTATTACTTTCCTTATATACATAATGTATAAGGAAAGTATTGCGATGGGGTAGAAAATTCGAATTCGAGTTTTCGACGGGAAAGCACATTTCAAGCATCCCTGATCACGAATCGAATATTTTTGAGGTGATGTCTCTGTGTGTGTGTGTGGGTGAAAGTGTGTGTGTGTGTGTGTGTGTCAGTGAGTCTGTGGAGACGATATCTCACGAAGAAATGGAGCGAGTCGATTGAAATTTGATACAAAATTCACAATCCGTGAATACTAGAAGAATATTGTTTTAAAACGTAGTCGAATGTACAGAACCTCCCTAAATTTTCGACTGGATTTTGAAAAAATCATCCAAAAATCAAAACCTTTAATAAAGTTACACAAATATACATTTCTTATATAACTTTTCTTTAAAAAACCATTGACATAAACTTTAGAACGCTAGCATAAACCGTTCTCGAAATATTGCGCATTTGTCAAATATATTTATCCCAAAATCCCATAAATGAAAAAAAAATATTAATTGTTAAGAAACATGTTCACTTTTCAGATGTAATATCATGAGATAAATTTGGTGACATCATTCTCGTGGATCTAACTGGTTCCATTCACGACAAAAGATACTTTGAGCAATATTTTTGTATTTGATTGCCAATAGTCATTTATCTGCTGTAAAAATAACTTATTTCTCCATCCATAACACATGGCGAGATTTTGGCGACGAATTTAGCGTAATGTCGTCAACTTGGCGACATTTTTAAATATTGTCAAATTAACGAAAATCTCGCCAAATGGTTAAAAATAACGCTAAATCAATGAAAGTGACGACTTATTGAAGAAAATTCAATATCTTTTAAAGAATATAAGTATCTACTATAAGAATAAAATTTTTTTAAACTGTAAAAATATTAAATGTATTGCATTATATAAGGAAAGTCATGTGCTGGCGACATCAGATTTTTTTATATAAATTAAATCCAGAAATTACAGTCATAAACCCTCAATTACGTTTAAAATCAATAGGTCTTCAGTATTTTGTGATTAGATCAATGGTACCAAAAAAATTCGAATCGTTCCATTCACTCGTGAGATATCGGATTCACAGACTCATTGATACACACACACATACATACACACATACGTACACATATACATACGTACACATATACACACATAAATACACAGACATTACCTCAAAAACGCTCAAATCGAGTTTAGGGATGTGTCGAAATATGCACTTCAGCTGAAAACTCGAATTCGAATTTTCGACCCCGTCACAAAACTTTCCCTATATATTATACTATATGTAGGAAAAGTAACTGTTTAGATATTTAGAAAGAAAATTACCATCAAATTATAAATGATACATTTCCTTTCACTATAATCGTTATTTGCTAAACGACCAAAATACTATTGGAATTCCATATCCTCCCAAAGTATTGAAATCCTCAAAAAAATTGTAAATCTTTAAAGCCATCCATTGCGCTTACTTTCTTATTACTTTCCTTATATGCAATAATGTATAAGGAAAGTATTGTGAAGAGGTCGAAAATTCGAATTCGAGCTTTCGACGGGAGAGCACGTTTTAAACATCCCTGATCACGAATCGAACATTTTTGAAGAAGTGATGCCTGTGTGTGGGTGTGAAAGTATGTATGTGTGTGTGTGTGTGTGTCAATGAGTCTGTGGAGACGATAACTGACGAACGAATGGACCGATTCGAACGAAATTTGGTACAAAAATTACAATCCATAAACACTAAAAGCCCATTGTTTTTATATGCAAGCCCATGTTCAGAATTCTCCCCCCCCCTAAATTTTCGAGTGAAATTTAGAAAAAATCGTCAAAAAATCAAAACCTCTAATAAAGTTACACAAATCGACATTTCTTATGTAATTTTTCAGTAGAAAACGATTGACATAAATTTTAGAACGCTAACATAAGCATTCTCGAGATATTGCACATTTTTGAAAAAAATTATCAAAAAATCATATAAAACAAAAAAAAATATTTTTGCTATTAAGAAACATGTTCACTTTTCATATGTGCGTTAAATTTGGTGATCTCGTGGATCTAGCTCGTTCCATTCGTGAGAAAAGATACTTTGAGTAATACTTTTGTATTTGAACGCCAATAATCATTTATCTGCTGTAAGGATAACTTATTTCACCATCCATAACACTTGGCGAGATTTTGGTGACGAATTTGGCAGAATGTCGCCAACTTGGCGACGTTTTTAAATGTCACTAATTTAACGAAAACTCGCTAAATGGATAAAAATGACGCTAAATCAATGAAAATGACGACTCATTGACGAAAATTCAATATCTTGGAAAGAATATAAATATCTACTATAAAAAGAATCTATTTTTTTTACTGTAAAAGTAGTAAATTCATTACATTATATAAGGAAAGTCATGGGTTTCCCACATCAGATTTTTTCTATTAAAAGCGAACATTTCTACCTAAAAATACGGTATGAACGTTGAAACCTTCTAGGTTTGGAGTATGGTATGTGACGCCATTGCGAGCCACAGGAAAAAATGATGCATACACAAGCCATCTCAAGTTGACCAGTCATATGCTGCCCACATAGTCAGTCTGATGTAGGGAGCATACGAATTTCCCAACATAGTCAAATTTTAATAGCACAAAATAACACATATAATTATATGAAATTAAACTGAACTTGCTGTTTTAGTTCAGTTTTCGTTTTCATTTAGCGACTGAATGTACTTTCAGAGGCTACGAAGAATCTAAAATATCTCAAAAACGGTTAGTCCTACAATTCTGGGGGTTAGTCTTATTATTTTCGTCGTCAAAAATAGAGTATAAAACAAGCATTTAATGGATACATTTGAGCAAACGTAGTTTTTTATTTTAGATTTTGGCAAATTACACAAATTTTACTAAGAAGTTTTAAATAATACTATTGTTTGCGCAATTTTGCTATATTGCTTGGAGTTTATTATACCGTCAATGAATACCAGGTAAAAATATTCCATAATACTACTATTAAACTCAATGACATTAAGAGCTTCTGCCTATAAATGTATGAATCTGCTTAATACATAATGTGCTGATATTGATATTTTTATTTTGACAATTACCAATTTAAAAAAATGAAATAGCTGTACATGATATGTTTACTGTTTTATATACTTTTATGTTTTGTGGTTACTGTGATTGGATATTATCTGTAGTTGCCACATAAATTATATACAGGGCGCCCTAAAAACATTGACCTCGGCTTTTATTCTTTAAATATTGATCTTAGACATATATAATAAACTACAAAGTTGCGTAAGGAAAGGTACAACATTTTATGAAATCGATTAAAATTTTCAAGGCAATTAAATTTTAAGATATACAAAATTTAAATTTTTTTGCGGTCCCCGTAGAAAAATATTTCCAAGGAGTAAAATGTGCCCCATACACTAATAAGGTAATGTACAAAATTTCAACATTTTACCATGAAATGTCCCAGAGATATGAAAAGACGTCCCAGAGATATGAAAAGACAAAAATGCTGACTTAAAGCACTTTTCGATTCATCGACATGAGTTCTCAGAGGGGGAAAAATTATGTCAGCAGATCGCGTTTCAGGGGTTACACACAAATTATAAAAGAAAACAATGATTACAAAAATAAATAATTATTTTGCTATTTATTGGTACAAAAGTATCTACACTGTGTAGAAATAATAACTTTACACAAAGGTTACAAAGCTTGTTCAAAATCTTTTCCATCCATGCCAAAGATCCATTAAAAATAAGAGGCAGATATTATTTGCCAGTGATGTATTTCTGCGTTGCGTTTTTCGCACTCTTGCTGTAAACATTTAAATTTCAATTTGTGATTAATCCTTCACCAACTTTGTTTAAACATATCTCTGGAACATTTATAATAAAACACTGAAATTTTGTACCATCACCCCATTAGTGTATGGGGCACATTTTACTCATTGGAAATGTTTTTGTACGGGGGGCCGTATAAAATTGTAAATTTTGTATTTCTTCAAATTTAATCCCCTGAAAATTTTTATCGATTTCATAAAATTCTGTACCTTTTTTGATGCAACTTTGTAATTTATTATATATATCTAAGATCAATATTTAAGGATTAAAAGCCGAGGTCAATGTTTTTGGGACATCTTGTATATATGCATATTATATTGGTAGTCTCGGTTTATTGATGGCTGATGACCATTTATCAAATTTAGCGTGAAATGTATTTCAGGCTTTCTAAAAATGCTGAAAGGGAAGAACTTTTCTTAAAATATAAGAAATCTAAGGATGGTTGTAGAAGAGATCTTGGGGAGTGTGTTTGATGTTTGCTAATCAACAAGCAGAAATGATCTTATCTATATCTATTACTGAAATTGAAAGAAATTGAAAAAATATTTTATTCTTGTTCGGACTTGAATTGATTGTGCTTACATACGTTGTTGACTTCGAAATTTATTTGTGCTTATATATACTTTGCTCAAGTTTTTCTTTTATTTGTGCTTACATGCGTTGCTCAAGCTTTCCTTTCATTTATGCTTATATGCGTTGCTCAAGAGTTTTTTATTTTGTGCTTATATACGTTGCTCAAGCATTTCATTTATTTGTGCTTATATACGTTGTTCAATCTTTCCTTTTATTTGTGCTTATATGCATTGCTCAAACTTTCCTTTTATTTATGCTTATAAGCGTTGCTCAAGATTTTCTTATTTTGTGCTTATATACGTTGCTCAAGCATTTCATTTATTTGTGCTTATATACGTTGTTCAAGCTTTCCTTTTATTTGTGCTTATATGCGTTGCTTAAGCTTTCCTTTTATTTATGCTTATATGTGTTGCTCAATATTTTCTTATTTTGTGCTTATATACGTTGCTCAAACATTTCATTTATTTGTGCTTATATACGTTGTTCAAGCTTTCCTTTTATTTGTGCTTATATGCGTTGCTCAAGCTTTCCCCATCCTTTGCACAAAGTGTCATTTACTTATTGATTTTGAGATGTGTCTGTCCTGAAAAAATCATATTTTTTAATACATTTATTTCGAATCATATATAAATCTAAATAGAAATTACTTATTTGGAGAGATACTATATATCTCGTCTTCCCTGACGCTTCGCCAATGAGTGCAACGACTACATCAATCGTCTCACGTAAAATCCATATATTCACAAAAGAAAAAAAAATACACATCTTCAGGATATCAATAATTTTATTTGTCCACGCATGCAGGTACAAAATGATACAGCATTCGCTTCACTAAGGCAGAGAAACACGTCACGTGGTACTCAGAAAAAAAATTCGGGGGCTAAATCCCTCGCTGAAAAGAAACGACACACAAAGGTAGACGATCATCAATAGTAATTAGTATGGCAAAAGATCATGTACAAATCATTTTGTTTTTCCCTCTTGCACTGAATGCATCCCGTGAATCGGGAGTGGAGCGCACCGGAATGGATTTGATGGCAAGATCATGGTATGAATGTAACCAGGGTCGTAGGTCGGAAAGTAAACGAATTATTGAGCTACTATATGCTATTTTCACTCTGTATGAAATATTTAAAAAAAATAGATGACAAAATGACTTTGTATCTGAAGGGCAATTATAATAAAAACAGTGGTACCCAGGAAAATATTTTTGAGTATATATCTGTTTATTGACAACAGCAATCTTCTTCGATTAATAATATTGACCAATATTTAACTACATTTAGATAATTTATTTACTACTGTATTAATGCCACTTCTGATTATTGTCTGTTACAATGAGCGAAAACGCTATCAACCATTCCTAGTATTTTTATCTTATGTGAAAAAGTCCGAATACAGTTTGTGATTTGAGATTTAGATGGGAAATATTTGATATTTCGTTTAATGGGTAATATTGTCATTTTATAAAGTCAAAAAGTTTAAAATGATAAAAGAATTGTCATATATATATATATATATATATATATATATATATATATATATATATATATATATATATATATATATATATATATATATATATATATATATATATATATATATATATATATATATATATATATATATATATATATATATATATATATATATATATATATAAATTACAAAAAACGGCCTTTTTGTATTTAATTTTCTTTAAGCAAATGCCGTTGTTTTCCAAACACTTTGAAGTATTGGCTGGCCTCCAAATATTTCATGTATTTAATATACAATAAAAAAATAGATGCCATATTTTATTTTGCAATGAGTCACGTGATCTCTTCATATAATATGGGTGCAAATATCATTTTAATTTTTATTTAAAGAACAACTTAAGATATTCTGATAAAATTTTTTCATATGCTTTACATAATAATTTGAATATTTCCTAAAATTTTCAAAGCAATTTGTGAATTTCAACTCCGCTTGAAAAATGTTTGAAAAATTAGGTCCCGTAGGATTCAATGTATTTCATTTCTTCAATTTGGATTCATTCCAAAACTAATTGGGTGATATTATTCTTTTGCATGCCCATATATCTCACAAATTATCTCAACAACATACTAAAATTTTATTTTGATAAAGTCATTTTTACGGTAGTTATCGTGCGAACGGACAGAGAGACAGACGGACAGAATGAATGAACAAAGTCATAAATACTTTACAACTATGTGTGAAAGTGTTGGAAATCGTAAAAATTGAATATACTTGTTTTTGTGCTATAAAATTATATTTAACTAGGAATGAATTGATACCATGAGTTATCAAGATCCTTCGTCGATATACCAAAACTGCACCTTTTCTCTGCAAGGAAGAAGATTTTCATAAAAATTTAAATGCGTAATAAATAACAACAATAAGTCTACTAACTTGAAACAGAAAACTACAATATTTCTAATTTTTTTCTTGCAAAAAATAGGAAAAATAAAATTTATTTTGCAGTGAAAATTATATGTTGAACACAGATATCTTTTCTTTTAATTTTTCCAAAAACAACAACCCTGGTAAAACTAAATATGAGTATATTTTTTTTTCATTTTCTGTTTTATGAAATCGTAAAAGATGATTTTCTAGATGATAGTTGCTTGAGCAGTGGTCTGCGCTGTGTTTAAGTTTCCTGCTTTCAGACTCTGTTGTCGTTCTTCCATGTCCGGGAGGATTCAATTTAGCATCAGGAGTTTTTGTCTGCAAAATTCCGGATTTCTCGACAATTGAGTCATAATGACTTTATTATAATAATAAATAAAATTCCTGCTTGTAAGAATATAGTTTTCTATTAATACTTCGGAGAAAGCAGGCACAGGACAATCAAGTGAATATAATTGTTTCGAGGACGTTTTCAGCACTCTTTCTCAGGTCAAAAACAGTATGCCCTTTTAACAACCGATGAGAACGAACTTCAACATGGCAGGAGAAGATAAATTCGAACAATAACTTAGATACTATGTAATAAAGCAAGAACTTAGATAATAAGCAATAGAAAAAGAACTTAGATAGTAAGCAATAGAGTAAGAACTCAGATAACAAGTAATAGAGCAACAACTTAGATAACAGTCAATAGAACAAGAACTTAGATAATAATTAATAGAGCAAAAGTTTAGATAACTATCAATAGAGAAAAAACTTAGATAATAATCAATAGCACAAGAACTTAGCTAATAAGCAATATACCGATAAGAACCAACTTCAACATGGCAGGCGAAGATAAATTCGAATAAGAACTTAGATACTATGTAATAAAGCAAGAACTCAGATAATAAATAATAGAGCAAGAACTTAGATAATAAGCAATAGAGTACGAACTTAGATAGCAATAGAACAAGAACTTAAATAGCAATAGAGCAAGAACTTAGATAATAAGAAATAGAGCAGGAACTTAGATAATTAACAATAGAACAAAAACTTAGATAATAAACAATAGCACAAGAACTTAGCTAATAAGCAATAGACCAAGAACTTAGATGACAAAAATACAGCAAAAACTTAGATAATTGGCAATAGAGCACGAACTTAGATAGTAAGTAATAGAGCACGAACTTAGATAGTAAGCAATGGGGCACGAATTTAGTTAGTAAACAATAAAACACGAACTTAGACAGTAAGCAATAGAGCACGAACTTAGATAGAAAGCAATAGAGCATGAACTTAGATAGTAAGCAATAGAGCACTAACTTAGATAGTAAGCAATAGAGCATGAACTTAGATAGTAAGCAATGGGGCACGAATTTAGATAGTACACAATAAAACACGAACTTAGATAGTAAGCAATAGAGCACGAATTTATATAATAAGCAATAAAGGAAGAACTTAGATAATAAGCATTAGAGCAAAAACTTAGATAATAAGCAATAGAGCAAGAACTTAGATAATAAACAGTAGCGCAAGATTTTAGCTAATAAGCAATAGACCAAGAAATTATATAACAGAAATAGAGCAAGAACTTAGGTAAAAAACAATATAAGAATTTAGGTAATAAGCAATAGAGCAAGAACTTAGATAATAAACAATAGAGTAAGAACACTCAAAGTGAAAATTCGCTAGCGTGTGCTAACAGTCATTGAAACCGAAATCCAACCATAAATATATGAGCACAGGCCAATAAAGGGTCCCCCTGCTCTCACACTCGAAGACGAGGGATGTTCGGCTGAAAGACAGTTTGGAATTATAATGGCTGACACCAATGATTTTTATATCTGGGTGTTATTGTTCTGTTCGAATTCCTCTTTACCAGCCAAGTCGCAGTTAGTTCCTAGCGGTTGTTAAGAGCGAACACTATTTTTCGCATTAAGAAGAAGGCTCAAACGTCCTCAAATCACTTGTGGTCACCTAATAGTCCCATGTCTGCTTTATTCAGAGAAGTATTAGAAAACGAAATTGATCTATTTTTCTATTTCTTACTTCCATGTGTTTAACTCATCTTTAACTAGTAGAAGGCTGATTTTAAATTCTTAAAATGACACTAAAATATTATGGGTATATGATATTCGTACATGAATTTACTAATAATCTTTTATATATTATGAATAGGATGGAAGTTGAGTTTTGAAAAACACAAAAACGTGATTTTGAAATAACACTAAATTATGGCTATGCATTTATACAGCTCAAAATGATAATACATATAATCAAAATAACTTAATATTATGAATAATAGCAAAAACATTAAGAAAAAGTGAGATATACAGCACCTTGAGTTTCCAGACATTTGCTAACTTCGCTGATTTAGGGCTATATTGGGATATTAAACATTCCAAAAAATGGCCAAATCTAGCCATAAAATAACTAATTTGGCAACCCTGCCCGAAATCCATTCCCCTCCGTTTCGCCAAAATTACAAAATGGCACACGAGTCAAAGTGGTAAATTGAAAAGCAAAATAAAGCAAAAAAATATAAACCTAATAGGCACACATATATAACAGAAATCCATAGAGTTATCTATGAATAGTATGATATAGACTTCAGCCCGTGGAATAATTTGGATGTTGTTGTTATTTAAATCCCTTATTATTGATTACTGATAACACTTTTGGGCCGGTAATAGAATGTACAATTTGTAATTTTCAGAGTACCTAACAAGTTCCTTTTATCTACGAAATGTGTCGAATATATGAAAACATGAAATTATTTTAGCAGAGTTAAGAACCAAAAATTTTAAAATAATTTTTTATTTATATCTTTGCTTTTTCAAGATGTGAATATGGGGATAAGTTTTGAAATAAAAATTAAAACTGGAAACCAAATGGGGTAACAGGTTTATTCACATGATATGGAGTCAAAATAGAATGATTATTTTGAGTAGTTATTAATAATTCTTGAATAAATTTTTCTGATTATTGTATATTATGCTTATACTTTTATTTGCAAAAGTAGGGGGAAATGTAAAAAAGTATTACTGGGCACTAAAACCGTAGTGAATGAAAAATCTTTGTAGTATTTAATTTTGCACAACCTTCCTCCAGATTGGAAATGCAATTTCAAATTGGTCATTCAGCCAAGAACAATTTATTGTCCAAACCTAGCACTGCTCTGCGTTAACTGAACTTGCACTTTAACATTTGAAGATTAATCGTCTAATTACTATTTGCGGATAGCCCAGCAAGAATTTTTGAAATCCCACTTTTGCACATTACTTTAAAAACTACGCTCAAAATTCAATGTTAGATAAAATTCCTTGATGGTAACAATAAAATAAAATATGAGCATATGAAAAAAAAAATTCAGGTAAATTTTTAAAACATTTTAAGGGGGCGCACAAAATTACTTACGAATCCACAGATTGAAGACCCCTGACTTAGAAAATACGGTTTCAAATATTTGAGTTATACATTTACAATTTATGACACTGTTGGCTTCAAAGAATTGTATATCTGACTTTTTTCTAAAAAGTACACATTACGTGTATGTATCGTGGGCATGCAAATGAAAAAGCATTAAACCTAAAACGATACCTTTGAGATCAATGGATTTTATACCAATGTTTCTCAGAAGTCTGATTCTGCTTCAAAAACTTTTCTTTCTTGTATTTAAAAATACATGTGTTTACATTTTAACAATCTGTTTCTTTTATACTGTTATTTTCAACTAGCTAGGACAAAATTTTGAATAACCACGTTAATAGTCGTGATCTGCAATATATATTTTTTATTGTGAAGGAAATATTAATAGCTAGATACACAGATTTGAGTATTTTTCTGTAGACGAAATACAAAATTGGACTTACTACTAACTCATCTTTTGCATTTTTGAACTTAGTGCCTTTTCTTTCTATGCCTACGATATATATATATGTATATATATATATATATATATATATATATATATATATATATATGTAACAATATGTTACGGTCAATACGATTATTCGGTTATTATTAATAATAAACGGCTGTTACTAATACTAACCAAATAAACCGATTAAAGTGAATAATTTATGAGAGTTTATTACATGAACCGGTTGTTATTAATAATTGCCAATGAAGTTTTGTGAATGTAATAATTTTCAACTCGTTTAGCTTGAGATTTCCATTTATTGTATTTGTAATGCAATTTGTTTGCAATTTTTTGTCGCCTTAATGTGTTTGTGTAAAATGTAATTTTTTGTTGTAATAAATAATGAATGTGTCATAAATAATACTAATCATTATTATAAAACAATTTTACATTGACCAAATTTCATTGCTAACTAAACTGTTAATGTATGTAACATCGTACCCTTTCTATCGTATGACATAAAAATTACATTAGAGTTGGGGTTTCAAAAAATTATACTTAATTAATAACAATGACCAAAATTCATTGATAATTATTAATATTTACCGGTAAATGTGATTAATATGCAATATTTATCACATTTACTAAAACACGTGGTTATTATTAATAATAACCGGTTATTATTGATACTAACCGAATTTTTTACTTTAACCGTAACATATATATATATATATATATATAATCATATCACTATTGCCAGATGTATAACAAAGGTATTAATTTGGATTATAAACTTTCAGAAAAACAGTTATGAAGCAAATATATATATAGCAAATGGCTTTTCAAGACAAACTTTTGCAGAACTCTTTTTTTTAAAGCAGAATTCTTCCTTTTTTTATAGATTTTTCTGATATAATGTTTTGTCTGAATGTGTAGATGCATACTTATCTTTCAAATTGTTCATATTGAAAATTATATGGAAGTTATTGAAAAATATGCAGCAAAATTGGAATATATATACACACATACACATAGATATATTTAAATATATATATATATGTGTATGTGTGTGTGTGTGTGTGTGTGTGTGCTTGTGTTTTGTATTTACTCAAGATTAATACTTCTACATACTGACACCTTGCACATTTGCACAATAAATTTGCAACTTGTTAACATTGTATCATTGTCCTGTCCTTCCTCTCAACTTTGTGTGAATTATGCATAAAGATTCATTTCTAAATAGTGAAAAGTTGCACGTAATTTACGCGTACAGAGAACTTCCTTAAAAGAAGGTATAAACATGAAAATATTTCAGATTTTCAACACATTTGAAGTGAACATGAAAGTCACTCCAGTGAGGTTAGAAACACGTGGATAAAATATAATGTATGTTAAAATAAATGGAACACACAGGTTGATGCAAATTAAGAAGTTTCATTAAAAAGTGCAAGTAGTTAGATTGGTGTTTTGATGCAAAGACATTTAGCAGACAAATTGAATTTCCAGAATGATGATTACAAATGCATGGGATCCTCTCTGGAAAATTTGTTTAATATTTATCTTTTATAATATTACAAATTGTTAATTTTCTATTGTTTATTTCACGTGTAAAATTCTTCGGCTAATTTGATGTTGCTTAATATAATAAACGTTATTACAATAAGCATTACATCATTATTTCTTTAATAAAGGTACAAAACCAGCACCGTAATCTGCAATGATAATGTTATCAGGTTTGAGGGAGTAAGATACGTGAGAAATATTATTGAGAATTTCTCCTTTTTTGAGTAGCAGCTTGGGTTCTTATCTTGCAATATTTTTCAACATTACGTTATTGCAATCACATATGAGGTTTTTCAATACTAGTAAAATGGTTGCCATTACTTTCTACGCAAATTTTATAGTAAAAGGATTATTTCATAACAATAAAAAAGGAAATTTAATTATGAAAATAGTTATTTATAGTGGTTTTGCCTATGAGCCTAAAAATCACCAATTGGGGAGTGAAAGAGGGGACAATCGCCTCCTCCTGGACGTTCAAGATCACAAAGGTGGGCTTTAGGCTAGTCGATGTTGGGCATTTTATTCTTGAGTTCACCCAACTGACGTCAGTGATGTGCCCCCTCCTAGGAAAATTTCTATGGGCTCCTATCGCCCAATATGATGGGTAACATCCTAGACACGTCTTAGTGCTTGGACACTAAACATATTTATGATATTTCTTTGCTTTTTTTTTCTCCCCTGCAAATTCTATTACGTTTCCACCAAGCTGCATATTTCATAACTCTTAAAAATATGCAAGATTTGTTTATGTAAATGTTTTTGTACCAAAACACGTATTTTTTCATACATATATACATTGTCAATCTTTACACCAATCATCATTCGGTCTATGTTACATTTATTCCATAACTGTTTTGCAAGCATGAATTGCAACAGAAGATGATCACAGTGATGGGCTTACTTATGAGTTATCTAAACGGTCATTTAGGACTCTGGCAGCCGAAAAGAATCCTTACATCATTTATTGTGCAACAGGGGGTTTCTGATTTTCTGCCATGTAAATATGTCATTAGCCACAATTTACGATAAGGGGGAAACTAAAGAAACTTCACTATGTAATTGCAAACTTCACATCCATTGTGCAATTTCAAGCTTATTTAGCGTTTAAGTGCTTATTTATGGCATTCTGTTTGTGGTAATAAAACACGTGTAAAATATTTTTGATAATTTCTCCTTATTTGAGTGGAATTTTGAATATAATTATTGTCTTGCTAAAATGTTTCTCATATTTGATTCCAAACATTTTTCTTAATTACCGGCATTTCTTTGCCTAATTTTTACATCTAGTACATAATCACACAGCCTTATTTTTGGAGATAAGGTTGTAACTAGAGCTACGTTTGAGATCAATTTTGATAGACCGAGTCAGAACTCTTTATACCAAATTTGAGTATTTGTCAGAAACAGAACTCTTCATGCTAAATTAGAGTGTTTGTCCGAGTCAGAGTTCTTCATGCTAAATTTGAGTGTTTTTCAGAGTTAGAACTCTTCATGCTAAATTTGAGTGTTTGTCCGAGTCAGAGTTCTTCATGCTAAATTTGAGTGTTTTTCAGTTAGAATTCTTCATGCTAAATTAGAGTGTTTGTCCGAGTCAGAGTTCTTCATGCTAAATTTGAGTGTTTTTCAGTTAGAACTCTTCATGCTAAATTAGAGTGTTTGTCCGAGTCAGAGTTCTTCATGCTAAATTTGAGTGTTTTTTAGTTAGAACTTTTCATGCTAAATTAGAGTGTTTGTCCGAGTCAGAGTTCTTCATGCTAAATTTGAGTGTTTTTCAGTTAGAACTCTTCATGCTAAATTAGAGTGTTTATCCAAGTCACAACTCTTCATGTTACATTAGAGTAGAACTCTTCATGCAAATTAGAGTGTTTTCCAGAGTCAAAACTCTTCATGGTAAATTATAGTGTTTGGTCGAGTTATAGAACTCTTCATGCTAATTTAGAGACCGAGAGTTAGAACTCCGAAAAGACTTCAGAAACTTTTAGTAATAATTTTCGTAAATACAATAAAATGTGATTATCTTTGATTTAAGTTTTTATAAACAATTTTTTTATATTTAAATAAATTATAAAATATGACCTTCTTAAATAGAAATAATAGGAATTAATTTATAATCTTTGTTATCTCAGAGCTTGCATTACCTACCATAAGGGCTGAATTTTTCTGTTTAGGATGAGCCTGTGTCTCAAATCAATATTATTCAATTAATTTAAATTACAGGTGTTAGGTAATAGTGATCACTTTTATGAGCAGTTTGAAGGTCATAAAAATTTTAAACACCCCCTGCTGTTAAGTAAGGTACACAGAGTTCACCACGACATGACTTTATAAGCTCAAACTGTAAATCCACCACTGGAGAATAACATAAGTTGATAAAATCATTACAAGATACAACTATCGAGATTAAGTTGAGCTGCTGTAAATATGAAGCATCTTTGTGAATAATAAAAAATAATGATATACATTGCATCCAGTTCATCTTCAAATACTTAAATAAATAACATTTTTACAGAAAATCACGACACAAAACATTTGAAATAGGCAGTAAACATAACTGTTTCAAAACATCAACTAGAAATGGATAATTTTATGTACATTATTGACATTTTTCTTGGATAAGAGTTATCAATACTCAATAATTTGAAAAGTATGAGCAATTTTCGAGTGAATATGTACAATCGTTGCAGACAGAAAACTTTAACAGTTACGTGAGAAACCTTCAATTTAGAAAAGACACTGAATGTTGTATTGTCATACGAGTACAAAACCAACACAACTCCAAGAGTTTAATTAATCTTGCTTTTACGACCAATAATATCGCATTTCTTTGATCCCTGCTGTAGAAATATATTACCTGCAATGTCCTATCTATCAGTCTTATAAATTTTTGTTGTTTACATACAGTCCGTGAATTAAAAAATCATTTCAAAACTGATTGTTGCAGATCATATCAGTTTTCTCTCCAATACTGGATGAAAGGTTATCGTCTAAAATACTAAGTTATATCTATATAGTTATGTTACAACTACATTACAAAATGAAATGAGTAAATACGTTATATTGTAACAATAATATAGAAATATATGTGCTATATATGTCAGCAGATATGCATATAATAATACATAAAAGTATCGAAATTTACTCTATAACAAATAATAAAATGGAAAATATTTAAAAATATATTTAAAGTTTTCTTATAATTGCATTTGAGATGAGTCGTTCACTCATGAACGAGATATAAAGAATGAATCACTAAAATGAGTGCACTCTGACCCGGTCGTAGCACCATCATCGTTCCATAACATGGTATAGCCCCTTTGGGCCTACATCGATCATTTTGAGACAGAATCTATCGTATTTCAATTGGTCAGAAAATGGAATTGTAGTGAACTAGAAAAAGCCCGTTTGATTCCACGGTCAAAATGGGATAACACGGTATTTAACAACTGAGCCAAAAGAAGTCTCTGGGTCCGAAGCATTAATACTGGTTTATAAGCAATATATGTGCTACTTAAAACGTTTATATACCGTTCTATTTAATTCGGTCTTTATGACCAAGCTCCATCAACTAGAGAAATATTTGATCACAAACCAGCATGATTTAATTCCTCTCTAAAATTCAAGTTATTTCAAATTCTTATTAAAAGTTTTTAACAGTATGCAGTTTACAGTTTTTCCTTGAAGAAAAACAACTGTAACTGTTTCATTTGCTATAAGTTGCTGATTCTGTGGACGTGAAAAGAACAGGAAAAGAACAGGAGGATTCCCACTTTCCTTTATCGTAAAGGAAAGTGGGAATCAACCATGTTTGTCAGTACATAAGTTGAAAACGAAAAAAACAGCAGTTATACTAATTTTTTAAGATTTACATTAGAATATGCGGTTGAATACTGCATTTAAAATTTACTAAAATATTTCAAAACTTGTTGAGCATATTTTTCTACGTAAACATTTGAGCATCAAATCAGGGTGTAAAATATTGCAATATAACACTCTAAGCACCAAATAAATAAATAAAACTCAAAAATGTTTTCATCCCATTAGGTATTTAAAAATTTGCCTGTTTCGAGCTGACCAATACTGGCGCTTCTTTTTTTTTTTTTTTTTCATATCAGCTTCGAAGATTTTCACCTAGCCTCTCTTCAGTTCTTTTGTAACTCCATGGTTTTTATTCCATTTTCAGTGTCAGTTTTAACTGAACATGCAATTTACAGTTGATTTGGTTTTGCACTCGCATGCTGAAATATCCATCGAGCATCAAATATTAACATTTCAGTAAATAACAGTCATAGACATCAGATACTTTGAGATCGTTAATTTTTTGTCGAGAAAATCCACGGTTCTACACTCTTACTCTATAATAATATATAAGGAGAGGGAATTCAACTTCATGAGAGGAATAAAAACGCAGCACCATTAAGACATAAAAATTAAATTGCACTCTCTCTCTCTTCATAATTCTAACTACGACGTCGACAGACCCCGTCATCTCGAACAGGACACGGAAAAGTCCAATGAAATAAACGATTGCTCCGTGTCGTGCCAAGAACATTTATGACGTCATCTAGGTATAAAATGCTTATTCTATTACTTTGATAACTTCAAAGTCCGCAGGGCTTTAATATTTTTGCCTCTATGCCCAGTCGCGAGTCCTACTAAAAGAGGGGATTCTCCTTTGCCCCTCCCACAAAATTGAGCAGGGTTGGAATTGACCAGAAGGGGGAAAAGCTCGTTTGTGTGCATTGTTAAATTTTCACAGATAACTTGCAATTAGCGATCGTTAGTTATTTTCCTGGAACTATGAAATACAGACACTTTCTTTGATACAGACGCTCAAAATCATATTTAAAAAATATTACTGTTATATAAAAGTGGTACTCAACTTTCCAGTATAGACATCTACTAATTGTTAACAAATTAATTTGAAGATCAACTTGTTAATTTCTGCTTGCACAAAAAAATATCCTAGACACTATTTTTGATACAACGGCTGAAAATCATAATATTTAAAATAAAATTACTGTTATAAAAAAGCGGTAATCAACTTTTCCAATATAGACATCTACTAATTCTTAACAAATTAATTTGAAGATCAACTTGTTAATTTTTGCTTTCACAAAAAAATACCATGTTGTTGACATAAAATATCCTACTAGCTACTTAGACTAGCTGTTATTGACACAAAATATTCTACGGTCTACCACTACGCTGTTCAAATTTTTAAATTCTCAAAATCAATGTCTAAATGAATCTATACTAAGTTTGCGAAGGGACTCAAACCAACATAAGTACATCGGAATATTTTATGTTTAATAAAATATCTTTCAATTTCAATACCTACTGTGAAAAGTCGATCAAAATATAAGTACATTATATTTCATTCTTTCTCTAAATGAGAGTTCTAAAAAATTTAAATTTCATTAAAAACTGACATGAAAAATTTCCTACATTTTATTTCAAAGGACTAACTTCAATCGATGCGTAAATCGACCGATTGATGGGTTGAGCACAACTGGTTTATGATTTCATTCCTGAATTTTAATTCTAATATCAATATACGAGGTGCATGCGAAATGTAAGGCCCTGTTTGAAATCGCGGTTGATATGGGGTCGCGAAGTGAAGCGAATTAAAGTTTCTGATGGGCTAATTGTTCGCCATTTTGTCGCTTTTGTGTTGTTATTTGTTGTAGTCTGAGTGTTTTAGGAGATCTACAATATAGCATTCCGCAAACTGCGAGGTTCGTATTATAATACTAAGCAAAATCACCATAGTGTTGCAGAAGTGTTGAATGATATCCACTGGGATTGTGTTTGTGCACGACTACGCGCGACTTCACACCGCGACTCGAATTCTTCAGCTGATTTGAAAGGTGGACAGGGAATTTTGCCTATAGCCTGGAACTCGTATCAAGCGACTACCCCTTATTACTGCATCTAAAGCAGTGTAACGTTTTCAAAATGTTGGTAAACTACCTACATCACTATCGAAGAGGCTAAAGTCATTGATGGCAGACATCTACGACACTATAGGGAAACTGGTGTTATGACACAAATTGTGCGGAAGTGTCAATCCCCTATGTTTCACAGCTTCTTTTTTATTGATGGCCGAACCTTACTTTCCTGATTGGCCTCGTATATTTTAGCGTGAAATGGGCATATCTCTATATCCGCTGACTAGCACCCCTTTTGCTATGTCTCGCGTTTTTTCGCCACACCCGAGTTCGGCGTGTTCAAATTCGCGATACTCTTGAATATAGACGTGTGCGGATTGAAAATTGCGATTGTGGGGAGAAAGCAGACGACTTGGTAACATGTTCTCTAACATAATATTCAGTTCATCTGCCATAACTGTTTTTTTTATGTTTGTTCCATTTATTTACCAGAAAAATTTGAATAATTGTATAGTTAAGTATGATTGTAACTGAATATGTTGTCAAATGTGATTAGGTATCAATTCTTGCATTTCAACGTGGACTTATTTAATGTTTGTATAAGTAGAAAATAATTAATGTAAGTAAATGCAATTAAGTACACTTGTGCTAAATTCAGTGGTTCATCCAATTCATTATTATGAATGATATAAATTTACAGTTTAAACTGGGATGTCACTATTTATATATATAGTGGAATAGTGGACTTGGTTTGACTGCTTTGGTGATTTTAATATTTCATGATTACTTGAAATTGGTTATTATTTTTATATTTTTCTAATATATATATATATATATATATATATATATATATATATATATATATATATGACACCACAGAAACTGCATTTTGATCGTAGAGTATGAGTGCTCTAAATGGAAAAAAATTGAGCACCTTGATTGTTTATAGCACCTATAAGAATATAGAGCTGTTTCTGATACAGAAATACGAGTACATCTCTTTAATCCGCATCAAGTTTATTCGGATTGTATTAACTAAAATTGCTGGTTTATCGTTTTCTTGTTATAACTAAAATATCCACGAGGTAACATTACTTATATACGTTGTGTTTAAATAATGTAAAAATAATAAATCGCCATACCACAAACGAGTGTTTCATCATACACTTGTGATTGATTTTATCTTGTAAATGGTAAGACATTTTTAAACGACATTTGAAAACGGATAAAAAAACTCGAATTTTTGCTTACGGTTAATTATAATTTTAGAAGGTGACTCTGCGGCTTAGCGGCGCCGGTAAAATGAATCTCTGCTGACAAATGTGAACATTTGTTGCTGTCAATAACGTGTGAGTGTCAAAAGCCCAGACCGTCCGACTCGTCCTTAGACGTGAGAAGTGTAAATATTTTTTTTTAATTTACTGTCATAACTTCTAAATATAAATGACATACCAATGGTTAAATTGTTGTTGAGTTGTATTAAATTTCTGCATGTAAATAAAAACATTTCGCAATTAATACTTTCAAATATTTCATTCAAAATTATTTATATGCATTTCAAAATTCTAAACGTGAAATAAGTATTTTAAATTTTCAATCTTTGAATATTTAACTATTCAAATATTTATAATCTAAATTTTTACGCAAAGAATTTTTTTTTCTCGATTTAAATATTGAAGTATTTAAATGCATTTAAAAAGCGTCCAAGTAACATAAACTATTTTAGACATGTAAAATAAGAACAAAAATGTAGATAAAATTTTGATTTCAAATAGTCATTTCTTAAAATTATTTCATATTTTTAGATTTATATGTGTAAATAGAAATATTTCGCCCTTAAAGCGTTCAAATATTTCAATGAAAAATATGTACATAATTTATTTCAAATTCTAAACGTGAATTAAGTATTTTAAACTTTAAATCTTTTGAATAATTTATTTTTTAAATATTTTTATCCGGAATTTTATACCATAGATATATCAATATTAAATTTAAATATAAAGTAAATTTAAGTATGTATTATTAATTTATTGTAAAATTGATTAAATATTATAAAATACTTTAAATATGCAAATCATGAACAAAAGCATACACACATTTTCAGTTTTAAATAGTTATTTTACAAACTTTATTTAGATTTTCAGATTTATATATGAAAATTTTCTTTCATCATTGCACTCTAAATGTGAATAAATTATTTTAAAATCTAAATATTTCAATATTTAACTCTTCATATAGTTATTTCTTTAATTCAAAACGCAAACAAATATATTTTAAATTCATTTTTAAAAATGATTTGAGTAATGGGAAACTCTTAAATGTACAACGTATAAGCAAAAAAAATTGAAAATTTGTCATTTTAAATATTGAAAAATTTTCATTTTAAATATTGAAAATTTTTCATTTTAAATATCGAAAAATATTAATTTTAAATATTGAGAAATTTTCCTTTTAAATATTTAAAATTTTTGAATGGTACTTTGGCATCAAATTGGCAATAATATTAGAATAAGGATTGGAATAATAAGGATCAATCCTGCGACTGCAGCTGTTCACTCTGTCGTTTCCGGTTACCGAGCCACTTTCATGAGTTAATGAATCTTTTTTTCTTTCTCTTTTTTGTCCCCTTCATATTGAAGTATTATTTCAATTTTGAATTTTCGTATTTTTCGCATTATGCAGATGTTTAATTGTCCAGACCACCTTCCATCCCTTTTGTTCCGGATAAACGAGATTCTCATCTGAATTTAAAACAATAAGTGGATTGTAATTTACTTCTCTACAGAATATTCCGAGGATTTTCTCCCCTCTGGTATCCAATGTGGGCGGTACAAGAGGACGTCTTTCTAGATCCTCTATTTTCACTTTTCTAATTGGCATAGACATTGAAAGCAATTTTAAAAAGAAAAGAAAATTTTTAAAATCCGAAAATGCACTTTGCGATGTTTCTGGTTCAGAGTTATGTACAATTGCTGATCTACTGGTTTGATACACTGTGGCTCTAATTGAAATATTTTACGTGGAGACATCCCCTAGGAGAGCCGGTAGTAGTAAGGTACCCAATGCCCTGAAAAGGGATCATAGATCAATTTTCGGCGAGATTTTATTAATGGAAGAAATTACCGATATTTATGTACTATCGATATTTCGTATTTATCGAATTGATGTTTTCACTAATTTTAATATGGAAATAATACTTTAAACTTGGAAAAAAGTATTTTTTAAGGGTTTTTTTCCTATATACATTTTTAATATGATATCGAAAAATCGAATTTTACTATAATATTGAAAAATTATTTAATAGAAATTTTAGAAATTACAGATATTTATGTACAATCGGTATTTCGTATGTTGTTGAAAACTTTGATATATTTCCATTAATTTTAATGATTGGGGGGAGTAATACTTTGAACTTGGAAAATAAAGTCATTTTTAGAGGGTTTTTTCTTTTCAATACACATTTTTAACATGATATTGAAAAATTATATTTCAATTTATTATTGAAAAATTATGTAATTATTTTTTAATATAAGAAAATCATTTTCTTATATTTATTTGAATAAAATGATAAGAATATAAAATCAAAAGAATTATCAAAATATTCCAATTAGAACGAGTCGTACAAAAAAATTGGCGATTGTGCATGTATTTGGCAATACATGCACAAATCAAATAAGCTTTCACACTTTGAGATTATAATTCTCAAAACTAATTTTCAACTTCGCCCTCATTGTAACGGCAGAACTAATGAAATGACAATATTAAAAGTTTACATGCTATTGGTCAATGTTATTGGCATATATACATATTCCACCTACACTTACGTTACCGTTCGTCAAAAAAAATTTTATTCAAAAAAAATTCTACATTTTTTTTTATATTTTTAGCATTTAATCACAAAACTATCTAAAAATATTCTTTTTCTCTAAACTTCAATATAACTTTAGATAAAAGTTGAAGCATAATCTCTTAAGAGATTTCGCTAATATTGGCTAATATTAACTGTTTTTATCTACTTTCGTTATATACGGCTCGATATTGAAATCGTAGCAGTTTCAAGCAACTTTTTTAATTATTTAATCTATTATTCTATGTTTTCTATCGTGTTTGTACCGAATATGATAGCATTTTATCCACTTACTCTCCCAGCAGATGGCTGGCTGTAAATAGAAAAATTTGAATTATGACCCATTGTATGTCTTAGACATACTCTACATTTTACATCAAGCATATCCCCTTGTAAATCGCTTTGAAAAGTTTTCATGACGTTATACTATTATAGTACTGGAAAAAATGACTTGATCAATTGGAAAAGAATACATATATTTTAATTTAAGGACAAAAATATGTGCAACGTCACATTTTGAACTAATGTCAGTTTTTGCAGTTAGTTTTATTTAAGTGACTAAGTGCAAATTTCAATAGAAAGCACTCACTAAAAACAAATTGCAAAGTAATTTTTACAAATAAATTGCAAAGTAACTTTTAAAACTGCCGTTTTAAAACATGAAGGGCAAATATAAAGCTAGATATGGCGATAACTGTCACTGTAATGGAAGTTTGTGCTGGCAGAAGCTGACATAAATCAGTTTTATCTCACAATTGCATTAAATTTAATATTTATTGTGCATTATGATTAGTATTGTTGAAATAATTCAAAACTAAGAATTGTTAGTTCAAAATGTGAAGCATCATATTTTGAACTAAAGCCAGTTTTTACAATTATATTTTTTAAATCATTAAGTACAAACTTAAATGGAAAGTTCTCGCTGATAATGAATTTCAAAGAGATTTTTAAAATTGCCCTTCCAAAACACAAGGGACAAGTATAAAGCTAGCTGTGGAGATAAGTGTCACTGTAATGGAAGTTTGTGCTGACGGAAACTGACATAAATCATCTTTAGCTCACAATTGCTTTGAATTTAAAATTTATTACTTATTATAATTAGTATTATGTTGAGATAAAGTCACTTGTAGATGTTTTTATTTTCCCTACTATACATAGAGTATACACTGATGGAAAGTGCTATAACCCCCCCTCCCCCGAAGAAATGTGTGTTTATTTAATGATCATTTTATATATGAAAAATTCTTGAACTATCTAAAATTTTGTTTAAAAAAGTTTTGTTTTAAAAAGCTTTTAAACATGTTTAATATTTGTAACTGTTGAACTAATTGCTCCATTTACATATTTTTTTTCACTTTTTCCTCATAGAAGTGGTTTTATTTCAATCTGTTTTCAGGATTTAACAGAATTTTATTTATAAAATATAGAATAATTTAAAAATTGAAAAGAAATATTTAAGAGTAATATTTGATTTGAGGAAACTATTTTCAAGAGTTTTACCCAAAATCAATAATCCTAAAAACTATTTATTGAAAAGAGAACAGAGTAACTCTGTACAAAATTTCATATATGTGGCCTACAAGGAATTTAGATATATCCTTCTAAAGTTTACAAATCATGAAACAATTTATTCCGGAATAAATGGACTTACGTTTTTGGTACTTTCAACATCACAGATAGTTCAATTTAAAAATTATTATATGAACTGATGTAATCATCATAGTAACATACGGTTTGAGTTATTTGACTCTAAAAACTTTGTAGTATTTTTTATGCCAAGAAAATAAAAATGTTTTTGTTAAAGATTTTTGCGTTATGTACCACTTATAAATGACAAATTTGAAATCATGATGATTTCATGTATTATTTTGTGATATAAAACTGAATTTCTTGGACATAAATAATATATGATGGGGAGAAGAATATTTTAATATTGTTCTAAGTTGCTTAGATTGTTCAAATCCATTGAAAACTTGAATTTGAATATTTTTTACCCTACTCCTATTGTATACACTACCGTATTCTTGCATAAAATAAATATACTTCAGCTTAGCTGCCTAACGGGGTATTTTTCGCAATAAATATTTTTCTACTGGTAAAATCTAATAATTCAAGACAGAGATCATTTACAAGCTGAAGAAGATAATTTTAGAAGATAATTTGACTGAAGAAGATAATTTTAGAAGATAATTTAACCGAAGAAGATAATATTGGAAAAAATTTGACTAAAGAAGATAATTTTAGAAAGCAATTTGACTAAAAAAGATAATTTTAGAAGATAATTTGACTAAAGAAGATAATTTGACTAGAGAAAATAATTTTAGAAGATAATTTGACTGAAAAAGATAATTTTAGAAAATAATTTGATTGAAAAAGATTATTTTAGAAGATAATTTTGCTGAAGAAGATAATTTTAGAACATAATGCGATTGAGAAAGATAATTTTAGAAGATAATTTGACTGAAGAAGATATTTTTTTTATAACTAAACACCGTGATAAAAGTATCTGATTTTCCCAGGTTCTCCAGATAAGCTCATAAAATTTTCAGAATCGAAAACTAACAGATCAGAAAAGCATTTAACAGAATATATACATATATGTAGTATTTCATATTTTTATTATTTATTTTGTTATTTGTTTAATTAAATTTATTAAAATCCATATAGAATGATATTTTGCATTTTCAATACACATTCCATTTTTTATGATCCAAAAAAGGCTACTTTATTGTAAGGGGTTTACAAGGTAAGGAATTTATTGTAAGGGGTTTAGCACAGCACATAGCCTCTCTATCCGTAAATACGACCCTCTTTATAGAGCTAACTCAATAAGTATTCATTCTAGTGATTTTGCTTTTAGTTTATAGCTAGTCCTAACTGAATTGAAATTTTTTTTTATTTAGAATTCGAGTATACTCTAAATGGATAAAGTGCCCTTTATTGAAAAAGAGGAATATTCGCATTTTTTAACCTGTCTACTTTCCATTACACTATTTTTGCCCAGCTATTCAATTTGGTAAACTATGAGAGGAACCAAAAAATTCGCAAAGTGACTTTTCGTTCTGAATTCTAAAATCAAGTTCTATTGTATACATTTGGAACGGAAACATTTTCGTCTCAAATTGAATTTGTCATCTTTCATCAAGGATGAAACGAAAGACGGACTCCTTTGTGCGCGACACTTTTTTGTCCGAATTTTAGTCTTCTAATAAAAGCATACGGAAAAAACATATTATTGCACGAGATGCATAAAATACTCTTTTTTTTTTAAATAACTTCTGGTACTTGCATTGTTCTGGATCGAAAGACATTTTAGTGTGAAGAACTCGCCAAATATCATGATTCGCGTGTACACAAATACATGGCCACGCTTCTTAAAACGAATTTTTTGGGTTGATGGTACAAAGCACGTATAAAATTCACAACTAAATCTAACCCTCGTCCTTTACTGCATCTATTTCCTCTTCTCGAAACGTTCATAACTATATCGATTAAAGCCAAAAAACAACTTGTTTAAACATGTTCAGATCCTTCATCATGCTGTACCTCAAAGTTATCTTGAATCTTCGCCTTGACTTGAAACCAATGACCTTGACCTGAATTCACTCTAGAAAGTGTCCACCATGGCAGTCCATGTGCTTACAAAGAGGTTAAGAGATGCTTAAACTTCGATTCAAGTATTACAGAACAAGGATTCAGTCTCATAAACCCTTCACAGGTAAACAGCAATGTGTTTCTCTGTGCAACAAAGGGTACTCGCTTCTTGCATCTTCAAATCCACAGACTCGTAGGATGAGTCGATATTGAGCAAAATATGATCGTCGTCTGTTCTGCAGCTACGTAGTAGCCACCGATTGAAAATAAACTGCAGGCCCATTCTCGGCCTTGACTGTCTCATCTAGAGGCTTTGCCCTTGTGCATTTCGATGATAGCGTCCTGGTCTACGTACTGGAATATGTGTGGGGCGTCTAAAAGAATTCCCACGGTTCCAGCGGCAGTCACCAAAAAGAAAATGTACAACTGTAGGCGGTCGATGACCATGGCGACGTACTTCCAGTCTTCACGAATCTGTAGAAAGAAAATAATTCTAAATAGCATGAAGATAGCGTTACAAAACCATGAAAATATCGTTCAAAAACATGAAAATATCATTTTAAAAATATGAAAATATCGTTTTAAAAACAAGAAAATATCGCTCGTAAACATGAAATTGTCGTTTTAAAACATGGAAATATCGTTCGTAAACATGAAACTATCGTTTTAAAAACATGAAAATGTCGTGAACATAGAAATTTCATTCGTAAACATGAAAATATCGTTTTAAAACATGAAAATATCGTTCGTAAACTTGAAAATATCGTTTTAAAAATATGGCTCGTAAACATGAAAATATCGTTTTAAAAACATGAAAATTTCGTTTTAAAAACAAGAAAATATCGTTCTTAAACATGACAATATCGTTATAAAACATGAAAATATCGTTCGTAAACATGAAAATATCGTTTTAAAACATAGAAATATCGTTTTAAAAACATGAAAATATCGCTTTAAAAAGATTTCGCTTACCGTAGGATTCCGGTAATAGCAAGGTAAAAACAGCATAAATACAAAGGGAGGTGATTATAGGATTTTATGAAAAAAAGAAAACTAGTAGGACTTGAGCGGGAATAAGGTACAAAATGTCAAACAGGAGTAAAATAGTGTTACAGTTTACAACAGACATATTTTCAACGTATTTTTTGATTTAGCGTTATGTTACGCAGTGCAGCTGAGTGTGACTCAGATGTGTGTTTTGTTTATTTTTGCTGTATTAATTCAATAAGTAGAAAATTTTAATGAAGTTTGAGTTGTTGTGGGTTTATCCATTACACAAGTAAGTTATAGGGGAAAGCGCAAGGAAAAGTGTGCACCAACTAAATACGCGGAACATTATCATTTATAAAACCTCTAAAATGTATGAAGTTGATTTCAACAAGAACACCTATTTTATATTTATTCTCATAAAATGTCATACTTTGATTACTTTTCGCGTAAAAACTGACATTTTCCGCATCAATTTCGTGCAATTCGCAACATCAATAGGGTGCAAAACTCACATTCCACACATCCATTAGATGGAAAATTCACATTCCCCATATCAATTAAAATATACATAGAAACAACACTTACATTCCCTACATCAATTATAATATACAAAGAAACAAAACTCACATTCCCTTATATTCAAAACTAAATATTGTGGTTTTACCATGAATCAATTTTTTTTTTCTGTGGCTAAATCCATTTTTGCATTGTTTTATTTAAGTTGCTCTCTCTGTTTGTTTGGAGCAAACCTTGAAATAAATTTTTAACCCACCTATACTGAGCCAGTTTTTAGAAAATTTACGTAGATACGTATTTACAATAAAAAAACAATATTTCATCAAATTTAAATTGATCACCCCTCCCCCCCCCCACACACACACGTCTAGGGTTTATGCCCGAAATGCCCGTAAAAATCTCATTACTGTGAGATAATTAAGAATATACCGTACCCTGCTAATTTGGTGGGAGACAACCTTATCACTTTCACAACGACAGAAGAAACATTGCAGATGCTGTGGTAACTAATAAATGTATTATTGAATTTTTGGAACAAAAGAGATTTCTGTGAGAGTTTCACATATTGTGAACTGCACTGGTGTATTTCTTTACTTAAAACCAGTTTTGTTTCCCCCTAATCCTGTGGTACACGACTACGCACAGATCCACATGTGACACATTAACAAAATCGTACCAATGCCATTGGCGGATCGTGACTACAGGAATGGGTAAAGTAGATTCAGTGGTGGTCCTCGACACCGAACATCAACAAAACACATCACGATAGTGGCATAAGTGTTGTCAAATATTATCTAAAATTAACCAAACGAGCCTGAAAAATTCGATAAATAATAATAATAATAATAATAACTCATTCAACCGATAACTTAAAGTGAAGCTGTGATTATCCTGCGTTACCTCATGAGCCACCACTGACCAATGCTATAGTCGTAAACTCTCTATATATTTCAAACCATGAAGATAACATGAAGATGTATTACCGGCGGACAACAGCAATGGTACATTAAATGTGCCATGTAGCAAGGTATGAAGTGGCATGCCATGTAGCATGCCATGTAGCAAGGCACGAATGCGTAAAAGCAAGTCTACAAACGCGAATGTCACTTGGACGAGAAAGACAAGGAAATGGAGTGGGGACAGGGTATTACAGTACGCGTCAACTCGTACCTGTATATACTCATCTTCGAGGCACTTAAAGGACAGGGAAATGGAGTGAGGAGAGTGTATGACAGTACGCGTCAACTCGTACCTGTATATACTCATCTTCGAGGCACTTAAAGGACAAGGAAATGGAGTGATGAGAGTGTATTACAGTACGCGTCAACTCGTACCTGCATATACTCATCTTCGAGGCACTTAAAGGACAAGGAAATGGAGTGGGGAGAGGGTATTACAGTACGCGTCAACTCGTACCTGTATATACTCATCTTCGAGGCACTTAAAGGACAAGGAAATGGAGTGGGGAGAGGGTATTACAGTACGCGTCAACTCGTACCTGTATATACTCATCTTCGAGGCACTTAAAGGACAAGGAAATGGAGTGGGGAGAGGGTATTACAGTACGCGTCAACTCGTACCTGTATATACTCATCTTCGAGGCACTTAAAGGACAAGGAAATGGAGTGGGGAGAGGGTATTACAGTACGCGTCAACTCGTACCTGTATATACTCATCTTCGAGGCACTTAAAGGACAAGGAAATGGAGTGGGGAGAGGGTATTAAAGTACGCGTCAACTCGTACCTGTATATACTCATCTTCGAGGCACTTAAAGGACAAGGAAATGGAGTGGGGAGAGGGTATTACAGTACGCGTCAACTCGTACCTGTATATACTCATCTTCGCCTCTCAAGTGCTCCGCGATGAACTCCACTGCTTCTGTAGCTTTATAAGCCTCTGAAGAAAGCACCAAAGTGTTACTCTCAGAAGAAATGCTGCCACGCATCGACCTAGCGACGGTGCAGTTTGGATGATGCACGTCCTGTAAGGCATCACTTTTATTACAGGCTGACAATAAATAACGGAGAGACAATTAAAAGTAGCTCACAAAACACAGATTACAATTTACAACGCTAGTGTTATCACGGTAGAATTTTCCAAATGCCACTTAACATACAATATAACATGTCGTGCTTTTTGCTGTTTTAGAATAAATACGATATTAGTGCCTTTGCTTCAAAAAAGATGTCCAAAGGTTAAACCAACGGTAATGAATAGCGGTGTAGTTAATTTTCTTTTTAAACTAAAAGCACATTCGGTGATTCCATAGGTCATTTATATTAGAGACTGTCATAAAGCAAAATGCAGTGCATTCAAGAAATAAGGTTGTACCTATACTACGCAAATTGACATCAGCGAGCCTGCTAGAGCGTGAATGCTAAATGACGTCATGGCGCTCTGTCAAATAGAAGATAAAAAATATCTTTGAATTCTGACCCTCTTTTGGCACGTCATTTAGCATTCATTCGCTTTCGCCTTGAGTTTATTTAGTATGCATAGAACCTTGTTTATTTACTGTCATTTGTGTGTGTGTGTGTGCAGTTTTCGATGGTAGTCTTGAATCTGAGAAAGGTGATACATGGTACCGAAGGACTATTAGGTTTTAATATTTGCGTGTCTTATTGAGTTGCTTTTATTTCTGAGCAGTTTGAAATGCAAACACGTGTGAGAAATTGTGAAAGTTGCGAAATTCCTCACCAACCGCAACAAAATTATTTTAAGGACTAAAGGACTAGGCTATACGAGAAACATGTCGGAAGTGTGAAAGATGACCGACTACAGCGTCTAAGAAATTTGTTATCTTGATAGTTATATTGCGGCATAAAGGTGTATTTCAGAATTACAAAGAACCCATGGCAGAAAAACAGAAAAACCCAATAAGAAACAACAAGACATAATCCAAGGAAAACCGACAAGAACAAAATGAAAATTAACCAAATAAATTCAACCAAAGAAAACCAACAAGAAAGAATACAAATAAAATCAACAAGAACGAAACCAAAGAACGTAAACAAAAATAAAATTAACAGGAAAGAACACGAAGAAAACCCCCAGAAACTGAAAGGAAGAATTTTGATTTAGAATTCACGCAGCAAAACGCATTTTCTATCTCGAAAATGTTAATATCAGTGAAAACTCATTAACATTAACTATTCATAATGTCTTGGCAACTGTATCTTTTAAAAATAGGTGTAAAAGCAAGTTCATCATGGTGTAAAGAAAATCAACATCAGGATTTCCAAAGCCACAGCTTAGGCCTATTTTATACTGACGCTGAAAACGCGTCTAATTTGGCGCTGTGTTAATGTCAGTCAAACAAATCACTGTGCATTACATGGTTCTATCTATACGAGCACGTTAAACGTAAAATAGTCAGCGTTGGTTGGGCGTCTGATGTTTTCAACGCAACTAGAGACTTTAGCAACTCTAACGTTGGCAACAATAGTAAAGCTACAAAAAGAGTTTTCAATACAGCGTTTATACTGACGTTAAAACAGGTGTGCCAATGAGCAAGCTTAACTTAAAAACGTGCATCTTGATTGGTATTTTCTTAGCGCTTTTACGGATTCTAAATTGCCGCGTTTTTAACTTCTAGGGTAGAGGATCAAAACAACAGGCGGACGTCAGCTGAACTGATATGGTCTTTTAAGCCTCAGTATAAAATAGACGTAAGGATTCTATTGAAAAATCTGCTGAGATACGAAGGGAAATATGTATTTAGTTAATAGCGCATAAATGTAGTTGGGAAAACACATGTTATTGCGACCCTCTAAAAACACAAAGAAGCAAGATAACTGTTTCTAGAATCCTCCTATTTTGACAATCATTAAGAGCCTATTCAGCAAATTCTTCGAAACGTGAGTCACGGAATTTAGAGTATTAATACCCCAAATTTGCATTCGAAACCAAAATCAACCACAAAATGCGTTGTGTTGGGCTTACTAACCCTAAAAGTGGAAAAAGTTTACTAAAAGAATGGACATGTGAAGCTGCAGTGATACAATACATTGTATAATCAAGCTGAACTGGTTAAAAAAATTTCTTCACTTTAGTTGTCTATGGTAGATGAAGCAAAATTCACAGTAAAAAAACTAGTCATCTGAAGTCCATGCATCTTCTATTTTCTTTCAACGCCAACATTTCAAATCTGTTACGGTTTAAGTGATGATTAATTTTTCATTTCTACTAAGGAGAGAGAAATAAAGAGATGAGTTAACAAAACTTCATATTGCTTCTACAGATCGAAATCATTACCAGTCTTCTGGGTTCACATACATTTGCTAACAGTATTGCATATACCAGAGAAACGTCATAGGATAACCAGTGGCGCCATACCCAAAAGTAATTCCAAAATAATCCTCCAGAATTACTCAGCCCGGAGGAATGGCGCATTTGTCTGCTCTTTGAATACCACATCTTCCAATATATGTTCTATTTTACAGCAATTTTGTATCAATGTTAAATTACCAAAGAGTTTTGAGGCTCTGGCGGAATTTCTATTATACAAAAAGCAATCAGACTTGACGTATAATTACGAAGTTTTACAAGCCTTAACTCATGTATCGAAACTCAAGTCTCAAATTACAGTTGGCCATTATGAAGTGATATGTATATAGTGATGTACACATATTGAACTACATATTGACATCTTCATTTTAACCTTTTCATTGGGAAAACGTTATTGGAAAATGCATAACTCTGTTATTTATTGTCACCTGTAGATCCCGTGATGCATTAGAGAACCACGATTTTTGGAAAATCGCATTTGAAAATTAAAAGTATGATTAAACCTATTTTCCATTTAGAAAATCTATGTGATTCTCTAAATTTTTCATTATTAGATAGATTGAGATTAATTATACATGGGGAGGGTATTCACTTTAACTGAAATATTCTAGGCAAATATCCCTATGGTAGCATTGTAAATTTGCCTCTTGTGTTTCTTTTCTCCTTTATCAAAATACGTCAATTTCAGTAACACAATGGAAATAGAGTAGCGAGTTTACACGTTCTGTCATACTTATACTATGTACCCTTGTCTCTTAAGTACTAACTATTATAATGCCTTCTTAAATGTATACATCTTTGATGAAATCTGACAAGTGCTACTTTTCAATGACTCCCATATAATCTTAATCATTAGAAGGTACTCAATTTTTATTACAACATACTCTACGTGACAGTGAAAATGAGACACCAATAAGGAGTGGGCAGAAAAATATGCAAATTGCAGGGTAGACGCAGTTCACCGAGTTATGTAAATGATACGACATGCGCAGCTGTCCCGAGCAAGTTGAGTGAGATATAAGGGAAGGAACCTACAGAATCGGCAATAATTGGTTCACTCTGTCTGACAGGGAAATCATTTTGCATTTTTTTTGTCTCAGAGGAAACGTGTAGCAGCAGAGAATACCAAACCGCCGCCAACCGAGGTAGTTACTGCAGACAGACGATTTAACGAGGCGTATGGTGATCGGACTCAAAAGGGCAGTTTGGTCCATACGTCAAATCTCGGAGAGCAGCCACCTACACGCGTCCACGGCGCAGCGGCTGTGGCGAAGATGGTTGGAACAAGGGAATGTGGCACGTTTGAGGGGTGACAGTACTATCAGAGTGACGTCAGCACACGTGGACCGACGCATCCGCCCCCAAGCGTTGGCGGCCCAGCAGGCCCCTTCCGTCGCCCTTCTGCAGCATGTGCAGGACACCCTTGATGCTCCCATATCGACCAGGACCATTATCCGCCTATTGGTCGCCGGCGACCTACACTCATGGCGCCTGTTAAGAAGACTGCTATTGATCCAATAATACAGACGCCTCCGTTTGCAATGGTGTCCAGATAGAGTCAAGTGGACGGCGGAATGGCACAAAGTCGTGTTCTCAGACGAGTCACGCTTCTGTTTTAGCAATGACAGTCGCCGTGTATGAATCTGGCGCCGAAGTGGTGACAGATCCAATCCGGCCCCATCTGTGGAACGCGGTATCATGGTTTGGGGCGCCATCACCTACGATAGCAGTCGTCTCTGGCCCGTATTGAGGGCACTATGACAGCCCAACGATACGTGGATGACGTACTGCGACTGGTGACACTACCCTTCTTTAAGGGGTGTCGAATGCCATTTATCAGCAGGATAGCGCCCAACCCCACACGGCACGCATCAGCCAACATGCCCTGCAAGGTACCCAGGTGCTTCCCTGGCCACTAGTCTCCCCTGATCTCTCACCAATCGAACACGTCTGGGACGTTATTGGACGTCACTTGCGCACGCTGCCACCGCCGCGTTTAGAAGACGAACTCTGGCAAATGGTTGACAGGGAATGGGCAGCCATCCCTCAGGACACCACCCGCATGCTTATTGACTCTGTACCTAGACGTGTTGCTGCCTGTATCGCCGCTCACGGTGGTCCTACAACCTACTGATCAGACGGTGTTATCGCTCAGTGTATAGGTGTATCATATTGCAATAAACATCACTTATTGTTCGTTTCTGTCTCTCTCTGTTTGCAGATTTTCACCACTTTCTGCCCACTCCTTTGTGTCTCATTTTCACTGTCACGTAGTGTATTTTGAATTCAATAAGTATTCAAAGAATTGGCGTTAATGTAAATATAACTTTTTCCTTAAAATGTGACTTATTATTATTATTTTATCTGACAAATGTAATGCAACAAATCGCGGCACTGCATGTCAAACTACGTCAAAGCAGTGATACCCGATCGTGGAAAATTTTCCCCAGGATGAAGAATTCTGATCAGAAATCAATGGCGTGGGGAATAAGAAAAGCAAAAGAATGTGAAATAAGTTCTTTCCTGCGCGAGAAAAGTTTGGCCAACCACGATACGTTTCATTGAGCACATGTCGCACGGGCAGACTCGAGTCGGTATGACTACCTTCACAGAGTGAAATTTTGTTTATAAAAGTAGGAACTGAAACTACTTTTTGATTGAAACTTCAACCGTAACTATTCCCGGCATTCCCAAATATTCTGAAATATTAAACCATAATCTTCCCAAATATTAAACTTCATAGTGTACTCCTATATTTAAGTTCATGAGTACCCCCATTAAACTTCATAGAGTACTCCTACATTTAACTTCATAGAGTACTCCTACGTATTCAAAATTAGTTTACTTCTCTATTTTTATCTCCATATATTCTATACTCCATCCTACAACTACGAAAAAATACTGGTTAATTATGCTCATAATTAGAGAATCCTTGATTTAAAAATAATTCAAAATATATATACTAAATGCTACGGCTTTCTGTTGTTTCAACTAGTAATAGCAGCTACTTTACTAACACTAGCGACATTTAGATATAATTCTCAAAGCATTATAACATTTCAAGCATTTCGTTCATAGTAGTTTTATCTCCTTCTTTCTAACTCCATGTTCTGACGTATTCGAGCCATGGAGGTGAAGGTAAGGAGTTAAAACTCCATACTGAGAAAACATCAATATCACGTGAGACAGTAATCCAGGTGGCGCTGGGATAAGATAAGAGCGTCTGCATTGTATGTATTTCTATGGCGGAAACTTCGAATATTTATTAAAACTGTCAATTTTGTAGAAATAAATTAGTAGCCCAATGCAAATAAGACTCGAAACAATCAAGAATATCCCTATGTATTCAAAATCACTTTACGTTTCAATTTATTTCTACCTCCCTATATTCTGAACCCTGCCCTGCAACTGTGAAAAAAAACTGAATAATTATACTGATAATTAGCGAATCATAATTTAAAAATAATCAAAATTACATATACTCAAAGCTATGCCTATCTGTTGTGGAATGGATCTCAAATGGAAACAAAAGGTGCTTTATCAATACTAGCAACACCTAGATATGGTTCTCAAAGGGTTATGGCATTATCAAAAGTTTCACCCATAGGAGTTTTATCTCCTTCATTCTAATAAGAGACTGCCCAGCTGAATTCTATGGTGAATTACAATGGAAAAATATTTTTCTCTCTCAATACCGTGTTTTTTTTTTTCAAACAAACATCAGTAAAATCAATTTACTGATACAATAATCCATTTTATACTGAATAATATTACAAATTTTCGGTGATAAGAATAGGATATATCAATGTAAATCAGCTCAAATTAATTTAATAATGTTGTTCTAAGGAAATTACAATATACAACACGATTTCATTAGTCCAGTGATTGATGACAAATATAAAATTACATTTAAAAATGTTAACATGCCACACAGTATACATAAATGCACTAATACGCTTCATGATTATACCATGATTAATTATTAACCCTTTCACGACTAGCTCCGGTTATATCCGGCATTCACAAAATGCTTCACCCTGGCTAGCGCCGGCTATATCCGGCATCGACTAAATGCTTCACCATCTTCTTCTTTGACCCAGATCGTCCGACCTACCAGAAAGGTATAAGGTATCTGTTTGGATGGCAGGGAAGTGCCACCCAATTTAGACCGGAACCCAGTGGGGGAGGCATCCACAGGGACCGTACCCTCCTTCCCCTACCATGAACCTCTCGGAATTACTTACAGACCCACAAGTTTAACGTGATCGTACTCCGCGTGAACACGGCGGCAGTTTTGGCAGTGGTGGGAATCGAAAATGCTTCACCTTGGCTAGCGCCGGCTATATTCGGCATCCACTAAATGCTTCATTTTGGCTAGCGCCGGCTTTATCCGGCATCTACTGAATGCGTCGCATTGGCTAGCAACATTTGCATTACGATACGTGAATTAGACACCACTCATTTAAATAGAGCACAAGAAAAAGTTCTTGACACGAGTAAAGTGTGTTTGCTTTCTACCTTTCGGTGGAGTATTGTGGTGCCGCCTTTACTGTGGGACTACGGAGTTTACGGTTTGACCAGCCAACGCAGTTACTGCGCATGTCTGTGGCAATGGCTTTAATGTTCTGCAATCACCACGACTTCAGTTTCAAAGCTTCAAGTGTCAGAGTTTCATGACCTGAACTCTAAGTTCGCTTTTCGAGATTATTGCTCGCTATGAGTGCATCTAGCTACTGGTCAGCTGAACTTTTTGCCATGGCATTATAAAGCCACACATGCCATATTGTAATGTACATCTATTTCTAGTTGCGTTAAAGTTATTCGTTATAAAATGCTTAAGTTTACACATGTTGTCTTTTCTTGTAAGTCATACTACGAGTTAGTGACACTAAGAGGATACACCAATAATATAGGTGGCTATTCGTCTCGTACCACCCCAGAGTTCATACCAAAGTTCATACCAGTCCATCCGGGTGCCCAATATAGGTTTACGTTCATAAGTCGTGCGGCGACAAAATTTCGAATCTCTCAACCAGCGAGGAAGCAACCAGGCAGCGAGATCGACAGAATTATTCACCGCACGAGGTCCGAAGATGGTCCCGCCAAGCTCGACTCCCGGGTTTAGACTCCGGTCATGAATAGACACAGTTCGTCACTACGGTCCCCCGGAAGAGCCCGCGACCTAACCACCAGTTTCCTGGAAGCCGATTTCCCGGATTTATTTGCCCCCCAGATTGGAGGACCAGAGCTACAGAGCTAAGATCCATTCACCACTAAAAGAGTGGGCCGCCCGGAGGGGGAGGAACAACCCCAGAGTATCGTAGTTAAAAGTAAAGTAATTAACATGTACGGTGTGTGTGCACTAATGGCACGACGGCCCATTCATTGGTGGTGTACTGATGGCTAGTTCCGCCAGCGCGAAAGGGTTAATACTTTTGCCAGTTTAATGTATGAATTTAAAAGAAATAATTAGAAAGGTATTAAGAGTAAATTTGTTGGAAGAGGGCCCTCATCTTATTAAAAAATAATTTACCGGGTAGCAATCTCACAAAGATTGAGAAACACTGTGTTATTAAATTGATTTTACTGATGTTGGTTTGAAAAAACTCGGTATTGAGGAAGAAAAATATTTATCCACTGTAATTCACCATAGAAGCCAGCCGAGCTGTCTCTCTTATTCTTATTAAAATTAAAATGCGACTTGGTCACTGACATTTTCTAAACAGGTGTTATTTAAGAGTTCTGGTTCTGAACATTGGATAGAATGCCTAGGCATTCTATACAACAAAATTGTATGAAGATACTTAAAAAAAATCAATACTTTTAAAATAAAGACAACGAAAAATTGGCCATAATTAGAAGTATTTTATTAAAATCACCTTTCTCGCCTCTAACATTACACAGCCATAAAGTTTTCGGGCATTACTATGCCCTTCATCAGTGGTAAAGTGAAAGTAAGTGGCTAACATGAGCTTAAATCCAGGTCATAACCTCCAGACAAAATTCACATATTAATCGTTTTACGAGTTTAAATACGAGGCATTAAAAATATAATTTAATTATATAATATAAGAAAGAAAAGGTTCATAAATTAAATGGTAACCAAAAGAAATGTCGCCAAAAACAAAATAATGCATCTACTAAATATTCAGAAAATCATATAGTGGTTTAACACGTAGTAAGTCCAGAACGAGACGCCCAAACAAAGGATCTGAAAGGGATCAAAATTGCAAATAGAATCACGCTAAAGGTAAACGGAAATGGGTTCATAAAGTAAAAAAATCTGATGTGGGCAACACATGACTTTTCTTATATAATGTAATGAATTTACTACTTCTACAGAAAAAAAATTGGTTTTTCTTATAGTAGATACTAATATTCTTTCCAAGATATTGAATTTTCTTCAATTAGTCTTCATTTTCATTGATTTAACGTCATTTTTATCCATTTGGCGAAATTTTCGTTAAATTGACACCATTTCAAAAAGTCGCCAAGTTGGCGACATTCCGCCAAATTCGTCGCCGAAATCTCGCCAAGCGTTATGAACGAAGAAATAAGTTGTTCTTACAGCAGATAAATGACTATTGGCGTTCAAATACAAAAGTATTACTCAAAGTATCTTTTTTCATGAATGGAACGAGCTAGATCCACGAGAATGATGTCACCCAATTTATCGCATGGTATTACACACGAAAAGTGAACATGTTTCTCAATAGGAAATATTTTTTTTTCATTTTATATGACTTTTTAATAATTTTTTTGAAAAATGTGCAATATCTCGAGAACGGCTTATGTTAGCGTTCTAAAATTTACGTCAATCGTTTTCTAATGAAAAATTACATAAGAAATGCCTATTTGCGTAACTTTATTAGTGGTTTTGATTCTTTGACGATTTTTTCAAAATTTTATTCGAAAATTTAGGGGGGTTCTGAACATTCGATTACGTATAAAAACAATAGACTTCCAGTGTTTACAGATTGTGATTTTTGTACCAAATTTGGTTCAAATCGGTCGATTCGTTCGTCAGTTATCGTCTCCACAGACTCACTGACACATACACACACTCACACACACACACACAGAGGCATCACTTCAAAAATGTTTGATTCGTGATCAGGGATGCTTGAAACGTGCCCTCCCGTCGAAAACTCGATTTCGAATTTTCGACCCCTTCACAATACTTTCCTTATACATTATGTATATAAGGAAAGTAATATTACGGGGGTTATTGCAACTAATTAATAGAAAAGTATTATCAAACAGAGGATGAAATAATACATAGGATGAAACATAGGAGAACACAGGATGAAATACTAACAAAACTGGGCTAGAGCCGTGGACAGTTTACCATTTTTAACATCGCGAGCATATTCAGCTAAGTGAATACCGACTGTACGTTTTTAGTACTACCAATGTAGAACTTAGTTATTTTCAGGAGATAAAAGAGGAACAACGTACACCTCAGCCTGACAGATGAAGTTATTTTTATCCTTAAATTTATCTGAACGAATATGATTAAATTACGTAGTAACGGTAGAAGAGGCGGGCTTAAATTTATGGCAAAAATGAATAAGAGGACTAAACATCGCCGGGTAGAAAGAATGACTAGATTTAGACGGCATAAGATCAGAAAAGGGAACAAGGTTAGTATTAGGATAAATAAAATTCTAGTTAATAGTGGGAAATATTTTATAAATAAACTCGTTCGCCACTTATATTCACTTTGCCGCTGATGTAGAGCATAGCTTTGCCCGAAAATACTATGGCTGTGGAAGACTCAGATCGTCCGACTCATCCTGAGACATGAGCAGCTGTTTCTTCTTCTTCGACCCAGACCGAGAAAAGACCTACCAGAAAGGTGTAAGGCATCTGTTTGGACGGCCGGGAAGTGCCACCCAATTTAGACCGGAACCCAGTGGGGGAGGCATCCACAGGGACCGTACCCTCCTTCCCCTACCACCAACCTCTCGGAAGGACTTACGGACCCACATGTTTAACGTGATCGTACTCCGCGTGAACACGGCGGCAGTTTGGGCAGCGGCGGAAATCGAACCCGGGGCTACCGAGTGCAACCTCCGCGCGCTAACCACAGGGCTACCGCGCCCCTGAGCAGCTGTTTGGACGGCCGGACACTATGACTGTTGTTGTTGTTGAGACCCCAGACCGTCCGACCTACCAGAAAGGTGTAAGGTAACTGTTTCGACGGCCGGGAAGTGCCACCCAATTTAGACCGGAACCCAGTGGGGGAGGCATCCACAGGGACCGTACCCTCCTTCCCCTACCACCAACCTCTCGGAAGGACTTACGGACCCACATGTTTAACGTGATCGTACTCCTCATGAACACGGCGGAAGTTGCGGCAGCGTGCAAAATCCACCTCGCAAACCACCGGGCTACCGCATCCGAAATGTGCCAACAGCGCGCGGTGTTCCCAGGTGGTCACCCACCCAAGTACTAACCGCGCCCGATGCTGCTTGACTTCGGCGATCTAACGAGAACCGGTGTTTTCAGCACGGTACGGCCGTTGGCCCGGACTGTGTAATTTCAGTACGGCATAAAAAAAAGATTTTAATAAAATACTTTTAATTATGGCCAATTTACTGTCTGTCTTTATTTTTAAAGTATTCTATACAATGCCTGCTTTTCACACTTTACCGGTAACACATATATCTCAATTGACACACAGTTTTACACTTCCTCTTACCTGTATATACTCGTCTTCACTTCTCAAGTGTTCAGCGATGAATTCTACTGCCTCTGTAGCTTTATACGCTTCTGACGAAAGCACTAAGGTGTTACTCTCTGATGAAACGCTCCCTCGCAACGACCTGGCGACTGTGCAGTTCGGATGGTGTACGTCCAGCAGGGCATCCAGCTTTGCCCTTGATGCAGGTGGGGGATGCGCAGGATGGTAGTGCTGGTGGTACACTCCGGGCAAGTCCATCATCCAGCGTAAGCGAGTCTTCTTCGGGCGTTTCATCAATAACATCGCAGGAAGGTACTGTAGAAAAACGACGCGAATCCAATTGGGCATCCTACAAAGTAAGCGTCAGATGAAGATCAAAGATAAAAGCATAAAAATACTGTTTATATCAAATAGTTGAGTACAGACTAATCTATAAACTGTGAGAAAAAAATTAGACCTTGGAATTTTATTCGAAAAATTTAAAATATTGGAATTTTATGCGAAAAATTTATAAACCTCGAATTGTTTGTTCCAACATTCTTCCAGCTATAACTCAAGAAAAGCGAGACACACAAAATCCGTTTATACACGATCATGAGCAGAAGAAAAACATTCTAAATTTTCAAAATAACTATTTTGGTGTACAACCAAGCATTCCTGATGTATTTCAATTTATATTTATAGCAGACGATTATTTATTATATTTTATAATTAAATTCTATACAGTTTCAGATTCTATAACTCAAGAAAAGCGAGACACACAAAATACGTTTTTACACGATTATGCGTCGAAGAAAAACATTCCGAATTTTCAGATTAGCTATTTTTGTGTACAACCAACTGTTCCTGATGTACTTTAATTTATATTTATAGCAGACGATTATTTATTGTATTTTATAGTTAAATTCTATAAAGTTTCAGATTCCATTTTCAACACTTTCCTGCTTTCCTTCCATCGTCTGCTATAAATATAAATCGTCTGCTATTTATGTTTATAGCAGACGATTATTTATTATATTTTATAATTAAATTCTATACAGTTTCAGATTCTATAACTCAAGAAAAGCGAGACACACAAAATACGTTTTTACACGATTATGCGTCGAAGAAAAACATTCCGAATTTTCAGATTAGCTATTTTTGTGTACAACCAACTGTTCCTGATGTACTTTAATTTATATTTATAGCAGACGATTATTTATTGTATTTTATAGTTAAATTCTATAAAGTTTCAGATTCCATTTTCAACACTTTCCTGCTTTCCTTCCATCGTCTGCTATAAATATAAATCGTCTGCTATTTATATTTATAGCAGACGATTATTTATTATATTTTATGATTAAATTCTATACAGTTTCAGATTCTATAACTCAAGAAAAGCGAGACACACAAAATACGTTTTTACACGATTATGCGTCGAAGAAAAACATTCCGAATTTTCAGATTAGCTATTTTTGTGTACAACCAACTGTTCCTGATGTACTTTAATTTATATTTATAGCAGACGATTATTTATTGTATTTTATAGTTAAATTCTATAAAGTTTCAGATTCCATTTTCAACACTTTCCTGCTTTCCTTCCATCGTCTGCTATAAATATAAATCGTCTGCTATTTATATTTATAGCAGACGATTATTTATTATATTTTATAATTAAATTCTATACAGTTTCAGATTCTATAACTCAAGAAAAGCGAGACACACAAAATACGTTTTTACACGATTATGCGTCGAAGAAAAACATTCCGAATTTTCAGATTAACTATTTTTGTGTACAACCAACTGTTCCTGATGTACTTTAATTTATATTTATAGCAGACGATTATTTATTGTATTTTATAGTTAAATTCTATAAAGTTTCAGATTCCATTTTCAACACTTTCCAACATAGTTGAAAAGTGTTTATAACTTTGGTTATTCTGTCTGTCTGTCCATTCGTACGATAACTTCTGCAAAAACGATTTTACCGAAATGGCGTTTTAGTATGTTGTTTAGACGGTCTGTGAGTGAAAACGAGTAATATCACCCAATTAGTTTCGGATTTTACCGGAATTGAAAAAATGAAATATTATTTACTTATTGGACTTCATTTTTAAAACATTTTTTAAACGAAGCAAAATGCACAAATTGCCTAGAAAATTTTTGGACATATTCAAAATATCATATAAAATGTTTAAAAATAAATTCAACAAAATGTGTTGGGTAGTTTTTTAAATAAAATTTGAAACAGTAATTACATCCATGATATATGAAGAGACCAACGTGAAGCATTGCAAAATAAAATAAGGCTTCTGTTATTTTCTCCTGTTCTTAACACTTTACAACATAGTCGAAAAGTGTTTATGACTTTGTTAATTCTGTCTGTTTGTTAACACTTTACAACATAGTTGAAAAGCGTTTATGACGTTGTACATTTTGTCTGTTTGTCTGTCTGTCCGTTAGCACGATAACTGCCGTAAAAATGACTTTATCAAGATTAAATTTCCGTATGTTGTTCAGACGGTCTGTGGGACCTACAGAAATATAAATGAATAATATCACCCAAACAGTTTAGGATTGAATTCGGATTGAAAAAATGAAATACATTGAACACAATGGGATCTAACTTTTCAAACATTTTTTAAGCGAATTTAAAATTTACAAATTGCTTCGAAAGTTTTAGGAAATATTCAAATTTTCCCATAAAATATATGAAAAAATTTCAGCAAAATATATTCAGTAGTTTTTTAAATTAAAATAATAATTACACCCTTTATATGAAGAGATCACGGGACCATTATATGAATAGATCAGCTGACCCACTTCGAAATAAAATGTGTCATCCATCTTGTGTGAAAATAGTGATATTTAAAGTTCTTTTTAATTCATATTTAGTGTTGTATCCGTCCTAAAACCGCTTTATTTTTACTTAAATTCTGTGCATCTACATCCTGACACAACGCAATTACAATATATTTGAGTTTAAATGATCATCAAACTTTGATTATTTCTACAACGAAGCCCAATTTTCCCTTATGGAAGATGTAAACACCAATAGATGTAGAATGAGTTATAAGAATTTCTGCATTTCTTTAATGCAAAATTATTTAGCTCATGGAGTCTGCAATATAGCTGATGTGAATGAAACATTAATTGATTTTACAAAGAGAAGCAGACGATTTTTTCGATGAAGTTTTAAGCATAAAGTTAAATTACTTGTACCTCCATGTTTTTAAGTTTTTAAATAAAATAAATTATTATAGTGTTGTGATGAATGAAAGAAATGGAAAACTGTTTATGAATGAAATGCTGTCTTTATAGAGAGAGCCAGGCGATTTATACTTCGATGACGTCATTTGAATAACGTTCATTTGTTTTCGATGAAGTTTTCAAATATAAAAAATTATTCTAGTATTATGAATTTTAAAAATGTTACCGAGGAATGTATCGCATTTTAGAGATGTTTAAACCAGGCAATTTATATTTCAATGTCGTCATTTGAATGAAGTTCATTTTTTTTCGATGAAGTTTTAAATTTTCAAATATAATAAATTAATGTAGTATTGTGCACATTTTAAAAATATTACCGAGGAGTGTATCGCATTTTAGAGTTGTTTAAATAAAATTGCATTGACGTTGGAAAGTGTTTCATAATCAATGCTTTATGCATGATTGATCGTTCTTGTTTTATCTTTAAGCAGATGTTTAAAAATCGTTTGAATTTATATTTAATATTGCAACTGCTTTATTTCTTAGTAGTATCTGTGTATCTAAACTCTGTGCCAATATATTTGGTTTTAAATGATGTCTTAAAACGTTGGTAATTCCTACAACGAAGCCTAATTTTAACGTTAAACTACAGCATGTAAACAAGTCAAGCGATTGTAAGGTGCGTTGTATCAGAATTATTGAATTTTTGTCAAGCAAAATTGTTTAGCTCTGGAGTCTGGGATATTAGTGGGATGAATGAAATATTTATTGATTTTACATGGAGAGGTAGACGATTTATAAAATGAAATGGTTTGCCATAGTTACGACAATTTCGAAGAACTAATTTAAAATGAGATAAGCACACGATGTAGTTTCTATAATAATGACATATTAAAATTGTGACTTAATATTAACTGCAAAAGCATCGTAAACAATTAGCAAATTATACTTTCGATGATGTCATTTGAATACCGTTCATTTTGTTTAACTAGCATCTGTGTATCGTCTTTGTCGATGAAGTTTTATGATTAATTTTGTAGATGGCAATTTTTGAAACAGCTAAAAATGTAAATTAAATTGCATTTCAGTTGGAAAATATTTCATAATCAATGCCTTATGCATGACTGATCTTTCTTGTTAACTATAGTGAAAATATGATGTGGGCAACATATGACTTTCCTTATATAATGCAATGAATTTACTACTTTTACAGAAAAAAAAAAGGTTTTCCTTGTAGTAGATACTTATATTCTTTCCAAGATATTGAATTTTCGACAATTAGACGTCATTTTTATCGATTTGGCGAGATTTAAGTTAATTTGGCAGCATTTAAAAAATCGCCAAGTTGGCGACATTCCGCCAAATTCGTCGCCAAAATCCCGCCAAGCTTTATGGAAGGAGAAATAAGTTATTCTTATAGCAAAAAAATGACTACTGTCGTTCAAATACAAAAGTATTACTCAAAGTATCTTTTCTCATGAATGGAACGAGGTAAATCCACGAGACTGATGTCACCAAATTTATCGCATATTACATATTAAAAGTGAACATGTTTCTCAACAGTTAATATATTTTTTTAATTTATGGGATTTTTTGATAAATTTATTTGAAAAATGTGCAATATCTCGGGAAAGATTCATGCTAGCATTTTAAAGTTCATGCCAATCGTTTTCCAAGGAAAAATTTTATAAAAAATGTCTACTTCCGTAACTTTATTAAAGGTTTTGAATTGTTGATGATTTTTTCAAAATTTCACTCGAAAATTGAGGGGGGGGGGGGTCTGAACATTCGATTGCGTTTAAAAACAATAGGCTTCCAGTATTCGCGGATTGTGATATTTGTACCAAATTTCATTCGAATCGCTCCATTCGTTCGTGAATTATCGTCTCTACAGACTCTCTGACACACACACACACACACATACTTTCACACACACACACACACAGACATCACCTCAAAAATGTTTAATTCGTGATCAGGGACGCTTGAAACGTGCTCTCCCGTCGAAAACTCGAATTCGAATTTTCGACCCCGGCACAATACTTTCCTAATACATTATGTATACATATAAGGAACGTAATAAATCGAAGGTGTCTCAAATCGGATGAAGTGAAAATGGTTTTTTTCCTGAATAATATTTTGTAAAATAAAAGACTTTTTTAATAACGAAAAAGAAATGAACTCAATCTAAAATCCGATAATATACACTTATAAGGCTTTCAAAGAGCTACAGATTCCTGCTTATTGTTTATATCTATCACTTTTAATTTTTAAGATATAAGTATTACAAACTTGAAAAATGTAAAATTTTCACACTTTTTCACATTGACAAGACGATTACTCGAAACTTATAAGATAATTTTTTTCTATAAATAAATATAAATTTAAAAACTAGATATTCTCATACACATTATTGTCGCTTGCATCTATATTTTATAGTTTTAAAAATATTACGTGAAAGTGTAAAAAATGGAAATTGCAACTCATTCGGACAAATATAATTTTAAATATTTTTCGATAAAGTAGAGCTCGATCCAAAATTCAATTATATACACTTGTAACGCTTTCAAAGAGCTACAAATTCTTGCATATTGTTCAAAGTTTTCTCTTTTAGTTTTTGAGATATAAGCATTACAAACTTGGAAAACAGAAAAAAATTCAATATCCTTCAACTTGACAAAACGATTACTCGAAAAACTGTTAGAGCTTTTTTAACACTTTACAACATAGTTTAAAAGTGTTTATGACTTTGTTCATTCTGTCTGTCTATCTGTCTGTCTGTCCGTTAGCACGATAACTGCCTTAAAAATGAATTTATCAAAATGAAATTTTAGTATGTTATTCAGACGGTCTGTGGAACCTATGGAATATAAATGAATAATATCACCCAATTAGCTTTGGGCTGAACCCGGGTTGAAAAAATGAGATACATTTGAACCCTATGGGATGCAATTTTTCAAACATTTTTTAAGCGAATTTAAAATTCACAAATTGCTTCGAAAGTTTCAGGAAATATTCAAATTATCCCCTAAAATATATGAAAAAAATTTCCGCAAAATATATTTGGTAGTTTTTTAAATAAAAATTAAAATAATAATTACACCCATATTATAGGAAGAGACCACGTGACTTACTTCAAAATAAAATATGGCATCCATCTTGTGTTAAAATCGTGGTTTCTAAAGTTCTTTTTAATTCATATTTAGTGTTGTATCCGTCCTAAAACCGCTTTATTTTTGCTTAATGTCTGTGCATCTACATTCTGAAACAACGCAATTACAATATATTTGAGTTTAAATGATCAGCATAATTTGATTATTTCTACAACGAAGCCTAATTTTCACTTATGGAGAGTGTAAACATATAAAGATGTAAAATGAGTTGTATAAGAATTACTGAATTTCTTTAACGCAAAATTATTTAGCTCTGGAAGCTGCAATATAGCGGTTATGAATAAAACATTCAATGATTTTACATAGAGAACAGACGATTTTATAGCAGAGTTTTTGGATGAAGTTTTAAGCATAGAGTTAAATTACCTTTACCTACATAATTTTAAGTTTTTAAATAAAAGAAATTACTGTAGTATTGTGATGAATGAAAGCAATGGAATAAAAATGTATATATGAAATATTTACCGCTTTTACATAGAGAGCCAGGCGATTTATATTTAAACGGCGTCATTTGAATAAAGTTCATTTTTTTCGATGAAGTTTTAAGTTTTCAAATGTGATAAATTATTGTAATATTATGATAATTTTAAAAATATTACCACTCAATGTATCGCATTTTAGGGATGTTTAAATAAAATTGCATTGCAGTTGGAAATTGTTTCATAATCAATGCTTTATACATGATTAATCTTACGTATTAGGTGGAAATATAAGCGTCGGGGGCATAAGTCGAATAAAACAATTCCTAAAAACCATACATATTTATGGCAGCTATCATACACACACAGAACTCGGCCACAGATAGACGACAGACAGACAGACGGACATCACTCGAAAAGTATTCAAAGCGTGTTCAGGATGTCCTAAAACATATATTGGCTACAAAATATCAAAATCGAAAATTTTCGTGAAAGCAATACTTTTTCTGTACTATATTCTATAGTATAAAATAATAAAAATGCCTTTAAATAACCTAAAAACCTGAAAAAATGTAAAACAATGGCTTAACAAATAAATTTAAATCAGCAGAGTTCTGCATGAAATACATTTGAACAACGTTCTAATATTACACACATCAAAGAAAAAGAAAAGCCATAAATATCCTTTCCCAAATCATATATCTTTGTAAAATCATATTATTAGTCTTTAAGTAATAAGAGTTAAAAAATAAAGCATGTAAAAAATCAATTAGTGTTTAAAACTTAAATGTGTTTACGAAAAGAATTTATATTAATTTCTCCGAGAAAGTTTACAAAGGGTTCAATAATCGAACTGTCTGGGAGAATTCAATACAGCATAATTGGTACTCATGCCCATTAGAAGAATTTGAAAAATTAATGGTGTTCCTTGGAAAAATTTGGATAGTACTGTTGCTAAAAGTCAAATATAGTACTGGCGCTCCCTGGAAGAATTAAAGTTAGTACTGGTGCTTCCTGGATAAATTTAAAATTGTAATTGTGCTGCTGCTCTCTGGAACAGCAATGAATGATGTTCTATGGAAAATTTTGAAATATTGCAGGTGCTACCTGGAAAAATTTAAGATAGTACCGGCGCTTTCTGGAATAATTTCTGTACTAGTGCTACTTGGAAGAATTTAGATAGTACTGCTGCTCCCTGGAAGAGCTTGATAGATTTGGTGCTCTATAGAAGAGTCTAAGATAGTACTGGCACTCCCTGGAAGAATTAAAGTTAGTTCTGATGCTTTGTGGAAAAATCTAAAATTGTACTAGTGTACTCTGTAAAAATTTAAGATAGTACTGACACTTCCTGGACGTATTTCAGTACTGGTGCTCCCTGGAAATATTTCAGTACTGATGCTCACTGGAAGAATTTCAGTACTGGTGCTCCCTGGAAGAATTTCAGTACTGGTGGTCCTTGGAAGAATTTAGATAGTACTGCTGCTCCCAGGAAGAGCTTGATAGATTTGGTTCTCTATAGAAGAGTCTAAGATAATACTGGCACTCCCTGGAAAAATTAAAGTTAGTTCTGATGCTTTCTGGAAAAATCTAAAATTGTACTAGTGTACTCTGTAAAAATTTAAGATAGTACTGACACTTCCTGGGCGTATTTCAGTACTGGTGCTCTCTGGAAGTATTTCAGTACTGATACTCGCTGGAAGAATTTCAGTACTGGTGCTCTCTGGACGAATTTCAGTACTGGTGCTCCCTGGAAGAATATCAGTACTGGTGCTTCCTAATAGAGAAAGATTACAGAAATCTGTCTTAAGAAAACTAAACTCATCTGCGCATCTTGATCCCTCTAAAATTCCGATTCATGATGGGTACTGTAGCCAATATCGCCACAGACAGAAAGGTTAATAACAGGTATTTGGCAATGAGAAACAATAACAAATAGCAAAAGCGCGACCAAGGGTAGTAAAACATAAAATGCCCGAATATACTTTTTTCTAGGCTTCAACGGTTAGATAAGGTATTTGAATACTTGGTATCCCGTATTTAAAAAAATATACCCTTTTTTAAATTTTCCTAGTTTTCAATACCTTATTTCAAATGTATATATATTCATTAAAAGTGTCCCCTTATGAAAAAAGTCTTAGTTCACCTGTGCGTCCTGGGTCCTCTAAAATTCCAATTAATGATGACCACTGTAACCAGTATCGACACAGTATTCATCAGAAAAGTGAATAGCAGGTATTTGGCAATCAGAGGCAGAACCAAAGAGGTTGGTGGTAATATTTTGGAAACCAGCAGCAGAAACACGACCAGGGACAGCAGGATGGAAATGCCCAGAGTCACTTTTTCGCCGGCTTCAGCGGGTAGATAGAATACCAGGATGCAGAGGAATGAGATGAGGACTGTGGGAAGGATGAGATTGACGGTGTAGAAAAGGGTCTTCCTGCGAATGGTGATATAAAAGGAGATGTCCGTCTCGGTTACCTAGATTGAATGAAATAACAGATCGAACATAATTAACAGATTAAGAGATCGAATGGAATAACTTTAAATGTCAAAAGAAAGATGGCATAGAGCATGCATTAACAATAAACAAAGGAAGAAATAAGGAGAACTTAAGGGTGAGCGTCAGTAAATTTTCTGCCGTATCTACGCTTTGTTAACTTTCGCGGCATACATATTTCGCCGAAATTCTGCTTAAACAGTTGCGAAATATTTTCTGAAAGATAAAATGCAATGCTTAGATTATATTAAAACTAAATTTAATGCCCCCCAAAATATAGAATATATATTTTATTTTAATCCAAAATATTTTTGGTGCTGCCATCTGTTGTCGTAATTTAATTCATACCGATTATTTTTATTTTTTAATGAACATTTTTAAATATCTATCCCTTCTAATACAGTGTTAAATACAACAACAGATCATATATAATAATGCCACAATAACGGAAAGGTAATTTATCATTCTATAAATTTGATAAGAGATCTGAATGTACATCACTGAGGACTGCAGTTTTGTGTTCAAGTTCCTTTGTCTTCAAGTCCAAGTTCAATTACGTTTCCGTGATTATGGCATTATATATGATCTGTTGTTGTATTTAATAGCGTATTAGAAGGAATAGACATTTAAAAGTGTTCATTAAAAATTAAAAAAAGTCGGTATGAATTAAATTGCGACAACAGATGGCAGCACCAAAAATATTTTAAATTAAAATAAAACATGTATTCTATGTTTTATTGGGTATTAAATTTAGTTTTAATATAATCTATGCATAGCATTTTATCTATAAGAAAATATTTCGCAACTGTTTGAGCAGAATTTCGGCGAAACATGTGTGCCGCGAAAGTTAACAAAGCGCGGATAGGGCAGAAAATTTACTGACGCTCATCCTTAAGCAAAGTATATAAGCACAAATAATAACAATAATGCAGCATACAGCTGTTTTGAAGATACGTTGGATCCTTTCCTTTCGTCAGTACAAGAGAATGCAATAAAATTTTATGCAGGACAGGCTCAAAAGCTGAAATTGGCGAAAAAATATGGATAAGGTAAACTAATGTCTCTGTCTGTTAGTTACGCTTTGTCATAAAATTGGCAACAATTTTAACAAGCTTGGCGACATATTTGACGAAATAACGCAAACTTGACGATAGTTCGAAAATATCGCTAAGTTTGCCTTAATTCAATTTCTTAAAAAAAATAAAGTAAGTTTCTTTGTTAATCCCTGTTGTTTGGTGGGAATCATTAACGGGTAATTATTGATTAAAATTAACTGGAGTGTATTTCAACTCGACTTCCTTATATAGAATTCATTTTAAGTAGCTTTTATTAAGGGCTTGCAAAAATCTTTTGATTGATGCTATACTTGAGAATGTACCGCTAGAAGGGAAGTAACTTGCCCCTCAAGGGGAGCTAATGACGTCACAAACAAAAATGCTATATAGCGGCTATTTTTCACAAGGATTGAAACTATCAAGTCACGTGATCATTGAGCCATAAATAATCCCTTTAATGCATTTTTTTGTCAAATTTTGTCCTATGCTTTTATATTAAAAAACGCATATATATAATTTCGAAGTTTTCACTCTAATTAAAATAAATCCTATCTAGTTCTAGATATTTCGATAACAAAGCCGGATGTAAAGTTTCGTGAAAATCCATTAATATTTGTGGCCGCTATTGTGTACACAAGAAATCGACCGCAGACAGACGGACATCACTCCAAAAATAGCCGAAACGTATTCAGGAGGTCTTAAAACATATATTGGCACTAAATTATCAAATTCGAAAATTTTCGTGGAAAGAATACTTTCTCTACATAATATTACATAGTATGAGAAAGTTTACGGAGTTCACGGGACAAGTATGATTTGTTATGGAGTTGTACAGATTTTTTGATTTGCTAGAAGTGGATCATGCATGGAGATCATACAGTTATTGCATTTTGTTAAGGAGGCGTGTAGACTCGTATGTTTCATTAGGAGCAAACGCTGTAGGCATATTCCTTTATAGATGTAAAGAAATTCTCTCCAATTAACAAAATGGAGAAATAGTTATGTTGAACTTTATCCAAATGAATCCACGTTTTGAAAGAATGTGTAAAGAGAACAGTCCTACCCACCTTCCCGTTCTTGGAGTTGTTGTAGACGTTGAGGAACGCTGGCACTTCCACAATGTCCCATGTGCCACTCTTCCAATAATCGGACAGGTCCACCCAGTCATTATCGTTGTAAAGCTTCAGAGACACTTGATCACCGTTGAAGGTCCACGAGCCGAACTTCATGACGCACTTCTGCTGATCGAAGGGGAAGTAGGTGACGTCAATGCGGCAAGAACTCTGGTAGATCGCGGGCGGGACCCACATGACGCCCCCGTCCGGATAGATCAGCACGTTTGATTTGTAACGCACTTCATAATTGCCATCAGCACTACAGTAAAAAGAACAGGCACAAGTCACCAAATTGAAGCAAACATCACAAGGATTTTGTGTAAAACGTCTTCATGCGCCAACCCCTAGATTGAATAATGACGACGGTGGTTGGGATCCTATTACAAGCATGTCGATCAACGCAAAACGACATGTTTGGAATACGCTGGCCCCCCAAGTAGCATTTAACATTCGTCCAATAGTAGACCAATATTGTATATCTTAGCATTACATTGGGCAAATATTTGGGTTACATTGGAACTCCAACATTGGTTAATATTTTCATTACGATATTGGTGTTACATTGGAAATATTGGCATAATATTGTCCCAATTCAGTCAAAATGTCTACTTTTTCATATTGGTCCGATATTATCTGCTAATATTGGGCAAATATTGAATTGTTACTAGGACTGTATACAGAGTAATAAATAATTAATTTAACTACGCTTCTTATACAGGGTGTCCCAAAAATGACTGACACATTTGAAAAATGCATTAAAAGAAAACCAGAAGGCGATATAAATGTAACGTTTGCTGCATTGTACTTGGGAATCCGGGGAATTTTACTCAACCAATTTTCAAAATTCGTTACAAAGGTCACCAACAGATGGCAGTGTGGGTGTGTGAGCGCTGCAGGAAAACGAGTACTGTCAGATCGCCATTCTGTATTTTGTTCAGCATTCTGCTACCGTGTGCTTCTCAAAGATTTCAAGTTGCTGTTGGTTTATTCGTTGAAAATAGTTTATTAGTTGAAACAGCGGATATTTCTTGACCGGACCATTCCGGCTGAAATGTTTGCACAGGTATCTGCGAATTTTGTTCTCAGACTGCGCCATATTGTTGCTGCAAATGGTGGTTATTTTAAAAACATCATTATGTAGTTTTTGAAACATGGTCATACCGTTTATTAATTTTTCCCATTCAGCAGCGCCATCTGTTGGTGACCATTGTTACAAATTTTCAAAATTTGTTACAAAGGTCATCTGTGCAAACATTTCAGTCGAAATGGTCCGGTCAAGAAATATCCGCTGTTTCAACTAATAAACCATTTTCAACGAATAAACCAACAGCAACTTGAAATCTTTGAGAAGCACACGCTAGCAGAATGCTGAACAAAGTACAGAATGGCGATCTGACAGTATGCGTTTTCCTGCAGCTCTCACACAACCGCAGCGCCATCTGTTGGTGATCTTTATAACGAATTTTGAATATTGATTGAATAAAATTCCCTGGCTTCCCAAGCACAATGCAGCAAACGCTACATTTCTATCGCCTGCTGTTTTTTTTAAATGCATTTTTCAAATGTGTCGGTCATTTTTGGGGCACCCTGTATATACACTGTAAAACATTTGTAAGCATGTTACTGAAAGTTTCAGAAGATTCAGCTCTCCGTAATGGAGAGTAAGATTTCTGACAGTTATGATAATATGTATATAAAAATTTTGAGCAAAATATGTTCGGTAGGTTTTAAAATTAAAATTAAAATAATAATTACACCCCTATTATATGAAGAGATCACGTGACTTACTTCAAAATAAAATATGGCATCCATCTTTTTTTCCCAGCGTAAAAATCGGGATAGGGCTGTATATATACACTGTAAAACATTTGTAAACGCATGTTACTGAAAGTTTCAGAAGACTCAACTGTCCGTTGCCCGTAATGGGGAGTAAGGTTTCTGATAGTTATGATAATATATATATATATATATATATATATATATATATATATATATATATTTATATATATATATATATATATTATGTCTGAATTTCTTTTATTTCTTTGTATTTTGTAGAAAATTTTGGAATAGTGTTTTATGAGTTACTACTTACATTCTAACATTGGATTTACTAATTTATATATATATATATATATATATATATATATACAAAATTGACGGTTTGGCAGACGATAATTAGCTGAATATATCTGAAATGAAGCTAGAATTTTCAGGTCCGTCTGTAATGGCGACTTTTCTGGTAATTTGGCGAAATTATCAACAAAGTGGCTGAAAAAATTGAGCAAAGGTTTCAAAATGTTTTACAGTGTAGGATCCTTAAAGTCTAGGTATACATACAAAGTGTGTAGCTGTCCCAAGCAGTACGCACTATTTTCAAAGAACTTTGGAGCTATGCTCAAAAAAGATACATGTACCTAAGTAAATCGGGAATATCATGCTTTTGTTTTCATTTTATATGAGTAAGATGTTTAAAAAATATTCTGTTTAAATTCCACAAAGAAATAATTTGAGAACTTCAAACGTTCTTTAAAAAATAGGTCATTTGATTTTTTACTGAAAGACTTTAATAGTTTAATCCGATTTCTCATTTTATTTTTGGATCTTCAAACGCTCTTTAAAAAGTATGTCAGTTGATTTTTTGCTGAAAAACGTTACTAGTTAATTCCAATTCTCATCTTGTGTTTGAGAACGTCAAACGTTCTTTGAAAACGTAAGTCATTTGATTTTTTACTGAAAGACGTTAATAGTTTACTCCGATTTCTCATCTTGGGTTTGAGAACAACAAACACTTTTCAAGAAATAGGTTATTTGATTTTTTGCTGAAAGACATTAATAGTTTCATCCCATTTCTTATCTCGTGTTTGAGAACGTCAAACGCTCTTTACGAAGTTGATCATTTGGTTTTTTACTAAAAGACGTTGCCGGTTTATTCCGATTTATTCTCCTGTGTTTGAGAACGTCAAATGATCCGTTATCTTATGGAATTCTAAGAATGGCCGAATTACGTGAATGTATGAATTAGTACCATTGTAAGAACATCGGAATATGTCAAAGTAATGAGATAAGATAATCGAATGGATTTTTTAACGACTGTAATGTTAAAATCTATATCACAAATATAGACTCAAATGTAATGAAATGTTTCAACAATCGGTTATAGACTTATACCGAAAGTATTTTCCCAATTTTTGTTTCACATGACAGATTTTAAGCGTATATACCAGGCAGATGCCAGAATTTTCAACTGAAGCTGCATTTAGTTAAAATAGCAATTATTGTACAGGGATGCTGTTGGCCTTAACTATTATTTATTTGTATTTTATGTGTGGGGGAGCGTCGAACGTTCAAACTTACATCTCATAATGTTTCTGCAAACTTCAATTTTTTCTAACATCATTATGTGCTATCACAATTGGGAGATCAAACTCAAGTATAATAAGTCAATTATAAAATATGCAGTTTAAATTTAATAGGGAATTATTACTTATAGAAGTCATGAGAATCAAGTATTTTGCCAATTTTCAGCTTTTATTTCCATTCCTGAAAAGCAACTTAGTAATTATGAATTTTGCTGAAATACGTACTTTTATTTCCATTCCTGAAAAGCAACTTAGTAATTATGAATTTTGCTGAAATACGTAATAATTCAAAACTTTCTGTATTAACTTTAATGGAAGATAAAGACCACTAAAACAAACCTTTTAAACCTTTTAGTGGATGCATGTTCGCAAACGTCACCTTTTGGTGCTAGAGGATGCTGTTGATACATAAGCAAGAAAAAAATGTGGGGACAAAGTTCTCATTTACAGCATTTTTACTGTTTTAGAGTAGTAAATCAACGGTAGAGTTGATCACACTCATGCTACGTACAACAACTAGCGTGTTTGTGGCAAGATTACTTACATTCTTCAGCGCAATGTCAACTTCTATGTCCCTAACACAGTGGCGCACCCACGGGGGGGGCCGAGGGGGCCCTGGCCCCCCCCTTGGGCTGACAAAGCAAAACGCGAAGGGCGCTGTCAGCACAAGGGAGAACTAGGTCTGCCTTCGAGAAAGTATAAAAAAAAAACATTTACAACCATTATTGTAATAAATAATTTTAATCATTGTGAAGAAAACAATTCCAGCATATCCCAACACTTACACTGAATGTAATTATACATATAAAGCTCTTTATCGTACTGTACAAATTATAAATTAATTCGCACTAAAGGCGCCAATTCTGGAAACCCGTTTTTCTTAGGACGTTTCTACCTGTGATTGAATTTAACTAATGGACTCGTCCAAAATCACGTGACCCAAATGCCTTCTCGCTGGAGTCGTACTATACCAGTGCTGTGTAGACTGACGTCACAGGCGCCTCCGTGGCCCTATATAAAGAGTGAACGGCGGGGAAGCGGCTGTTCGCTCGAAAACTCGAGGATTTCGTTTACCCAGTGAGAAAATTGTGGAAGTGAATAAATAGATCGTGCCAACGCTTCGCGAATTAAGTGTTGCTGTGAGTTGAAATAAAGTGCGACGTTACGACACAAGGTGATAACAGTGAATTGGTAGTTTCGGAATGAGGGCCTGCGTGGTGAATAGCTGAATTTAATAATGGTCCTGAACTTTGAACTGATCTTACAGTGAAATGCATCTTTAACGATCAGTGTGTGTGTATATGTGCGTATTTCGGCTATATAGCAAATTTTGTTCTTGAATAACTGAGGAGCAAGGTAAAAAAAAAAAGACAATGAGTGAAAAACGAAAAGGGCTAGGCCAACAGACACTGGGAAATTATTTTAAAAAAAAAAGTAAGATTGAAAATAGTGACGTTCCCAACGACGTTTCCCTGAGCTCTTGTTACATTGATGAGGCTGCAGTCGAAGCAAGCAACAGCCGTGACCCCGGGCTGTCTTCAAACGCTTGTGAGGAGGTAAAGGTAGGACAAAACACAATACCAAACACAGTTGAAATAGAAATTCTAGCTGCAGATATTTCTAATTATGTCAAGAAATCTAACCTCACAGATGAAGATAGGATAACAGCGCTAAAAAATCTTTGGGAACCATATGCAAATTACAGTTTTCCTGCTACTGTCACTAGTGCTGTATCAAGTCAAGGAAAACCTCACCACACTCGGAAGTTCTGCTCATCTTGGCTGAGTAAGCATAACTGGCTAGCTTACTCAAAGGCAGAGGACAGTGCCTATTGCAAATTTTGTGTTCTCTTTGCACCCCATGAAGTCGGTTTAAGATCCACACAAGCTACAGGTCAACTTGTTTCAAAAGGATTTAATAATTGGAAGAAGGCCTTGGAGAAGTTCAGTCAACATGAAAATTTTTTCTATCATAAGGATTCAGTTCTCAAAGCCGATGAGTTCTTAAGGGTCACGGAAGGAAAAACGGTTCCTGTGGATCAAGTAATGGACAGAGGAAAGCAAAAACAAGTTTTGCAGAATAGGGCTATTCTTAAACCTATTATCAAAACAGTGATTTTTTGTGGAAGGCAAGGGCTGGCCATGAGAGGGCATAGAGACTGTGGGGATTTGGACGTATTGTCAGAACCATGCCAAGGCGAAGGAAATTTTAGAGCCCTTTTGCGACTCCGAGTTGATGCAGGAGAAGAAATACTGAAAACTCATCTACAAGGTTGTGCAAAAAATGCAACTTACATAAGTTGGAATATACAAAATGAGATTATTTCAGCATGCAATGATTCCATTGTGAAGCACATAGCAACTAAGGTGAATGAGGCCAAATGTTTTGCGGTTTTATGTGACGAAACCACAGATATTGCAACGGTAGAGCAAATGACACTTTGCGTTCGTTATTTGAAACGGTTTGAAGCAAATGATAAGTATAAAATTGAATTTAAGATAGTGGAGAACTTCCTTAAGTTTGTGCCCCTGACTGAAACTACAGGTCGAGCAATTGCAGATGCTATTCTTAAAGGCCTTGCAGACTGCAACATTGATACGTCTTTCCTCCGTGGACAAGGGTTCGATGGAGCTTCTGCAATGAGTGGAGAGTACAATGGCGCCCAAGCAATTATATATGAGCAACACCCCAAAGCCCCCTACGTTCATTGTGCATCACACTGTTTGAACTTAGCCATAACTTATTCATCTAGAGTTCCGGATATCCGAAACAGCTTTGGAATAATAGGGAACATCTCTAGTTTTTTCAACACACCAAAACGAAACCTTGTTCTCACCAGCAAAATTAATGCAGCTAATCAGGGAGAGACAGAAATCAGTGCCAAAAAACTGAAGAAATTATGCCCTACTCGTTGGGTGGAGAGACAAGATGCCGTCACAGTTATGGTTTCATTGTTTGATCAAGTAATCGAGGCTCTGGAGGAGATTACTACCTGGAATGACAAGGAAACATCAACAGAGGCTCATACCTTGTTATGTTCAATGTTAACATCACAGTTTGTCATAGCACTTGTTTCAGCTGACAGATTACTCAGCTACAGTGTTCGTCTGAGTGAAAAGCTGCAGGAAGTTAACCTTGATCTGGCAACTGCTGTGAGCGACGTAGAAGACGTTTTGAAAGCTATATCTATAATTCGAGAGAACGCAGAGAACGAGTTTCACCATCTGTTTGAACAAGCTGTTAAGAAGCTGGAACAGCATGGAGAAAACATTACTCTACCACGCCGTGCCACCAGACAAATTTATAGATCAAATTTCAACGTACAGACTCCTGAAGAATACTACAGACTTTCTATTTTCATTCCATGGATTGATAATTTCATCACTCACCTCCATGAAAAATTTCTCAAACATAAGGAATTTCTACAAAGTTTTGCATCTGTCGTTCCGAATGGAAGGCAGCCGACACTGGAAGAAAACGAGAGATTTGTTGCCTTATCAAGGAAATTTGCAGATGATTTAGGACCTAGATCAGATAATACTCTAAAAGCTGAACTACATCTGTGGTACATGAAGGTCTCTGCATTGAACAAGAAAACTAAAAGCCCAATCGAACTGCTTAACTTTTGTGACCAAAGGACTTTTCCAACTGTGTTTGAACTTTTAAAAGTGTATGATACCCTCCCAGTATCAACAAGCAGTGCCGAGAGGTCATTCTCCACAATGAAGAGGTTGAAAACTTACTTGAGAAACAGTATGAGTGAAACCAGACTGAATGGACTGGCGTCAATGAACATTCACCGTGAAGTGGAAATTGATCCAGACCAGATAATTAATGCTCTGGCTACAAAGAAGAACAGAAGGCTGGACTTCGTTTTATGAATATGTATAGATCATAATTGAATAATATAACAATATGTAATCATGAGAGAGTGGTTGAAAACAAGTATACAGTATAAGCAGACCAGAACAAATAATTTTATCTTCATCTATTTCTTAATTTGTGTTGTTTTGTATAAATATCTACTACTACTTCTTCTAATCATTCAATTCTCTTGCACTGCACTGAAGAATTGTTAGTAATTTGATAAAAATAAATGTACAAAAAAAGACAACCGCCTTGTTAATTGATATGGCCTCTGATCATTTTTTCTCGGAAAATTTATCGAGGAGTTATCCTCCTTCATAAAAATTTTGTGCACCAATGGCCCCCCCCTTAGGAATATTCTGGGTGCGCCACTGCCCTAACAGCATTTTTTTTTCACAGTGACGTAAGATTTACGTCACACTGTGACTTTGGGACGTCACAGGACGTCACAGTACGTCTCGGCAATGTCATGTTAAGGTCACAGTGAAGTCATTTTGGTCATTTACATGGTCGTTTGTAACGTCGCATATTAACTTGTTTGTGACGTCACATTATAGCTGCATTGTAATGTCGTCACATTGTTACGTGTTAATTAATTTGAGGAAACGTCACAGAATATAGTCACAATGAAGTTACAAAGTTGCTAATACGTAACGTCGCATGAAAGTCACAAATATGATGTCACATTGAGACCCAGGTGTCACGTGACTACAACGTCATTGTCACAGATGTGACGATCTTTGCTGTGAGGGGTCATGAGTGTCATTGATTTCCTAGCCGACCGATATCATGTATGCTTACAAGAAGTATTGTCAATGCAAAAATATAAATGTTTGGTGGTTTGGCACACATTTGTTAAGATGCCGTGTAAGGATTAACAATTTCTATTCTCGATTTCTTATTTTTCAAGCAGTGTCTTTCCGGGGAAAAAAGAGTCTATATTTAAATAACAGCAGCGCAGATTGCGGATAGCAGGTGGAGCTGGCAGCCAGGTTATAAAGATGCGATGGGCGAAGCACGAGAGGGCACGAGTTGGAATGTGGTGTGTGTAGCTGTAGCCGGTAGTAGAAAGGGTGGATCATGCACATTCTGATTTATTATTTGTAAAGTACGTTAATTATTAGTTATTTTATGATTTTCTACAGTTTTAAGAATAAACTCGTTGTTTTTATCAAAAGATGCCTCTGTGTTCATTCCGCCACATTTTACAGTCGTTAATGGTGCAATCTTACAGAAGCTCTTCCGCTTGCATTGGCAGTACCCATTCGCTATATGCATGGCAACTATCTAAGCATTCATCAAATGCTCCGTGTTATACGTATGAAGTCTGCGTTATGTTTGACGACGGCTAAAATTTGACGTCAAAAGAAACACGATGTCACATGCCAGTACTAACCAGAATCCTTTTCTTCTATGCATTCAAGTATCCCATTGACAAGCAGTCTAACAGCATCCTCCAACACATAAGGTTTGATGTCTGCGAACAAGCATCAATTTATATATAATATATATATATATATATATATATATATATATATATATATATATATATATATATATATATATATATATATATATATATATATATATATATATATATATATATATATATATATATACTATATATATATATATATATATATATATATATATATATATATATATATATATACTTGGACTTGAAAACGAATTTTACGAAGTGAACATTTCCATTTTTTTAGGCTTAGCCCTTTTTCCACGTGTATAGCGATATAGCTTGATTTTTTAAGTTTTTCTTTATTCGTTTCCATACCATTGAATTTTGTTGATTTTCTATAAATTGATAACTCGTGTTTTGTATTTTTTTCCATTTGATTGAGGATTTGCTGTTTTATATTTTATTTTGTGGGTGTTTTAGAAAGTTAGGTTTATCGTGTTGCAGCTTCTTACTTTTTGTTCATTGGATTTTCAAACTACTACTATTATATATATATATTCTCAGGTATCAATAGGTTCCTGTTGTTAGATATCTTATTTCAAATCCTTTTTTACATTACTAATCTCCTTAATGTTATTGAACCAGGGTATGCCACAGTTCATATTTTCAATTAGCCGTATTATATTTATCTTTATTACACACACACATATATATATATATATATGTGTGTATAATAAAATTAATTTAAAACATGAACAGTATCATACCCTGGTTCAAAAAACAATACGGAGGAAAATATATATATATATATATATATATATATATATATATATATATATATATAATATATATATATAATATATATAATATATAATATATATATATATATATATATATATATATATATATATATATATATATATATATATATATATATATATATATACATATATATATATATATATATATATATATATATATATATATATATATATATATACATATATATATATATATATATATATATATATATATATATATATAATTGAAGAATTTTAATTTACTTGTATTATACGTACCAGAGATGAATCATTTATTGAAATTGTTCTATATAGCAAAAATGAAAATAAGATAGTCTGAAGTGAATATTTGATATCCAAAATAACTATACGACAAGCTTATAAATATGATAAATAGAATATTATAAATAAAACATTACATATAAAACAGGCACTAAATTGGTATAAAATCCCGCTTTTTCCCTGTTCCATATATAAGTTAAGGAATTGCAAAAAAGAATTACATATTTTAAAGATTGGTGAATATATACCCTTTACTATTCCCTTAGATTAAATTTTTTAGTGTTATAAGTCATATATGTAATACAGGTAATTAAGGTACTCATGCCCTTGCTCCCTGCAGAAACATAAATGGTGTAAATACATATATATATATACATATATATATATATATATATATATATATATATATATATATATATATATGCAAATTAATAAACCAAGTAAAAAAAAATTAGAAAAATAAAAAAATCGGAAAATAAGATGCATTAACATTAATGTTTTGAATTTTATTTTCGCTAAAAAATTGTAACTTTTGCCAGTATTGAAACTACGATTTGAGCGCCCTTATTATGGTGTATAATGGCATTCTCTTTTATCCAGTTTTCCTTTGAATTACTTGTTTAGTAAGAATTTTCATCTTTGATTCATGTTCATATTAGGATTTCCGTACTGGATTGTTCATATTCTGAATTGCCTTTCCAGTCTTCAGCTTAGACTCACTGGACGGGTCTGGGAGTATCACTGTGAACGTTCGTACTGCCTCCCTGGTAGAATTTCGACTTGTTCATTCCGGTGCTTCTAGATAATTTAAACGGAAGGGGGAGTCGCAATCCTCCCCAACCATTAAATGCTAAGCATTTGGTTATCCCATATTCCTTTAATTCTTCTTTTTCTTAGATTATTATTTGCTTCGGAGTATAGAGCGGCTCGGCGCCTTTTCCAGAGTAGTGCCTTAGATTATTGTGGATATGCATAGGAATTAAATTCAATTTGAATTTGATTACTGGCTTTTATATGATATATATATATATACGAGTATATATATATATATTAGTTTTAGTGTTACCTTTCTCCCATTAGCGTTTGTACAGGTCCCCCTATATAATGCTCTGGTACCACCTTACATCAACGAGCACTTATATATTTTTTCCTGACGAACATGGGGTGATAAATGTATGTCTGCAAATTCGTCCTGTGAAGAACGCATAAAGTAACGCATAGAGATCCCCTATATAATGCTCTGGTACTACCTTACATCAACGAGCACTTAGATATTTTTTCCTGGCGGACATGGGGTGATAAATGTATGTCTGCAATTTCGTCCTGTGAAGAACGCATAAAGTAACCCAACATAGAGATCCCCTATATAATGCTCTGGTACCACCTTACATCAACGAGCACTTAGATATTTTTTCCTGACGGACATGGGGTGATAAATGTATGTCTGCAATTTCGTCCTGTGAAGAACGCATAAAGTAACCCAACATAGAGATCCCTTATATAATGCTCTGGTACCACCTTACATCAACGAGCACTTAGATATTTTTTCCTGACGGACATGGGGTGATAAATGTATGTCTGCAATTTCGTCCTGTGAAGAACGCATAAGTACGCAACATAGAGATCCCCTATATAATGCTCTGGTACTACCTTACATCAACGAGCACTTAGATATTTTTTTCTGACGGACATGGGGTGATAAATGTATGTCTGCAATTCCGTCCTGTGAAGAACGCATAAGTACGCAACATAGAGATCCCCTATATAATGCTCTGGTACTACCTTACATCAAAGAGCACTTAGATATTTTTTCTGACGGACATGGGGTGATAAATGTATGTCTGCAATTTCGTCCTGTGAAGAACGCATAATGTACGCAACATAGAGATCCCCTATATAATGCTCTGGTACTACCTTACATCAACGAGCACTTAGATATTTTTTTCTGACGGACATGGGGTGATAAATGTACGTCTGCAATTTCGTCCTGTGAAGAACGCATAAAGTAGCCCAACATAGAGATCTCCTATATAATGCTCTGGTACTACCTTACATCAACGAGCACTTAGATATTTTTTCCTGACGGACATGGGGTGATAAATGTACGTCTGCAATTTCGTCCTGTGAAGAACGCATAAAGTAGCCCAACATAGAGATCTCCTATATAATGCTCTGGTACTACCTTACATCAACGAGCACTTTGATATTTTTTCCTGACGGACATGGGGTGATAAATGTATGTCTGCAATTTCGTCCTGTGAAGAACGCATAAAGTAAAGCAACATAGAGATAAAAAAAAAAATTCAATAAAATTTTACCATCACCACTCACTTATTAAACAGAACAATATCCGGTTTCCAGACTTTGTCTGGAGGTAACCGCAACACGCTGATCCCACCGTAGTCAGCTTGGTCCCAAACTAACTGGTAATCCGTCCACATCTGGAAAGAAATTGAATACAAAACATTATAACTCATGTTTGAAACACTGTTCATCATTATATTTTGTTTAAGGAAAACAATTATAAGACTAAAAAGACGTATATCATATAAGTCCTTTTATAAAATTCATTAAATGGTCGCTAAATGTAGCACCTGCACACTTAATCTAAGTTGTTGATAACCAGGTGTAATTGTTAGCAGCGAAAGATTATCAAATTGCGTATTTATTGTTTTTAAAAACAAAGTGGTATAAGTTTTTGGAAATCCTTTTCTATCGTCACATCTATTTCGGATTTTTAAATGTTTTTTATTTAATTTTTTACTTTCCTTATATGCATAATGTATAAGGAAAGTATTGTGTCGGGGTCGAAAATTCGAATTCGAGTTTTCGACGGGAGAGCACGATTCAAGCATCCCTAATCACGAATCGAACATTTTTAAAGTGATGTGTGTGTGTGTGTGTGTGTCAGTGAGTCTGTGGAGACGATATCTCATGAACGAATGAAGCGAATCGAATGAAATTTGGTCCCAAAATCATAATCCGTGAATACTGGAAGCTTATTGTTTTTAAACACTATCGAATGTTCAGAACCCCCCCCCCCCTAAATTTTCGAGTGAAATTTTCAAAAAATCATCAAAAAATCAAAACCTTTAATAAAGTTATGCAAATAGACATTTTTTATGTAAATTTTCCTTAGAAAACGATTGACACAAACTGTAGGACGCTAGCATCATTCGTTCTCGAGATATTGCACATTTTTCAAATAACTTTATTAAAAAATCAAGTAAAATAAAAAAAAAATATTAACTCTTAAGAAGCATGTTCACTTTTCATATGTAATATCATGCGATAAATGTGGTGATATCATTCTCGTGGATGTAACTCGTTCCATGCACGAGAAAAGATACTTTGAGTAATACTTTTGTATTTGAACGCCAATAGTCATTTATCTGCTGTAAGAGTAACTTATTACTCCGTCCATAACACTTGGCGAGATTTTGGCGACGAATTTGGTGGAATGTCGCCAACAAGGTGATTTTTTTTAAATAATGCCAAATTAACGAAAATCTCGCCGAATGGATAAAAATGACGCTACATCAATGAAAATGACAACTAATTGAAAAAAATTCAATATCTTGGAAAGAATATAAATATCTACTATAAGTATAACATTTTTTTTAACTGTAAAAGTAGTAAATTCATTCCATTATATAAGGAAAGTCATGTGCAGCCCACATCATATTTTTATTTTTTCATACGTAATACTGAGAATGTATTGTTTTCACGAAAATTTTCGGTTTCCAGATTTTGACGCCAATATATGCTTTAAGACCTCCTGAACACGTTTTGTCTATTTTTGGAGTGATATCCGTCTGTCTGTCCATCTGATGTCTGTGGTTGATTTCTTGTGTACACAATGGCAGCCACAAATATTAAGGGATTTTCACGAAACTTTACATCCGACTTTGTTATAAAAAAATCTAGAACTGGATACAATTGTTTTAAACTTGAGCGAAAAATTCGAAATTTATTCGAAATGTTATATTCTTTTAAAATGGCTGCATAGGACCAGATTTGATATAATCATGCATAAAAGGATTTATTTACATCTCAACGATCATAACACTTTATAGTTTCAATCATTGTTGTGAAAAATAGCCTTCGTACAATTTTTTTTATTCCTCACGTCTTTAGCCTCCCTTGGGGGGAGGGGGCAAGTTACCCCCTTCCAGGGGGTACATTGTCAAGTATGATATCAATCGAAATATTTTTTCAAGCCCTTTAAAGTGAAGGTAACTCGCTAATATTGCAACTATGTTGCAATAATTTGGACACACGATACCGACTTTTCAAATATTTTCTTATAAAACTTGAAAATATAAATCTGATGTGGGCAGCACATGACTTTCCCTGCAGACTTATATCCACGTTCTCTTTATTTTTATTAAATTTAATTCACTTTTAATTCAATTTTCGTTCTCATTTGGTAACTGGACTTATTTTCAATGGTGGCGTGGAGAAAAACCGAAAAAATGAAATATCTCGAGAACGGTTAGTCCTAGAGCAATGGGGTTAGTCTTATTCCTTTCATCGTTAAAAATTACGTATAAAACCATTTAACGGATATATTTGAGCATAGGTAGTTTTTCCTTTTAGATTTTGACGATTTTTGAGGGCCATTTTGCCAAAAAATGCAGGTTATTTTTTTTCCGAATCGTACTAAAATCTAATTAGCACCAGGGTAATCCACAGCAGATATTTCTGCCGAATTTTGTGAAATTCGGTCCATTAGTTTTTCAGCTAGTGTGGATACCGGCTTTTGCGGGCCATTTCGCAAAAAAAGGCGGGTTCTTTTATCCCGAATCGTACCCAAAACTAATCCGCACCAGATTCGCCCACAAGTGACTTACCTACCAAATTTTCTGAAATTCAGTCAATTAGTTTTTTAGTTAGAGTGGGTACAAAATCTGCACAGACGGACACACACACGGACGTCACGCTAAACATAGTTTTTCGTATTCTAGAGATCTCGAAACGCGTAGATTCGTCGAAAACTCGAATTGCGATTTTCGGCATGATTCCAATACTTTTCCTATACATAACCATGTATTGCAGGGAAAGTAAAAATGAATTCAAGTATGAGAACGTCAAATTGAGCCACACTTCAATTACAAGACACTACAAAGACAAGTGCTACAAGACACCCTAAAACTGCGATAGCATTAAAAGAAACGAGAAAGATCAATCATGCATAAAGCATTGACTATGAAACACTTTCCAACAGAAATGCAAAATGCAATACATTCAGCGGTGGTATTTTGTTAATTGTTACAGAGATACGATAATTTATTTCACTTGAAAACTTCAAACTTCATCGAAAAAAAAAATGAACTTTATTCAATTGACGACATCGAAACATAAATCGTCTAGCTCTCTATGTAAAGGCAGTGAATATTCCATTCATATATTTTTATGACAGACTCCAGAGTTAAATAATTTTGCTTGAAAATAATTCATCAATTCTTATACAACTCATCTTAATCACTTGTTTACATTCTGAATCCATTAAAATTAGACTTCGTTATAGAAGTAATCAGAGTTTGATGACCATTAAAACTAAAAAATATTGCAATTGCGTTGGCGCAGAATATAGATGCACAGAAAATACGCAAAAATAAAGCGGTTTTCGGACGGATGCAACACAAAATATAAATTTAAAAGAACTTTCAAAATCACGATTTTTACTCTGGGGAAAAAAAGAAGGATTCCATATTTTATTTTGAAGTGGGTCACCTGATCTCTCCATATTATAGAATGTATTTAATATTTTAATTTTTATTTAAAGAACTGACGAACATATTTTGCTAAAAAATTTTTTATATATTTTATGGGATAATTTGACTATTTCCTATAACTTTCGAAGCAATTTGTGAATTTTAAATTCGCTTACAAAATCTTGGAAAAATTAGGTCTCATAGGGTTCAATGTATTTCAGTTTTTTAAAACCCGGATACAATCCAAAACTAATTAGGTAATATTATTCATTTATATTCCCATATGTCACACAGACCGTCCCAACATACTAAAATTTCAATTTGATAAAGTCATTTTTGCAGCAGTTATCGTGCTAACAGACAGCCAGACAGACAGACTGACAGACAGAATGAATGAACGAAATCATAAACACTTTTCAACTATATTGTAAGGTGTTAAAAATGAGGAGTCCATAAAGTTTCGAAAATTCCTCTATCAGCAACGATTTTCGAGCTGATAAAGGTGATCTCCTTCCTTTACATGTACTAATGAACGCCATACCCCGAAAACTCTCTTTATAAGCACAACAGTTTTAACAATTTCTGAAAAGTCCCACTTGCTTTTCATATTCCAATTCTTCCCTTAAATTACCCGTTATCAGTTGTCCCATTTCCTGGCAGAATTCTAAGAGCCCAACTTCATAATGAGCTCCTGACAACAAGTGGGCCCTTAAGTAGCCTCTCATGAATAGTGGAAACTGCTTCAGTTAGAACGGATGATTTTGGTTGCAGTTTGGTTGAGAATTACCGGAAAAGGGCAATTTATTTCACTAAATGTGCACGCAGCGATGATCAGTAATTATCTTGCTCATAAATGATTATTATTCATATTTAATAAAGGAAGATGTCTGTATGTGTGTGTGTGTGTGTGTTCAGCTTGTAGAAAAAAATCTAAACGACCATGAAATTTAGTACAGAGGTACTTAAGAACCCGGAAAGTTTGTTGTTGTTGTTGTTGAGACCCAGACCGCCCGACCTACCAGAAAGGTGTAAGGTAACCGTTTGGACGGCCGGGAAGTGCCGCCCAATTTAGACCGGAACCCATTGGGGGAGGCATCCACAGGGACCGTACCCTCCTTCCCCTACCACCAACCTCTCGGAAGGACTTACGGACCCACATATTTAACGTGATCGTACTCCGCATGAACACGGCGGCAGTTGTGGCAGCGTGCAAATTCAGCGCGCTAACCACCGGGCTACTGCGCCCGAAATTTGCCAACAGCACGCGGTGTTCCCAGGAGGTCACCCTTCCAAGTACTAACCTCGCCCGATGCTGCCTGACTTCGGTGATCTAACGAGAACCTGTGTTTTCAGCACGGTAGGGCCGTTGGCCTAACCCGGAAAGGTTGTGGTTGTTGAGACCCAGACCGTCCGACCTACCAGAAAGGTGTAAGGTAACTGTTTGGACGGCCGGGAAGTGCCACCCAATTTAGACCGGAACCCAGTGGGGGAGGCATCCACAGGGACCGTACCCTCATACCTCTACCACCAACCGCTAGGAAGGATTTACGGACCCACATGTTTAACGTGATCGTACTCCGCATGAACACGGCGGCAGTTGTGGCAGCGTGTAAATCCAGCGCCAAACCACCGGGCTACCGCGCCCGAAATTTGCCAACAGCAAACGGTGTTCCCAGGTGGTCACCCGGAAAGGTTGTAAAGAACCTTGCTGACTCAGAGAATCAAACCAAGGTCCTCGGATGGGTCAGTCGATACTGTACCGTTATAGTGGCTATAAGAGCCACTATAATGGTATTGCGTAATATTTATAGCCACTACAGCTTTGGTGAACGATACGGATAATATAAATTTAAATGTTCAATTTTCCCTTTTAAGTAATAGCTTGCAGTTTTTTACCGAAAACATTCTATAAAAGAATCACGTCTTATTTACAAAAAAATTATTTTCTATTTTAATGTAGTAGTTGCAAAGCATATGCACATCATGTGGCAAATTGAGGAATGTTTAATCTGGAATAACTCTTTTTACTATTTCAAAAATTGCTTTTACTTCCAGTTAAAATATTTTCTGTTATCTAATTAGATCGCTGTTGCGTTGTTTGAAATGCACAATCATTTTATTTGTAATCCTTCTTTCTGTATGTATGCTCCGATAGGCGTGGTTTAGTAAGAATGTGAAGAAAATTCAATTTTGAAACGGATTTGAAAATGGAAACGTCGTAGGCTCTTAATAACAACAACTTCGTAATTATTTTATTTTTCCAATGTCATTAATAATATTTTATTCAGTTTCTTCATATTTGAAATGGTAGCGCATCTATTTATTACTACTCCCTAATCGTGAAAGTGTACCGCCCCCTTTTATGCATCTAAAGTCAATTTAAAATGCCATAAGCAGCGTCCCCCCCCCCCCCCCGTATTGCCGCGTGTTTTCGTCATATTTAGGAGACGTATCATCGGAATTCTATCAGTTCCTTTAAATAGAAATCTTACTTTAAGAGAAACCCCCCTGTCTTAAGCGCACCCCTCCCCTTCCGAAGAGATTTTCAATCTTATTTGGGGGGGGGGGAATTCAATCTCATTCCACGGAATTCTACGGTTGACGAAATATTCATACTTTTACAATTATTTCTTTTTTTATGAACGATGAACTGTAGGGAAATTCAAAATGGAATTTCAGAATAACATTCTTTCTCTTAAAATTATGACTCTGGAAAATTTAGGTATTAAGTTATGCAATAAAAATATAATACAACGTGAAAGACTGATTTCAGCAATTTTCGTAACGATTACGTGTTACTAATAAACTGCAAACAAGATGCGAGTTGATGAATATATAATTTCACATAGTTTCTGGCGGAAATATTATCTTCCAAAAGCTTTGAATTACAACAGCTCAGTAGTTTTACCAACCAGAAGAATGGAATCGCCATCGTTGCTAGCGCCCTCTGGCGCTTTCTTAAAAAAGTAAAAAAGACTTGGTTTTTCATCTCTAATTTACCCACAACCCTTTATAGCCATTATACTACTATTGAGCTACTGCTACGGAATTGCAAGCTCTTATTCTCGTAGTGGACTCTGTAAGCTGCACCTCAGCATTACTTTTTTTAAATTTCGAATTAGTTTTTAAGTTATTTTATATTACAGCATTTTCACACAAATCGGTTCCTTAGCAACCAAGCATATTATCGCAGAGTTTTCAGCTTGACACCATCGAAGAGACGGAAGAACGTTATAATACACAATGTTTCATCCGAATCTGCAGGACAATTCCTTCATGTTTATTTATTTAATTTAAAATGCATCAGGATTTGCATTTTTTACGTTATCGGCTACATATATCGTCGCATCCAAAAAATTAAGATTAGACCAATTATATAATTCGACTTAAAGTTATATATATGTGTGTCTTAGCACATTATAATAAAAAACTTAGTTTACATAAGTAATTTTAATTTTTGTTATTTTAAGTGATCGAATTTAGTCATCGCAAATCATCTTCACCGAAGTGTTTAAATGTGTAACGGATTCGGGATTTGAATGCCAACATTTTTAGGACATCCTGAACACGTTTTGACTATTTTTAGAGTGACATCGGTCTGTCTGTGTTTAAAAACCCAGACCTCTCAACTCGCCTATTGAGTACTGAGTAATTAAATGTATGGTCAGCAGTAATAAACAATCGGTCTGTGTCTGTCTGTCTTTTCTCCCGGAGAAGGAGGGGGGGCACTCCTAGACAATGGTGTACGGATCTTAGATCCTTTTAGCTCTGGTCCTCCTTTAATGAGGGGGTACACGAATCTGTTGAGTGTTGTCACGAAGCAGGCTCCTTACAGGTTGTGGGGAGGGACTGGTCTTTATGACCATAGCCCCAGATCCGTAGGCGACTGGAGTCTAATCTTCTCAGCACCACTTTCCGCCTCCCGCCCGGTGAATGATCCCGCTGACTTCGCTCTCCTGGTCGCGATCTCGCCTGATTCTGAATACAATCCCTTTGGTCTCCCATCCCAGACGGGGCCGACGGGATTTCTTCTTGTTATCTGATAAGAAGCAGAACTAATCCCGCCGGCCCCGTCCCAGACCTGGCGTCAACCATTCAAAGTCGCCCCGGAGGTAATAATTGAATCTGTATGTCGGTGATCTATTTTTTGTATACACGACAGCGGCCACAGATATTAACATGGCATCATAGGACAAAATTTGGCATAATTGTGCGTAAAAGGGGTAACTCATGGCTCAGTGATCACAAAGCTTAATAGTTTCATTCATTGCAGTTATTGTGCAATTTATCTACACAAATTCAATAATTGGTATGTAAAAGTAAATTAAGTTCTCAATATTATTATGCAAGTTCCACTTACTTTTCATACTACATTCTTCTTTTCGTGCTGCTTTTCAGAAAATTAACACTCATTAGTTCCGCTCCTCTGCTGATAAAATTTTAAGAGCTACTCTCTCCGCATTTAATGAGTTCTTCACATCAAGAGCACCATTTAAGTAGCCTCCAATGAAGTACGGAAACTACTTGAATTAGATCGGGTTACGATGTGCTAACAATTTATCTCTTTTAAATTGCACAATGCTATATATATATATATATATATATATATATATATATACCGGGTAGTCAGAATTAAAACATCCCTGCTCTGAGCTCTCTATACTACATCGAACTACTCAGTGTAAAGGCTCCAAAATTGTTGAACCTACTATTCAAGACATGGGGAAAGGGATTACGTGAATAGAAAATTAGTTCCAGAAACACCGATACGTGGTGCTGTACAACAGAAAATATGCTGGAAAAGCACAAAATAATCACAAAAAAAAAACATGCGATATGGAATTTTTCCATTTTAATTTCTTTTGCTGATATGAAAAAAAAGAAGATAAAAAAGTGATGAAACTTAAACTGTCATCAAATTTGCATAAACCCTTGGTTTGCAGCTACTATGTTCTGGGCATAAAAGGGGATAAAATAGGGAAATTTTCATTCTTATCAGCGATGGCTGTCACACTGCCAGAATGTGCTTTGCTTGTAAAGCTGTTTTATGAAATGCTTTCAGGACATGCTGCAACTGCACTTCGAGAGTTTCGTCGACTTAAGAATTTGCGCAAAGGACCATTACTTCCACAAGCTCTCAGGAAAATGATCACTCGATTCGAGAAAACTGGACATCTCAGAGTTCAGCCGGGTCAAAGACGCAAATCGACTCGTTCAGATGTCGTTGACGATGTTGCCACCGCTATTGTTCAACAATCAATGGATAACGTTATACGCAGCATTCCCTGCATCAATAAGGTCCTTGTGGTATGAATGTTTGGTACGTCTGAATAAAATGTGTTACAAATGTGTATTTTGTGTCTTTTCAGCATATTTTCTGTTGTTCAGCGCCACCTATCGGTGTTTCTGGAACTAATTTTGTTTCGCGTAATCCCTTTCCCCATGTCTTGAATAGTATGTTCAACAATTTTAGAGCCTTTACACTAAGTAGTTCGATCTACAGATAGCTGAGAGTAGGGGTGTTTTAATTCTGACCACCCTGTATATATATATATATATATATATGTGTGTGTGTGTGTATGTATATATATATATATATGTATATATATATATATGTATATGTATATATGTATATGTGTGTATATATATGCATATATATATATATATATATATATTCGGGGGTCAGCATAAAAATTTATATTTCGTATTTCTTTCAGAAATGTATTTAGTATATCGCCTATATTTATAAGGGTATTTTTCTCAAGCCTAACTTTGAATCTATGTTATTTTTACATATGCTCTTCAGACAAGTTTCAATAAAAAAAAGTCACTGGTATCTTAAATACAAATAATTAAAATACTTTATATATATATATATATATATATATATATATATATATATATATATATATAATAAAATGTTAATATGAAATTCCAATGACTGAAAAGAGAGAAGTTGTAACTCGTCAAACCTTAACGTAAAAAATGCTAACAACGTAAATGTATGAAAAAATAGAGAATCATCAATCAAGAAGAGAATAAAATGCAGATATCCAGTCATCAAGCTAAATATAATCAACGTATATCAATGGTGAGAATCCAGAAATTGAAAAACAATAATAACCAAGCATAAAAGCCATACACGTGGATAAGCACTAGGCTTAAAATGTTATTTTGAACAAATTCTTTTTCAAGTCCAAGTATCTATTCAAAATGAACAAAAAAAGCTTGTTTCTGAAGACAGAAATAGATAATATCTATAAACTCTGTCTACTTGGACTACAAGCTAAAAGATTGGTAAATGAAATAGGAATATAAAATTACCTGAGAAAATAAAGCACATGTCCTATCAATACACAGCGACACACACACACACACACACATATATATATTTATATATATATATATATATATATATATAATCTCCCAAAAAGGACTAGTACCTATATACCCACAAAGATGTTAAAAGAGTATTTATGAAGTGACGGCCGGGGGGAGTAGCGACCTCCAACTCTCCGGTCAAAGCTTTTACTGCCATGGCGAAACGCTCCCGGTAGCCGAAACCTTCAAACCACATCCAACAAGACTCTCACCATTACCTCAATAAACGTAAAAACACCTTAAAAACCAAGTCATTAATATAAAAACCCTTAAATTACTTTAAACAACACTTAAAACTATCCACAGATCTGAAAAGGTGAAGGGGGGGGGGAAGTCCCACATCAGCACAATACAAGCACTGTATGGAATCTCAAACTAAGTGGTTATATAATGTATTTGCAAAACGATATTAAAGCACCCAAAAGAAATGTACAAATAAAAATTTTAATCCAAACCTGACTTTAATAGTCATGTAAACTATTTTGACTCGAACAATGAAACTACTTGTGTATGAAATCATTAATAATGTGGTTACTTTTATATAATACAAATAAAAACCAAATATAAATTAGAGGTCATAAAAAGACTTATGTATGAAATAATTAATAATGTGGTTATTTCTATATTCTGCAAATAAAAAACAAATATCAATTTGAAGCCATAAAGCGACTAATGTTTGAAATCATTCACATGGTGGTTATTTAGTATAATTCAATAAAAAACCAAATAGCAATTTTGCTAGTTCAAAAAGTGAATAAAACCCAACTTTTAAAATACACCATAATTTTCACATTAAAATACCTTCCCCATTCTCATAGAACTTTTACAACAATGCCTTTCCAGGCAACCCTGAATGAATAATCAGGTATACAATACGCGAATCTTTCCAAAATCCTACTATACCTTACATTCCATAATAACTTAAGAATGTACCAAATGTGACTAACCCATCAACCATTCAGACACTCAAAATACCAGAAAAGTCAATGATCAATAGAACAATAAAGAATCCCCATATCCAACCAACCAGCTCTATCACAAGCTTGTGAGAAGTCGTATAGAGCTGGTTGGTTGGATATGGGGATTCTTTATTGTTCTATTGATCATTGACTTTTCTGGTATTTTGAGTGTCTGAATGGTTGATGGGTTAGTCACATTTGGTACATTCTTAAGTTATTATGGAATGTAAGGTATAGTAGGATTTTGGAAAGATTCGCGTATTGTATACCTGATTATTCATTCAGGGTTGCCTGGAAAGGCATTGTTGTAAAAGTTCTATGAGAATGGGGAAGGTATTTTAATGTGAAAATTATGGTGTATTTTAAAAGTTGGGTTTTATTCACTTTTTGAACTAGCAAAATTGCTATTTGGTTTTTTATTGAATTATACTAAATAACCACCATGTGAATGATTTCAAACATTAGTCGCTTTATGGCTTCAAATTGATATTTGTTTTTTATTTGCAGAATATAGAAATAACCACATTATTAATTATTTCATACATAAGTCTTTTTATGACCTCTAATTTATATTTGGTTTTTATTTGTATTATATAAAAGTAACCACATTATTAATGATTTCATACACAAGTAGTTTCATTGTTCGAGTCAAAATAGTTTACATGACTATTAAAGTCAGGTTTGGATTAAAATTTTTATTTGTACATTTCTTTTGGGTGCTTTAATATCGTTTTGCAAATACATTATATAACCACTTAGTTTGAGATTCCATACAGTGCTTGTATTGTGCTGATGTGGGACTTCCCCCCCCCCTTCACCTTTTCAGATCTGTGGATAGTTTTAAGTGTTGTTTAAAGTAATTTAAGGGTTTTTATATTAATGACTTGGTTTTTAAGGTGTTTTTACGTTTATTGAGGTAATGGTGAGAGTCTTGTTGGATGTGGTTTGAAGGTTTCGGCTACCGGGAGCGTTTCGCCATGGCAGTAAAAGCTTTGACCGGAGAGTTGGAGGTCGCTACTCCCCCCGGCCGTCACTTCATAAATACTCTTTTAACATCTTTGTGGGTATATAGGTACTAGTCCTTTTTGGGAGATTATTTGGATATACACTTGTATAAAGCAGCATGGCGCTTTACCGTTGTATATAATATGTTCTTTTAAATTTTTGGAAGGGAGTTTGGCTTTTTAAGTCATTTTTGTATTTTATTTGTATATATATATATATATATATATATATATATATATATATATATATATATATATATATATACATTATAAAACTTGAAAAATTTATTTTCAATTTTAGTGAACAGATTAAAAAGCTAAATGCAAAAAATAATTTATAATACAATTTGTAAAGCGCTATGCTGCAATATTTACATGTGTATTCCTATAAAAATTCCCAAAAAGGACAAGTAGCAATGTACTCGTTCAGATTCTAGATGTGTGACAGAAGTACCGGCCGGGGGGGGGTTGCGACCCCCAGCACTCCGGTTAAAGCTTTTTCCGCCATATATATATATATATATATATATATATATATATATATATATATATATATATCTGTGGGCGTGTGTTACATACTTGTTGATTTAACTAATATGCAATCAAATGAATACGTACCAATTGTAGCCAAACATTGGAAGTCATAATTTGGTTCTTTTCATTCTGTAAATAGAAGAAAGAAATATCAATTATGTGCCTCTGTGTGTAATAAATGCATGTTTGTATAATAAAGTTTTTTAAGAGTGACAGCCTCATACGGAGTTATAAGGGAAGTGAGCATCACAGGACATTCCACACAGAATCACATTCATACTTTCTCTTCCTTTCTATCTCCATCACAGAAAGGGCTTGTTTTCTGTTTTAAGGTTTCGCCCCCGGCATGCATTACCCTTTCAGGGGGGTGGGGATTTTTAACAGCACACAGAGCAGTAATATGCAACCTTTATTGATTCACAGACTGTATTTGAGTCAGAGGTTCAAAAATGCGCAAGCTAACTGACAAACTCACTGATACTCACACAAGTACGTTGGCAGAATTAAGCGTTACAAAAATGAATCAGACAATGAACTCCCATTGGCTACTCATTCCTAAGGCCATTCATTCCTAATTCTATTAATAGGCCGACTTTATTGATTTCATCAAATAATAGGAAATTAAAACTGATAACAAACACGACTATTAATGCAGTGCATAATAAAGAAAACTTAAACGTTTTATTTTATCTGTCATTTACAGGATGCTTTGGAAGTTTGGCGGTAGCAGTTAGGGAAGTAGTATATCTATGTACGTATGAGCGCACATGTACTTTATACACTAAAAACTATATTTTATAGCTTATTTTTTATCTTTTTATATATAAAAAAAAAGGTATCGATCCATATTATTATTAAAAACATGATTTTATATCAAAATAAGGCCTTTTTAACATTTAGACCAAATATTAGATAAATGCATGAAAAAAGAGATCAAAAGATAGGCCGCTCCATTTTGGGGCTCCCTCATATATAGGTAAATTACGGGATTAAATAAATCCTCTAAATTTTAAAATAAAAAAGTTTGATTTTTTAAAACATGGTCCTGAAAAAAAAAAAAAAAGTCAGAAAAAATAAAGTGATTTAACACGATAGGTTTCATAGAATAACTCTCATATTTGCCAGAATATATACTTTGAAACGCGTCCGTAAATTACGGACGCGTTTTTTAGAGTTCATAAAATCTTGAAGTTAAAAAAGCATATTTCCATACTTAGATATAAAATATAATTACTTTTTTTCAATAAAAGTAAGTTGTATACAATCTTTACTAAATTTTTTCTCTCCACCAAAATTATAATATGACTTAATATTCTTACTAATTTTTTTAAGATCTTTATCATTATAATTACTTAAAAATGCTGTTCCAGTATCACCATTTGATTCTATAAATCTTGCTATTACACTAATTCCTTTATTTTCTAGAGATTTTTTAATCTTATAAAGATCCATTTATTTAGAATTATTTTTGAACTCTAATATGTTATCATATAAAAATCTTCCTTTATTTATCGATCTATTAGAACCATGTTTATTCGAAAGGAACTTTACGATACCTGCAATCATATTTTTTAATTTTTTTTCAATGATATCAGAGGATATAAATCATCATATGTTTTGACCACTCAGACTATTAGTAAACATTTTTAAAGACTGGAAATCCTACATTATTTCTTCTAGGTAAAAATATTAATTCACTACAATTTAATGTTTCTAAATTAGTTAAATTTTCTATACCTTCAAGGGATTTTAATTTATTTCCGTCACAATATAATTCTTTTAAATTAGTTAAATTTTTTATACCTTCAAGAGATTTTAATTTATTTCCCTCACAATATAATTTTTTTAAATTAGTTAAATTTTTTATACCTTCAAGAGATGTAATATCATTTATGCTACAATTTAATGTTTCTAAATTAGTTAAATTTTCTATACCTTCAAGGGATGTTAATTTATTTAAATCACAATATAATATTTTTAAATTAGTTAAATTTTTTATACCTTCAAGAGATGTAATATCATTTTCGCTACAATATAATGTTTCTAAATTTATTAAATTTTTTATTTCATCAAGAGATGTTAATTTATATCCTACACAATATAATTCTTTTAAATTCGTTAAATTTTCTATTCCTTCAAGAGAACAATTATATATAAAAATAGATTTCACTTCAGTAGGATTCTCTATATTTAAGAAAGACATAGTTTTTTTTTCCATACCATTATTATATACAACATCCATTTATATAGAAACATTTTTATTAAATATTTATTTATCCTCTTTGTTAGTTAATTGTCTCAAAAGATAAACACTCTCTCTCAAGACTGATTTAACTTCATATATCTCTTCAAAAATTTTCTCTTGGTAAGGTTCTATTTCATTATGACCAAACTTTTTATTTAATTCACTCATCTGTATAGCTTGTACTTTTTTCCAATAAACATTAAAAAAGTGATCAGGTAATAGCTCAAATTTATATTTAATCAAATAACAAAAATCTAATTTATGCATAAATTCTTCTATAAAATTTTCACTAAATGTTTGATATCTAGTTATATACAACCAATTTAAATCATCTTTTAATTCTCTCATAGTATCTTCTGTAAGATTTTGAAATATTGATACTTTATATAAATCTAAATTATCAGAAAATTTTATGATAAATTCGTTACTTAAAGTTTGATATTGAGATATGTTTACCCAATCTACTTTATCTTTACATTTTTCTATAAAATCTTCTGATAATTTTTGATATCTAGAAATTTTAGGCCAATCATCAGGTTGAGCAAATTCTTCAATAAAAGATTCAGACAGTGTTGAATATTGTAAAAATAAATCCCAATTTACATGACTAATAAGATTTCTAATTACATCTTCAGATAAATTTTTTCTGGAAAATTCATTCCAATCAATATCCATTTATTAGAAAGAAATTTTTTCAATATGCATATAAGGTTTTAAAGTGTAACCATCATATTTTATCTTTAATGTGATGATATCATCACGTTTACCATAAGCAAAACAGGTTACTACATCTCTATTAACATTTAAAATTTCCTTACCATTGATTTCCAGAGATATCTGTGGACTTTTATCATATTTACTTTCTACATCTATATATATAGAAATTTTCATATACATATCTGTAGATAATCGCATCTCTTGATCCAGTAATTTTGAGCTCATCATATTGAAATTTACTTTTTTATAATCCCCATATGTATGAAAATCATCTATTATAGTAACCCAGATATCTCTATTATCTAAATATATTTTATTGACAACATCGTTATCATTTTCAGGTTCAGAAACATTTGTAATTATTTTATTTTTTACATCAAATTTATCATTCTGTAATATTAACGAATTTTTTTCAAAATATCTTTTATTCACAACATTTTTTTCATCTTTAGGATCTGCAACATTTCCTATTCTTTTTCCTTTTGCATCAAAAGCTTTTCCTTCTGAAGAATGTAAAGTTGTATCATTTAATTCTTTTATTCTCTTACCTGTTTCTTCAGTAAAGGTTAAAAAATCCTCATCATATTTAGTTTTTATAAGATCTCTCAATTCATGATGATTATTCTCTATTTTATTCAAAACAAAACTTTTAGTGGTTAAATCTAAATCATCTATAGGATTTTCACAATTTTTTAAAATTCTATTTTCCATATCATAATTTCCATCATTCATTAATTTAAAACCTATACCAGGAGGTCCAATAGGTCCTTCTTTCATTTGATCATCATAAGGTGGATAATAAGCACTCATTTATTTAATTTTAAGATTTTAAACTCTTAACCATTGTTATAGTTTTATTTTTTAAATTTATAAAACATCTGTTTCTTTCTTTAAAAATAAAATAAAACTTATATTCCTTTTGACTATTTGTTATCCAATTAAATTCAATATCTAAATTATTTAAATCGGTATAGTTTTCATGATTTGATGAGTCAAAAGGAAAAATATTTACCAAAATTCTCCTTATTTATCAAAGGTCCTGTTTCTGTATTATTATCGTAAAATCCTTCATGTAAAAGAGCTTCATACACTCGAATATAATCTTTATTGGCAAAATTTGTTTTATAACGCATAAGAGGAACTTGTTTATTATTAATCATCAACCAGCATTCTGCCATATCTATATGATCAAATATCATATTATTTTTTTCATAATTATTATCTCTTTCAACATATTGAGGAATAACATAGACACTTAAAACTTCATCTGACGCTTTTGTTGCTGTCACAGATCCGCTGTTGCTTCTATAAGGGCCTACCATCTTAAATCTATGTCGATCCCAATTTACCTCTATATCTTTATCAGATAGATATGATTCCAGAAACAAACTTTCTGCAGAATTTTTTAATTCTATATAAGGTAAATGCAAGGTTCAACTACTACCTTATAATTTTCGTTTCTTATATTAGTATATATCATATTTTTATTTTCATTTCTTTGAATTTCTATTTTCACTTCAAAACCTGAAATTATCTTTTCATATTCTCTAAAGAAATCGATTATATCTTTTAAAGGTGTCCATATTTTAATGACATTACTATCTTTCGTTAGTTCCCATCTCTTTACGAATCCTTCGTTATAATCTTTATTCATTTTCAAATTATTAAAAAATTCAGTTATTTTAGTAGTATCTTCTAAAGTACCATCATATTTGAACTCATTACGGTCAGCTGAATCAGATGTATCTAGATAAAAAAATTCATTTTGAGCTTGTGATGTTACATAATCAGGAGTATAATGAATTAATCTTAAAACATGATTCATGATTGAAAAATTTGACTGTGTATTTGATTCAATTTCAGTATCTCCTATATGTGCTTTTAAAGTTTTGATAAAACCTCCACCATTTACCAGACTCACATTTTCGTTTCCAATGGATGATTTATCATTTTTTGTAATTTTTAATTTTAGTTCAAGATATCCTCTAGAATATAAAATTTTTGCGTTAGTATCATTAATATGAAAAACATAGGTAGCATTCTCATCTGAACTATGTTCTTTTGGATGAATTTCTCTTAATTCATAACTTTTAATGTGATCATTATAATAATAACGAGTATCACTTAAATCATAAATCATTTATTTAGGAAGAATTTTTAAACCACCTCCTTTCTTTTTCATAGAAAATATTACATTTAATATATTCTTAGGTTTCAATAAAACCTTTAAAAATCCTTTTATTTTTTTACTTTTTCTCATTTATTTAAGAAGAAATAAAATTAAATTCTACAGCTCCTTTATTTAAATCTATTAATTCACCTTTTTGATTAGTAATCCTCATTTTTATTCTTTCAACAGGATATACTTTAACAGGAAAAAATATCCAATTATTAAATTCTTTTGAAATTATATTACCTGGAGGATTTTTATTAGTGAAAGAATATATAACTTCTGAATTATATTGATTTATTAAAGATCCTTTTACAACATCACAGTGAATATAAATATTATCATTTCCATTAGATATATCAGCAATATGTTCACCTTCAATCTCTGTTTCTTCATCATAACTTCCATATGTCGGTTTTAAAAAGCCTATAATTTTATGAAAGTTACTTTTTGTAAAATCAATTATCCAACCATTTTTCAGTTTAATAGATATTCTTTGTCTTGCTTCAATAATACCAAATTTGACAGGTGGATCATCACCGAATATTTTCATCATATACTCATTTAATCCTCTTATAGTATAATTACCATTTGAGATAGTAATTGTTATATCTGTGTCTAATGTATACAATCTAAATATGTTATTTCCATAATTCTTACTTATATTAAACCAGGAAACTTCCATAGAGAATGAGTGTAAAGCTAATTTTTTTATTTTAAGAGGTGTAATAAAATTTACAGTAAATTCCTCTGATTTCTCATGACCTTCAGATTTTAATTTTATCATTTATACATAACAAAATTTTCATTATAGTCACTAGGTTTTTGTGTAGGAAATGATTTGAGAACATTTTTAGGTGATATACCTTTATTCCTTTCTCTTATATATTTCATACAAAATATACCACATTTCACAGATGAAGGTTTCTGTAAAAAACTATCATTATAACCTATTTTTTTATTGGATGTAACAAGAAATGATTTAATATTTTTAGGAATATAGTCCTTCTTCATATTGTCATATTCACCAAACGGATCAAAATATTCCACATATTTATATTTAGGATCATTATAATAACAAACCCAATGAGTTCCGGGACCTGTTGATACATCTAAATTAATGATTCCATTTTCAAATTTTCCTATTGTTTTAGGTAATAAATCGGAGGTAAACACACCTCTAAATCCTTTTTCATTTTTCATATTTTCTATAATCATTTTGTCGCTAATTCCCACTGTTGATATATTCCCTTTCCAAGTTTTTTTTTTTTCCCAGATCCCTTTTTTTGCATAGCTGAACTAGCTATCCTGATAAAGCACCTGTTGCTAATGCTGGAACTGCTAATTTAGCAGCGGTTATTAATGAGGGTATAAGTGCCGCTAGAAATGGTAAAAATCCTCCATTTTTATCTAATTGAGTTTTACTGATTGTAATTCTTTTTTTATCATTAATATGATTAATTTGAGTTTTAGTTAAATACATCTCATGATTAGGAGTTTTAGATTTATCTATTTGTAATGTTACTTCTACTTTATTTTTAAAAGCTGATTTAAGTTTATTTTTCTGACCTTCACTCAAATAAACTTTATTTTTTATCATTTATTAACAGAGAAATTGTTTATGATATCGTTGTACATCATTATAAGTAATTTCTTTATTTTTTAATAACATATCTAACAATAAAGTTACTTGATTATACAATTTCTTTGATTTACTTCCGTTACATATTTTTTCTGTTAAATTTGATAATACATTCAATCCTTTACCTACCTTCATTTCTTTACTACTTCGAATCATATTTAATCTATGCATATAATTTTGCAACATATTTTCTTTATTTTTAATTTCTTTTATATCATTCTTTTTCTGGTTTAATTCCTCCTCTGAAAAATTTTTAGCTCTAGAAATTATACTTTTTAAGTTGCCTCTTTTCTTAGATAAACCTTCTTTTAACTGTTTAGCTCTTCCATACATCTCCTCTAATTTTTCTTGATCATTTAAAAATACTGACGGTCTGTATAATTTTTCCTCTTTTAAATATTTTAAATTTAAATTTTGATCGATATCATAAGTATAAGATACTAATTCTTTCACAGCTTCAATAGGCTCTTCTATAGATGGAAATGTAATATTTTCTACAACATTTTGAATACTTTTCACAATATCTTTATTTGATTTTTCATATTTTTCAATTTCTTGAGTGATTGGTTTATGAAATTCTTCTAAGGTCTTTTGAATACCTATTTTTTCTTTTAGTTGATCTTCATTATTCTTTCTTATTTCTTTTTCTATTTTTACTATTTTAATTGAATCTTTTATTTGCTTTAAAAACTTGTGTTTCCGTTCTTTTTCTAAGTTCATTTATATAATATTAATTTTTTTACTGCAGCAAATTTTATTTTTACTGCTAGTAAATTATGATAAAAATTAAAGATTACACAGAACCAGAAGAATTACCTGATCCTAAACAACATCCTTTGTTACCTAAACAACCATTTAGATTGCTTATAGTAGGATCTTCAGGTTCAGGTAAAACAAATTTACTGTTAAATTTGATTTATGATTTATTATTTTTTGATACATTATATATATGTGCAAAAGATTTATACGAACCTAAATATTCTAAATTACAAGAAAATTATACATTGTTTGAAGATATAGAAAGAGTAGATATTTTGAAATGTAAGAATATAAAGAATAAGAAAAAATTATTAAAATTATATGATAAATTCAAAAAAAAAAAAGTATTATTTTCTTCAGATCATAATTTTATTACTGTAGATGATTTAAATCCTGCATTAAAGAATTTAGTTATTTTTGATGATTGTGTGATTGAGAAAGATCAAAAAAACATCGAAGAATTATTTATTAGAGGTAGAAAGAAAAACGCATCCTTTATTCATTTAACTCAGTCATATTATTTAACACCTATCAATATAAGAAGGAACTGTAATTACGATATATTTTTCACTCTACAATCAAAAGAAATTCAACAGATTATAAGAGAGATAGATGGTTTATTAAGTACTGAAGAATTCAAACAAATGTATAATAAAAGTGTTCAAGAAAAATATGATTTTTTTATGTTAGATTTAGTGAATCCTGATATGAGATACAGGAAAAATTTAATCCTTTATAAATGGATGTATATTTAGAAAAAACATTATATGTTTACAGAAAGAGTAGAAATATGTATCAAAAGATAAGTATTTCATTATCATTAAGTAAGGTTATTCTAAGTGGAACAGGTTTATCAGCAATAGCCTTTCTACCTCTTGCATTTTTAAGTTTATCAGTTGGTATAGTAGAAGCCATCGATCTCGCATTAAAAATAGCAGAAAGGAAAGAAGAATATAGACATTGTTATAATTTTTATAAAGAACTCATTAATTCGTTTAAAGCTAAGGATATGACAGAAGAAGAGATTTATATGCGTGAAAAGGATTTCATAAAAAGTTTAAAATTTAATCCAGTTGAAAAATACGTAAAACAAATGCAATTGAATGGATATAAATTTCTAAATAAATAAATGGTTTGTAAAAAGAAAGGTGGTGATATTGTTGGATGGATACAAGATAAAGTAAATCCTCCAGAATTACATTTACCAGGATATCAATATTGTGGTCCATTTACAAAATTAGAAAAAAGATTAAAAAGAGGTGATCCTGGAATAAATAGAGTTGATAAAGCATGTAAAAAACATGATATTGAATATAATAAAACAAAAGATACAAAACAGAGACATGTTGCTGATCAAGAATTAATAGACGATTTAAATGCTATACAAGATCCAACATTTCGAGAAAGATTAGATAGAGGAATTATTAAACCTATTATTAAAGCTAAAAAAACTTTTGGATTAGGTATTTCTATATATTGTGTCAAGTGTAAAGATAAAACCCCAACTAAAAATTATTATAAAACTACTTCTAAAAATAATAAACCGGTTGGTAAAGGTATCTGTACTATTTGTGGAAGTAAAAAGAATACTTTTTTAGGGGTTTAAAAGAGACATATTATAATCCAGAAACAGGTTATTGTGGAATTAATGAATTGAGAAGAAAAACAGGGTTACCTAATGTTGAAGAATTTTTACATGAACAAGATGTATATACTAGATATAAACCTGTCATTCGTAAATTTAAAAGAAGAAGAGTTTATGTTCCAAACAGTAATAATCAATTTGACGCTGATTTGTTATTTATAAAAAATTATACCAAATATAATGATGGAACTAATTATTTGTTAACGGTTATAGATGCTTTTAATAAATATGCTTGGGCTTTTCCTATAAAAAGAAAAACATCTGAAGAAGTTGCACAAGGTTTTAAACAAGTTTTTAAAGAAAGAATACCAAAATTCATTTTAACAGATGAAGGTACTGAATTTACAGGAAAACAGACACAAAAATTATTTAAAGATAATAATATACATTGGTTTACAACTAAAAATAAAGAAATAAAATCTGCAATAGCTGAGAGATTTAATAGAAGTATAAGAGAAAAAATTATAAAATATATGCATGCTAACAATACTAAAAGATATATTGATGTATTACCCAAATTACTTAAAAATTATAACAATTCATATCATAGATCTATAAAAATGACACCTGTTGAAGCTAGAGAAAATGAATCTCAAGTTTATAAAAATTTATATACTAAAAAGATTATGAAAAAACCTAAATTTAAGATAGGAGATAGTGTTAGAATATCTACAATTAAGAAAACATTCAGGAAAGTAGATGATTCTACATTTACTGAAGAGATTTTTATAATTTCTGAAGTATTGAAAACAGATCCAATTACTTATCGATTAAAAGATTTAAACAGTAAAGAAATTGAAGGAACTTTTTATGAAAATGAAATGGTAAAATATAATAAAAAAGATGATGTATATAAAATTGAAAAAATCATAAAAAAGAAAGGAAATAAGTATTATGTAAAATGGCTAGGATATCCTGATGAATTTAATAGTTGGATATCTGAATTTGTATAAATGGAGATGAAATTAATCTATGATTCAGAAGAAGAAGAACATTTTTATGTTATCGATTACGAAAGTTTAAAACAAAGATATAATAGTAGAGTTTGTTATTTTAACCGATTAAGAAGGAGATATAATATTTCTCAAGAAATTAAGGATATGTTTTTAAAATTTTTAGATTTTATGTATTATGAGAAATCGATTAACTATTACTATTTTATGAAAAAGATTTGTGATATTTTTAATATTGAAAATAATATAAAGGTTCAAAAAGTTAAAAGAAATATGAAAAAATATGGAATGATTTTTTACAATCCTTTTATAAAAATGTTTCCTAATAAATGGAGCTTACAAAAAAGTGCATACACTGTTTGACTATGAAATCGGTAAATGAGTTTTACATATATCATAGAAATGAAAAAATTTATTTCCAAAGTCATTGTAAATGTTGTGATTCCATAATCAAATATAAAAAATTTAAATGTGAATGTGGTATGCAATATACCTATACATACAAAAAGCGGCATTTAAAAAGTATTTATCACAGTAAGCATCTTGGAAAAAGTATTTAAAAAAATGTTTCCTAATAAATGGAGCTCAACTTAAAGTCAAAGACTATTGGTGAGCTTAGAAAAGTAGTAAAACAATTGAATATTAAACAACCTAAAGGTTGTAAGAAGGTTGATTTAATTAAATTATTAACTAAATATATCAGAAAAACAGGTGAATATAAACCTGTTTTAGTAGATTTATTAAATTTAGATTTGTCAGCATACTTGGAAAAAAAGAAAAAAATATTTATTGATAAACCTAAAAAACGTAAAAAAATTAAAAAGATTTTTGATTCTTTTAATTTAAGATTTGATAAAAATGATTTTAAATCTGTCTTTCCTGAAGAAAATGAATTTACAGAAGAAGAAAATCTTGAAAAGTTATTTACAGAAGATAGAAAATGTCGTATATGTGGTAAATATTATGAAGAAGAACATATAAAGAAGGACTTCATGATAAAAAGATCAAAACAAAAAAGAAAATGTATTATTTGCGGTATATATTATAAACATTTAGATAATCACATATCAAGTCGAAAACATAAAAAAGCATTAGATGAAGGTAATGTAGAAATTAAGGAATATGAAACTGCTTATAAATCTAGATTAAGATCATACAGAATTAATAATTATAATAATATTAAAATCCCTCTAGAATTTTTAGAAGAGAAAAGAAAGGTTGTAATAGAAAAAATAAAGGATATTTTGAAAGAATTTAATGGAATAAAGGTAAATTTTAAATTGTTTTGTTTGTATAAATTGAATGAAGAAATTCAAGAATATACATTCAAAACTGAGAATCAAATTATATTAAAATCTAATGATTTACATACTTTTTATGATTATGTTATTGACAACTTAATAAATGAATCTGATGATTTTATATCAAAAGGATCTGGTTGGAGTCTTGAAGAAATTAAATTTTTGGAATTGAGAATAAATAAGTATCAACCCTTGAGAGGATCAAGTTATATTGATTTACCTGAAAAAATTAAATCTAAACAAGCTATAATAAATGTAAAAAATAAAGATAATAAATGTTTTATGTGGTCAATATTATCAGCAATTCATCCTGTAAAAAAAGATCCTCAAAGAGTGTCAAAATATGAGCAATATAAAGATGAATTACATTTTAAAGGTATTGATTTTCCTGTTTCATTAGACAATATTAAGAAATTTGAAAAACTAAATAATATATCTGTAAATGTTTATAGTTATGATGGTTCAATTTATCCACTTAGAATAACTAACAATAAATTAGAAAAACATGTAAACTTGTTTTATATGAAAGATCATTATTGTTGGATTAAAAATATGAATAGTTTGATCAGATCACAAATTACTAATCATCGTATATTTTTATGTGATAGATGTTTAAATTATTTTTATTCTGAGGAAAGATTAAAGATACATGTGGAATACTGTAAAGATGCTGTCACAATTAATATGCCTAAAAAAGATGAAGTTATTCAATTTAAAAATCATGAAAGAAAAATGAGAGTACCATATACTATATATGCTGATTTTGAATCTCTCTTACCTAAAATTGATACATGTGAGCAAGATCAAACTAAATCATATACTGTAAAATATCAAAAACATGTAGCAGATGCATTTTGTTATTATATCAAATATGAAAATGAATACTATAAACCTCCTGTTGTTTTTAGAGGACCTGATACAATCAAAAAGTTTGTATCTATGTTAAAAGAGGATACTCTTAAAATTGAAAAAATTATAGAAGACAAAACTAAAAAATATGAAAGTATCAAATCAATGATAGAGTTCGATGAAAATCATTATAAAAGAACTAATATTTGTCATATATGTGAAAATCAAATCTTAAATGATGATAAAGTAATTGATCATTGTCATATAACTGGAAAATATAGAGGTCCAGCTCATAATATTTGCAATTTAAATTATCAAATTCCAAAATTTATTCCAGTAAAAATTCATAATTTAACAGGTTATGATTCTCATTTGTTTATAAAAGAACTTGGATTTGATCAAACAAAAATAGATGTTATACCTAATACTGAAGAAAAATATATATCTTTCAGCAAAAAAATAGGAGGTATGAAATTGAGATTTATTGATTCATTTAAATTTATGTCTTGCAGTTTAGATAATTTATCAAAAAACTTGAGAAAGTTACCAGAAAATATTGAGAATGAAATAAATAGATATCCTCCAAAAATACGAAAAATGAAATATATTAAATACTTAAAATCTAAATTTAGAGAGACATCATTACATTTTCCTGATGATAAATTAGATCTCATTACAAGAAAAGGTGTATATCCTTATGATTATATGGATTCTAGAGATAAATACAAAGAAACAGAATTACCTTCAAAAGATAAATTTTATAATAAATTGAATGAATGTAATATAACTGATGAAGAATATAAACATGCTCAACGTGTTTGGAAAGAATTTAATATAAAAAATTTAGGTGAATATACAGATTTATATGTTAAAACAGATGTATTAATTTTAGCAGATGTATTTGAAAATTTTAGAGATGTTTGTTTAAAAACTTATAAATTAGATCCAGATTGGTATTTTACAGCTCCAGGTTTATCTTGGGATGCAATGTTAAAAATAACAAATGTTAAATTAGATTTATTAAATGATTATGATATGATTCTCATGATAGAAAAAGGTTTAAGAGGAGGTGTTTCACAATGTTGTAATAGATATGGAATAGCAAATAATAAATATATGAAAAATTATGATAATAGTAAAGAATCCAATTATTTAATGTATTTAGATGCTAATAATTTATATGGATGGGCTATGAGTCAATATTTACCATATGGAGAATTTAAATGGTGTAATGATTATGAAAAAAATTACGCTAAACGTGAATTATATAACAATAAAATAAAAGATGATATTGGATATATATTTGAAATTAGTTTAAGATATCCAAAAGAGTTACATGATTATCATTCAGATTTACCATTATGTCCTGAAAATAGAATACCTGAAAATTCAAAACAAGGTAAGTTATTAACAACTTTACATGATAAAGATAAATATGTAGTTCATTATAGAAGTTTAAAACAATATTTGAAAATGGGTTTAAAGGCTGTAAGAGTACATAGAGTATTGCAATTTAAACAATCGAATTGGTTAAAAAAATATATAGATTTAAACACTGAAATGAGAAAGATAGCTGCTAATGATTTTGAGAAAGATTTTTATAAATTAATGAATAATTCTATATTTGGAAAAACAATGGAATCTATTAGAAAACGAATTGATGTAAGATTATGTTGTAATTATGATCAAGTTAAAAAATTAATTGCTAAACCTAATTTCAAATGTAGAACTATTTTTGATGAAAATTTGGTAGCTGTTCACATGAAAAAAACAAAACTATATTTTAATAAACCGATATATGTTGGAATGAGTATATTAGATTTATCTAAACATTTAATGTATGATTTTCATTATAATGTTATGAAACCGAGATATAAAGATAATATTAAGTTATTATATATGGATACAGATAGTTTTATATATGATATTAAAACAGATGACTTTTATGAAGATATGAAGTCTATGATTGATTATTTCGATACATCTGATTATCAAGTAAATAATCTGTATAATATGCCTAGATGTAATAAAAAAGTAATAGGTAAAATGAAAGATGAAAATAACGGTGTGATTATGGAAGAATTTGTAGGTTTAAGAAGTAAAATGTATTCAATAAAATTAGAAAAGCAGAGTGTTGAAGAATATAATATTAATAATGAAGACCATAAAAATGTTGAGATTAAGAGGTCTAAAGGTACCAAGACTAGTACCGTTAAAAACAGAATATCATTTGAGGATTATAAAGACTGTTTATTATATAAAAAAGATCAATATAGAACACAGAATTTAATTAGAAGTAAGAAACATGAATTGTATTCAATTCAAGTGAACAAGATAGCTTTATCAGCAAAAGATGATAAAAGATTTATATTAGAAGATGGTATGAATACTAGAGCTTTAGGACATTATAAAAATGTTTACTAATAAATGGATGAGTGCTTAGGTGATATTCGAGCTTTAAATTTTACAAATTCTGAAGAAATTTACTATATGACTTATCTTTGTAATGTATTGTATGATATAAAATATGATAAAAAACTATTATCAGAAAGTTTTCATAGGTTGACTGAATTAATTGAAAAAGAAGAAAACGAAGATATTAAATTGAAAGGATTAGGAGTTTTATATGTTATTTCAAAGAATTTATTCAATTGGTCATGAATTTATAAAAAATGTTTAAATTAAATGATCCTGAAAAACCGCCTTACTTGAGTCAACTGAGAAAAACAATAATCTTAGAAGCGAGGTCAAAGATGAGCAATCCTTATCTTTTCACAGCCGGCGCAAATCAATCAACACGCGGCGCGCTTTCTAAAGAGGAAAAAATAATGACAGATATATAATTTTCTACAAGTCAGTGCAGTTTTAATATATTAGAGGGGTTTATAAAACTATTTTATCTCTATAATTCAGGGGGGGATGACTATCCCCCCCTATATTTATAAAAAAATGTTTACTAATAAATGGAAGAGTTCAATAGACTGAGAGGTTATCCTAAGACGTTTAAATTAAATGATTTATATCCTGGGGAATATAATCTAATATCATTGAATAAAATAAAAAACAAATACGGAAATACAGTAATCGTAAAATTATATGTGGATGCTTTTGAAAAATATTATTATTTAGCTAATAAACACGGTATGCTATCTGATGAATCTATATATGAAATCAATAAAGGAAGGTATATTTTTAAATATTCAGGTATGATTAATGATAAATATGAATATGAATTAGAGGAATCTTAATATATTTTAGAGTTAAAAGCAGTAAGAATATTATTATAATTTTGAGATTAGCAACTTACTTTTGTTGATTTTTCTAAGCTATAGATGGCAGCACTTCCTTTAATATATATTAATCTTTTAATATATATTAATCTTTTAATATATATTAAACTATAGTACTTTGTGTTCTTCAAAAACTATCCTTCTTTATTTTATATTATTTATATACTATTTTTTAGTCGAAAAGGTCTTAGATGTTAACTTTTTTCGACTAAAAAATATTATGTCATGTTTATATTTTTAAAAAATAGATGTTTTATTGCCCCGGGGTTGGCCGAATGGATAAAGCTATGGTCTACTATCAGAAAGATGCTGGTTCAAATCTCCATGTGCACTGTGAATATATGATCCGTACGTTATTTATTAGAATTAATTAGATTTAATTAGTATTAGTCTATATATATATATAGTATATTAATTGTATATTCCTTGTCTATTTCAGTCATAGAAAATATCTGGAGATGGAATCCTGGCTGTGTGAAAAGGAGCCTGATGAGTCCTGAGATAAAAGGAGCCTGAGGAGTCTTAAGAAGAAAAAAAAAATACCCCCCGCAGACCTTAACACCCCCAACGTGTTGAGATGTTTAAGATCAGAAAAGGTCTGCGGGGAAGGGGGTTTTGCTGAATTTTACTATATTTTATTTTATTTTAGTCTCTAACATTGGATAGTGCTGCCATCTATCAAATAAATCTTCATAACGTTACACTTAGGAGAGACTTTTATTTTTTTTGCTTCTGATATGAGAAAGCTTAAAGAGCCTTTCTTCTGTTCATAAATTACGTTTCAAAGTATATATTCTGGCAAATATGAGAGTTATTCTATGAAACCTATCGTGTTAAATCACTTTATTTTTTCTGACTTTTTTATTTTTTTTTTCAGGACCATGTTTTAAAAAATCAAACTTTTTTATTTTAAAACTTAGAGGATTTATTTAATCCCGTAATTTACCTATATATGAGGGAGCCCCAAAATGGAGCGGCCTATCTTTTGATCTCTTTTTTCATGCATTTATCTAATATTTGGTCTAAATGTTAAAAAGGCCTTATTTTGATATAAAATCATGTTTTTAATAATAATATGGATCGATACCTTTTTTTTATATATAAAAAGATAAAAAATAAGCTATAAAATATAGTTTTTAGTGTATAAAGTACATGTGCGCTCATACGTACATAGATATACTACTTAGGGATATAAGGATATTTAACAGAATCGGCGGACATCTAAGGCAAAGAAAAGCAGTTTCATATAAATATTTAAATAAATAATTCCTAAGAATATTTTACAATATGTAAAATATCGGTTAGTTGTTAATTATATAACCCACAGACCTGTCACTCGATTTCGCAGTGTCCTCAGAGAAGGGCTAAAAGGCGGGTTGGCGCGCTCTTGGCGATGGTCTGGTTGGGTCTGAGTGCTTGGCGATGGTCTGGTTTGGGTCCAAGAAAATTTTCAATGTTATAACCTTGTGGCATGCATTGCAGAGTGGCTTGAGTAACGTGAAAAATGATTATTTGTTGAGTGATTAGTTCATTACAAGAAATTGATTGCCAATAGGAAACTGGTTGCGTTACAGGGTATGTAATTTATTTTTATTAAAATTGAAATAATATTAGTTATCACCATCCAATATACGTGTTCATTCATTACACACGTGTTCATCATACGAAATTAGTGCTGTGTTATTACTGCCGATTAGACTAAATTCTAAGAAGTAGTGGTACAATTAGTTAAAAAATATTTCCGTATTTTTATAAAATGTATAATAATTGATATTTGGATAGCTTTTTCTTAGAGCTAATTAAGTTGAATGTGATATTGTATGTGTATATATTTATGTAAAATTTTTATTAAGTGCCTTATGGTGGAAAATTCATCCCACCCCCGGGTAATTAATGATTGAGTTCCACAACTTTGATAGTGCATTTATGTAAATTTGATATTTACTATAAGAATATTTTTTATATTAAAAAATATGTCTATTATCAGTGTCCTAGAACAAATTAAGGATCAAGTACTTTAACAATCAACACGCTAGTATACCATTGAGACTGAAAATATTATATAATATTTCAGTCTTTTGAGTATGTTAGCTTGTAATTTCTTGTGCATTATGTTTTACAGTGAGACAATACAATGTGTCTATTTTTAAACCATTTTTTGATTATTTAAATTAAATATATATGTTTATTTAAATTTACTTATACTACTGAATATATTTATGTTGCAGCTTAATGTATTTTTAAATCCTAATCATTTCTATAGTTTCAAAAATTATAAAAGTACAGTCCTGTATATTTTTTTCCCTCCCGCTTTTGAAAAACAAATCGCCAAGTAAGCGATCTGGCCAAATCTGGCAGACGTACTTTGTTTACATCGTAGTTCAGTTCGTCCAACTCACGAGCGCTAGCGTCTATGCGACATCCCATGTTAAAAATGTTGCCATAGGGTCCTATGGGAGTGAGCCTTCTGAATATAGTATTATGTGATATAACCCAAAAGAAAATAATTTGCATGCTACTAAGTTGTTACTCATAAGGAGGGCTTACAAAAATTTAAATTCGTTTCCTTACTAACTTTTAATGCAGTGCAGCACAAAAATTTCTTATTTTATCTGTCACCTTGCGGATACTTTGGAAGCTAGTTTGCAAGTATACGGATATGTAACAAAATTCGCCGCGATCTACGCATCATAAGACACGGAGTTTTCATAAAAATGATTAAAATGAAATATCAAGTTTATCTACCATAAATATTTCCGTAAAATATTTTACAATATGTAAATATGCAAAATTACTTGCGATATTGCTTTTGAAATAAAGAAAAATTCCTTCGAGCACGTAAACTGTTATTAATAATGATGGCTTACGAAAATTTAAAATGGTTCCACTACTTATCTTAAGAGTGTAGACACAAGCGAAAATCGTTACACTTGGTTCCAAATCCAGTGTCCCCATAAAAATCTTTTATAGGGTGGTTTTATTTACAATGGTTTTAATAATCCTAAAAGTTTTAATAATCCGTACTTTGCGAAATAATTGAGGGGGGGGGGGGTAATAACTGAGGTCTCTTTATTCATTAAATTATTATTTTTAAAGTACATATTAAAAAAATTCTGATATTCTTCTTGAGGTCTCTTCATTCATTAAATTATTATTTTTATACATATAAAAAGATAATTTATAAATTATTTTCTTTAATGTATAAAAATATTTTTATAAATAATTTATAAATTATTATTTTTATACATATTAAAATAATTTCGAAAATGTAAATATAATTCACCAATGTGGAAGTTCACCCTAACAAGATAGATCTTTTAATTTTAAAGGCACCTAAAAGAATATTGAAATATTTTCCAGTGATGCAAATCACACCTGCTGAAATCCACTTTTCAGTTTCTTCACAAATTTTTAAAATATAAATACAGTCGAACCTATTTGAAACGGAACCTGTAGCTAACGGAATACTATAATAAACAAAAAATATTTTTAGCCCCGGCCAAAAATATAGGACATTCATATTATTTTCTCCTGCGTGAAACGGAACCTGCACAAAGCGGAAACGGACGGAAAATTTAAAATATTTTGTAATATAAAGCATTTGTTGTAACAAACAGAGAATGGAAAAAATGATACAATAATTTTAGCCATTTATTTCCATGAGAACCATTTTTCACAGAACCTTCTATTAAATTATATCACGATTTTCTGAAAACCATTTCAAAACTTCAAGAATTTTTCGTTAATCAGGGAAACTGAAGTGCAAGAAATTTTAATCAATGCACTATTTTTAACGGAAAATCGCATCATTAATAAGATACATGTTTAAGAAACCATGATTGTTTATTTTAAAAGTTCATATCACATTTTTTTTATTTATTTATTTATTATTTTTAATGGTAAGCAGTTATTTTACCTGTAAGTCAATTCATCTAGGTTTTAAGGTATGGTAATAAGCTAACAGTTAAGGACATGGGAAGCACTATATTTTTATTTACATATATACATATGATCGCAGTATGCAAAAATGCACGTATATACATATTTAAAATAATTAAATTAGCTATTATGGTTTGATGTATTAATCAGATTTATCTAAATACGCTTTTCAGAATTTTTAAACTCTGATATATAGGACTATTAGAATTTCCAGCAAAAACTTTTAAACTTAGCTTTTCCTGATATGACCTGCATGAAAAGGAAACCTGTTCAAGAAGGAAAATTCTTCTGGTTACCTGAATTCCGTTTAAGGCAAATTCGACTCTGTATGTATTTTTTTTTTTTAAGTGTAAAAATGTAGAGGACTTGGTTTATAACCCGAAATCAATGAAGTATCTTTTAACAAACTAAAAATTTCACTTCTCACCTATGAAGCCCACTTTTCCATTTTCAAAATTAAATAAAAATCAATGAATTATTTTTGTTTCCTGAAAATGCAAATCTTAGTGAAATTTAGTTTAATATCTTGAACCCAGACTAATATTTTCAACCCAGACTAATATTTTCAAAGAACAGAATATCAACTAAAAGTTCCTTCTAATGTTCACTTTTCATTTGTTATGTAAATTTCTAAAATATTAATGTGTGTTTTCTCTAAAAATGCAAATCCTACTGCAATTTTTTTAGCGTGGTTAATATTTTCAAAACACACATTATTTCATTTGAAAAAACAGATAGTGACCTCCAAGTTTCTGTTTACATTTTCTTGACAAAAATGTCAAAAATCAATACATTTATTTCCTTTTTTCTGTAAATGCAAATCGTACTGAAAGTTGGTGTTCGTGGTTAATACACTGAAAACATGATTTATTTGCTTTAAGGAAATCCTTCAAATTTAGAATAATTCAACGTCTGGAAATTATTAACAAATCTTCGAAGAGATTTATTAGTTTTCATTATTTTTACAACATGTTTAATTCGATATTTTCATCACAAGAAAACGCGAAAACGTCCACTGAAAGCGAATTATTGTCTATCATTTTACATATTCTTCCAATAATTTTCCATAGCATGCTATTATGCCATTATTGATATAGTATAAGCTGAATAATAACATCAGAAATGGCGTGGACGAGATTATACATTATATAAGTTACATAAGTGGCATTATTACGTATATAAATGGCAATGGCTAGATGATATATTATTTTACATCTGAAATATTGGCTGAGATTTCTAAACCGATAGATATTATTACTAATCGATGTTATTACATACATGGCAATGTATATTAGATATTATTACATGAATAACAATATAATAATACGAAAATGCAAATATCACAATGTGAAAAGTGAATGTACAATTAATGTATTACAATGTAAAATAATATTAATAAATGTATGTAGAATTAATGTATTACAATGCAATAAATGTATGCTTTATTATACTATCTAGCAATATATAAATGTCAAGATATCAAATTCACATCGTCTACGGTCCTTTACATCTTCATCTTGTTCTAGCTGTTACCGCTAGATGGCGATACTTAACATCTTTTGTGGGTGCATCCGGATACACTTTTTAACAATAGACAAGAGGGATATGAACGGGCATTTTAGACAGACGTGGCTATGCTACAACATAATGCATGGCCACAAGACTGTTAATGACGGAAGAAATTACAGAAAAACTATATTCAGCTCATGGACTTAGATGAGACCAACACCATAATTCAGCTGAATAAGAATGTTAATACACTCATTGACATAAAAATTTGCGCACCAAGAGAGAGTTGTCAGAATCGAACGAAATTTTATACATGTGAGTGCAACGTTGATATAAGTAAGTGATTACAAAATCAAAGCAAAAGTATAATTTATTACAGGAAAAACTACAAATGAATGGAGGTTCTAGTACCCTGTTGGTCAACATCTAGCGTGAATACACGATGCGATACTTGCGGGCATTGAGGCATACAGGTCCCGCATGGTGTCCTGCATCATCGCATTCCACAGTTGTAAACGCACCCCTAGTTCGACCAAACTCGTAGGCTATCCAACTTGACTTTCCAAGTAATCCCTGACATGGTCGATCGATGACAATTCTGGGGATTGGGCAGGCCTGGGAAAGGTGGTAATGTGGCGGTGGCATTCCTGTGACACCCTTGCTGTGTGTGACCGAGCATTGTCCAGTTAAAAAATGTCTCCTGGGAGCCCTGTCATTTGTGGCGATACATGTGGCTGATGGATGTCACGAACGTACCCCTGGGCTGTCATGGTTCCGTTGATCAATATTACAGTTGACCGGGTGTCGTATGCGATGGCACCCCAAACCATCACACCAGCTGTGGGAGCGGTGTGCTGCTGTGAGCAGAAAGCAGGATTGAGGAGTTCATCACGAGGCCTTCATACATCTATCCTTCAGCCAGGCGCCTCGCGAAAGTACGGACAAACACAGGAACCCATAGTGAAGGCGCTGCCTGTGTCCAGGATGGCGGACAATGATACAATTGGCGCTGTGCATGTGTGTCTTCTCGGCTAGTGATGTGTGTCTTCTCGGCATCTTGAGCCTGGCCGCCGTGTATGCTATCTCTCTCTCGTCCACTGTCACAAAACCTCATCATAATAAAATCAGAACGGCCTAGGTGGCGGGCTAGTGGTTGAGCTGACCACTCTGCTTCCAACATCCCGATGATTCTTCCCCGCACAAACTCTGACTTCTGATCGTATTGTCTTAAGTACGGGCAAAAAGCCTCTGCATACTTCTTTTTGCGCCAGGGAGAACGAAGTTCAACGCCCTCTGGTGGCATTAAGCAATCCGCAATATTTCTGCACTTCTAATCATTTGCATATCTGTCTGACACGTACCTTGACGCCAAATTTCGTTACGATCCAACAATTACTTTTTGGTGCGCAAATTTTTTATGGCAATGAATGTATATCCCAATTCAAAAACTCAGAATATAAGTATTTAACCCATGGAGTTAAAGATAGATTTACTGCTATATTTTTAAATTCACGTTTCGAACAAAGCAATTAATGAGAACTTTTTATATATAATTTGGTTGGTGCTGAATTATATGGTCCATCAATTTCGAAAGAGTTAGTCCCTTTTCTTCCATTGTACGAGTATGAAGAAATTGAAAACTTTGAGGTACTATAATTGATAAATTAGTTTGTTAGAGTGTGTAGGGGAGCTTAATTTCTTTGCGTTATGTTAGGAGTTGGTATAGAATGTATGTTTTGATAGGGAGCTGTGTAAAAAATAGTAATACTGAATAAGAAGGGTGTATGGCTCGCATTTATCTGTGTATATGAGGAGCGGATGTGAAGGTCGGCAGGAGTTGATGAACGCCGATTCCTATTTCCCATGCATGACCATAGTGTACATGAACTTTCGTAGCTCACGAGGTGCAAGTGGTTTATTATTATTTTATAAAACTAGGGAGCTTTGCCTCCTGTTTGCTGACGCTAACCAACCTCTGTTACTCGCTTTGCGAGTCAGGAGTCTTCGCCTTCACTCGCAAAGCTCGCTGCGCGAGCTCCTTCTTTCCGCCTGCTACACAGACGTAATACGCTCGTTGGGACAATCTCTTATTAGCTAGTACTCACCAACCCCAGATCTCACTTCGCGAGCTATATGTTTTGCCGCTTGTTCTTTGTACAGTGACAAAAAAAAAGCCTTTCGTTTGCTTAAATCATTAATTTAAATATTAAAAACAATCATTTAAACATTAAAAACATTCATTTGAGTATTACTAACATCATTTAAATATTACTAACAGTAATTTAAACATTAATAAAAAATTATTAATTTAAATATTACTAACGTATAACAGCGTTATGCTCGCAAACTCCTGGAACTCAAGGGCTCAGCTTCCTGTCCGCTCATTACCCCTGATTTCGCTTAAAAAGTTCTTTCTTCACGACAGCTGCACATATTTAGTAGTCTAAGCCCCTCCCCCTTCTCTTGGCTGACTCTCATCACCCCCTTTGTCTCGCACTCATTGGCTGTCGGTGAGCTGTCATCGCGAACTCTTTGTAGACGACTGTTGTGCAGGCGTAATAAGCCCATCGGGACCGTCCCCTAATCGTTAACGCTCACTAACTACCAGAGATTGCTTCGTGAACTTGATTGGCGCCTACTCAACCCGGTCGGCGCATACTAAAGCCTTTGTGTACCCTAACACTACTGCTCGCCAAACCATGGGATCTTCTCTCCTGTCTATTACCGCCCCTCTATCGCAAGCACTTTCATTACTCCTGCCTTACAAACAAACAGACCATTTTGAAAGAATCATTGCCGTGAAAAGTACGATTTATTCTAGAAAATACTGTTGCCATTTCAAAAGAAGTAATATTTTAATGAAATTCTGAATCTCTCTATATGAAAACGAAAAACAGCTCGGCGCAGCCTCTAACAAAATCCTTATAAATTAAAAAGAATTTTTGTCAAGGCTGGCGCCGGACCTATGGCATCAAATGATTTGAAATTTGGCATTATGATTTAGAATATGTTGCCATGTGTTGTTTGCTATTTTTGTTATAATCGAAACATTTGTGAAACATTTTTTACACTACTATTGTATGAAAATCTTATTATCTTTGTTGTATCAGCATCCAAGGTACACAAAGGCTTTCGTGTGAGCCGGCCAGGTTGAATGGGCGCCGGTCGATCTCGTGAAGCAATCTCCGGCAGTTGATGAACGTCAAGTCATCTGCAAAGAGCAGCAGGCTTCTTCAAAAAGCTCGCGAAGCGAGCTCATCGACAGCCAATAAGTAGGAGGCAAAAGGGGGGGGGGGTAAGCTCATAGAGTCTAGACTATTGCACATGCGTAGCTGTCGTAAGAAAAAGCTCGTTAAGCGAAATCGGTCGGTTAATGAGCGGACAAGAGGCGAGCGATATCCTCGACTTCCAGGAATTTGCAAATATAACGCCGAGTTCCAGGAGTTTACGAGCATACCGATGTTATCATTTCAAAATAAGTAATATTTATTTTAATGACCTAGACAAGCGCCACTGTGAGACGTGTATTTAGGTTAGTGGTCTCTCTTTTGAGCCATTACTGTAATTATCGCTTATTAAATGTCATTTTATGACTTTTAATTCATTCTTGTGTTTTCGCCTCACCTCATCGGTTTCACCATTAAGCGCCCACTGGCACCTTTACGTTTCAGTTCCGGCTCTGTAAACTATGAAAGAAAAATGCTTGGTTTGGTGGTGATCTACCACCTCGTAAAGTCTGGCTCATCTTTTTCAATCATCCTGTAGAGCAATACCTATAGAGAGCTCAGAAAATTTCACACGATTTGATGGCCATTTATATGGCAAACATTCCTGAAAAATTGAGTAAAGGGATGAGTAAGGAATGAAATGACTCACGACATTGATGAGCTGGATGAAGGAGAGCCCGAAGGAGACGTCGACCGTCTCATTCATCCTCTCGACGGGGCGGATCAGCTTGTTGTAGTCTCGGAACAGGTCGCGGACCAACCGCTCTTCGTCCTCCGAACCACGCACTGCAACAAGAAAAAGAACACGTTAGGAACACACCTACGATGCCAAATTTGTATGAGATAACAATTATAAAAAAAAGCTGTTTTTTACTTCAATCATGTACTGGGCCGCGGACCGATTTGGAGCAACTCGCGTCCCACATTTGGCCCGCGGTTTGGACAGTAGTTTAGAGACTCCTGATATAGGGCAATGGTCTTCAAACTACCTATGAACTAAGGGCCACATTGAATCAGCCAGAGCCCCCTATTAAGTGATGTGTGGATCTCAGCTCTGTAGCTTGATTCCCTTAACCGGTGGCAAATTTATCTGAAGAACATTGGAGAAACTCGCGGCCCACATTTTGTTCACGGGCCGTAGTTTAAGAGACTCCTGTTATATGTCAATGGTCTTTAAACTATTATAAACTAAGAGCCACATCGAATCAGTCAGAGATTCCGCCCCCCCCCCCGGAGAAGCCCACCTTAAGGTGGTGCGTGGATCTTAGTTCTGTAGCTCCGATTCTCTTAACCGGGGTAATTTTACAGCTCTGTTGTCTGTGACTCGGACTCTTCCAGGTGCTGTGGGGACTTGCTGTGCCTATTCATGACCGGAGCCTAAACTCGTCGACGACTGGGGTCAAGTTTGACTGAACCATCTTCGGATCTCGTCTTGTGAATGATTCTATTGACCTTGCTGCAGTGGTTGTATTCTGGATGAGTAGGAAATTAGAACATTCCAGCCCCTATCCCCAACCGTCTGCTGGTCGCACGGGAGAGCTGGTAGCTGGTCTAACCTATTATGAACTAAGGGTCACATTGAGTCAGTCAGAGGCTCACGAGCCGCACAAACAAATACGCACACATGCGCTCACGCAGTCGTACGTAAGTTTGTGCGCATGTAGAATCACTGTAATCAATTTGAAACGTTACAAAAATGAATCGGGCAATGATCTCCCATATGATAATCTCATGAAATTAACAATCCGGTTTTATGAATTTTTTCAAATAATATGACACAAGAAATTTATGAATGAGGTGGAAAAGGATGTGTACACGTAATTTTGGACGAAACATAAGCATTTTTATTATCTTTTGCATACTAATTTCGTACAGTCAAACTAATTTCTGGAAATGCCGGAAGTTGTTATATCTGGAAGCGGAACCGGAAAACCACTTTGAACTATCCTATCCCCTCTGAAAATGAATACCGAATCCACACCATTCATTATCTAAGCCTTATCTATAACCGATCCTAAAAAATCGATGTTTCAAAGAGAAATTTAAAACTTGGAAGTGACAAAGAAACCGGAAGAAAAAAAAATTCTTATTGAATCACTTTACACCTCAAGTAAAACTGAAAACTTTATGATCGGAAATCGAAATCCTTAGTGAACCCCTGTGTCCCTTGGCTGATGGCCCACCTTTTGAATGAATTATAGTTTGTATCCGACGGACAAATACAAATCATGCACAAGAGTCACAGGGATAAGTAGCCACTCCTCCTGCAAAAAGATCGCTAATTCAGAAAGTATCCTTGGAATCGGAAACCGACTGCGCAGCTTGCCCTCCAAAGTATCCCACAAAGGTTCAATTATATTAAGATTAGGGGACTACGGGGCCACACGAGGCGTTGTACTTCATCATCGCGTTCATTAAACCAATCTCAGACAATTTCAACAGTGTGAATGAGAACATTATCATCTTGGTACGCAGGTCATTCATCAAGGAACAAAGTTTGCACCATTGGATGAAGATGGTCGGCAAGAATATTAACATAATCCCGTGATGTAACCCGTCCATGCAGAACAACAAGTGGGCGGAGACCGCAGTGCGATATCGCGCCCCACAGCATCACTGATCCCCCTCCATGCTGAGCAGTAGGAAGTAAGGCTCCTCTATATACGAGCTGGCTCCTCAAAAGCATATTGAAGCGCATCATAGCTGGTAGCGCAATCCTTAACATTAGCTCTATTGGTATTTTCACTTTAGGAAGTATAATTGAAATAATTATGGGCGATTATTCTGCACCGAACTGCTCTAATCATTCTAGAAAGGATTTTAGGCTATTTCGCTTTCCTAGGAACAAAGAAAGAAGAAAACAATGGCTAATAAATAATTGGATACCAGGTACTGGAGCATACTTGTGCGAGCTAAGTTCTACAATATTCAAATTGAAACTTCTTTTTTTTATATAAAGTATTTATTTTAAACACTTATTTTATAATTTCTGTAACTGTAGTAGGGAACCCTATGGGCTTCAATATGCTTGATAAGTCAGCTTGTCAACCTTCTGGCGTTCTCCAAACGTAAACACGTCCGGTGGTCTGGAATAATCTGAACGACGATTCTCCTGACTAGATGACATTCACCCATTGTTGTTGTGTCCAATTTTTATGCTCGCGACACCATTTTCGTCGTTTCAAGACATTGCATGGTGTAACCAATGGTTTTGGAATCACCACTCTACCGTGAATGTTTGCCGCTTGCAATTCACGCCGGATAGTTTTTGATGATTCAGCTTCCTGTAGATGTGTGTTCATCTCAGATGTTATCTGGGATGCTGTTGTCTTGTGCTTTCTGGCCACTATCCACTTGAAAGCCCTATCTGTCTCTATCAGTCAGCTATTCTGTCTCTATCAGTCTGCTTCGAATGTCGGCCACTGTTGTGCTTGGTAGATGATGTCTTTCCCTGTTTTATATAGGCTGACATTACAGTCGACACGGTACTTTTCCCGACACCAACAAGGGTGGCCATTTTCGTTACTGGGGCTCCGGCAAGACTGGCCCAACAATCATTCTTCTTCTGAAATCTGAGAGGTCAGCCATAACGAAATTTTAACATCGCAATATATTTTGCATCCGACCGCTATCACTGTTACTCACAGAGTGATGTGCGTACATTCTAGCCCGCTAGGTGGCACGCTTCAACACTAGAGGACGGGAGTATACGACAGGTTTCTCTCGAGTGTATATTGGGGCTCTATACAGGGTGTCCCAAAAAGATTGAAACGCGCTTTAATTCTTTGCCTGTTGGAGATAAGTGGGCAATGTAAATTGCAAAAATGTTGAAAGTAAGATAGGAGATAAGTCTACGTTAATGCAATAGTCCTCCCATTAAGTTTCTAAAAATTACACTTTTTAAATTTTATACGACCCCCTTAGACAAATTTGGGCAATCAGAAAATTTTTATTTTTAATGCAACAAGATTATTAAAAAAAACTTCATATCTGTATCTTTAAGATTGAGCGAGATATATTTAATTGAAAATTGAACATTGTGAATGGGGACCATATTTCAAATTAGAAATGTAAATTTGTGACATGTCACAAAAAAGATAAAACCGAATGATAATACATAGGATACCCAACCGTGTAATGAGAACCACTGTCTTAAATGCTCTCTGTCTGATGTAATGCTTTATTTAGATGCATTTGTGACGAAATATTTTGACACATATTAACGTATTTTTGATCTAAACAATTTCCATTATCAATTTGTTTATGATCCCTATTTTCACTGATGAAACAGCCTTTTACATGGTACGGAAAAGTGGCATAAATCAGACTTTTCCCCTTTATCATAATTAAGTTGATTTTAAAGATACAAATATGCTGTTTTTTTTTTTTTATGAACTTGTTGCATTAAAAATAAAAATTTTCTGATTGACCAAATTTGTCTAAGGTGGTCGTATAAAAATTTAAAAAGTGTAACTTTTAGAAAATGAATGGGTGGACTATTTCAATATCGTAATCTTATTTTCAACATTTTTGCAATTTACATTGCTCACTTATCTCCAACAGGTAAAGATTTAAACCGCGTTTCAATCTTCTGGGGTCACCCTGTATATTAGTCTGTGTCACAGTCAACTGTTTAAAGGTTATTTCTTTATTAAAACATCACGTCTTCTATCAAGAGAACTCGTGAAGCATGACTAACGTATCGAGCCAAGTAGTCAAATATGATCATAGTATTTTATTTTTTTATAGTGTTAATTATTAAAAATTAGTGGTATATGTTATTTACATATTTTTATCATTCTGTTTGAAATTGTATCACAAACGTATCTGGTTTAGTTAAAGCTCCTATACTACTCTGGTTTAGTTACAGGTCCTATAGAGGAGCCTTAGGTTTAGTACTACCACTGTGCCTAGAAGAGATAGTGTGCTCACCGAGGCAAAAAAACGGATTCCCTAAAAACCGCCACCGTCAGATAGCGTTGTTCTCGAATAAGAAGAATTTGTGTGAAATTTGGTGTGATTATTGCAAGTGGTATATACAAAAAGTCATTTGATTTTCAGAGAGATTGAGCTAGGGATATATTCGTATTTTTAAAATTTTATTTAACTTGATCTGGTGTTCGATCAAACCTTTAAGGTCCAAAATAATCAAGTTCATTCATCACATTAACGTGAAATTCGGTATGACGTTTTCTCTTGTGGTACATTTCAGTTCTTTCCATTTTGAAGATTATTGGGATAGCCCGTCCTGGATCCGCAATAGGACTGTGACCGTTTTTAGAGAATAACTTGAAAATCAGAGAAAGTAGAAAATCTAAATTTAATATATCCTTTTCTTTTGGGGTATATTTTAATTCTTTCGATTTTGGACCGTATCGTCATGGGCCCACTTTAGAAGTTAACTCGTTTTCGGGGAAAAACTCGAGAAACGAAGCATCTAAAAGTTCTAAGTTTAGAATATTGTTGTCATTTGAGGTATACTTGTATCTGTACTCATTGGATTTAAAACCTTATCGGGCTATCCCGTGCTGGGCCCAACAAAAGAATGTACTCGATTTTTAAGAATAACTCCAAAACTGTAGCAGAATATCTAAATTTAGTATATCATTGTATTTTAGAGTATATTTTATTTCTTAAGATTTGAACCTTATCAGGCTAGCCCATCTTGGACCCGACATAGAAATGTACTGGTTTTTCGAGAATAACTCGGAAATCGAAGCAGCTAAAAATCAAAATTTAGTATATCATTTTCTTTTGGGGTAAAGTTTAATACTTTCGAATTTGAACCGTATCGGAGTAGCTTTTCCTGGGCCCGACATATTAATGTACTCGTCTTTTTAAATAACTCAAGCATATCAATTAAAATATTTTATATATCATTGTCTTTTGAGGTATATTTTAAATTTTTAGAATTTGAACCTAATTGGTCTAGCCCGTCGTAGCAATACACTCGTGTTGGGGGAACATTTCAAGAACGGAGAAGCTGATAATTCCAAGTTTAGCAAGTCGTTGTCTTTTGAGGTATATTTGAGCTCTTTGGATGTAAAATCTTATCGGGCTAGCCCGTCCTAGACCCGCCACAGAAAACCAACACAGATAGAATGTCTAAATTTATTATATATCATTGTCCCTTGGTGTATATTTTAATTCTTTGGATTCTAAATCTTATAGAGCTAACCCGTCTTGGGCCAGCCATAAGAATGTATTCAGTTTTTGCAAATTACTCCATAATCGCACCAAAGTAGAGGGAAATTCCAAGTTCAGTATATCGTTGCCTTTTGTGATATAATTTAACTCTTTGGGTTTGAATCCTTATCGAACAAGCCCGTCCTAGACCCGAAATAAGAATGCGCTCGTTTTTTGAGAATGTCTCGAAAACCGAAACATCTAGAAAACCTAAATTTAGTATATACTTTTCTTTTAGAGTATATTTTAATTCTTCAGATTTTGAACCTCATCGGGCTAATTTTGGGCTCGCCTTAGGGATACACTCGTTTCTTTAAAATAACTCGAGAATCGGAGTAGCAAAGAATTCCAATTTTGGTACTTTGCTATATATTTTAATCTTTTAGAATTTGAACCTTACGTAATTACGATCAATAAATTCATTAGCAGAATGCAACTCACAAACCAAAGATTTTGTTTAGAACTTCATCTGCACGAGGTATTAACTTTGTCCATTTATCTCTCAGTTCATCGTTGTCAAGAGCTTTGAACAGAGAGTATTTGCCTCTGAAATTTCTGTAATCTTTATTACATTCAGGTACGAAGCAGTCTGTCATTCACTTTTTTCTTGGAATTTAAGGACATGCTTCAACTATAAAAACTATTAAATATGTTTATAGATCTATTAGAAAACTGATGTGGTATGGATATAAAAACAGCCTATTTTAATCAAAATATATAAGCAAAAATATAGAGTTTCAACGTCAGTTATAACTAAGGCGCGGATTTTGATGAAATCTGCATTTTTTTTTTTAATTTTTCCCTTTTATGGGCATTTTTGAGCATTTTTGAGGCAATATTTAGCATTTTTATAAAATTTCCTATATTTAGGGATTTTTTTTTCATTTTTAGTTTTCTATACTTTCTGTTGCAACGGGTGTTTTTGCTAATTCCCGTCTTAGCATCTTTACAAACAAACCCCCGGGGCCGCAACACTTCCTCCCGTTTTGTGGTGCAAACAGGTATTTTCACGGTATAAAAACTTATATTCCGACAATAGAAGATCTTTTACATTTGAGAAAATTAGGAAACACCTAATAATTCAATGTAATTCCGATGTTATCATGGGAAATTAAATTATCGTAGTTCAGGATAATAAAAGTTTTAAGTCAGGTATTTATACATATACATTTTTTATTACAACAATTTAAATAATTTGTATTTACTCAAAACTTTCAAAATTTGTATCATGAATTAACTAAATTTATTTTTCATGTCGTTCTTTTTTTAAGTTCATAATAATGTAAAACTTTAAGGGCATTTTTTAAGGCATCTTTTCACTATTTTAGGGGCATTTTTAGTGAATTTTTAGGTCATCAAAATCCGCGCCTTAGTTATAACAAACATCAAATGAATGAAATCTTGCTGCTTACAGCTTCGAAAAATCCTTTCTTTCTGAGTGGATTCATTATGTCCAATCTCAGAACAAAAAAAAATATTGTACATGTTACGATTCTTAGTAAAAACAGATTCGATCTCAGATAACCAATGCATTAATGAGATATTTTTTATTGAATCCAGAGACCCCCCTGAAAGCAGTAAAAAATGCCCTTTTCTGGTGTTCTACCCATTTTCAGAACCCCCTCCTGATTAGCGGATCTTTTGAGCATTGTTCCTGTGAAAGATGTAGCAATTTGCGGAAACCTATGTAAAAGAGACCCGCCTGTCGAAATGAAATAGCGATCGGTAGCATGTCCATTCTCAATCGAAATTATTATCAGCGCTATCTTTCATCGTACAAAGAGGCAGTACTTGCAGGCAGCCCCCACTTTCTTCTAATGCTCGAGCGGCAATGATGTTTCATATTTTTCTTTCCAAATTCACAGGGCTACCCACAGGAATTTTTCACAGTAGCCTAACATATAAGATAAAACAAAATACCTAATAGAGATTCTCATACATTTTTTTTTAGGTTTACATAATAATCTATATCAAAATGCAAGATAAAAGTTTGGTTTCAAAGCATTCGTTCAAGTTATTCATGTAATGCTTTTAAAAAGTATTGAAACATTTCTATTTCAAGTAAACAATATCAATATGCCCGGCCTACAGCACCTGTTTTATGTTTGGTCACGTTTCTGCATGGGGAAGATAGAACCGCGCTCCCACTATATATACTAACTCGTTAGGTTATACCTCAATTGCTAGACCGTTATTATAGATATGCACAACAAGAGAGGTCGAATTCATTTATAAGAGGAGGTAACAGTAGAAGTTCAAGAGAGGTTGTCATCGACTCATATATGCGATGACGATCTATAGCAATACACACACTCGCGTTTATATTTCTGGCATTCAGTTCGTTTACCCGACATTTATGAAGTAACTAGAATACCCGACGTTGCCCGGGTTCTAATGGGCGTCCACTGGGTATAAATAATTAAATAAGCACACGCTATTTAAACAATACATTTGAACGCATTTTAAATTGGTTTCGATCCGAAAATTGCACAAATCTAAAAGCAAAAAATATTTGAATCACAATTGCCCATACATCCTCCCGCAATTCAACACACCACTCGCCCATGCAGGGCTGAACTCGATTTCTCCGGCAACCCTGAGATGGAGACGGCGAGGTTGCAGGCGGATCGAGTTCAGCTTTGGCCCGTGTAAACGCGAAATATAACCATCCCAATACAGGCGATGTATTTTTCTTTTTGTCATGGACCCCTCTCTCACGCCAACCCAAAATATCCACTATTTCTTAATCTATTAATTGTACACAGAAATAATCTTAAAATTAAGTTCCTTGTAATTAAAATAATTTTACTAAATTTAATATCCAAAGATATAAAGAAAAGTAATTCAAAAATGAAGGGTTTTTTTTAATTAAAAAAAATTATATTTTAGGACTCCGAGTGTGAGCAGATTTTTTTTTTTCCCAGTTGCCAAGTCAAAATGGAATTTATAATTAAGAGGAAATACCATATATTTCTTAACTATAAAATTTATCAAAACAGTTTCCAAGAATAGACAAAGTACTTTTGATTGAAAATTTCAGTTAATTTATAATAGATTTTATTAATAATTGTTGGTTATATTTATTATATGAATATTAATTATATAAAAAATTATTATTGATTATATAAAGGATTAATATACTTTAACATTAATAGAGGAAGAATTCAACCAACTTTCTCTCTGAGGTGTAACATATATTTTACCTTTTTCAAATTTAAAATTAAAACAAGTAGTAATAATAGTGAGTTGCAGATTGTAACCATAGAGACAGCAAAATTAAAAAAAAAACCTAGCGGATTAATTTCAGATGCTCTACATTATTCCCTTTACCGAGACCTAGCATGACGTCATACAATTGATTTATATCATTAAGCTGCCATTGCATTAGATTTTATATATACTTAAAGATTCTGTACGTCCTTGCTATACCACTGCCTTCATGCATACTATCAACTACACCACTCTAGCAACGTAAAGAATTCCTTTGAATTACTTAACAATATCAAGAAAGTTTGAAATGGCTAACACATATAGCAATGCAACGTTGCAACAATGTCAAACGCAGTGGAAAACTTATAGAGAAAACAATAGCGAAAGAATACTTTTAGAGAAAACAATAGAGAAATAATACTTATAGAGAAAACTATAGAGAAAGCAGTGGTATAACAAGGACGTACAGAATCTTCACTTAAAGATTCTGTACGTCCTTGCTATACCACTGCCATCATGCATACTATCAACTACACCACTCCAGCAACGTAAAGAATTCCTTTGAATTACTTAACAATATCAAGAAAGTGTAAAATGGCTGACATATAGCTATGCAACGTTGCAACAATGTCAAATGCAGTGGAAAACTTAAAGAGAAAACAACAGCGAAAGAATACTTTTAGAGAAAACAATAGAGACTTGACTTAAAGATTCTGTACGTCCTTGCTATACCACTGCCTTTATGCATACTATCAACTACACCACTCCAGCAACGTAAAGAATTCCTTTGAATTACTTAACAATATCAAGAAAGTGTAAAATGGCTGACATATAGCAATGCAACGTTGCAACAATGTCAAATGCAGTGGAAAACTTATAGAGAAAACAATAGCGAAAGAATACTTTTAGAGAAAACAATAGAGAAATAATACTTATAGAGAAAACTATAGAGAAAGCAGTGGTATAACAAGGACGTACAGAATCTTCACTTAAAGATTCTGTACGTCCTTGCTATACCACTGCCATCATGCATACTATCAACTACACCACTCCAGCAACGTAAAGAATTCCTTTGAATTACTTAACAATATCAAGAAAGTGTAAAATGGCTGACATATAGCTATGCAACGTTGCAACAATGTCAAATGCAGTGGAAAACTTAAAGAGAAAACAACAGCGAAAGAATACTTTTAGAGAAAACAATAGAGACTTGACTTAAAGATTCTGTACGTCCTTGCTATACCACTGCCTTTATGCATACTATCAACTACACCACTCCAGCAACGTAAAGAATTCCTTTGAATTACTTAACAATATCAAGAAAGTGTAAAATGGCTGACATATAGCAATGCAACGTTGCAACAATGTCAAATGCAGTGGAAAACTTATAGAGAAAACAATAGCGAAAGAATACTTTTAGAGAAAACAATAGAGAAATAATACTTATAGAGAAAACTATAGAGAAAGCAGTGGTATAGCAAGGACGTACAGAATCTTCACTTACAGATTCTGTACGTCCTTGCTATACCACTGCTTTAATGCATGCTATCAACTACACCACTCCAGCAACGTAAAGACTTTCTTTGAATTACTTAAAATATCAAAAAAGTGTAAAGTGGCAGACATATAGCAATGCAACGCCGCCGCCGGAACAATGCTGTCAAATGCAATGGAAAAACACTGTGAAATGACATGTCTGAGGATAACAAGTTGCACAAAGTCATAAATAATGGATACATTTACTTGTAGTTACAAATACTTGAAAAGCATTTAAATATGTCATATTATGAAAAATATTTATATTTTTATGAGCATTTTAAATTTAGATCAAGAACTTGCAATATCTCGAAAGAGTTGGATTTTAATATTTTAAAAATGATATCAAAATTGGAGTCTTACCATAGCCTGATCATTTTGAAAACAAATAGGCTTCTGACGTCTTTCGATACAAATAACCGAGCAAAGATTCATTCAACTCTCTGAAATTGTTCGAGAGATATCATGTCAACAGACTCATAGAGAGACAAAAAACACGAACACCATTGAAAAGTGATTACTTCTTAAAAAGGGATGAGAAAAACCAATATTCAATCGTAAGTTTCTTTCTACCCTTAAAAGAAACATCTTATATATATATATATATATATATATATATATATATATATATATATATATATATATATATATATATATATATATATATATATATATATATATATATATATATATATATATATAAATTGAAAGATTTTAATCGAAAATTATGCATAAACTACTGTATGTACAAAAAAACCCATCTCTAGCATATCTGCTACAAATGAGTAACTATAGACCAAGACTAAGGATAAAGATAGAAGGTAACATATCACTACAATGGAAAGGGGGATGAGAAGAATATGAGGATACAAAAATCACAATTAAAAGTATATAAATATAAATAAAAATGAAAAAGAAAACACGGCAAAAATGGGAAAAAGCAATAATAATTAGCTCAAGATAAAAGATTAAGACATAGAGAACAATCAATTGAAACTACACAAAATATGGCGGTTAGTTCGAAATTGCATTCTCATCAGGACAGTCATACAATTCTAATTAAAACCGATAGAATAGCCAGTTTCTGACAATGGCGATAGTATATCATAACGCTATAGACATCATTGGAACTGTCTACTGGCTAGTGGAAGGAGAAAAATAAATCAATTGAATTATAAATCAGAAAAATAATACCTCCTCGAACAGAAATATGAACTCACAAGCATTGCAACCACGTGTAAGTTGAACAAGTGACTGAGCATTTCACCTCACTTCGTCAATGCGAGTGGGCACCGGAATGAATACATTTGAACGATACATAATATGTATGGCGACTTTCAAAAATAGTAAACAGTATAGGACTCAGGACAAGTGGAAAATAGTCATTCGAAAATAGTAAACACTATTAGACTCAGACCAAGTGGTAAGTTAGGTGATAGGAATGGACGAATTCTCAAAGATGAGTTATCCACTCAAAGATAAATGATGCGTAAAATTACTACGTGGTATATTTGAAATTATTAATAATATTATTTACAAATACTTTCGGATATTGGTAATTTTGACAAATGCGTTTAAGATTATAGATGTGGAGAAAGTGGAAGTGAAAGTGTGGAGTGATATATATATATATATATACAGGGTGATTCAAAAGTCCGGAGCAAAACTAAAACGCTATAAAAAAAAATCTGATGTGGGCAACACATGACTTTCCTTATATAATGTAATGAATTTACTAATTTTACAGTAACATAAATAGGTTTTTCTTATAGTAGATACTAATATTCTTTCCAAGATATTGAATTTTCTTCAATTAGACGTCATTTTCATTGATTTATAGTCATTTTTATCCATTTGGCGAGATTTTCGTTAATTTGGCAACATTTTAAAAAGTCGCCAAGTTGGTGACATTCCGCCAAATTCGTCGCCAAAATCTCGCCAAGCGTTATAAACGAAGAAATAAGTTATTCTTACAGCAAATAAATGACTATTGGCGTTCAAATACAAAAGTATTACTCAAAGTATCTTTTTTCATGAATGGAACGAGCTAGATCCACGAGAATGATGTCACCCAATTTATCACATGGTATTGCATATGAAAAGTGAACATGTTCCTCAAGAGGAAATATTTTTTTTTATGTTATATAACTCTTTGATAATTTTTATGAAAAATGTGAAATATCTCGAAAACGGTTCATGTTAGCGTTCTAAAATTTATGTCAATCGTTTTCTAATGAAAAATTACATAAGAAATGTCTATTTGCGTAACTTTATTAGTGGTTTTGATTTTTTGACGATTTTTTCAAAATTTCATTCGAAAATTCAGGGGGGTTCTGGACATTCGATTGCGTATAAAAACAATAGGCTTCCAGTGTTTACGGATTGTAATTTTTGTACCAAATTTCGTTCGAATCGGTCCATTCGTTCGTCAGTTATCGTCTCCACAGGCTTACTGACACACACACACACACACACAGACATCATTTCAAAAATGTTTGATTCGTAATCAGGGATGCTTGAAACGTGCTCTCCCGCCGAAAACTCGAATTCGAATTTTCGACCCCGTCACAATACTTTCCTTATACATTATGTATATAAGAAAAGTAATATTTATGGGTCGGAGAGGCATGCGGTTGGCAGATTAATATTCACCGTGGTGGGGGATTTTGTATGGCATGGAAAAAAAAATAGTTAAAAATCTCGACACTGGGGGTGCTTCTGCAAAGAAAACAAGGCGAGGTAATAATTGTGAAATGAGATATTTTATTTCAGCATGATTTACAGCTGCAATTGTTCAACATGTCCGCCACCACATTCCGGTACTGAGTGCAGTCGCGGTATTACGACTGATACAGCGTGAAACAGCAAACAGGAATGGCTGCTACCTCCTGCCGTAAGGTGCCTTTCAGTGCTGGTAAGGACTGGGGATTTCCACTATAAACCCGTGATTTTAGTTATCCCCACAACCAGAAATCACAGGATGTGAGATCTGGGGATCTCGCAGGCCATTCATGTGCTATGTCTGCTCAGTAGGCGATCGGCGCTAAACGTTGACCGTAGCAACTCCATCATTTGACGTGCTGTGTGGGGTGGTATTCAATAATATTTTTGTCTGATCCCAATTTTGCGTTGCGTGAGCGATATGCATATGTCACCTCCATGGCTTTATCTGTAGCAGTGCCCCCTAGTTTCAAGACTTTGAACTAATTTATTTTTCATGCCATACAAAATCCTCCACCACGGTGAATATTAATCTGAAAACCGCATATCTCTCCGACACATAGATATTTTTTTTCGCCTTTTACTTTTGCTCCAAACTTTTGAATCACCCTGTATATATATATATATATATATATATATATATGTGTGTGTGTGTGTGTGTGTGTTGTTGTTGTTGAAACCCAAACCGTCCGACCTACCAGAAAGGTGTAAGGTAACAGTTTGGACGGTCGGGAAGTGCCACCCAATTTAGACCGGAACCCAGTGGGGGAGGCATCCACAGGGACCGTACCCTCCTTCCCCTACCACCAACCTCTCGGAAGGACTTACGGACCCACATGTTTAACGTGATCGTACTCCGCGTGAACACGGCGGCAGTTTTGGCAGTGGCTGGAATCGAACCCGGGCCTACCGAGTGCAACTCCAGCGCGCTAACCAATGGGCTACCGCGCCCCAAGTGTGTGTGAGTGTTGAAACCCAGACCGTCCGACCTACCAGAAAGGTGTAAGGTAACTGTTTGGACGGTCGGAGTGTGTGTGCGTGTTGAAGACCCAGACCGTCCGACTCGTCACCAAGGACTTGAGCATCTATTTGGGCGGCCGGGGAGTGTGTGTGCGTGTTGTTGTTGTTGAGACCCAGACCGTCCGACCTACCAGAAAGGTGTAAGGTAACTGTATGGACGGCCGGGAAGTGCCACCCAATTTAGATCGGAACCCAGTGGGGGAGGCATCCACAGGGACCGTACCCTCCTTCCCCTACCACCAACCTCTCGGAAGGACTTACGGACCCACATGTTAAACGTGATCGTACTCCGCATGAACACGGCGGCATTTGTGGCAGCGTGCAAATCTAGCGCGCAAACCACGGGGATACCGCACCCGAGATGGCCAACAGCACGCGGCGTTCCGAGGTGGTCACCCACCAAGTACTAACCGCGCCCGATGCTGCTTGACTTCGGTGATCTAACGAGAACCGGTGTTTTCAGCACGGTACGGCCGTTGGCCGTGTGTGTGCGTGTTGTTGTTGTTGTTGAGACCCAGACCGTCCGACCTACCAGAAAGGTGTAAGGTAACTGTATGGACGGCCGGGAAGTGCCACCCAATTTAGACCGGAACCCAGTGGGGGGGGGCATCCACAGGGACCGTACACTCCTTCCCCTACCACCAACCACTCGGAAGAACTTAGGGACCCACATGTTTAACGTGATCGTACTCCGCATGAACACGGCGGCATTTGTGGTAGCGTGCAAATCTAGCGCGCAAACCACGGGGATACCGCACCCGAGATGGCCAACAGCACGCGGTGTTCCGAGGTGATCACCCACCAAGTACTAACCGCGCCCGATGCTGCTTGACTTCGGTGATCTAACGAGAACCGGTGTTTTCAGCACGGTACGGCCGTTGGCCCGTGTGTGTGTGTGTTGTTGTTGTAGTTGAGACCCAGACCGTCCGACCTACCAGAAATGTGTAAGGTAACTGTTTGGACGGCCGGGAAGAGTGTGTGTGTGTGTGTGTGTTGTTGTTGTTGTTGAAACCCAGACCGTCCGACCTACCAGAAAGGTGTAAGGTCACAGTTTGGAGGGTCGGGAAGTGCCACCCAATTTTTGACCGGAACCCAGTGGGGGAGGCATCCACAGGGACCGTACCCTCCTTCCCCTACCACCAACCTCTCGGAAGGACAAGTGTTTGTGTGTGTTGTTGTTGTTGTTGAAACACAGACCGTCCGACCTACCAGAAAGGTGTAAGGTAACTGTTTGGACGGTCGGGAAGTGCCACCCAATTTAGACCGGAACCCAGTGGGGGAGGCATCCACAGGGACCGTACCCTCCTTCCCCTACCACCAACCTCTCGGAAGGACTTTCGGACCCACATGTTTAACGTGATCGTACTCCGCGTGAACACGGCGGTAGTTTTGGCAGTGGCTGGAATCGAACCCGGGCCTACCGAGTGCAACTCCAGCGCGCTAACCAATGGGCTACCGCGCCCCAAGTGTGTGTGCGTGTTGTTGTTGTTGAAACCCAGACCCTCCGACCTACCAGAAAGGTGTAAGGTAACTGTTTGGACGGCCGGGATGTGCCACACAATTTGGACCGGAACCCAGTGTGGGAGGCATCCACAGGGACCGTACCCTCCTTCCCCTACCACCAACCTCTCGGAAGGACTTACGGACCCACATGTTTAACGTGATCGTACTCCGCATGAACACGGCGGCTTTTGTGGTAGCGTGCAAATCTAGCGCGCAAACCACGGGGATACCGCACCCGAGATGGCCAACAGCACGCGGTGTTCCGAGGTGGTCACCCCCCAAGTACTAACCGCGCCCGATGCTGCTTGACTTCGGTGATCTAACGAGAACCGGTGTTTTCAGCACGGTACGGCCGTTGGCCGTGTGTGTGCGTGTTGTTGTTGTTGTTGAGACCCAGACCGTCCGACCTACCAGAAAGGTGTAAGGTAACTGTATGGACGGCCGGGAAGTGCCACCCAATTTAGACCGGAACCCAGTGGGGGGGGGCATCCACAGGGACCGTACACTCCTTCCCCTACCACCAACCACTCGGAAGAACTTAGGGACCCACATGTTTAACGTGATCGTACTCCGCATGAACACGGCGGCATTTGTGGTAGCGTGCAAATCTAGCGCGCAAACCACGGGGATACCGCACCCGAGATGGCCAACAGCACGCGGTGTTCCGAGGTGATCACCCACCAAGTACTAACCGCGCCCGATGCTGCTTGACTTCGGTGATCTAACGAGAACCGGTGTTTTCAGCACGGTACGGCCGTTGGCCCGTGTGTGTGTGTGTTGTTGTTGTAGTTGAGACCCAGACCGTCCGACCTACCAGAAATGTGTAAGGTAACTGTTTGGACGGCCGGGAAGAGTGTGTGTGTGTGTGTGTGTTGTTGTTGTTGTTGAAACCCAGACCGTCCGACCTACCAGAAAGGTGTAAGGTCACAGTTTGGAGGGTCGGGAAGTGCCACCCAATTTTTGACCGGAACCCAGTGGGGGAGGCATCCACAGGGACCGTACCCTCCTTCCCCTACCACCAACCTCTCGGAAGGACAAGTGTTTGTGTGTGTTGTTGTTGTTGTTGAAACACAGACCGTCCGACCTACCAGAAAGGTGTAAGGTAACTGTTTGGACGGTCGGGAAGTGCCACCCAATTTAGACCGGAACCCAGTGGGGGAGGCATCCACAGGGACCGTACCCTCCTTCCCCTACCACCAACCTCTCGGAAGGACTTTCGGACCCACATGTTTAACGTGATCGTACTCCGCGTGAACACGGCGGTAGTTTTGGCAGTGGCTGGAATCGAACCCGGGCCTACCGAGTGCAACTCCAGCGCGCTAACCAATGGGCTACCGCGCCCCAAGTGTGTGTGCGTGTTGTTGTTGTTGAAACCCAGACCCTCCGACCTACCAGAAAGGTGTAAGGTAACTGTTTGGACGGCCGGGATGTGCCACACAATTTGGACCGGAACCCAGTGTGGGAGGCATCCACAGGGACCGTACCCTCCTTCCCCTACCACCAACCTCTCGGAAGGACTTATGGACCCACATGTTTAACGTGATCGTACTCCGCATGAACACGGCGGCTTTTGTGGTAGCGTGCAAATCTAGCGCGCAAACCACGGGGATACCGCACCCGAGATGGCCAACAGCACGCGGTGTTCCGAGGTGGTCACCCCCCAAGTACTAACCGCGCCCGATGCTGCTTGACTTCGGTGATCTAACGAGAACCGGTGTTTTCAGCACGGTACGGCCGTTGGCCCGTGTGTGTGCGTGTTGTTGTTGTTGAGACCCAGACCGTCCGACCTACCAGAAAGGTGTAAGGTAACTGTATGGACGGCCGGGAAGTGCCACCCAATTTTGACCGGAACCCAGTGGGGGAGGCATCCACAGGGACCGTGTGTGTGCGTGTGAAAGCCCCAGGCCGTCCGGCTCGTCCAGAGGACTTGGAGCAACAGAATGGACGTGTGTGTGCGTGTTGTTGTTGTTGAGACCCAGACCGTCCGACCTACCAGAAAGGTGTAAGGTAACTGTATGGACGGCCGGGAAGTGCCACCCAATTTAGACCGGAACCCAGTGGGGGAGGCATCCACAGGGACCGTACCCTCCTTCCCCTACCACCAACCTCTCGGAAGGACTTACGGACCCACATGTTTAACGTGATCGTACTCCGCATGAACACGGCGGCATTTGTGGCAGCGTGCAAATCTAGCGCGCAAACCACGGGGATACCGCACCCGAGATGGCCAACACCACGCGGCGTTCCGAGGTGGTCACCCACCAAGTACTATCCGCGCCCGATGCTGCTTGACTTCGGTGATCTAACGAGAACCGGTGTTATCAGCACGGTACGGCCGTTGGCCTTGTGTGTGTGCGTGTTGAAGACCCAGACCGTCCGACTCGTCCAAAGGACTAAGAGCAACTATTTGGACGGCCGGGTGTGTGTGCGTGTGTAATAGTTATTGAAATCTTGCTGAGGTAATCCAGGGAAGAGACATTTTAGCTACAGCAATTTATTTTATTAGGTTGACAGCTTAGAATATAGTTTTGTACATTACTGAGCTCCTCGTCAGCGACCAGCTCGCAAGAAATCTCAATGCAGTCTGAATAGGTTCACACAAGTTACAGTTAATGTGGAGGGGAGGAATCGGTGACGACATGGGAAACATATTGTCTTTGCTTTTTTATGCTTCAAAAATGTGATGGTAATGCAGTTTCATATGAGAAAGTTTACGTAGAGGTTAAGATTAGTGACCATATATGGGATTTTAGAGGAAAAGAGGACGTAAGGGAAGATTTTGTTAATATTAATAGCATGGGATAGAATTTAATATAGTTGCAAAACGTGCGTGACACGAAATAGAAATTTGGAATAAGAATTATGAAAGAAAAGGGCTCGTTAATGGAAATCCTTGAATCACAGTCAATATATTTTACAATAATCCCTAGATATATTAACTTATTACTTTTCTTATATACACAATGTATAAGGAAAGTATTGTGACGGGGTCAAAAATTCGAGTTCAAGTTTTCGACGGGAGAGCAAGTTTCAAGCATCCTTGATCACAAATCGAACATTTTTTAACTGATGTCTGTGCGTGTGTGTGTGTGTGTGTGTGTGTGTGCGTGCGTGTGTCAGTGAGTCTGTGGAGACGATATCTCACGAACGAATGGAGCGACTCGAATGAAATTTGGTATATAAATCACAATCCGTGAATACTGGAAGTCTGTTATTTTAAAACACAATCGAAGAAACTCTAAATTTTCGAGTTAAATTTTGAAAAAATCATCAAAAAAGCAAAACATTTAATAAAGTTACGCAAATAGACATTTCTTATGTTTTCTTATTTTTTCTTAAAAAACGATTGACATAAACTTTAGAATGCTAGCATGAACCGTTCTCGAGATATTGCACATTTTTTAAATAAATTTGACAAACAATCCCATAAATTAAAAAAAAATATTAACTGTTAAGAAACATGTTCACTTTTCATACGTAATATCATGCGATAAATTGGGTGACATCATTCTCGTGGATCTAACTCGTTCCATTCACGAGAAAAGATACTTTAGGTAATAATTTTTTATTTGAACGCCAAAAGTCATTTATCCACTGTAAGAATAATTTATTTCTCTGTCCTTAACGCTTGGCGAGATTTTAGAGGAATGTCGCCAACTTGGCAACATTTTAAAATGTTGCCAGGTTAACGAAAATCTCACCAAATGGATAAAAATTACGGTAAATCAATGAAAATCACGACTAATTGAAGAAAATTCAATATCTTGCATAGCATATAAGTATCTACTATAAGAATAACATTTTTTTAACTGTAAAAGTAGTAAATTCATTGTATTATATAAGGAAAGTATATATTATATAAGGAAAGTATTATAAATGGAACTAGCTTGTTCCATTCAGGAAAAAGATACTTTGAGTAATACTTTTGTATTTGAACGCCAATAGTCATTTATCTGCTGTAAGAATAACTTATTAACCGTCTATAACTCTTGGCGAGATTTTGGCGACGAATTTGGTGGAATGTCGCCAACTTGGCGACATTTTTATTTGTTGCCGAATTAACAAAAATCTCGCCAAATGGATAAAAATGACGCTAAATCAATGAAAATGACGATTAATTAAAGAAAATTCAATATCTTGCATAGAATATAAGTATCTACTATAAGAATAACATTTTTTTTAACTGTAAAAGTAGTACATTCATTGTATTATATAAGGAAAGTCATGAGCTGCCCACATCAGATTTTTTTAATTTATGATATAATGATTTCTCATTAATAAAATTATGTCAAAAGTGTTGTATTGAATTATGTCATCAATTTAATGGATTAAACTCCACCAAAATATTAGTATATGTATTTTTTTTTGTTAAATAGGTGTTATCATATAGTATACAATTAAAAAAAGTTATTTTAATCACGTATCTTCATACTAAAAAAATTTAAATTTATGTATTGTATATATATTTCCAACTGTTTAGCATCACTTATCAAATGAATTAAACATTCAAAATATGTTTAATGCTGAACATTATAAATTTCATTTGATAATGTTGCAATTTAGAGACTCACTGCTAAAACTGTTGAAAGAACCGTAATATTATAATATAAAATATTCTCTGAATCAGCTGTCTTAAGTGTATAAGCTGTCTTAAAAATACTTCACATACATAAAAATACAACATAAGCATTTGGTTAAATTAACCGGTTTCTAAGGCCTCCTTTGACAAAATAAAAAGAGAGCAACCACACCAGCAAAGGACTTCTTTCCTTTGTTGGTCTGGTTGCTCTGTCCTTTATCCTGAAGAAGGAGGATTTATTTTGCCTTCGTAATGATTGATACGTTTAATCAACTATTTATCTGTAACTAACAAAGTGTTTTTAATTTCAGACTATAGAAACATTTTTTCAATTGTAAAAAAAATAATTATTATTTCCAGAATTGTAACTCCTACTGTAAGTGAAATTCACTTATTACATTACGTTTTTTATATATAACCTGTATATAAATGTACATATAAATTTGTTTCATTTTAGATATTATACGTTAAGTGATATATTGCTATATTACTTCATTGTAAAAGTATATTAATTCATTATAAAGGTGTATTATTTCCTTGTATAGTAATAAATTTATTATTATATCTGAATATTCACTGAATATATCGAAAGTTTAGTATAGGAAGAAAATTATCTTGATATTGTTGTATAAATACATAACATATACAGTAAAGGGACATGTGCTTTTAAAAATACAGTAAATGTTCTTTTTTTTTAACCCAAATCCCAGTCCAGCAAGATACTGAGATTGATACACTCTTAAAAGAGATTACAGTGTCATCAGCTAGCTCAATATAATAACCCCCTGAAGCTGAAGGACTATGGAAGGATGGAAACGACAAAAATACCCGCGCCCTTTACCTCCGGCTGAAATGAACTCGACGATGCGTATATGTAATGACTGTCAACCCCCTCTGGAATTGAATGTTATATCCATATCATTCATTATATGAACTCTATCTATGTATAGCCACTTCTGAGAAATTGAAGTTTGAAAGAAACTTTTTGAACTTGAGAATGACAAAGAAACCAGAAGAGAAAATTCTTATTATAAGCACTTTATCTCCTCCATTAAAAGTGAAAAAAAAATTTCAATCGGAAATGGAAATTTTTAGTGAACCCCCTTTTACTCTTTCAGAATTTGGTGTTAATTCCAAATCGGAGGTCATGTGAGTTTCATTTATATCAGATCCTGAGAATTATATGTTCCAATGACTTATTTTTCATGCAAAAACAATATTATGGTAAAATGTTTTCCACCGGTAAAACGTATACTATTAAGGGTTAATATACGAAAGCTGACAACAAACACACGTTTTAATACCGTGTTTGGATATACAGGTGAACCTTGATATGTCGAACCTTGGTATCTCGAAATTTTCGATATCTCGAAATATTTTTATCCCCCTCCACGCACGGTATAAAACTAATGTAAAACAAACTCTTTAACTCTAAAATTTTTTAATCAAACTCTCGATATCTCGAATTTTTTCATCTTACCATTTGGATCATCTTACCATTTTCATCTCTTCGTTTGGAAAAATACGATCCAAAAAATGTGTTTAATGCAGATGAAACTGGACTTTTTTTTAAGTGTATGCCTGATAAAACTATAGCCATTAAAGGCATGTCATGGCGGAAAAAGGAGTAAAGAAAGATTAACTGTGCTATTTTGCACTAATAGGGATGGTTCAGAAAGGCTCAAACCTCTTATGATAGGTAAATCTGCTAAACCCCAATGTTTTTCAGGAATGAAATCTGTTCCAATGACTTATTTTGCGAACAATAAGGCTTGGATGACTGTCGAAGTTTTCACTAATTGGCTGAAGGAACTAGACAGAAAAATGTTCCGTGAAAATCGCGATATTGTTCTCTTTTTGGACAATTATACAGCGCGTAATAGCGTGCTGAAATTTAAATCCGCGAAAGTTCATTTCATGCTACCAAACACAACTTCTAAGTTACAGCCTTTGGACCAATGTATTATTCAGAGTTTTAAAGTAAACTATCGCCACAATATTAAGCTCCATCTAGCTCATTTGGAAAATGTGATAGATATTGAAGGATTCAGTACCTGTAACCAAACTGTCATAGATGACTATTTTGCAAGTAAAGAAATGCAAGATTAAATTTTAATAATGTATATTACATTAAATGTGTATCCAATCACTTCAAGCTTCGTTTTATTTGTTGTCAGCATTTTCTTGGGTAATACCCAATTCTCTGTCTGTAAGATAAGGTACGTGACTTTTTTAAAAATGTTTAAAGTATAGGACTAGGAGAATTCTTATGTATATATTCTTTTATGAATTCCCTAAAATTTTTCAAATTTCGAATTTTTTTTCTACTCCCTTCAAATTCGACATATCGAAGTTCGACTGTACTATAAGCGAGTGTTAAGTAACGGGAGAGAGAGTAGGATAAGATCAGGAAATAAAAATGTTAAAATTGCATCTTTATCTACCATAAACATTTTTATGGAAAATTCTTCATAAAATAAAGTTTCATTTTATAGTAATATAAGTAGTTTCCTAATTTGTAATCCAGCTAATAAGCTTCTCTGAAAAGGCAGCTTATGAGAAATCGAAGATTATTGCTTACGCAGATTAAACCGAAAATGCACAAAAGCGACGAAAATTGCTGCACTTAATTTGAAGTACATACGGTTTGAGGGGCGACCCATCTTCGGATTTCTTTTCCATTTTCAAAACACAAGTAAAAAAATAACACTTTCCGAAAATTTAAATCAATTAATTCCGAACTTCACTGGCAATGAGAGGAAGAACTTCACTCGCATTGAAGGGGGCGTGGTTTATTTACTTCCTGAAACCACACTTAATGTCTTTAAAAAATTTTAAAATCTTACATCTCGACTATGAAGTTCATTTTTCTATTTTCAAGAAGAAAAAAAATAAATACATTATCTTTTTTTTCTGAAAATGCATTTCTTACCGAATTTAATTGACGTGTTTAATATCATGAAGCTACACATTATATATTTCAAAAGGGTAGAATGCAAACTATACTCCTGATAAATTTCGCTTCTCATAAGTTTGATAAATTTCTAAAATATTACTAGTTTTATTTAATTTTTTTAAATGCAAATCATACCGAATTGGGCGTGGATAATATTCTCAAGCCACACGTTATTTATTTTTAAATAATAGACAACGAAGTTTTCGTTTCATTTTCCAGACAAAAGTTTAAAAAGCAATTATATTTATTTTATTTATTTATTTATTTTTTGAAAATGCAAATCGTATTGAAATCTAGTGGGTGAGGATAATGTACGAAAAACAAACTTTACTTGTTTTAAAGGAATCTTTAAAATTTAAAATAGTTTAATGTCTGTAAAATATTAGCAAGTCTATGAAGAAAATGATCTATTCTTAATATTTTTGCAATGTGTTTAACTCGATATTTTCATAAAAAAAAAATTTAAAAAAATCAGAAGTTCTACTGAAAGCAAGTTATTTCCTATCATCTATAGCTCTATATTAAAAAAAGAAAAATATATCTGTTTGTTTGTTGGTCTGTACGCGATGCCACGCAATATCTATACCGCACTTACAGGACAAAATTGCCAATACAATTTTCAAACCTTTATTCCAGTATTCGTTTACAACTTGAGATAAATGAAAAGTTTACTAACATCGCTACTTGTAAAACTTTAAATACAGTTAAAATTCAGAAACTGCATTATTTACCAATGCTCGAATACAAAATATAAGTCGAACAAATGCAGATGGAATAGCAATAGAACATTTCCATTTATTGATTTACATGTAGACGATGTGAAATGAATTTTGTGTCACCAGGATGGAATTATCAATACAATTCTCAAACCTTTATTCCAATGTACGTTTACAACTTGTGATAAATGAAAAGTTTACTAACATCGCTACAGCTCACTGACGTCTTCGAGGCATCGCTTCTTCACTTTTTCGAAAGTCCGGCTGCTGCAAATCGTCGCTGATATCATTTACGGGATGTACATCTGTCTGCTGGACTTTATCATCCGAAACTGGGTGTCACGTGATCTGATACGTACGAAAACTTAATCATTTGCGTGTGACTCTCTCTTCTACCGGTACTGTGATTTGCATACAACGTCCATTTCTTCATGTTGTAATTTCACTTTTGACGAGTATAGATGTTCGACAGGTATGAAAGATTTGGAGAATTCAGTTTAGTAATTTCCTTACAACGCATTGTATACGTAACGCATAAATATAAGGACTAATTAAGAGGTCACAGGACAGTCAAACTTTCAAAAAGTGAGATTTTCCCCTCAAAATATATATGAAGATATCAACTTTTCAAACATTTTAAAATAATTCAAATGAAAAAATTATTTTAATAACTGAAGTTATTGCCCAAAATATCTCAGATCATATGTACTAAAATGCATTGAGAAACAAATTTAAAGTCCTTTTTTTCAGAATGTGGTGTTTTGACCTTGGCACAAGATAACTCTGAAACTTCTCAATATTTTTTCATGAGATTTTAAGAATATATAATGTATGTTAGTCTGTGTAACGTGAACCTAAATTTGTTCATGTTTTCTAGTTACGGGAATATTTATTTAGCAGATTATGTTGTCAGAATTTAGAAAATTTGGTAAAAGTTAGGTGCAACATTGCATATAATAGAAATGTGCTTTAAATGCGAATTAATTTAAGTTCACAATGAGTTCTTCAACTGCAGTTAGATACTAAAAATTTGATTTTAGATGTAAAATTTTTTGAGAAATGTTGCGCGCAAGCTGTTATACCCATATTTTATTTGATAAATATTTTATATTTCCCAACTCTCTATAAAATATGTTATTTATATTATGTTCCAAAAATTTTGTACATTGAAAGAAAACGAAAAATTTGTCACTAAAAATTAAAAACATGTTGCTAAAGCGTATACTCGATAAAATATAAAATGATGATTTTTTTTCACTTTTTAACATTTTAACAAGTTCCAGTTTAGAAAAAATTTGGGACAATCTGCTAGTATAGACCTTTCGAATAAAAAACGCAAATAGAAAGTCAAGTAAATATGAATGAAATAACTTTAAACTTTTCCTTATATTTTGTATTATTTACCAACAATATGAGATAAATTCTGAGTCACCAAACCGAAATTGCATACAATTCTCAAATCTTTTGTTCCCCTGTCTGTTCATAACCTGGAATAAATGCAGAGTTAACAAACATGCCTTCAAAACAAATAGGTCACGTCCCTTCTATCTACAAATCCCAAGAAATACGAAACAGCAGCCAAAGGAGAGTGCTAAATTCTCTTCAAAGTAGGTCGAAGACGTGACTACGAAGTTGAATTTTACACTCGCCATTTTAGCTGCTTGTACGGTTTTTTTCTCCCATACTAGCCGTTGACATCTGCTAGAGAAAAATGATGGGATGTTATAGGATATTCTTTATTCAAAAGATTATTTTTTTACTGTAGTAAATACAATAGGCACATCCCTTTATTTCGGTTTTTAGATGTTCCTTGGAAATGATAAAGAGGGAAATGTGGCTTATTATTTTCTTTACCACACATAGTAATATGGGGAACGTATTGGAATGCGGACTAGAATTGACAGTTTCAGTTTCATTTTTTGTTTAAAAGATAATTTTTTTTATTGTAGTAGATACAATAGGCACGACTCTTTATTTCGGTTTTTAGATGTTCCTTGGAAATGATAAAGGCGGAAAAATGTGGCTTATTTTCTTTACCACACATGGTAATATGGGGAATGTATTGGAATAAGGACTAGAATTGAAGTTCCAGTTTGCGAGAAGAATTTTTATACGAAGTAGTTTAATACACGAATGGGTTAAATTTAACGTGAAGTTTATGTGTAATTGTCAGTCAATATGTACAGTGGGTATCCACTTTATCTCAAAAACTGTTCAACGACATTTCTTCATATTTGGTCACTGTATTATCTTGGTGCTGATTAGACGTTGGCACAAATAAAATAATTAGACCCGACTTTTTAAAAAAGAATAGCCCAAAAAATCCAGTTTCATTTTTTATTTAAAAGATAATTTTTTTTATTGTGGTAGATACAATAGGCACGACTCTTTATTTCGGTTTTTAGATGTTCCTTGGAAATGTTAAAGGCGGAAAAATGTGGCTTATTTTCTTTACCACACATGGTAATATGGGGAATGTATTGGAATAAGGACTAGAATTGAAGTTCCAGTTTGCGAGAAGAATTTTTATACGAAGTAGTTTAATACACAAATGGGTTAAATTTAACGTGAAGTTTATGTGTAATTGTCAGTCAATATGTACAGTGGGTATCCACTTTATCTCAAAAACTGTTCAACGACATTTCTTCATATTTGGTCACTGTATTATCTTGGTGCTGATTAGACGTTGGCACAAATAAAATAATTAGACTCGACTTTTTAAAAAAGAATAGCCCAAAAAATCCAGTTTCATTTTTTATTTAAAAGATAATTTTTTTTATTGTGGTAGATACAATAGGCACGACTCTTTATTTCGGTTTTTAGATGTTCCTTGGAAATGTTAAAGGCGGAAAAATGTGGCTTATTTTCTTTACCACACATGGTAATATGGGGAATGTATTGGAATAAGGACTAGAATTGAAGTTCCAGTTTGCGAGAAGAATTTTTATACGAAGTAGTTTAATACACAAATGGGTTAAATTTAACGTGAAGTTTATGTGTAATTGTCAGTCAATATGTACAGTGGGTATCCACTTTATCTCAAAAACTGTTCAACGACATTTCTTCATATTTGGTCACTGTATTATCTTCGTGCTGATTAGACGTTGGCACAAATAAAATAATTAGACCCGACTTTTTAAAAAAGAATAGCCCAAAAAATCCAAAATTTAAGATTAATATGTTTAAGTGTATTTATTACATTTTCTTAGACAACTTTTGATAAATAATTTTTGATTTTTACTAAACGAATTTTAGCCTGAAGTCAATGTGTTTGCGTTTCTCTGTGCTTGTCTATGACTATCCCAAGGTTCTTTAATATAAAGTTAAATTTAGTCATTCGTGACGTCACATTCAAGGGAGGACTTTGAGAGTCGTTGCCAAAATACAATATGTTTTCCCATTATTGCATTTAAAAATTGTTTGTTAATTTTGAAGTGGCAATATCCAGACGTAAAAAACCTGCGCAGAGATTTTTAATTGTGCTGTGCGCATCATCCTCAGTGATGTCCAAAGAAATTCTCGATCTCTTCAAAAAGCCCAAAAACAAAATGTGAGCGTTTTCGTTTCCCGTGACATCACGTGCGCAGATCCATCATGTAAAAAAAATTCAGTCATGCCCGGCATAAGCCCTCCCTGGACTGTCTGTCCTGTGCATGCCATGTACGTATTCCTTTTAGCTAAAAAAATACTTAACCAAGTTTCATAGTTAAAAATTTTGGTAATTAAGTCTCTTACGGGTTGCCTGAGTGCTGATTAGACTTTGACTAAATTTCGAGAAATAATAGAACTGGTACTTTTGTCTAAAAGGGCCAGTAAAAATCGTCAAAATATTAAAAAAGTAAATATGTTTAACTCTTTTAATTAAATTCTTCTTTTGTACGCAATTTTTGTAGACAAAATAAATAAATTCCCCCATTCTTTCTAAGAGATCTGCTGGTATAAATTTTCGAATGGAACGGGAATACAGAAGTCAAACAAATACATATTAAATAGCTTTAGAACATTTTTTATTTTTATTTATTTATTTTTTTACCTTACTTGATGGCTGTATGAGATAAATTTTGGGTCGTCAAAACGAAATAACTTATACTAGTCGCAATTGGAAAATCAGCCGATTGGTCATCCCAGTTATGACCAGATACGACGCGGTTGCTTATCGGTTATTTTAAGGCTCCTAAATAGGCTGGCGCAACAGCGGCCATCTTGACCCCCAGTCGAAGAGATGGTTGTACATGGGAAAAAGAAGGTTACGGTCTAGTCCTTTTCTCGAGAAAATCAAAACATCCTAGACTACTTTGTTGAAAGATTGGTACAATTTTATGAAAGCAGAAACGCGTATTTTATAACTAAATTGCGTCTCAAATATCAGCCATGTAACATGCATTCGCTATTGAAATAACACAGGTAGACGATAACTGACTAGAACAGTCAGAGCCAAAACGGCGGTTGCTTCAGCCTGTATATTTATTTTTATTCTATTTTATTTTATTTTATTCAATTCACGTGGCACTACAGATTAAATCCAATTACAGTAGCCACACAAATATGAGAAGAACAGAACATAAAATGCTATAATACTAAGTAGTATACGTGTCAAGCACATCTAAACAGGCTTTTTTAAAACAGGCAGGAGTCAAATTAAATATTTCAATATCAGTACAATAAGTATTATATAGATCAACAAATTTATAGATAGAATAGCATTTAATGTAGTTGTGTTTGACAGTAGTATTGTGAAATAGAGTTTTTTTTTTCTAGTATTATTGACAGGTATATGAAATTCCAAGCAAGAAAGTAAAATGGGGCAATCAATAGTATTATTTAAAACCTTATAATAAAACAAGAGACAGAACCAGCTTCTTCTTTTTTAAGAGACATTAAACTATATTTCTGTCTGAGTTCCCTCGTATGCATAGCATAAGGATAATAGCCAGTCAATCTGTAATCAATAGCACGTAACAGTTTATTTTGCACGATTTCTATCCGTTGAGAATGCAGATTGTAAACAGGGTCCCAAATCATTGCACAATATTCCAAAATTGGTTTAACAAGGGTATTATAAATACAAATAATCGTATCAGAACTGGCAAAAGCACGAGATCGTCTTAAGGTGAAACCAAGTCTTTGGTAGGCTCTTTTAATAGTATTATCGATATGTCTCTGAAAGTTAAAAGTATCATCGAAAATCACACCCAAATCAATAATATGAGTACATCGAGATAGAGGTAAATTATTTAAAATGTAATTGTAATTGTGAATATTACGGCCTTAGATTATCTTATGGCTCCTAAAGGTGTTGTTACACGGAACAATTCCTTCCAGCAATTTTTCAGCAACACCATGCATTTCAATAGGGAGAAATATTGCCGCCGAATTGCCGCAAATTTTTCGAACTCAAGAGTAAAATTTGTTCAATTTCTGAGAGCGAACGATAAGATTGGACACCACACCGCCTCTCTTCCCCTCATTTGCATTCAGGATGGCGATGACAACTGCAAGCACATCTTAAAGCAGCTCAACTATGTTGGAAAAAAAATGATAGAACTTCTACCAAATTACAAACACCTGTGGGATATAAGAGATCCAAATTATACGAAAAAACAAACTCTAAAGAATGCTTCCTGGAATGAAATCGACGGCATTAGAGAGAATGAGCCTGTTAGAGAGGAGGAGCATAAAGTATGATTGAATAGTGGAATTGCTGAAGTTCGGCAATAAAGAAATAAAAATTGCCCTGTGTAATAACACCATAAATATACAGACTGGCGCAACAGCGGCCATCTTCACTCCCAGTTGAAGCGATAGCTGTACATGTCGGAAAGAGTGTTACTTTCTCATCCTTTTCCCGGGATCTCAAGGAACATCAGAACTTATAGAATACTTTCTTGAATGATTGGTACAATTTTTTAAATCAGAAGCATTTATTTTACAGCTAAATTAAGTAGCAAATATTCAGCCATATAACATGCGGGCCCATGGGCAGACGATAACTGATTTACTGGTTGGAATCAAAATGGCGGTTGTGTCAGCCTGTATATTTATCCCTTTCGCGACGATCGGCTTGCCCACGTGCCAGCTGCGAACTTGCATTCAAGGACGAACGGCACGCACTCGGGCCGGAGGAAAATTTACCGCAAGCGGATAGTGGCTCCTATAAGTGCCACCGCGCGGAACGCTTTAATTTGTCTACTAGATGGCGTTCCATGCCCGTGGAACTAACTCCAATGTATTTTGCAGAGGCATGACCTTGGCAGAAGAGGATCGAATGAATTATTTCTCCATTTGGTGACGTGAAAATCATTTTGTAACATAAACAAACAGAGCAATTCTCGTAGCATCAACAATTTTATAATTGAGTTTCGGTTTTCATTTTTATTTCAGCGTTATGATTTCGTTGGTGAATCATAGGAATATAAGAGAGTATTTTTTTTTGTTTGAGTTTTAGAGGCAGTGAAATTATTCGTTTATTTCGGATAAAAGAATGGGAGCAACTAACGAGTATTTTGTATTCAGATTTGTATGAAAATTATACATCAAGTAGAACATAAATATTTCTTTTATTCCTGAAAAAAGTAGATTTCTGTGTTGAATAGGTGATTTTTAGTGAATTTTTTTCGAGAGATAGGCTTAGCGCAAAAAATGCGCCGTCCTTTGAGACCAACCAGTTCGGAAGCGAAGCGCTTCGTCTTTTGGGCCGCGACAGCTCCGGAATGCCGCCGTCCCGAAAGGGTGAGCATCGGGTTATCTGGTTACTCAGCAGGGGAAAAAATGCAGCATGGCTATTCTACTCTGTTTTAGGCAAATTTTTCTAACAAACAAGTATTCTGCTCATCACGTAACCACGATGACTAGAAGAACATCTCTGTCATTCTGGTTATAACCGGGCCGTGACCGAAATGAATTTAAACGGCAGCGATGGTGACCAAAACTAGTTGTCAAACGGCAGCGGTCGTGATCGAAACGGGGGATCAAATGCAGCGGTTATGACTTAAAAAGGTTTAACACGCTACGGTCGTCACCGAAACGAGTTTTCAAAAGGTGTCGGTCCTGACCGAAACGAGCTTTCAAACAGCAGAGGTCTGTTGTTTGAAACCCAAACCCTCTGGTCATGACCGATAATCTCTGGTCATAATCGCGGAGATTTTTCAAACTTGCATACAATTTTCAAATCATTATACTCCTGTTCGTTAACAGCCATTAAATACAGAGTTTACAAGCATGTCATCAAAACAAATACGTCGCTTTTTCCTTATTTACAAATCGTACAAACTATTAAACAACTGCGAAGGAAAAGTTCTAAATTCACTGCCAAGGAGGTTGAAAGCGTTAGAGTTAAATTTTGCATTCGACATTTTCGCTGTATGGTCTGTTTTTTTCCCCAGTAATAGTCTTTGACAGTTTGTGGAAAATGGTGCTCGAGTTATAGAAGAAATTTTAGTAAAATAATGACGGTTTTTCTTGTGTTAGATACAATAGGCACGTTCCTTTCTCTCTCTCTCTCTCTTTTAGTTTCTGTAGTTGTTCGATGAGGAAGAGAGGGAAAAATCAGTTTATTACTTTTCTTACCACACATGGTAATATGTGAAATGTACTGAAATAAAGGAAAAATAATGGGAAGTTCCAGTTTGCAAACATTTTGGCCTAATTTGCTAATACAGATCTTTCGATTATAAAGGTGAACACAAAGTCAAGCAATGGCGGATAAAATAGCGTTAGAACTATTTTACATATTGCCAATTTTCAAGACGATATGAGATAAATTTTGAGTCACCAAAGCAAAATTACCCATACAATTCTCAAATCTGTCATTCTCATTTCTGTTCGTTTTAAACCTGGAAATAAATGCATAGTCAAGAAACATGCCTTCAAAACAAATAAGTCACGTCTTCCGTATCTACAAATCCCAAGAAATGCGGAGAGGGCTCTAAATTCGCTTCAAAGTAGGCCGGGGACGTGACTATGGGGTTCAATTTTACAATTGCCATTTCAGCTGTTCTGGTATTTTTTATCCTAGTATTTGCCGCTGACATCTGTTTGCGGAAAATTACGGAGTTACAGGACATTTCTTATTCAAAAAGTAAGTAAATCTGGTATTTTTTTTTATATCATTTATTTTTTGTTTTTTTGTGGTAGATCCAATAGACAGGTTTCCCCTTTTTTTCGTTTCTTGTTCCATAAGAATAAAAAAAATGTTTCCAGTTTATTGCTTTCTTTACCACACATGGTAATGTATAGGCAAAAATATTGAAATGGGTTCGAAAATGTAGAATTTTAGCCTTCGATGGATTTGTTACAAGGTTGTTTGTTCTAAGCAACTAAATTTCATAAACTTTGAAATAATTAAAGAAGCTTGATTAAACTCCTACGTGATTAAACTCATTGAAATGATTTATAATTGAAGTTTTCGACAGTTTCAAGTTAATACTTGGATTTAACTAAATTTGAATCAATTTTAATATTTGTTTAAAATTATTTTCTGTGAAATAAAATAAAATTTCAAAACTTTCAGCGCATTTTTCTTACGCATTTTAGTTCTTTTTGTTTGGAACTGTATAAATTTATAACGAATTCAAATTAATAGTTCCCATAGAAGTTTGTAAAAATTGTGGCTTATAGCAAGATTTTTGCTGCCATTGCAGAATTATAGTCTTCGATGGATTTGTTTCATGGTTGTTCTAAGCAGCTAAATTTTATAAAATTTGAAATAATTAAGGAAGCATATGATTAAACTCATTGAAATAAATTATTAATAATTGCAGTTTTCTATAGTTTTAAGTTAACACTTGGATTTAAGTAAATTCGAATCAAGTTTAATATTTAAAATTATTTTCCGTAAAATAAATTGGAATTGTACAACTTTCAGCGCATTTTACTTAAGTATTCTAAGTATTTTTATCTGGAGCTGCATAAATTTATCATGAATTCAAATTGACAGTTCCCACAGAAGTTCGTAAAAATGTAGCTTATAGCAGGTTTTTTTGCTGCCTTGACAGGCATCAGTAATTCCATGCTAACAAGCGCATAATAAGCGTAAAACCGGTCTGTCGTTACTGGTATCTGCAATGGGAGAATCTTTCGTTTACGACAAATACTATGACGGGATCTAAAATTCGAGTTTTCGACGGAAGAGCACGTTTTAAGCATCACTGAACTCGAATATTTTTGAAGTGATGCGTGTGTTAGTGTGTGTATGAATGTTAGTGTGAAGCTTGTGAGTATGTTAGTGTGAGGCTCGTGTGTATGTATGTTAGTGTGTGAACCCGTGAATTTGTAGTCTCAATATCGCGAATTAAGCGTTTTGAGAAAAAATTGATTCGAATATTATAATCAGTAAATTCTGGAACACTATTGATTTTAGAAGCAATCAAATGTTCGGAATATCCATCAGTTTTTAATGATTTTTTTTTTTTTTAATTCCTTGAAGAAATCCATACATTTAGTAATGTAATACGTCAATAATGTATATAAATTCATTCAAAAGTGTATTCAATAATGTAAGTAAATAGTCGTTTCAGGTGTAATTTTTCATTTGAAAAGCCATGATGCAAGTTTTATTCCTCTACGATGAACTAACTGTTCTCAGAATATTAAGAGATTTACGGGCGATTTTTTGAAAAATTATTATTATTTTTTTTTAAATGAGTATGTTTAATAACTGTTAAAAAATCGTTTCATAATTAATTTTTCATCAGAAAATTTAATAACATAAAATTTAGGGCGCTAGAGTAAACTGTCTTCCAAACATTGACCTTTTAAACATTTATTTAACAAAATAATTACATAAAATAAAAAAAGGTGTAAGTGTTATCAAATAGGTTCACTTTCCCATATGCACTATTAGGCAGCAAATCTGTTAGCATCATTCTCGTAGATCTAAATCGTTGCATTCACGAAAGAAGATACTTATTACTTTCCCTTCAATACATGGTAATGTATAGGGAAAGTATTGGAATCATGCCGAAAATCGCAACTCGAGTTTTCGACGGATCTACACGTTTCGAGACCTCTAGAATACGAAAAAAACATTTTTAGCGTGACGTCTGTGTGTGTGTCTGTGCAGATTTTGTATCCACTCTTACTAAAAAACTAATTCACCGAATTTCATAAAATTTGGTATGCAAGTCAGTTGTGGGCGAGTCTGGTGCTGATTAGTTTTGGATACAAATCGGGATAAAAGAACCCGCCTTTTTTTGCGAAATGGCCCGCAAAAGTTTGTATCCACTCTAGTTAAAAAACTAATGGACCGAATTTCACAAAATTTGGTAGATGAGTCACTTGTGGGGAACTCTGGTGCTGATTGGATTTTGGTACGATTCGGAAAAAAATAACCAGACTTTTTTTGCAAAATGGCCTGCAAAAATCGTCAAAATCTAAACTAAAGAACTAGGTATACTCAAATATATCCATTAAATGCTCGTTTAATACGTAATTTGTAACGACGAAAAGAATAAGACCAACCCCATTACACTAGGACTAGCCGTTCACAAGATATTTTAGTTTTTCGTATTTTCTCTACGTCACCTATGAAAATAAGTCCGGTTAACGAATGAGACCGAAAATTGAATTAAAAGTGAAATAAATTTAATTAACATAAAGAGAACGTTAATATAAGTCTGCAGGGAAAGTCATGTGCTGCCCACATCAGATTTTTACTTTCCCTGCAATACATGGTAATGTAAAGGAAAAGTATTGGAATCATGCCGAAAATCGCAACTCGTGTTTTCGACGGATGTACACGTTTCGAGACCTATAGAATACTAAAAAACAATTTTTAGTGTGACGTCTGTGTGTGTGTCTGCGTGTGCAGATTTTGTATCCACTCTAACTAAAAAACTAATTGACCGAAATTCATAAAATTGGGTAGGTAAGTCACTTGTGGGTGAGTCTAGTGCTGATTAGTTTTGGATACGATTCGGGATAAAATAACCCGCCTTTTTTTGCGAAATGGCCCGCAAAAGCTTGTATCCAATCTAGCTGAAAAACTAATGGACTGAATTTCACAAAATTTGGTAGATAAGTCCCTTGTGGGTCACCCTGGTGCCGATTAGATTTTGGTAGGAATCAAGAAAAAATAATCTGATTTTTTTTGCAAAATGGCCAGCAAAAATCTAAAATAAAAAACTACATATAATCAAATATATTCATTAAATTCTTGTTTAATACGTAATTTTTAACGAAGGGAAGAATAAAACCAGCCCCATTACACTAGGAATAGCCGTTCTCGAGATATTTTAGTTTTTTCGTATTTTCTCAACGCTACCTTTGAAAAGAAGTCCAGTTATCAAATGAGAAGGAAAATTGAATTAAAAGTGAACTAAATGAAATTAAAATAAAGAGAACGTGAATATAAGTCTGAAGGGAAAGTCTGCTGCCTACATCAGGTTTTTGTATTTAGTTGCCAAAGAATATGCCAATACCTATTTAATAAAATGTGAAATGCATTTTGATGAAGAATTTTCACGTGAGCATGAATAAATCATTTTGATAAAGATTTTTCGCAGGAGTATGAATAAGTCATTTTGATGAATGTTTTGCACATGAGTATGAATAAATCATTTTGATAAAGATTTTGCACGTGAGTATGAATGATGAATGAGTCCTTTTGATGAAGATTTTGCAAAGTATAAATAAGTCTGTTTGATGAAAATTTTGTACGTGAGTATGAATAAGTCATTTTTATGAAGATTTTGCACGTGAGTATAAATAATTCATTTTATTGAAGATTTTGCACGTAAGCATGAATAAATCATTTTAAAGGATTTTGAAGGTGAGTATGAATGAGTCATTTAGATGAAGATTTTGCACGTAAGTATGAATAAGACTGTTTGATGAAGATTTTACACGTGAGTATGAATAATTCATTTTGATGAAGATTTTGCGCGTATGAATTAGTCATTCTGTTTGAACTCATAAGTTGTCAAAATCCCTCAATTTAAATTTACCTGGTATTAATTCAATTCCGAAAACATTGTTCTGTTGATTCTGTACATCAGCGATTCCCAAACTTTTCGACGAGCGGGAAACATTAAAATTTCCCAGACATTTAGTGTGCCAAAACAATTTTTAAAAAGTAATACCTATTATAAAGTAACAAATCGAACAATAAAATAAGTATATATATAAATATATATATATATATATATATATATATATATATATATATATATATATATATATATATATATATATATATATATATATATATATATATATATATATATATGTCCTGATGAGAATGCAATTTCGAACTAACCGCCATTTTTTGTGTAGTTTCAATTGATTGTTCTCTATTCTTAATCTCTTATCTTGAGCTGATTATTATTGCCTATTCTCATTTTTGCCGAGTTTTATTTTTATTTACTTTTATATACTTTTAATTGTGATTTTTGAATCCTAATATTCTTCTCATCCCCCTTTCCATTGTAGTGATATGTTACCTTCTATCTTTATCCTTAGTCTTGGCTTATAGTTACTCATTTGTAACAGATATGCTAGAGATGGGTTTTTTTGAACATACAGTAGTTTATGCATAATTTTCGATTAAAATCCTTCAATTTTTATTTATATATATATATATATATATATATATATATATATATATATATATATATATACATATGTATACATATATATATGTGTGTGTGATACCAAAATGTTAAGCATTCCTCAATAACGCACCCTTTTCATTCATAATTCTTATTTCAATTTCCTATTTCATGTCACACACTTTTTGGCAAGTACAAATATACTACTTGTATATTAATTTCTATCCCACACTATTAATATGAACAAAGTATGTCCGTACTTTACCTTTTTCTCTACTATACAATATATGAACTTTACCTTTTCCTCTACTGTACACTATATGATCACTAATCTTCCTCTCTCTAAGTAAGCTTTCTTACACGAAACGGCATCCCCATCACATTTTTTAAACATAAAAAAATCAAAGACAGCATATTTCACATGTCTTCACCAATTTCTCCCCTTCGCCATCACTGTAACTTGTGTGAAACTATTAAGACTGCATTAAGATTTCTTGCGAGCTGGTCGCCGACGAGGAGCTCGACAATGTACAAAGCTATATTCTAAGATTACAACCTAATAAAATAAATTGTTGTAACTAAAATATCTCTCCCTGGATAATATCTGCATGATTTCTACAACTATTTTATATATATATATATATATATATATATATATATATATATATTCAAACTATATATATATATATATATATATACTATATATATATATATATATATATATATACTATATATATATATATATATATATATATATACTATATATATATATATATATATATATATATTCAAACTATATATATATATATATATATATACTATATATATATATATATATATATATTCAAACTATATATATATATATATAGTTTGAAAATCCAATGATAAAATAGAGAGAAGTTGTAACTCAAAAAACCTTAACATTAAAAATGCCTAACAAATAAAAAAAATCTGATGTGGGCAGCACATGACTTTCCCTGCAGACGTTTATATTCACGTTCTCTTTATTTAATTAAATTTATTTCACTTTTAATTCAATTTCCGTTCTCATTCGGTAACCGGACTTATTATCAAAGGTGGCGTAGAAAAAATACGAAAAACTAAAATAACTCGAGAACGGCTGGTCCTAGTGTAATGGGGTATCTTATTCTTTTCGTCGTTAAAAATTACGCATTAAACGAGCATTTAATGGATATATTTGAGTATACGTAGTACTTTAGTTTTGATTTTGACGATTTTTGAGGACCATTTTGCAAAAAAAGGCAGGTTATTTTTTTCCGAATCGTACCAAAATCTAATCAGCACCAGGGTAACCCAGAAGTGACTCATCTATCAAATTTTGTGAAATTAAGTCCATTGGATTTTCAGTTACAGTGGATACAAGCTTGTGCGGGCCATTTCGCAGAAAAAGGCGGGTTCTTTTATCCCGAATCGTACCCAAAACGAATCAGCACCAGAGTCGCCCACAAGTGACTTACCTACCAAATTTTATGAAATTCGGTCAATTACTTTTTTAGTTAGAGTGGATACAAAATCTGCACAGACAGACACACAGACACACAGACAGACAGACACACAGACACACAGACACACACACAGACGTCACGCTAAAAATAGTTTTTTCGCATTCTAGAGGTCTCGAAACGTATAGATCCGTCGAAAACTCGAGCTGTGATTTTCGGCATGATTCCAATACTTTCCCTATACATTACCATGTATTGCAAGGAAAGTAAAAATAAAAAAATACATATATTGAAATAAAAGGGCTGAGCATATTCTAAATGAATATACTGATAAGGGCCATGGAAATGTTATCCTAGTCATTGAGGCTGGTCTTCAAATTTTAGATCTCAATCCCTAAAATAGTTCATCAGTTACTGATGATCTTCACTGATTTTAAACATAGACTTATTGTAATAAGATCACATGTGTTGCACCCTAACCAAATATAAGTACTTGTGAACATTTTACAGTCTGCAGTTTTTTTTTTTTTTTTTTTTTTTTTTTTTTAGGGAGGGGGTTTAAAGAAATGCATTAAGGTAAAAAAATATACTATACTGTAGTTGTAACACCTGTATTCTGATTTTAAATTCTCCATAAAAACAGCATAATTTCGTATGGGAAAGATAAAAACAGCGTATTGCATGTAAAACGGGATGCATATAAATTATGAAACATGTTACATTCATTTCATTTTTGTTTTTTTATCTCAATCATGCATCGAGGACCACATCTGGTCTACGGGCCGAATTGGACCGCGTTTAACCCTCGGGCCGTACTTTATGGTCCCCAGTTCGACACCATCATTTCGCTGCGGAAGAAGCAAATGCCTTATCGTATTCTGTTGCGAAAGTCATGCGTTGACCACATCAGATTATCTTAATGTCAGCTTCGCTTGCTGCTTGTCGATTTAGAAACATCTTCGTCTGAAATCGATATTGTGATTTCGTAAGTGTTTCTCTCCATGAAATACCTGCATTAGGTTTTACGGCCAAGAGCAAGCACCACGGAATAAAATATTCATACAAATGGCGCGAAATCCGATTTGAAGTAGCTACAACCACGAAATGTTCGCACTTTAAAATATGGAAGCAGTTTCGGAATGATTGTAAAAGGCCTAGGAGGATATGTTGTACGGAAGTGTTAAATTCAATTCCATGAATTTTGGATTTGCTTTTCTTTATTTTATTCTATTTTTTACCCCGTAGAGGATAGCGTGTATATATATTTCCAGCAACTTTCGAATTTAAAATTTTGATGGAAATGCATTCTTTGAGGTTTTCCGAACACTTATGAGGTCATAGGACTCTTAAAATGTTAGAAAATGAAAAAAATTCATCATGTTGAACACTTTATATTTCATAAAGTATGAACTTTAAAAACACACTTTAAGTTTCTCGTGATAAATGCATGTTTTCTTTTAATGCACAAAGTATTACTTTCCTTATACATTATACATGGTATAATATATAAGGAAAGCATTGTAACTGGGTCTAAAATTCGAATTCGAGTTTTCGACCGGAGAACATGTTTCAAACATCCCTGATCACGAATCGAATATTTTTGAGATGATGTCTGTGTATGTGTGTGTGTGTCAGTGAAACTTTAGAAACGATATCTTGTGAACGAATGGAGCGATTCGAATGAAATGTGGTACAAAAATTGCAATCCATGAATACTGGAAGCCTATTGTTTTTAGATACAATCAGATGTTCAGAACCCCAATAAATTTTCGAATGAAATTTTGAAAAAATCATCAAGGAATCAAAACCTTTAATTAAGTTACGCAAATAGACATTTATTTATGTAATTTTTCCTTACAAAACGATTGACATAAACTTTAGAACTCTAGCATGAACCGTTCTCGAGATATTGCACATTTTTCAAATACATTTATCAAAAAATCCCATAACTGAAGAAAAATATTAACTGTTGATTTATATATTAGCATGTTCACTTTTCATATGTAATATCATGTGATAAAATTGGTGACATCATTCTCGTGGATCTAGTTCGTTCCATTCATGAGAAAAGATACTTTGAGTAATACTTTTGTATTTGAACGCCGATAGTCATTTATTTGCTATAAGAATAACTTATTTCTCCGTCCATAACGCTTAGCAAAATTTTGGCGACGAATTTGGCGGAATTTTGCCAACTAGGCGATTTTTTTAATGTTGCCAAATTAACGAAAATCTCTCCAAATGGATAAAAATCATGCTAAATCAATTAAAATGACGACTAATTGACGAAAATTCAATATCTTGGAAAAAATATAAGTATCTACTATAAGAATAACCTATTTTTTTTTACTGTAAAAGTAGTAAATTCATTGCATTATATAAGAAAAGTCATGTGCTGGCCACAACGGATTTTTTTTAAACATAACATAAAGAAATCTTTTTTATAGGGAGTAGAGAGCTATGAACTCTTTGTCGAACAAAGCAAAGGGTATGACAGCTTGCGGGTAACATTACAAAAAAAAAGTTGTGTCAAAAACCAAATGTTGTATCTAATTATACTTTTTGGACAGTTGCTTATTGTGAACCTAAATCAATTTGTATTTAAAGTTCATTTCTATTTTGTGCAACGCTGCACTTAGCTTTCACAAAACTTTCGAAAATTTTGACAACATAATTTCCGAAACAATATTTTTGAACAGGGAGACATGAATACATTTAGGTTCACTTTATAGAGCAAAATTCACTTATCCATTATAGAGCAAGGTTCACTTTATAGAACAATACTGGAAATATGCCGAAAATCGCAATTGCGACGAATCTAAACGTTTTAGGACCTCTAGAATACGGAAAATCTATTTTTCGTTTGGCGCCTGTTTGGCAACCTGTGCAATGTATGTATCCACTCTAAACTGAAAAACTTTTTACCAAATTTCATAAAATTTGTTAAAATAAATCACTTGAGTGCGACGCTGGTGCTGATTAGTTTTTGGTACGATTCGGGAAAAAAGAACCCGCCTTCTTTTACTATATGGCCCGCAAAAAATCTCACGGATCCACACTAGTTGAAATACTAATTGACCAAATTTCGCAAAATTTGGTAGATAAGTTTCTTGTCAGATACTCTGGTGCTGATTAGATTTTGGTATGATTCGGAAAAGAACAACCCGCCTTATTTTTAAGAAATGGCCCGCCAAATACTAAAAAAAAAAACTACTTATGCTCAAATGCATCAATTAAATACTTATTTTATACGTAATTTTTTACGAAAAAAAAAGAATAAGAGCAAGTCCATTACTTTAGGACTAACCGTTCCTGAGATATTTAAGATTTTTTGCATTTTTGTTATGCCGTTTTAGGAAAAATATCTAATTACCAAATAAAATTAAAAATTGAATTAAATGTGTAAATTTTGAGATGTTTTGTGCGATTAAACTCAATTTAATGAATTATTAAAGAAAGAAAGGAGGAAAAATGAACGTGAGTCTGCAGGGAAAGTCGATCTGATGTGCTGCCCACATCAGATTTTTTACTTTCCCTGCAATACATGGTAATGTATAGGGAAAGTATTGAAATCATGTCGAAAATCGCAACTCGAGTTTTCGACGGATCTACACGTTTCGAGACCTCTAGAATACGAAAAAACTATTTTTAGCGTGACGTCTGTGTGTGTGTCTGTGTGTCTGTCTGTCTGTGTGTCTGTGTGTCTGTCTGTGGGTCTGTCTGTCTGTGCAGATTTTGTATCCACTCTAACTAAAAAACTAACTGACCGAATTTCATAAAATTTGGTAGGTAAGTCACTTGTGCACGAATCTGGTGCTGATTAGTTTTGGGTATGATTCGGGTTAAAGGAACCCGCCTTTTTTTGCGAAATGGCCCGCAAATGCTTGTATCCACTCTAGCTTAAAATTTAATGGACCGAATTTCACAAAATCTTGTGGATAAGTTGCTAGTGGGTCACTCTGGTGCTGATTAGATTTTGGTACGATTCGAAAAAAAATAACCTGCCGTTTTTTGCAAAATGGCCGCAAAAATATCCAAAACTTAAAATCAAGAACTACGTATGCTCAAATATATCCATTAAATGCTCGTTTAATACGTAATTTTTAACGAAGAAAAGAATAAAACCAACCCCATTACACCTGGACTAGCCGTTCTCGAGACATTTTTGTTTTTTCGTTTTTTCTCTACTCCACCTTTGAAAATGAGTCCAGTTACCAAATGAGAACGAAAATTGAATTAATAGTGAATTAAATTTAATTAAAATAAGAAGAATGTGTATATAAGTCTGCAGGGAAAGTCATGTGCTACCCACATCAGATTTTTACTTTCCCTGCATTACATGGTAATGTATAGGGAAAGTATTGGAATCATGCCGAAAATCGCAACTCGAGTTTTCTACGGATATACGCGTTTCGAGACTTCTAAAATACGAAAAAACTATTTTTAGTGTGACGTCTATGTGTGTGTCTGTGTGTTTGTGTGTCTGTTTGTGTGTTTTTCTGTCTGTGCAGATTTTGTATCCACTTTACCTAAAAAACTAATGGACCGAATTTCATAAAATTTAGTAGATAAGTCACTTGTGGGAGAATCTGGTGCTGATTAGTTTTGGGTTCAATTTGGTATAAAAGAACCCGCCTTTTTTTGCGAAATGGTCTGCGAAAGACTTTATCCATTCTAGCTAAAAAAGTAATAGACCGAATTTTACAAAATTCGATAGATAAGTCCCTTGTGGGTTACTCTGGTGTTGATTAGATTTTGGTATGATTTGAAAAATATAATCTCCCTTTTTTTTGTAAAATGGCCTGCAAAATTCGTCAAAATCTAAAATAAAAAATTACGTATACTCAAATATGTCCATTAAATGCTTGTTTTATACGTAATTTTGAACGATAAAAAGGATAAGACCAACCCCATTATACTAGGACTAGCCGTTCTTGAGATATTTTAGTTTTTTTCGTATTTTCTCTACGCCATCTCTGAAAATAAGTCCAGTTACCAAATGATAACGAATATTGAATTAAAAGTGAATTAAATTTTATTAAAATAAAAAGAACGTGGACATAAGTCTGCAGGGAAAGTCATGTGCTGCCCATATCAGAATTTTTATGTTCGTAATACTATTAAAACACGAAAAAGCCGAATCTAAGAATAGAACCGGAGTATAAAGTAAAACAAGAATATGTGAGAAAGTCGAATGGAAATTCACTCTCTACAAATTTATTTTTAAAATCAAGAAATAAACTTAATTTAAAAGAATTTTCACACAATATTTCGAAGAGAAGTTAAACATTTGATGGACTTGTGGTAAATTAGACAGCTGTAGTAACCGCAGCAAAATGTATATATTATGATTTTTAAATATACTAGAACAAATTTTCCGGCATTAACCGGATACTAAAAAGGAGCCCGTTACGGAAATAGTACAGATTCAGACAACACCACTTAATTTCTGAAACGCCTGCTTTGAATAGAAATCATTCCCGCGCTCCATTTCTTCCTTCTGCAACCACGCCAATTGCAGAATGACATTTAACAATGACCATTTAAATGCATCACTGCTCTCCAAAGCAACGGACATGCCCGCAGTTGTCGTTATGAAGTCGGGTGACCTAATTTTCTGTAAGAGTTTAAATTAAAAATCGCAATTTTTATAGACACACTTAAAAAGTCATAGAAAACTCAAACATAAAGTAATAAAAAAGCAGTTTTATGATAATATGAAAATATGCGATCATTACGACTATCCAGGTCCAGAGGCGTCCATGACTGTAAATCCACTAGTATTTATATCCACTCTATTTTTTTTCACGATCTAAAACGTAAAATTCGCTGTTATTCACACTCACCAAATATTAATCTCCCCGTAAAAAAAAACGCTTTAAAATACATTTTGTTCCACTTAATACATACGTTTATCTACCACTTTTCTTATTGAAATGCCTTAGCGAAGCGGAAAAAATAAACACACACACAAAAAAACAATTCTAAATGTATTAACGATATATACAACGCAATTAAGATCTCTCTTCTCATTCAAAATGAAATTCAATAGGGACCTGCTTTCTAAATGGCTTTCATTCGAAGTCTCAAAGAAACTCTCTGGTTTCAATTAAGCTCTCTTAATTTGATTCATCTTGGCTGCCCTTCACTATTTTAATTAACGAATACTTTCTCCGGTTTCAAAAGACAAGAATTTAGAGGAGGAAGAAAGTGAAAAAGAACACTAAAATTTAAAAAAAAATGGTCGTTTAAATGCGTTTGCCCTTATCAGCATTCAAATTAATTTATTTGACATGTGAATGTTAAAATGTTATTGCACCTTTCATTATAGTGTCTTATTATTATAATATATCATATTGATATGTTTGCTATTAAATAATCCAGCTTCCAATGCAGATACCAACAATTTACAAGTTACACACCCTAAAACCAGTAGATCTCGATATGAGATTTGCCTATTATATTAGGGTCGGGGTGTAGGCGTAGACGCCTAGTCAACCAGGACTCCATAAGGTTGCGACATAAAATCCTTAGCCAACCAATACTCCATAAATTTAAGACATAAAATCCCTAGCCAATCTAGACTCCATAAAATTACATTATAAAGTTCCTAGCCAACCAAGACTCCATAGGATTAAGTTATAATACGACTAGCCAACCAAGACTTCATATGGTTGCACCATAAAATCCCTAGCCAACCAATACTTCATAACGTTACGTGAAAAAATCCCTAGCCAACCAGGTCACCAAACTAAGGCCTCCTCTACACTAAGGAGCTATATTCTACACGGTTATGTCATAAAATCAAAATCTGATGTGGGCAGCACATGACTTTCCTTATATAATGCAATGAATTTACTACTTTTACAGTAAAAAAAAATAGATTACTTTTATAGTAAATATTTATATTCCTTCCAAGATATAGAATTTTCGTCAATGAGTCGTCATTTTCATTGATTTAGCGTCATTTTTATCCATTTGGCGAATTTTTCCTTAATTTAGCAACATTTAATAAAGTTGCCAAGTTGGCGACATTCCACCAAATCCGTCGCCAAAATCTCGCTAAGCGTTATAGACGGAGAAATAAGTTATTCTTGCAACAGATAAATGACTTTTGGCATTCAAATATAGAAGTATTACTCAAAGTATATATTTTCATGAATGGAACGAGCTAGATCCACGAGAATGATGTCACCAAGCTTATCGCATGGTATTACATATGAAAAGTGAACATGATTCTCAGTAGGAAATATTATTTTTTTTATTTTATATGACTTTTGAAAATTTTTTTTTAAATGTGCAATATCTCAAGAACGGTTCATATTAGCGTTCTAAAATTTATGTCAATCGTTTTCTAATGAAAAATTGCATAAGAAATGTTTATTTGCTTAACTTTATTAGAGATTTTGATTTTTTAACGATTGTTTCAAAATTTCACTCGAAAATTTAGGGGGTTCTAAACATTCGATTGCGTATAAAAACAATAGGCTTCCAGAATTTACGGATAGTCATTTTGTACCAAATTTCGTTCGAATCGGCCCATTCATTCGTCAGTTATCGTGTCCACAGACTCACTGACACACACACAAACACACACGCAGACATTACCTCAAAAATGTTCGATTCATGATCAGGGATGTTTTAAACGTGCTCTCCCGCCGAAAACTCGAATTCGAATTTTCGACCTCGTCACAATACTTTCCTTATACATTATTACTTTCCTTATATACATAATGTATAAGGAAAGTATTGTGACGGGGTCGAAAATTCGAATTCGAGTTTTCGACGGGAGAGCACGTTTCAAGCATCCCTGATCATGAATCAAACATTTTTGAAGTGATGTCTGTGTCTGTGTGTGTGTGTGTGTGTGTGTGAAAGTGTGTGTGTGTGTGTGTGCGTGTGTGTGTGTGTGAGAAAGTATGTGTGTGTATGTGTGTGTGTGTGTGTGTGTGTGTGGAGACGATAACTGACGAACGAATGGACCGATTCGAACGAAATTTGGTACAAAAATCACAATCCGTAAACACTGGGAGTCTATTGTTTTATTCGAAATCGAGTTTTCAGAACCCCCCTAAATTTTCGAGTGAAATTTTGAAAAAATCATCAAAAAATCAAAACCGCTAATAAAGTTACGCAAATAGACATTTCTTATGTAATTTTTCATTAGAAAACGATTGACATAAATTTTAGAACGCTAACATGAACCGTTCTCGAGATATTGCACATTTTTCAAAAAAATTATCAAAAAATCATATAAAATAAAAAAAAAATATTTCCTATTGAGAAACATGTTCACTTTTCATATGTAATACCATGCAATAAATTTGGTGACATCATTCTCGTGAAACTATCTCGTTTCATTCAGGAAAAAAGATACTTTGAGTAATACTTTTGTATTTGAACGCCAATTGTCATTTATCTGCTGTGAGAATAACTTATTTCTCCGTCCATCACGCTTGGCGAGATTTTGGCGAAGAATTTGGCGGAATGTCGCCAACTTGGCGACATTTTTATTTGCTGCCAATTTAGCAGAAATCTCGCCGAATGGATAAGAATGACGCTAAATCAATGAAAATGACGACTAATTGAAGAAAATTCAATATCTTGGAAAGAATATAAGTATCTACTATAAGAATAACATTTTTTTAACTGTAAAAGTAGTAAATTCATTGCATTATATAAGGAAAGTCATGTGTTGCCCACATCGGATTTTTGTACATAAGGAAAGTAACTAGCCAACTAAGACCTCATAAGGTTGCGTCATAAAATCCCTTCGCACCGGGATTCGAAGCAGTCCTGTATGGATCTGGATAACATAGAACAGTGGTTCTCAAACTGTGCTCTTCGAAGCTCCTATGGGTATCCATCAAGTTTGACTTCATAGCCTAGGAAGCTATGAAGATAAAAAAAAACATTTCACAAATATTAGTCAAAACATATATAGGCCCTACCTAAAGCACACACATTGAAAATGAAAAGACATTAGGGTCTCTTCTGTTAAATTATTTCTATAAATGTTCTCCTCGGGATAAAAAGTTTGGGAACCACTGACAAAGTATGTGTTGCTTGTTTTAATCGACGGTAGCTTACTCCATAATTTTGCTCAAATACCCGAGGCGGCTTTTGGTTCTGCCAATCGCATGCGCAGAAAGAAAATTAAAAGAAATCCCCCTTGACATACTAACGACATCTTCACATGGACGATGTAATGTGCTTATTTTTCTATGATAAATTAAATCACTAGCATGTTTTCACGCAATAAACTTTAGAAAATCATATATGAAAGAATTGCGTAAATCTTTCCGTAATCTTTCGTAATTCTTTTACGCAAGTAAAACACAGCATCGACGAAATATGAAAGCCTATTAAGAACTGCAATGATACAGTAAAAATAGAAAGAAAATAAAGGGAAATGGAATTTTCTGATGCCTATTAACTGTTCCTTTTTACACAATAGTTAAGTATGTGTACGAGATAAAGATACTATTTATTAGATCACGTAGGAAATTGGCAAACGGAGCAGTAAACAGGTATTACTAGTTTCATCATTGATAACAGGAAATTGCATTTCTGACGAAGTTGTGTATATATTGGTAGGTAAGCATGTATACATGTGCGAAAAGTATCGACGGTGGCGCCACTCTGATAAAACCAAAATGCTTTTGCTAGAATAAACGTCTAACAAGGTAAAACTCCAATAAAGTACAATAAACTTATTCATTGTTTACAGTTTCATTTGTGCTGTCTGTAGCACAGGATGCACGGCCCTATGGTAAGTAAAACCAGATATTTAATTGAAAGAATTTAATCTTTCAAAATTACGAGCCAAATTAAATCTAGATACAAGCTTGACCAAACATAGTATATTTCAATGGTAGATAAGTTAATTATATCTATTATAAAACAGTGCAAATTTTATTCCTGAATAGTACGTTTTTATCCTTTAACAATATATTGTATTACTTGTCTTATATACGTAATATAATGTATAAGGATAGTATTGTGACGGGGTCGAAAATTCGCATTCGAGTTTTCGTCATGAGTGCACGTTTCAAGCATCCCTAATCACGAATCGAACATTTTTGAGGTCATGTCTGTGTGTGTGTGTGTGTGTGTGCAAGTGAGTCTGTGGAGATGATATCTCACGAACGAATGGAGCAATTCGAATGAAATTTGGTACAAAAATAGCAATTCATGAATATTGGAAGCCTATTGTTTTTAAACAAGATCGAATGTTCAGAACCCCCCCCCCCAAATTTTCGAGTGAAATTTTGAAAAAATCATCAAAAAATCAAACCATTCAATAAAGCTACGCAAATAGACATTTCTTGTGTAATTTTTCCTTAGAAAACGACTGACATAAACTTTAGAACGTTAGCATGAACCGTTCTCGAGATATTGCACATTTTTCAAATAAAATTACCAGAAAATCCCATAAATTAAAAAAAAAATCAATATTAACTGTTGAGAAACATGTTTACTTTTCATATATAATATCGTGCGATAAATTTGCTGACATCATTCTCGTGGATCTAGCTCGTTCCATTCACGAGAAAAGATACTTTGAGTAATAATCTTGTATTTGAACGCTAATAGTCATTTATCTGCTATAAGAATATCTTATTTCTCCGTTCATAACGCTTGGCGAGATTTTGGCGATGAATCTAGCGGAATGTTGCAAACTTGGCTATTTTTTTAAATGTTGCCAAATGAACGAAAATTTCGCCAAATGGATAAAAATGACGCTAAATCAATGAAAATGGCGACTAAATGACGAAAATTCAATATCTTGGAAAGAATAATCATAGCCTATCTTTTTTTACTGTAAAAGTAGTGAATTCATTGCATTATATAAGGGAAGTCATTTGCTGCCAACATCAGATTTTTTCCTATTAATAATAAGCTTCATTTTGAAATGGCAACTGCTGCCAAAATTTGCTCCCACTCGGTGTACTAATTTATAAAACCATTTTATTTTTAAAGAAGAACATAAATTTTTTAAATTGTTTTCGCTTAAATCTTTAATTATTAAAATTTGTAAAACTATTTTATTTGAAAAAAAAAACTTTAACTTCAAAACTATGTTTATTAAAAATTGACAAACTAAAAAAAAATATGTAAATTGTATCCATCCCATTTTCATCCTATGCACGTGTTCATCATACGAAATTAGTGCTGTTTTATGACTGTCGACTAGACTAAATTCTAAGAAGCAGCAGTATTATCAGTTAAAAAACCTTTTCCGCACTTTTATAAAATATATAGAAATTGATATTTGGATAGCTTGTATATTTCAACAGACAAAATTTGATCAAACAAAAATATGGATTTTACAAAGCCATTCTGAGAAATTTGTCTGAAATACTTCATTCTCAGTACTCCCAGTTTAAGGCAACCTGGGTTAAAAACTTACACAACACCCCAGGAGAGGTGAAAAAAGTTATGAACGCACTCCCATTGCTCATTGTGTTCCTTCATTGCGTTCGTAAAGCTTTCCCTCACAATCGCTCCCCAATGCAATCACATTGCGTTCAGTTAACAATATTCATTGGCTGGTTTCCCCTCTTGAACGTAGCCTACAATTTCAGTACATAATAAATTTTTAAGCCACGCCCTTTTGCACCATCTCAACTAATACACGCAGAGAAATTTTTCTTAAACTTTAAATACTTTTTCTCCCTATGTCAGGTTCTGCCATGATAAATCCATTTTTACTTTCCCTGCAATACATGGTAATGTATAGGGAAAGTATTGGAATCATGCCGAAAATCGCAACTCGAGTTTTCGACGGATCTACACGTTTCAAGACCTCTAGAATACGAAAAAACCATTTTTAGCGTGACGTCTGTGTGTGTGTCTGTGTGTCTGTCTGTGTGTCTGTGTGTCTGTCTGTCTGTGTGTCTGTGTGTCTGTCTGTCTGTGCAGATTTTGTATCCACTCTAACTAAAAAACTAATGGACCGAATTTCACAAAATTTTGTAGGTAAGTCACTTGTGGTCGGGGCTGATGCTGATTAGTTTTGGGTACGATTCGGAATAAAAGAACCCGCCTTTTTTTTGCGAAATGGCCCGCAAAAGCTTGTATCCACTCTAACTGAAAAACTGATGGACCGAATTTCACAAAATTCGGTAGATGAGTCACTTGTGGGTTACCTTGGTGCTGATTAGATTTTGGTACGATTCGGAAAAAAATGACCAGACTTTTTTTGCAAAATGGCCCGCAAAAATCGTCCAAATCTAAACTAAAGAACTGAGTATACTCAAATATATCCATTAAATGCTGATTTAAGACGTAATTTTTAACGACGAAAAGAATAAGACCAACCCCAGTACACTAGGACTAGCCGTTCTCGAGATATTTTAGTCTTTCGTACTTTCCCTACGCCACCTTTGAAAATAAGCCCGGTTACCGAATGAGAACGAAAATTGAATTAAAAGTGAAATAAATTTAGTTAAAATAAAGAGAACGTTAATATAAGTCTGCAGGGAAAGTCCTGTGCTGCCCACATCAGATTTTAAATTTCCCTGCAATACATGGTAATGTATAGGGAAAGTATTGGAATCATGTCGAAAATCGCAACTCGAGTTTTCGACGGATCTACACGTTCCGAGACCTCTAGAATACGAAAAAACTATTTTTAGCGTGACGTCTGAGTGTATGTCTGTGTGTCTGTGTGTCTGTCTGTGCAGATATTGTATCCACTCTAACTAAAAATCTAATTGACCGAATTTCATAAAATTTGGTAGGTAAGTCACTTGTGGGCGAGTCTAGTGCTGATTAGTTTTGGATACGATTCGGGATAAAAGAACCAGTTTCTTTTCTGCGAAATGGCCCGCAAAGGCTTGTATCCACTCTACCTAAAAATCTAATGGACCGAATTTCACAAAATGTGGTAGATAAGTTTGATAGGCTTGTGAGTCACGCTGGTGCTGATTAGATTTTGGTACGATTCGGAAAAAAATAAACTGCCTTATTTTGCAAAATGGGCCGCAAAAATCGCCAAAATTTAAAATAAAGAACGACGTATGCTCAAATATATCCATTAAATGCTCGTTTAATACGTAATTGTAACGAAGAAAAGAATAAGACCAACCCCATTACACTAGGACTAGCCGTTCTCGAGATATTTTATTTTTTCGAATTTTCTCTACGCCATCTTTGAAAATAAGTCCAGTTATGAAATGAGAACGAAAATTGAATTAAAAGTGAATAAATTTAATTAAAATAAAGGGAACGTGTATATAAGTCTGCAGGGAAAGTCACGTGCTGCCCACATCAGATTTTTACTTTCCCAGCAATACATGATAATGTATAAGGAAAGTATTGGAATCATGTCGAAAATCGCAACTCGAGCTTTCGACGGATCTACACGTTTCGAGACCTCTAGAATATGAAAAAACCATTTTTAGTGTGACGTCTGTGTGTGTGTCTGTGTGTCTGTCTGTCTGTGTGTCTGTCTGTGTGTCTGTCTGTCTGTCTGTGCAGATTTTGTATCCACTCTAACTAAAAAACTAATACACCGAATTTCACAAAATTTTGTAGGTATGTCACTTGTGGGAGAGTCTGGTGGTGATTAGTTTTGGGTACGATTCGGGATAAAAGAACCCGCCTTTTTTTGCGAAATGGCCCGCAAAATTTGTATCAACTCTAGCTGAAAATCTAATTAACCGAATTTCACAAAATTTGGTAAATAAGTGGCTTGTGGGTTACCTTGGAGCTGATTAGAATTTGTTACGATTCAGAAAAAAAATAACCTGCCTTTTTTTGCAAAATGGCCCACAAAAATCGTCCAAATATAAACTAAAGAACTGGGTATACTCAAATATATCCATTAAATGCTGATTTAATACGTAATTTTTAACGACGAATTGAGTAAGACCAACCCCATTACACTAGGACTAGCCGTTCTCGAGATATTTTAGTTTTTCGTACTTTCCCTAAGCCAACTTTGAAAATGAGTCCAATTACCAAATGAGAACGAAAATTGAATTAATAGTGAATTAAATTTAATTAAAATAAAGAGAGTGTGTATATAAGTCTGCAGCGAAAGTCATGTGCTGCCCACATCAGATTTTTACTTCCCCTGCAATACATGAAAATGTATAGGGAAAGTATTGAAATCACGTCGAAAATCGCAACTCGAGTTTTGGACGGATCTACACGTTTCGAGACCTTTATAATACGAAAAAACTATTTTTTGCGTGACGTCTATGTGTGTGTCTGTGTGTGTGTCTGTGCAGATTTTGTATCCACTCTAACTAAAAAACTAATTGACCGAATTTCATAAAATTTAGTAGGTAAGTCACGTGTGGGCGAATCTGGTACTGATTAGTTTTGGGTACGATTCGGGATAAAAGAACCCGCCGTATATTGCGAAATGACCCGCAGAAGCTTGTATCCACTCTACCTGAAAATCTAATATACCGAATTTCACAAAATTTAGTAAATAAGTTGCTTGTGTGTCATCCTAGTGCTGATTAGATTTTGGTACGATTCGAAAAAAAATAACCTATCTTTTTTTGCAAATTGGCCTGCAAAAATCGACAAAATCTATAATAATAACTACGTATGCTGAAATATATCCATTAAATGCTTGTTTTATACGTAATTTTTAACGAAGAAAAGAATAAGACCAACCCCATTACACTAGTACTATCCGTTCTCGAGATATTTTTGTCTATTCGTTTTTTCTCTACGCCACGTTTGAAAATGAGTCCAGTTACCAAATGAGAACGAAAATTGCATCAATAGTGAATTAAATTTAATTAAAATAAAGAGAATGTATACATAAGTCTGCAGGTAAAGTCATTTGCTGCCCACATCAGATTTTTCACTTATAGCGGAAGCACAAAAGAAATAGCGATATAAGTCATGGCTGGTGATTGCAAAACAAATATTTGCATTGTAAGCTACACCTACTTGGAACTCCAACATTTAAAATTCATGACGATGCCCACATATATCCAGCTACTTGGAACTCCCATATCATTTAAAATAATTACTAAGGTTCATTTTGTAACAATAATAAAACTGATAATTGTGAGAATATAACAATCTAATACATTCTTGAAGAAAGCAAACATATGACAATTATTTGACCACCGGATTCGGGATAGAAAGAAAATGATTCAAAAAGTGGGCGTGGCTTACGTATAATTTAAACACGTAATTTACATATTGAATTGTGTAATAGAGGAATATCGTAAAATCAAAGATCCTATGAATTTGAATGCATTAGATCGTTGTCCCAGTTATTAAAAAATGAGCGTATTATCTGTTGCTTAACAATATGGTTTTCAGCAAATTGATTTTTAAGAAAAAGTTAATTTTATGATAGGAAACTGCTTTTATTAATATCTCTGCAAAAGACTCTGTGATGTATTAAACCTAAACAAGGTTACCTTTAATACAACAAAAGACAATTAACTGAATTTGAGAAACCATACATTCTGCCATTTTATAACAGAAAATCTAAAGATTATTTTAATAAGAATTATCAAAAGGTAAAATAATAGTGAGCAATTTGTGCAATTCAGATACAACAGATGATAGGAATATAAAGAAAAAAACTTTATCCAACAGATTACATTATGCTAAAAATAGAAATACACTTTAGTAATCATTTCGAAAATTTTATATGCTTCGGTGAAAGAAGCAAGATGTAATTCAAGAGTTAACATAAGTATTTATATAAACAGTTAATGTAGCTTGTAAGGACCACTACCACCTCAAGGTTGAAGTGGTTTGGATAGAAAAGCCTGAATATGCGTGATATCTAGTTTAAAAGTACAGAACTTCAGAACTGAATTTTGGCTAATTGCGGGACTACAATTAAGTAGATCTTAATTTTCTGTACAACGTATACTAAAATTAAAAATGTGGGTAGTACATGACTTTCCCTGCAGACTTATATTCACGTTCTCTTCATTTTAATTAAATTTAATTCACTTTTAATTTCATGTGGTAACTGGATTTCATTTGGTAACTGGATTGATTTTCAAAGGTGGAGTAGAGAAAATGCGAAAAAACTAAAATATCTCGAAAACGGCTACTCCTGGTGTAAAGGGGTTGGTCTCATTTTATTCATTGTTAAAAATTACGTATAAAGCAAGCATTTAATAGACATATTTGAGCATACGTAATTTTTTATTTTAGATTTTGAAGATTTTTGCGAGCCATTTCGCAAAAAAAGGCAGGTTATTTTTTTTCCGAATCATACCAAAATCTAATCAGCACCAGGGTAACCCACAACCGACTTAGCTACAGAATTTTGTGAAATTCGATCCATTAGTTTTTCAGCTAGAGTGGATATAGACGATTTTTGCGGGCCATTTCGCAAAAAAAGGCGGATTCTTTTATCCCGAAATGTACCAAAACCTAATCAGCACCAGAATCACACCCAAGTGACTTACCTACCAAATTTTATGAAATTCGGTCCATTAGTTTTTTAGTTAAAGTGGATGCATGCGTTGCACAGACAGACACACAGGCACACACACAGACGTTACGCTAAAATTAGTTTTTTCGAATTCTAGAGGTTTCGAAATGTGTAGATCCGTCGAAAACTCGAATTGTGATTTTCGGTATGATTCCAATACTTTCCCTATATATTACCAGGTATTGCAGTGAGAGTAAAAAAAAAATGTCATACGAAATTAAGAAATAACCTTTTTTACTTTCCCTGCAATACATGGTAATGTATAGGGAAAGTATTGGAATCATGCCGAAAATCGCAACTCGAGTTTTCGACGGATCTACACGTTTCGAGACCTCTAGAATACGAAAAAACCATTTTTAGCGTGACGTCTGTGTGTGTGTCTGTGTGTCTGTGTGTCTGTCTGTGTGTCTGTCTGTGTGTCTGTCTGTGTGTCTGTGCAGATTTTGTATCCACTCTAACTGAAAATCTAATGGACCGAATTTCACAAAATTTGGTAGGTAAGTTACTTGTGAGCGAGTCTGGTGCTGATTAGCTTTGAGTACGATTCGGGATAAAAGTACCCGCCTTTTTTTGCGAAATGGCCCGCAAAAGCTTGTATCCACTCTAACTGGAAAACTAATGGACCGAATTTCACAAAATTCGGTAGATGAGTCACTTGTGGGTTACCCTGGTGCTGATTAGATTTTGGTACGATTCGGAAAAAAAATGACCTGCCTTTTTTTGCAAAATGGCCCGCAAAAATCATCAAAATCTAAACTTGAGAACTACGTATGCTCAAATATAGCCATTAAATGCTTGTTTAATACGTAATTTTTAGCGAAGAAAAGAATAAGACCAACCCCATTACACTAGGACTAGCCGTTCTCGAGATATTTTATTTTATCGTATTTTTCCTACACCATTTTTGAAAATAAGTCCAGTTTTCAAATGAGAACGAAAATTGAATTAAAAATGAATTAAATTTAATTTAAATAAATAGAACGTGAATATAAGTCTGCAGGGAAAGTCATGTGCTGCCCACATCAGATGTTTTTACATTATCAGCAGTGAATCTATTTAACAAAGTCAACATATGGCAAGTTTTCCTAATCGTTTTTCAAAAATCAATCACTCGGTGGAATAAGGTGGCATACGTTTTCTACGTGAATATAACAAGCTAGTTTTGTGAATTTCTTCAAATAATGTGGACACCAAAATATTTTAATATTCGAAAATTGACTACGGGGACTACATTTTAGCGGCATATGCAAGTCAAAAAGACGAAATCGATCTGCTGTCGAAATCAGGTGTTGCCGGTCTGTGTATGAACATTTTTTCAAATCAGTGGGCTTCTAGTAACATGGGTATGGTTAATGTAAACGTAAAATCCTGAGATGTGCAAGTCCTAAAGATGCGAAATCCAAAAGTGGAATGGGTTTATCAGATTTGTTAGTTCTCTTGCGATGATGAAGAGGATCCAACGTATGCTCGAAACAACCGTATTCTGTTTTATTGCGTTATTTGTGCTTATTTACGTTGCTCTGGTTTTTTCTTTTCTTCATGGCCAATGTCACGGATTGATACATTTTCCTTCTCCAATTACCATTGGCTAAATTCAAAATATCAATCGTCTTGTTCAGCCAATAAAAGCAAATAAACAGAACGACTTGCATTTACACCAATCTCTCCAAATAATCGCTAAGCATTTAGGCTGGACTTTGTACGAAACATAGCAAGCCCCTACTAGTATTCACCAATGAAACAGAAATTTTCATTCCAATATATTCGAGATGAGAATCTTAAGTAGGTTAAAAAACCGTTGCCAATGCCTTTATTCAAGAACGGATACATTTTAGTCCTTAGCTAAATTCAAAATATCAATTGTCTTGTTCAGCCAATAAAAACAAATAAACTGGACTAATTCTATTTACGCTAGTCTTTCTAAAAAGCTAAACATTTAGGCTAGGCTTAGTACGAAACGTAGCACAAACCCCACTAGTATCCTCAATGTAGCAGAAAATACATTCTAATCTATTCCAGAAGAGAGACTTAGGAAGGTTTAAACCGTTGCCAACGTCTCTATTTATGGACTGATAATTTTTTGGTAATCGTTCAATTATTCCAAATAACGATCTCAAGTAATTATCAAATCGACCTTCGCTAATCCGTCTGATTACCATGGCTCTTTCAGGAGAATTAAATTACAGTCCGTTAACGAATTCAGTCAAAAGTGCTAAGAGGTCAATAGTGTAAACTTTCCAAGTCGTCTAAAATTGTGAAAAGTTCTTTTCGAGGAATTAAACTCCTCTAAATAAGGGCTGCATAAGATCATATTGCCGATTTTATTGCTACAAACATGTGATACTGGAACGAATTGCACAGAGTTGTCTGGGTCTAAAAGAAACGTCCACTACTTATCTATATAAATAAAATTGAAAATCTGTCTGTCTGTCTGTCTGTCTGTCTGTCTGTCCCATCATCACGGGAGAACGGCTGAACCGAATTTGATGAAATTTTGTGGGTAGCCTAGAAATAGCCCCACTTAAAATTTAGTCTATGGTTGGAATTTCTACGACCAGTGGTTCTCGAGATATTAGTAAAAAACGAAAGTTTCGTTTGTCTCATCATCACGAGTGAACGGCTGAACCGAATTTAATGACATTTTGTGGGTGGCCTTGAAATAGCCCCCCATAAATTTTGCCCAAGTTTCGAGTTTCTAAGATCTGGGGTTGTCGAGATATTAATGAAAAACGGAACTTTTTTTATAGGAGTTCTACTCTCCAATCTATATAAATAAAATTGAAAATCTGTCTGTCTGTCTGTCTGTCTGTTTGTCCCATCATCACGGGAGAACGGCTGAACCGAATTTGATGAAATTTTGTGGGTAGCCTAGAAATAGCCCCACTTAAAATTTAGTCTATGGTTGGAATTTCTACGACCAGTGGTTCTCGAGATATTAGTAAAAAACGAAACTTTCGTTTGTCTCATCATCACGAGTGAACGGCTGAACCGAATTTAATGAAATTTTGTGGGTGGCCTTGAAATAGCCCCCATAAATTTTGCCCAAGTTTCGAGTTTCTAAGATCAGGGGTTGTCGAGATATTAATGAAAAACGGAACTTTTTTTATAGGAGTTCTACTCTCCAACTCCGTGGTTTATCCAAACGGAAAGGATAAAAATCGTTTGTTTAAAGCGTCAAAGGGAATTAAAACTTTATTTTTGAGTTTGATGCAGGATTTTTGCATTAAATAGTCACTATCTGAAAGCATGAATTGTTTGAAACATGAATTTAATTTTTGCACACGGAATTTGCACACGATTGTGAATTTAAAATTTCTTTTTGTATTCCGCACTGAGTACGGGCATACAGCTAATAATTAAATAAGCTTCCGCTGCTGCAGCTGCTCTAGTCCTAGGACGAGTCGGACGGTCTGGGTTTTCGACGCTCACCGCAAATGTAAAAAATAAAAAAATAAATAAATAAATAAAAATAAATAATAAAATAAATAAGTAAATAGTAATAATATATAAATAAGTAAATAATAAAAATACATAAATAAAATTGAATAAATAAATTGATTAATGAAGGTAATGTTAAGGAGGAAGGCGTAGCTTAAAATCGTCCCAGCACAAACAATTCTGAGCTTCCAGGACGAGCATGCGCACTAAAGTCCACCGGTAGAAAGGTAGAATTCGTGAATCTCACGGAACCTTCGCAGAAGATGCGTTAATTGCTTCACGATCACTAAACGCGGTCATTTAAAAATTACGATTAAAATTACTTATGAAGACGAAAAAATAATTTTATTTTTGTTAATATACTAAGATATCTTTGGAACTTTTAGCCAAATTATAGAATTGTGCTTATTTTAGTTTTTCGGATGTGGCGATATCAGATCGGGTAAAAAATGCAAATTTCAAAGTATATTTAAAAAAATTAATAAATAGGAAGGAATTCGCTTGTGGATTCCGTTCAAATGTCACTAGAGAGTACGTTCTCTAATTTTTCCAATGGTGTCAAGATGGAAACTTTGTGACAGTTTTTTCAGTCACTAAGGAATCAATTTGTGTGAAAATGCTACAACATAAAATAACTAAAAATATCAGTCTAATTCTAAAGAAATAACGCCAAGGTTCACCTTTACAGGTCCTGAAGTACCTGTGAGGTACCTATTCATGGCCAGGCGAAGTTTAGATTTTCCACTAAAGACCGCACAAACACACAGACAAACGGACATCTTCATTTATTATCTAAAATGACCAACTATTGATCGACACACTGTAAAGGTGGCGGAATGATCACGCAGGTCTTTTCTTTTTATAAAAACAACAAGTTTATTTTTAAAACTGTATAATATCATGAAATAAACACCCATTAGCGAAACTTACAGATAATAAATCAGAATGTACATAGCCCACCCTTTCTACCATCGGCTGCAACCACACACGTCACGTTCCAACTCATGCTTCACATTTCGCATTTTAAGAACCTGGTTGCCAGCTCCCTCTGCTATCCGCAATTTGCGCGGCTGTTTTTTAAATTTAGACTCTTTTTTTCTCCGGAAAAGACACTGCTTGAAAAATAAGAAGTCGAGAATAGAAATTGTTAATCCTTACAACACTATCATTCGCTATTTAAGTAGGTACATTAAACGCAAAATAACAGCAAGAACGAATACGTTTCTGATGCTACATAAAATGTGTAACCGTTCCATACCACCATTTAAGCTGTTGTGACTTACTATAGTTCATGCAGTTTCACACATCTTTGTCATATGGACTGAACGGACTAGCGTTATTGGATGACATATCAAAAAATCTGATGTGGGCAACACATGACTTTCCCTATACAATGCAATGAATTTACTACTTTTACAGTTAAAAAAATGTTATTCTTATAGAAGATACTTATATTCTTTCCAAGATATTGAATTTCCTTCAATTAGCCGTCATTTTCATTGATTTGGCGTCATTTTTATCCATTTGGCGAGATTTTTATTAATTTGACAACAATTAAAAATGTCGCCAAGTTGGCGACATTCCGCCAAATTCGTCGCCAAAATATCGCCAAGCGTTATGGACGGAGAAATAAGTTATTATAGCAGATAAATAACTATTGGCGTTCAAATACAAAAGTATTACTCAAAGTATCTTTTCTCATGAATGGAACGATCTAGAGCCACGAGAATGATGTTACCAAATTTATCGCATGATATTACATATGAAAAGTGAACATGTTTCTCAACAGTTAATATATTTTTTTAATTTATGGGATTTTTTGATAAATTTATTTTAAAAATGTGCAATATTTCGAGAATGGTTCATGTTAGCGTTCTAAAGTTTATGTCAATCGTTTTCTAAGGAAAAATTACATTAGAAATGTCTATTTGCGTAGCTTTATTAAAGGTTTAGATTTCTTAATGATTGTTTCAAAATTCCACTCGAAAATTTAGGGGGGGTTCTGAACATTTGATTACGTTTAAAAACAATAGGCTTCCAGTATTCACGGATTGTGATTTTTGCACCAAATTTCAGTCGAATCGCTCTATTTGTTCATGAGATATCGTCTCCACAGACTCACTGACACATACACACACACATCACTTCAAAATTGTTTGATACGTGATCAGGGATACTTGAAACGTGCTCTCCCGTCGAAAACTCGAATTCGAATTTTCGACCCATTCACAATACTTTCCTTATACATTATGTCGATGTCGAAGGCCCAGACCACACAGCCCCTTATACATTATGTATATAAGGAAAGTAATTATCGAATACTTCCATAGTAGCTAGAATCTAGGTTTTGGCGAGCTTTAATAACGTTGAACTCGTTTCGAGATACTGTAAGTATTTTGATATGATGTAGGTAATAACTAGATAAAATCTAAATTATGTGAGCAGCACATTAATATCAATATATATTATATTTTATCTCTGTCTCTCTCTCTTTTGCTACATACATTAATTGAATTAGTATATATGCCCTTTTCATTTGAAATGGAAGTTTCCATATTTAAAAATTTCTAATTATTAAATCTTGATAATTTGTTGGTTTGAATGGCGTCATATCGCTAAGTTTCCAATGAACTGGAAACGTTGTCAAAACGGTGTATCTTAACATATCGAGATTGATTGCGAAAGATTATTTATGAAAAATTCCACAGAGAACTATCATTTGCTAAATATATGTGAATTTTCGTTTCTCATTTCAATATTTTAAATATTTTCAGGACTTGATGTAAAATAAAATAATTTCTATTTTATTAATTTTTATGAAAATCTAGTTGACACAGAGTAAATCGCCAACAGTAAATTTCATGAAAATCTGATGATTCTTGAGAAATAGTTGACAAATATGTGCATTACATTTAAAATTTCACATATATCTGCGGAACACACTCACCATAACTCGTCACACATACACGCACATGTAAAAACTTCTGAAAATTGATAAATCGTGTATCTAACATCCACAAAATGTGTACATCTAACAAAAACTCGATTCTGTTACAATATTTTTCCTATACATCACTGTATATTGTTTATCATAGGGAATGTATAGGGTGTCCCAAGAAAGACTTCCGAACTTTAAAAATGAATATCTCGGAAACGGTTACAGATAAAAGGGTGAAATAAAGTATAAGTTTATTGGACAACCAGTAAAATTTACATACTGTGGTTTTTAAAAAATAGTTGAAAATTTTCCCAACAGATGGCTCTGATAAACATATATAGTCAAATCAACTTCAACGCTTCCTGTCATTATATATTTTGTGAACAAATATTGAATTTTTTTCCAATTCACACATTTCGATATTCGAAATCTGCGTTGAATGCTACGCCTTGTCTCCGTCAGGCTGCGATTCAACGGATGGTATTCGAGCACAATGACTATATATGCCTATGAGCGCCATCTGTTGGGGGAAATTTCAACTATTTTTTTAACCACAGTATGTAAATTTTACTGGTTGTCCAATAAACTTATACTTTATTTCACCCTTTTATTTGTAACCGTTTCCGAGATATTCATTTTTAAAGTTCGGGAGACCTTTTTGGGACAACCTGTAAAAATGCGATAAACCTTCTGAAGAAAATAACCTAAGACTGCATAGCTAAGTTTCTCAAGTGCTGTTAGAAAAGGATAAATCTAATTCAAAAAGTTATATGACATGCAAATGGGGTAAAGGTAATAAGCCTCTTAATAATTCCAGGTCTCCTGCATTTGACTACTTTACTTGTGGTGAAAAGAGTTCTTTTGAGAATACAATCTTTATTTTTGTAATTGGGTGGACCTGTATCGTTCGCAGATTTTCTGCCCCCGCGCAGCAGTCATATCTGTGGCTTCTAGAAAAACTGTACATGATAAAATGTTACCTCTAAAAGTGCCAGCTAAAACATTAACAGCTAGTTTATAAACAACTAACCGCAGCTGGTAAATATTAACACATATTTTAAATTTAGATAAGAAGAAAAATTAAAATTTGAATGAATAAGTTTCACAAATAGTATTTTAGAAATATGAATTGCAATTGAAAACATACATGCCCATACACCTTTGTTAAAAGTCACTCTAAAATTTTGTTAATTTATGTTAAAGTTTTATTAAAAAGTTGAATAGAAAATTCGAATAATTTAACCCTCTTAAAATATTTTATTTAAAAGCGTATTGGGCTTACGGGTTATAAAATTATTTCATTATCGCGGGTAGGGACCACACCACTGGACAACCTGCCAAATGTGCAGACATATAATATATCCAGTATTATATAAAATTTCAAATATTTAAACGGTCTCAAATAAACATCGAAGTCGCGGTCAATTGCTCTATATTTATATCGACGAAATTTTAAACAACTGCACATAGAAAATTCTCATAGGCCTCAATACTCTCACTTATAGCCAGCTAGTTTGGAGAACATAGACGGTAATTAATTATTTCAATTAGCTTTGCCTCTTTCATCGGCGTAGCTTTCTGGATTGATAATCAATCTACTTATATAACATTACTAGCTAAATTAATTTATTATATACAATATACTTTTTAAATATTATCGGTATATGTGGATAGTGCACAAAAATATCTCTGAATTTTTCATATTACTTTCCTTATATACATAATGTATAAGGAAAGTATTGTGACGAGGTCGAAAATTCGAAGTCGAGTTTTCGACGGGAGAGCACGTTTCAAACATCCCTGATCACGAATCAAACATTTTTGAGGTGATGTCTGTGTGTGTGTGTGTGTGTCAGTGGGTCTGTGGAGACGATAACTAACGAACGAATGGACCGATTTGAACCAAATTTGGCACAAAAATCACAATCCATAAACACTGGAAGCCTATTGCTTTTATACGCAATCGAATGTTCAGAACCCCCCTAAATTTTCGAATGCAATTTTGAAAAAATCGTCAAAAAATCAAAACCACTAATAAAGTTACGCAAATAGACATTTCTTATGTAATTTTTCATTAGAAAGCGATTGACATAAATTTTAGAACGCTAACACGAACCGTTCTCGAGAAATTGTACATTTAAAAAAAAAATATCAAAAAGTCATATAAAATAAAAAAAAATATTTCCTATTGATAAACATGTTCGCTTTTCATATGTAATACCATGCGATAAACTGGCTGACATCATTCTCGTGGATCTAGCTCGTTCCATTCATGAAAAAAGATACTCTGAGTAATACTTTTGTATTTAAACGCCAATAGTCAATTATCTGCTGTAAGAATAACTTATTTCTTAGTGCATAACGCTTGGCGAGATTTTGGCGACGAATTTGGCGGAATGTCACCAACTTGGCGACTTTTTGAAATGTTGCCAAAGTAACGAAAATCTCGCCAAATGGATAAAAATGACGCTAAATCAATGAAAATGACGACTAATTGTGGAAAATTTAATGTTTTGGAAAGAATATTAGTATCTACTATAAGAAAAACCTATTTTTTTACTGTAAAAATAGTAAATTCATTACATTATATAAGGAAAGTCATGTGTTGCCCACATCAGATTTTTTTAAGGGAGAAATAGAATAATGTTCTTATCAAATGGCTGCCGTCAGAAAAGTTACCTATAATCTGCCGAACTACAAGTAAAATTAAGTAAGATTTAGACTTGAAATGGTATAATTAGCGCCAATACGAAATCCACACCCAAAATGTCATTTTCCGCATTTTTCCTTTATCATTTTAGCACCTGCAGAAATAGTGTTTTGGAATAAAACCTTCAGCTTAAAAATTTACATCCCACTAATTCATATTTGTTGCAAATAAACATTATACAAAAATCCCAAGAAAACCACGATTGCTAACAATTGAAGTGCTCATATGTGGGCGTGGCCACGCACACAGTTGATACATACGCCCATTTACAATTAAATCATAGATATTTTCTAAATAATGCTTGCGTTTCACATAATTGTCAGAATTTTCAATTCATTTTCTCTCCTATAGAAGGAAGGGCCACCGTAACCCTTATCTGAACTTCTGTACAAAAGAAAAGTAAAACCTAATGTGAGCAGAACATCACTTTTCCTATACGATGAGATTAATTTAACTCTTTCACAGTGAAGAGGTCCAATGTGGGCAGCACATGACCTTCCTTATACAATGGGATTAAATTAATTCTTTCACAGTGGAAAATTGATGCATATAAGATCCACTGCAGAGTGTTTTTGGCATTGAAATGTACGTTTGGCGCTTATTAACTTATGTTTCACACAACTCTGAATTGACAATTTTTAATATTCATAGCATCCTCAATAAGTAATTCAGTTCATATATTAAAATGTTTTAATAATTAATTCATTAATTTGGCATCATTTTCGTTGACTTGGCGTTATTTATGCAATTTTGACGTAATTTCAATGAATCTGGGGGAAATATTGCCAAATTGGCTATATTTCGCTAGATTATTAACCAAGTTCGCCAAATATATCACCAAGCGTTACAGTCAAATGGAGAGAAAAGCATTTCTTATATACTAAAAGGTAAGTCCGTTTCATGCCGGAATTCAAAATTTTCAAAGCAATACCTCCTATTAAAGTGATTTTTATCAATTTGGTGATATTTTTACCCCTTTTGGGATAGTTTCGTTAATTTGGTTACTTTAAAAAAAGTCTGCAAGTTGGAAATATCTCGCCAAATTTTTCGCCAAGCATTACGGACTGACGGAGAAACGGATAATTTTTATACGAGTATTCTTTCGAAGGTATTGAATTCATCAATTAGTCATCATTTTCATTTATTCAGCGTCATTTTTATCAATTTGGTGACACTTTCATCAATTTCGCAACATTTAGAGAACACGCCAAGTTGGCTATATTCCGCCGAGTTCGTTGCCAAAATTTCGCAGAAGTTGCGGACGAAGAAATACACTCATCAAAAGTGAAATTGCAAGACCATGAAGGAATGAAAGTAGCCATATGCAAATTACAGTACCGGTAGAAGAGTAAGTGAGTCATATGCAAATGATTCGTACGTATGAGTTTTCGTACGTATCGGATCACGTGACATCAGTTTCGGGTGATAAAGACCAGCAGACGGCTCGTTCAGAAAAATGATATCAGCGACGATTTGCAGCAGCCGAACTTTCGAAAACATGAAGCAGCGACGCCACGAAGACGTCAGCGAGTTGTAACCAGCAGTTAACAGCCGGGGAACGAGACCGTATCCTGGAGCTGAGTGAAGTGGGTTTGCCGATTCTTGAAATTGCCACGCGTGTTGGGCACGACGTAAGTACCATTCAACGATGTGTGACACGATGAACACAGGAACAGCAGAGAACACGCCGAAAATTGAGTGGATGGAGCAAACGCACGGCAGAACATACAGGTAAACACGGCAGAGCATACAGATTCTCCGAAGAGCTGCCTCATCGAGACCTGTTTGCAAAGGCAAGTGACATCCAAAACAGCCTACCATCATCAACGGTTGCACCTGCGTTCCCGTAATCCATTCGCAACAGGTTGTAGGAAGTACAGTACTTCAACGGAAGAGTGCTCTTCAACTCGAATTCGAATCTTCGACCCAGTCACAATACTTTCCCATCACATTATACAATCCAAATAATTTGTCCAAACTTTAGACAACACGAAATTACTATGATTACATGAAACATTATATTAAAGATGTGAAAATTTCATCCAAAGGAATTAGACCCGGCTAAGTACAATTGCAGAATCCACAAAAATGTTTAAACCATGGAGGTAAAAAAAAAAGTTAGGAGTTGAAACTTCATATTAAGAAAACACCAATATCGTTTGAGATAATCATTCAGGTGGCGCTGCGATAGGATAAGTAGCCCTGCTTTGCATGCATTTCTATAGCAAGATTTTAAAAATATTTATTTAAACTGTCAATTTTGTAAAATTAAATTATTAGTGCAAGGTAGAACTAAAACAATAAAGAATATTCCTACGTATTCAAAATTATTTTTCCTTTCTGTTTATTTTTATCTCTATATATTCTGTATTCTATCTTACAACTGTGAAAAAATACTGGTTAATTATACTCATAATTAGGGAACCCTAAATTTAAAAATAATAATAAATACATTTGCTAAATACTACGGCTTTCTGTTGTGTCAACTAACAATAGCAACTACATTATAAACACTAGCACAACTAGATATAATTCTCAAAGCATTATGGCATTTTCAAGCGTTTTATCCATAGGAGTTTCATCTCCTTCTTTCTAACTCCATGGTATAAACCGTTGCTTAAGCTCCAATTTACAAACTGATAAATTTTTGGTCTATCTTCAATTACTATGAAAACCCGATTATTGAATCTCTAAAGGGCACGTAATCCAACCGATTACCATAGCCCAGAGTAATAAAGCCATCGAATTGAGACAAAATGGTTGGAACGTCAATATGGAACGCTCTTTATTTCCTCTAAAGTTGTGGAACATTCTGTGGAATTAAAACTGCATTTTCTGTTGCATACAGTGTTTAAAATGTGCAAAATGATGGAGCCCACCATTATTTTCCACTCCATAACGTTGATATCTGCAATGAAAAATTTGCAGTTTTACATTTGTGGTGATGCAACTGAAATTTGAAAAGCATAAGTCTTCAACTATATACATAAAATTAAAAATCTGATGTGAGCAACACATGACTTTCCTTATATAATGCAATGAACTTACTACTTTTAGAGTTAAAAAAAATAGGCTTTTCTTATAGTAGATACTTATATTCTTTCCAAGATATTGAATTTTCGACGATTTGTCTTCATTCTTGTCATTGATTTAGCGTCATTTTTATCCATTTGGCGAGATTTTCGTTAATTTGGCAACATTTCAAAAAGTCGCCAAGTTGGCGACATTCCGCCAAAATCGTCGTCAAAATCTCGCCAAGCGTTATAGACGGAGAAATAAGTTATTCTTACAGCAGATAAATGACTATTGGCGTTCAAATACAAATCTTTTTATATATTGAGTATCTTTTTTCATGAATGGAACGAGCTAGATCCCAGAGAATGATGTCACCCAATTTATCGCATGGTATTACATATGAAAAGTGAACATGTTTCTCAATAGGAAATATTTTTTTTTTTATTTTATATGACTTTTTGATAATTTTTTCAAAAATGTGCAATATCTCTAGAACACGGTTCATGTTAGCGTTCTAAAATTTATGTTAATCGTTTTCTAATGAAAAATTACATAAGAAATGTCTATTTGCGTAACTTTATTAGCGGTTTTGATTTTTTGACGATTTTTTCAAAAATTCACTCGAAAATTTAGGGGGGTTCTGAACATTCGATTGCGTATAAAAACACTAGGCTTCCAGTGTTTATGGATTGTGATTTTTGTACCAAATTACGTTCGAATCAGTCCATTCGTTCGTCAGTTATCTTCTCCACAGGCTCACTGACACACACACACAGAGACATCACTTCAAAAATGTTTGATTCGTGATCAGGGATGCTTGAAACGTGTTCTCCCGTTGAAAACTCGAATTCGAATTTTCGACCCCGTCACAATGCTTTCCTTATACATTATGTATATAAGGAAAGTAAAAATCTGTCTGTAGTGTGTGTGTGTGTGTGTGTGTGTGTGTGTGTGTGTGTGTGTGTGTGTATGTGTTTGTCTCATTATCACGAGAGAACAGCTGCACCGAATTTCATGAAATTTAGTGGATAGCTTGATAGCTTGAGAATAGCCCCACTTGAAATTCAGTCCATGTTTCGAATTTCTATTGAATGCATTACAGTTAATTACAGTCATCATTTAATAAAACGCTGTAAAATGTGCAGTATAAGAGTATTGTATAATATATACAGTATAAAGCAATGTAAAAATTGCATAAAAATTACTGTTGTTTTTGCAATATTTACAGTATAAAACGCTATAAAAAGTACAGCATAAAGGGGAGCAGAATTTTACAGTTATGTAAAATATACAGTATAAAGCATTGTAAAAAATTACAATTTTTTGCAAAATGTACGATATAAAACGCTGACAGCCGAGAATTTTACAGGAATACTGTAAAATATACAATATAAAGCGCTGTAAAAAATGCAGAAAAAATTGCCATAAAATTACAATTTTTTGCAAAATTTACAGTATAAAATGCTGTAAAAAGTACACAAAAAGTGTTTTAAAATTTTACAGTAGTACTGTAATATTTAAAGCGAGAAGTCATGCCGTCAGAATTGTAGAGGTGTTTTTACTATAAAATTGACAGTGTTTTGACTGTTTTAAGGGTTTTTACTGTAAAATTTATGGGAAATATTGATATTTTCAATTTCTTATGTGATCTGTTTTATTTTCTATCAAAACTTTTTTGCACAGTTTGGATAGAACCATCAGGGGTTGTCCAGATATTAATTAAAAAATTTGTAAAATTTACAGTATAAAATCCTGTAAAAAGTACAGTAAAAGTGTTGTAGAATTTTACAGTAGTACTGTAAAATTAAAAGCGAAAAGTTAGGGCGTCAGAATTGTAAAGGTGTTTTTACTGTGAAATTGACAGTGTTTTGACTGTTTTAAGAGTTTTTACTGTAAATTTGAAGGGAATTATTGATATTTTCAATTTCTTAAGTCATCTGTTTTATTTTCCATCAAAACTTTTCTTACAGCTTAGATAGAACCAGAGGTTATCCAGATATTAATTTAAAAAAATCTGATGTAGACAACACATGACTTTCCTTATATAATGTAATGAATTTACTACTTTTACAGTAAAAAAATAGGTTTTTTTTATAGTAGATACTAATATTCTTTCAAAGACATTAAATTTTCAACAATTAGTCGTCATTTTCTTTGATTTAGCATCATTTTTATCAATTTGGCGAGATTTTCGTTAATTTGGCAACATTTCAAAAAGTCGCCAAGTTGGCGACATTTCGGCCAAATTCGTCGCCAAAATCTCGCCAAGCGTTATGCACTAAGAAATAAGTTATTCTTACAGCAGATAAATGACTATTGGCATTCAAATACAAAAGTGTTACTCAGAGTATCTTTTATCATGAATGGAACGAGCTAGATCCACGAGAATGATGTCACCCAATTTATCGCATGGTATTACATATGAAAAGTGAACATGTTTATCAATAGGAAATATTTTTATTTTATTTTATATGACTTTTTGATATTTTTTTTTAAATGTACAATATCTCGAGAACGGCTCGTGTTAGCGTTCTAATGAAAAATTACATAAGAAATGTCTATTTGCGTAACTTTATTAGTGGTTTTGATTTTTTGACGATTTTTTCAAAATTTCATTCGAAAATTTAGGGAGGTTCTGAACATTCGATTGCGTATAAAAACAATAGGCTTCCTGTGTTTACGGATTGTGATTTTTGTACCGAATTTAGTTCAAATCGGCTTATTCGTTCGTCAGTTATCGTCTCCACAGACCCACTGACACACACACACACACAGACATCACTTCAAAAATGTTTGATTCGTGATCAGGGATGCTTGAAACGTGCTCTCCCGTCGAAAACTCGAATTCGAATTTTCGACCCCGTCACAATACTTTCCTTAAACATTATGTATATAAGGAAAGTAAAAAAAAAACGAGCAATTAAACATTCCGTAGCATTATGCAATTGGCGGACAATAATTTTTCCGCCAATTTATTTGAAAAAAATGAGATCATGCTGCTAAGGGACGGATTTAAGCCCAATGAGTTTATACATCAGACGATTTTTATTAAATCTTTTCCGATTTAAATAATTAAGAAATATATATAAAAATAAATTTTACCGGAATTACATATCAATTACGACTTTCGGGATAAAGGGTCACGGGAATTATTGATATTTTCAATTTCTTAAGTTAGCTGTTTTATTTTGGCGAAGATTTATCAAACTTATACGTGTTTAGTCAAATGTTAGCATATAGAAGGAAAATGTTACAGGTATATCTTCTAATACCATTTTAGCGCTTTCATTTTGCCATATGTTGATCCACTTCAATTCATGGTGGTTGCATTTGGTGCTCTGACACACTGGTACTCCACTTTTAGAGAGGTGATTAGTATGTTTCGATTACGGATTATAAAAGTAGCAGTGTAAAATATATATTTGCATGTTGGGCAGTGTATCATGTTAGGTTTCCAGAAAGTTGAGCTGAGAATAATGAATTTTATGATTTTGATTTTTCGTGAGTTGTTCACAGAATCCTAGTCGTTAGATAATTTGATATTTGTTTAAGACCAAGATTTACAGGAGGTCATTTACACTTTATGCAAACGATTTTGATAATTAATTTTTATGCATAAAGGTCGTATTTCTTGCGGCGATTTGCTTCTATCTGATAGCCTTGATTCTTGACTATAGCTCTAGCTCGAATTTCCATGAAAGTAAACTTTTTCTAAGCACCGTCATGTCAATTTTATCCCACTCCTCTTAGGTCGTTTTCCAAAGTCCGTCCAGTGTTCTTGGATGCCGCTTTCCTAAGGATCGTTTTAACAAACCGAAAGCGTAAAAGTCCATAAGAGAAGCGTCAAGTGATTTTACGGGTATTTCATTAAATGGGATACATTTTATTAATGTTTCTGATTCTTCCTTTGCTAAATATGCGGCAGATGACTTAGACGTGTGACTAGAAGTTTTGTCCATATGAAGCTCAACTTTATTGATGTCCTTTCCATATAAGGCTAGAATTTTTTCTTCAAAAATTGGTTCTAAAATATTCTGCTGATAGAATGAATTAATTTTAGCTTTACTTGAGACATTTTTAAGTTTTAATTTACCGTTGTAACAAAATCCTGCAACTATCATGAATTCCTTTGGGAACTTTTCTGTACATTGATGAAGCCATTTCGTACTGTCATTTACGTCAGTTGAGCAATAGAAAGTTGCTCTTTTCTTATTACACTGACTTAAATACACCCATGCCTCATCGAGTGTTACCACAAATTTCCATTTATCAGAAGCTAGATGTTTTTCATATAATCTTCTACAATTTGTTTTTCTTTCCGCAATATGCTTTGGCAAAGGCAGATGAACTTTAGATTTTTAAACATCTTTTTTAACTTCAAATCTTTATGAATGATTTTACTTAACAGTGCCTGAAGACATTCCCAGGTTCGATGCAATGGATCTTTGAATCAGTGGATTTTCTTTTAGTATCAAAGACTTCTTCACTTTCTTGATATTTACCCGCGTTCGAACAGTCTTAGGATGCGATTTTGCGGCCATTTTTTTCATTTTTACTTTCAGCTAGACGCTTTTTCCCCCTTTCAAACTTAATATATTAAAAATACCTTTCTTTGAAATGCAATAACCTCGATTTTTACACCGCTTTACAATTTGTTGATACAAATATTTTTCCTCGGAATGCGCATTTACGTAACCTTCGAGCCATCTGTCAATTTCAGGAGCCATTTTCAAAATAAATCTTTTATTCTACATTCCAATCAAAACAAAACAGTAGCAGACGATTATATTGAAAATGCCAAATCTTTATCTCAAAATGCCAAATAGAAACATAAATACAAAATCGTTTCCATAAAGTGCGAACGACCTTCTGTTATTAAAAGAAGTTTACGTTTGATCCTTTATAGATATAATGAATCAAAGGTAAACCTCACAATGAAACCCAGCAGGGTGCAGTCCTTACATTTTGTTGAAGTATGCTTGCAAATTCAATACTCATAATAGATACAAAAATTCTAATTTGGGTAGCACATAACTATCAATACACAATGCAATGAATTTATTTCTTTCACAGCGAAATAATGGTGTAAAAGATTCACAGCACGATGTTTTTGGTATTGAAAATACAAAGCTAATACAAAAAGTAACTTTTTTCGTGAATAGAACGAACTAGATCCACAAGAATGATGTTGACAGATGTGTTACGTAATATTTCACACGGAAAGTGAACACATTTAATGATACTATTTTTTTCTAATTTTACCTAATATTTGCGATAATTTATTTGACAGATATCTCGAGAAAGGTTCATGCTAGCCTACTAAAATTTATGGCATTTATTTTCTAATGAAAAATTACATATGAAATCATAATTTATTTAACTGTGTTGAAGATCCTGGGTTTTGAGAGATTTGCTCAAAAGTTCATTCGAAAATTGTGAATCTTTCGAACATTTGATTGTGCTTAAAATCAATTGGGTTCCAGTATTTATTAATTGTAATAATCGTGCCGAATTTCATTTGAAACACTCCGTTTGTTCTCGACATATCGCACTCAGAGATTCACGGGGACACACACATATACACACACTAACATACATACACACACAGACATTAAATCAAAAACGTTGGATTCGAGTTCAGGGATACCTAAAACGTGCTCTTCCGTCGAAAACTCTAATTCGAATTTTCGACCCCGTCACAGCACTTTCCCTATACATTATACTATGTATGTAGGGAAAGTAAAAACATATAGTCATATATAATCAAAGACGTCATGAATGAATTGCCACGCCCAAATGACGTAACAGCAGTTAACCAATCACAGCTTAACCCAGTCAAAGAATCTGCTAATCATCTCCAATTACAATCACATCTGGCTCGAAACAAGGCTTTCAAACCAAACTAGTGTCCAAACTCTAATAGAAAATTGGATTTTAATCCTATCAGTAAGAGGTTCCTCAAAAGGTTTTAATTGGCTCCATTTATGGACTGATAAATTTCTGTCTTTCTTTAATTACCATCAAAGCCTGAAAACTCAATTATCGAAACTGTTAGCTTCGCTTAATCCAGGCGATTAACATAGCCCTTTGTTGGTATTCAAATTGCAGTCCGTTATCGAATTAAGTCAAAATAGCCAGAACTTCAATATTGTAGACTTTTCAAAATCGTCTGCAGTTGGAAAATAGTTTATTCGGTGGAATTAAATTCGGCTTATGTTAAAGACATGGAGATTACATCACCAATAATATTATACATCCTTCTTACTTTCCCTACAATACATGGCAATGTATCGGGAAAGTATTGGAATCGTGGCGAAAATCGCAACTCGAGTTTTCTACGGATCTACACGTTTTGGGACCTCTAGAATACGAAAAAAATTATTTTTAAATTGACGTCTGCGTGTGTGTGTGTCGAATCAAGCTGAAAAACTAATGGATCAAATTTCACAAAATTGAAGTATCAAATCAGAAAATCCAGTTCCAAATCCAGTGAGTGAAAACACCGGTCATTTAAAATGCTGCCTGATGCGTCCGTTTTTCTCATGTATGTTGCATAAGCCCTATAACATCATTGGTGCTGACAGTTTGATCATTATCATAACTTTTAAAACGACATTTGCATACCGAGTTACGCGGCTGTAGTTCAATTTTTTATGGGTGCATATATTTTTTTGCAACGAAGTCAATATACAGGGTGACCAGTTCTATCGGTGCCCAATGGCTATTTACTCAACCGTTAGTAACAGAGATACACTTCCAATTGCAAAAATGTTTTAAATTTTAAAATCTATTATATTAGAAACAGTTTAAATCAATCAATGCATTTCTCAAAGAAATACGAAATAAAAATTTTATACAGTCCCCCGGTCCTACCAATTATATTTAGGAAAATCATCCTCATTTAATTTTATGCAAAATAAAAAAAAAATCATCCTTTTACGACCAAAATTGACCGACTTATAGCTGTTTAATGTTTGAGCACTTTTTGTGCTGAGAAATGGTCAATACGGTCCCTGATTGGTCGGTTGCCTGGAGAAATGGTCAATACGGTCCCTGATTGGTCGGTTGCCTGGAGAAATGGTCAATACGGTCCCTGATTGGTTGGTTGCCTGAAACGGAATATTTTTATGCTTGGAAAAGCGTCTTAAGTCATAAAGTTTAATGCTTCATAACTCGGTGAATTTTGGTCATAAAAGGAAGATTATTTTTTAATTTTGCATGAAATTGTATGAGGATGATTTTCCTAGATATAATAGGTAGGACCGGGGGACCGTGTAAAAATTTATATTTCGTATTTCTTTCAGAAATGTATTCATTGATTTAAACTGTTTCTAAGATAATAGATTTTAAAATTTAAAACGTTTTTGCAATTGGAAGTATATCTCTGTGACTAACGGTTGAGGAAATAGTAATGGGCACCGATAGCACTGGACACCCTGTATATAGAAACAGTACTACTATAAATGTTAAATATAAACAGTAAGCATCATAACTGTTTAATAGAAAATCCCGTTTTTAAATTAATAATTCGTTTTTATAGAACTATTATAGATTTTGAGGTTAAGTTCTTGTTAAGTTCATGAAGATTGAAAATTTTCCGTTTATCATGTTTGTAATGATTATATCTCGAAAACTAAAAATGCTAACTGTGAACTATATGAGAAGTGCTCATTGAAAGAGCTCTACAAAGATATATAATTGGATTTTGGATCAGATTATTAGTTTACGAAGTAGAGCGGCTATAATTTCGATAATTTAATATTTTGAACTGTTTTGAAAAGGTGGTTGGTTCTAATTTCGATATTTTAATATTTTGAACTATTTTAAAAATTTCTGAAATCCACATTTAACCAGAAAATAAAGAAATATGTTATTTACCCAAAACTATTTCGGCTGCATCGAACTGCTGATAATTCTTAACTAGATTTTTCAAAGAAATTACAAAAATTAATGAAGTACGTATATATTAATTTTCGTATAAAATATTATTTTCATCAGTATATGAGAATAGCCCCTCTCCCAGTCCTTCTTTCTGTCTGTCTGTCCGTCCGTAACGCTTTGCGACAAATTTTACGAAATATCACCGACTTGGCGACGTTTATATATGTTACTAAGCTGACGAAAATGTCGCCACGTGCAATAAACGTGAAAATGCAATAACTTGGAAAGGCGGTGGTGCTGGTTGCCTGTCTGGTTGCTTTTGAAGGCGGCTCTCTGGATTGCTGGTCTCCGTTGGCATTCATCGCTGGGACTGGTAACGTTTGGCCTCACTCAGCTGGGAAGTGGTCTGCTGCCTCCTTGGAATCCTGGGTGGTGCGCGATCTGTGTGACAGTGTCGGCGGTTTTCTTCGCCCAGTGGTTTCAGGTGGCCCTTTGTCCCTGTTTCATGTTGAGAAACTCTCTTCATTCCATGCCGCACATTAAGTAGCTTTAAGCCTTCTGGCGAGCCATGCGGTCTAATTTCATTTAATGTCTGTATGTCTGACCGTCCCACTTGGCGACAAATTTGGCGATTTTTGTAAACTGTCGTCACGTTGTTGTAAGTTCCGCCATATTGATCAAATGCGTTGATATAATGAAAATGACGTCAATTCGATGAAAATTCAGTATTTTGGAAAATTAAGTTCAATTTCTTTGATAATTCCTGTCGCTTTGTAGGAATTATTTATCCAACATATTTGATTCTAATTAATGCAAGTTCCACTGTTCATGCGACAGATACATTTTGTTAGGGGATCTAGGAGTTCGCAAAATTGTGCATTTTAGGGTGGTATAATAATTATGTTTCAGTAGGATCTATCTGGCTACCTGTCCATCCCACTTGGCTGCAAATATCACAACTTTTAGAAAGTGTCGCCAAACTGTCAAATTATCGACAAATTGACGATAATGTTTCCAAATTAGCAAAAAATTGAATAACTCAGGAAATATACACTATTAATTACGTTTAACGTCTTTACCAATTCCTCTTATCTTAATTAATGTTCTTGATTCAAAATATAGTGAGTTCCAATATTGTTCGTGGGATAGGTACATTTTGTGAGGGGGGGGGGGTCGTAAATTAATTGCGATTTTAGGGGATGATATAGCCTAAATTTTTCGATAGAGTCGTATGGGGAATAATAATATTGATTGAGAGAAGGGCATGGTTCGCAAGTGTCTGCGGGTAGTACGAGAAAAGAAGGTAATATTTCTCAACATTTTACATCCGTAAATTCAAAATCCACTTCGACAATAAGAGTTTGACGTCTGTGTGTGTGTGTGTGTGTGTGTGTGTGTGTGTGTGCGTGCGTGCGCGCGCACGCGTGTGTGTAATCTGTGTATCCACTCTAGCTCAAAAGCTATTCAAAGAAATTTCGCAAAATATGCTAGGTATAGGTTACCCTGGTGATAATTAGATTTTCGTACGATTATAAATCGGTCGAAATGGCCTCCAAAATCTGAAATAAGAAATTAATATGAATATGTGAATAAACTAACCCTATTATTTAAGAAGCTTTCTCGAGATATTTTTGCTTTTTTTTTAATTTATATTTTATTGACGTTGCCATGTCAAAATACTTCGTAATAACGAAAACTGAATAATAAGTGCCCTTGCTGTATAGTGCAATTAAACTAAATTTAATGTATTACGAAAAAAGAAAATAAATTTGAGTCTGAATGAAAGTCATGTGCTGTCCACATGAGATATTTTATTAGTATTTTCCCGATGAAAATTTCTCATACAATTGCATCTAAACAGTTAATTCATGAGAAGATCGAGTGGAGTTTGACACTCCAACTATTTAAACTGTCTTTATCTCCCACTTGATTGGTTATATTCAATTAAAATCTCCAAAATAACTCTAGATCTATTGTGAATGACCGTATTTCTCAAAACACAATTACTTATTTTATGAAATCTGGCATGGGGAGAGCACAGAATGGAACAATTGGCAGTGGTCCAAAGTACCGCCGAAGAATGCGGCCCGAGATCTCGCACTTTCGGGGACCCGGTTCTATATCATTCCCAGTGAAGGACAGTCTCAGATTTATGCTTTCCATTACATTTAATTATTCAGAAACTCGTTATGGCAGAGGGTCGTAAACCATGGAGTTTATAAATCCGAGGAGGGAGAGCAACTTCTTGAGCTGCTGAGCCGCAAATCTTTTAAAAGCTTTCATTTTTTGGACCACGTGAATAATTGAGAAACTCGTTTTGAAAATCGCGGGAAAGACTTGAAATTATAGTAGATAATACAGAAGAAAAAGTTTTTCGTAGTGTAAAACCTATTGTTTTAAAGAGAGTTTGTGTATTTATCGTTTGTCTGTAAACTTTTTTTTATTTTTTGATGTGAAACATCTTAGTGCGCGAGATAGAATAAATCTTTAAAAAAATACTACAGGGATGAAAAGGAAGTACGTAACGGAATATTCCGATACTATTTGTAAGGATACTTAACTGAAACCACTGATATCATTTAAAGGTCCGAGTCACTGGACCATGGATTGAAAGAAGGAGATAGAACTCCTATGGATGAAACGCTTGAAAATGCCATAAAGCTTTGAGAATTATATCTAGGTGCAGTAAAGTAGCTGTTATTCTTAGTTGACACAGCAGAAAGGCGTAGCATTTAGTATGTGTATTTTTAATTATTTTAAAATTAAAGGTTCCCTAATTATGAGTATAATTAACCAGTATTTTTTCACAGTTGTAGAATAGAGAACAGAATATATTGAGATAAAAATAAATTGTAAGATATAACAATTTTGATCAGGTAAGAATATTCTTTATTGTTTCAGTTATACTTTACATTGCGCTAATAATTTATTTTTACAAAATAGACAGTTTAAATAAATATTTCAGGCTTTTCGCCATAGAAATGCATACAATGCAGGGCTACCTATGTTATCCCAGCGCCTCCTGAATTATTGTCTCAAACGATATTGGCGTTTTCTTAATAGGAAGTTTAAACGCCTTACGTTTACCTCCATGCACTTGACCTTTGCAACGAATTTGCTGAAATATCGCCATATTGGCGAGTTTTGGAAATAATTTCATAAATTGAGTAGGAACTTCAAATACTTTCTCCAGAATTTTCGAAAAATGCAAGTAAGTTGTTGACGTAATATGAGTCAAAGTAAACTCCTAAGTTCAACAGAACCCAATATGTAGTTATAATTAGATTCTAAAAACTCTGCAAGCTGCATTATAAAAAAATCCTGGTAAAAAGAAAGTGTAATAAAATTTAAAATTTCGATCTGCGTCAATTGTGCAGAAGCAACTGCGCTTACCGATCGTACTATGTATGTTTGTCCGGTAGAGTGATTTCAAATCCTTCATCGTCGATAACTTCGTCGTTTGAAGCAGTGTCCCTTTCAGGACTTTTTCATCTGGTGGTTGTGTGTGTGTATGTAGGGAGGGGAGGGGGGAAATTTAGGGGGCAAATTTTTTATTTGCTCCATACAAATACATTTGTCGTATAAACTAGGTTAACATAAAATGCCTCCGAGGGGACGAATAGTCGTCTCCGAGGCGGTTCCCCCCCCACCCGGAAGTGTGCCTGAAAGAGATACATACTAGTTTAAAATTCGATTCAGACAAAATGAAAAACGGCATTCTATTAATCTATGTATAATTATTAGGAACTGTATAATTAATTAACTGGAGATTTTTTTTTTCTTTTTCATTCTATTAAGTAGCTTGTATACTGGGTCGAAATGATTACAATTAAAGTTTATCACCCTTCACTTTAAAGGGTTTGAAATCAATCTATCGAGTGATACCATACTTGACAATGGACTGTTCCTGGAGGATAATATAACCCCTCCCCCCCCCCGAGGGGGAGGGGAAATAATGACGCCACGAACAAGAAAAAAATTGTATCGCGGTTGTTTTACACAGCAATGATTGAAACTATGAAGTCTCGTTCGTGTTAATTGAGCCATAAAGAAACCCTTTTGTTCATAATTATGTCAAATCTTTTCCGATGCTGTCATGTTAAAGCAATATAAAATTCCGAATCAATTTCAACGTTTTCGCTCGAATTTACAATAATTCCGTCTAGTTCTAAATTTTTTGACAACAACGCCGGGTATAAAGTTTCGTGAAAATCTATAAATATGTATACCCGCTATCATATACACAAGAAATCAACCATTGACATGCGCAGACAGATGGACATCACTTCAAAAATAGTCAAAACGTAATCAGGAGGTCTTAAAACATACATTGGCATCAAAATTTCGAATTCGAAAATTTTCGTGAAAACAGTACTTTCTCTATATTATATTGCATAGTGGAGAAAAGAAAAATAAATAAATAAAAAATCTGATGTGGGCAACACAGGACTTTCCTTATATAATGCAATGAATTTACTACTTTTACAGTAAAAAAATCTTATAAGAAAGTAAAAAAAAATTTCTTATAAGAAAATACTTATATACTTATATTTATAGTAAATACTTATATTCTTTCCAAGATATTGAATTTTCGACAATAAATCGTCATTTTCATTGATTTTGGCGTCATTTTTATCCATTTGGCGAGATTTTAGTGAATTTGGAAACATTTAAAAAAGTCGCCAGGTTGGCGACATTACTCCAAATTTATTGCCAAAATGTCGCCAAGCGTTATGAACGGAGAAATAAGTTATTTTTATAGCAGATAAATGACTATTGGCGTTCAAATACAAAAGTATTACTCAAAGTATCTTTTCTCATGAATAGAACAAACTAGATCCACGAAAATTATGCCGCCAAATATATCGCATGATATTACATATGAAAAGTGAACATGTTTCTCACGAGTTAATATTTTTTTTTTAATTTATGGGATTTTTTGATAAATTTATTTGAAAAATGTGTAATATCTCAAGAACGGTCACTCTAACATTCTAAAGTTTATGTCAATCATTTTCTAAGGAAAAATTACATAAGAAATGTCTATTTGTGTAACTTCATTAACGATTTCGATTTTTTGATGATTTTTTTCAAAATTTCACTCGAAAATTTAGGGGGGTTCTGAACATTCGATTACGTTTAAAAACAACAGGCTTCCAGTATTCACGGATTGGGATTTTTTTACCAATATTCATTCGAATCTCTCCATTCGTTCGTGAGATATCATCTACACAGACTCACTGACACACACACACACACACACACATACTTTCACACACACACACATATACTTTCACACACACACACACACATGCTTTCACACACACACACACCATCACGCACGCACACACAGACATCACCTCAAAAATGTTTGATTCGTGGTCTGGGATACTGTGAAACGTGCTCTCCCGTCGAAAACTCGAATTCGAATTTACGACCCCGTTACAATACTTTCCTTATACGCTAAGTATATAAGGAAAGTAATAAATATATAAATAAATAATAAATATCGAATCCTTTTTCTATGTACCTTGTATCATCGTCACATACAACGCACATCAACCTTGTCCAGACTGTCAGTCATTAGATAAAGGAGTAATATTTCACATCAGTCTATTACGACTAACAATAAAATTGCTCACTATTTTTACTTTCTAATACTATGGAATATAGTATGGAGAAAGTATGTTTTCCCGAAAATGTTCGATTTTGAGATCTTGATGCCAATATATGTTTTAGGACCTCCTGAATACGTTGTGACTATTTTAAGAGTGATGGTTCTCCGTCTGCTTCTCTGATCAGTTTCTTGTGTGCATAATAGCTGTTACAAATATTAATGGATTTTCACGAAACTTTACATCCAACTTTGTTGATAAAAAAATCTGATGTGGGCAACACAGGACTTTCCTTATATAATGCAATGAATTTACTACTTTTACAGTAAAAAAATAGGTTTTCTTTTAGTAGATACTTATATTCTTTCCAAGATATTGAATTTTCGACGATTAGCCGTCATTTTCATTGATTTAGTGTCATTTTTATCCATTTGGCGAGATTCTTGTGAATTTGGTAACATTTTTAAATGTTGCCAGGTTGGCGACATTACGCCAAATTCGTAGCCAGAATCTCACCAAGCTTTATGGACGGAGAAATAAGTTATTCTTATAACAGATAAATGACTATTGGCGTTCAAATACAAAAGTATTACTCAAAGTATCTCTTCTCATGAATGGAACGAACTAGATCCATGAGAATGATGTCACCCAATTTATCGCATGATATTACATATGAAAAGTGAACATGTTTCTGAAGAGTTGATTTTTTTTTAATTTATGGGATTTTTCGTTACATTAATTTAAAAAATGTGCAATGTCTCGAAAACGGTTCATGCTAGCGTTTTAAGTTTATGTCAGTCGTTTTCCAAGGAAAATTTACATAAGAAATGTCTATTTGCGTAACTTTATTAAAGGTTTTGATTTTTTGATGATTTTTTCAAAATTTCACTCGAAAATTTAGCAGGATTCTGGACTTTCGATTGAGTTTTAAAACAATAGCCTTCCAGTATTCATGGATTATGATTTTTGTACCAAATTTCATTCGAATCGCTCCATTCGTTCGTGAGATATCGTCTCCACAGGCTCACTGACACACACACACACACAAACACACACATCACCTCAAAAATGTTCTATTCGTGATCAGGGATGCTTGAAACGTGCTCTCCCGTCGTAAACTCGATTTCGAATTTTCGACCCCGTCACAATACTTTCCTTTTACATTATGTATATAAGGAAAGTAAAAAGAGAGGAATTTTGACTTCGGCTCTTTTGACTTTGGAGTCATCGCAAACAGCGATTCTTACACTTATATCAACAGTTTATTACAATAAGTTTTTTGTTCCTCGTTCTAAATCAGTCTACAGAAAACAGATCGAGACAAAAATGAAGCGGAAAGCAAAAGTTGAGTCCGGATATTTTTAATGGAAAACATCTTAGGGCATGAGGGTAGAGAAACTCTTTGAAAGAAATGTAACTTAGATGAAACGGAAAAAGGAAGTTCGTATCGGAAGTGACGTCATATTGTTACGAAAATCATTGTTATAATTTGAAGATATGGGTAGCTTTACCTTGCCACAAATTCATCAACATTGACGACTAAGTGGGAGAAATATCGCCAACTTGGCGACTTTTGGCGAATTATGGGAATTTCTTGAATTTTGTTGATTGGTTAATAATCTCACCAGTTACGTGATTTATGCTTATAATTTCAAATAGAAATGAACATTTTTTTTAGCTCTCTTTTCTGAAAACTATCTGTCCGAACGATACTTAAGTTTTTGAGTGAAAATAAGTTTCCAGAGAAAATAAGTTTTACTAGAAATTTACTTTCACTCGAAATATCTTCGAAGTTATATAAAATAGATAAGCGCTAAAAATATTATTAAATTTAGTTTTTAAATCTACCTTTATTCTTTAAAGAAAGCTCGTATAAACTCTTTTAGTGTAATCGCCTTATTAAGTTGAAGTAGAATAAAAAAATTTATGTTTTTCTAGTCTGTAATGCTTATATCTTAAAAACTAAAGGTGCCAGCTATAATCAACAAGCAAGAAATTGCTGCTTTTTGAAAACCCTACAAGTGTATATAATTGGATTTTGGATCAAACTCATAGTTCTCGATGTATAGTGGTTATAACTTCGATATTTTATAATTTTAACCTGGATTTTCCAACAGGTGGGAAAGATGTAATATTTAAAATGTCACGATTATTGCAGTTCAATCTGTTTACTTACTCCTTAGCAAAAAAATCTGATGCTCGAAGCACATAACTTTCCTTATATAATGCAATAAATTTACTACTTTTACAATAAAAAAACTAGATTATTCTTATAGTAGATATTTATATTCTTTACAAGATATTGCATTTTCGTCAATTAGTCGTCATTTCCATTGATTTAGCTTCATTTTTATCCATTTGGCAAGTTTTTCGTTAATTTCGCAACATTTAAAAAAGTCGCCAAGTTGGCGACATTCCACCAAATTCGTTGCCAAAATCTCGCCAAGCGTTATGTACGAAGAAATAAGTTGTTCTTACAGCCAGCAGATAAATTACTATTGGCGTTCAAATACAAAAGTATTTCTCAAAGTATCTTTTTTCATGAATGGAACGAGTTTGATCCGCGAGAATGATGTCACCAAATTTATCGCATGATATTACATATGAAAAGCGAACATGTTTTTCAATAGGATATTTTTTATTTTATATGATTTTTTGATAATTTTTTTGAAAAATGTGCAATGTCTCGAGAACGGTTCATGCTAGCGTTCTAAAATTTATGTCAATCGTTTTCTAATGAAAAATTACATAAGAAATGTCTATTTGCGTAACTTTGTTAGAGGTTTTGATTTTTGGATGATTTTTTCAAAATTTCGCTTGAAAATTTAGGATGGTTCTGAACATTTGATTGCGTATAAAATCAATAGGCTTCCAGTATTCACGGATTGCAATTTTTGTACCAAATTTCGTTCGATTCGGTCCATTCGTTCGTCAGTTATCGTTTCCACAGACTCACTAACACACACACACACACACACATACTTTCACACACACACACACATACTTTCACACATACACACACATACTTTCATACACACACACACAGACATCACCTCAAAAATGTTCGATTCGTGATCAAGGTTGCTTGAAACGTGCTCTCCCGTCGAAAACTCGAATTCGAATTTTCGATCCACTACTTTCCTTCACACAATACTTTCCTTTTGCATTATTGTATATAAGGAAAGTAGTATGGGCGCACAAGCATAAAATATTTTGTTTTGTTTAAAAAAAAAATTAAATGAACTTGGGGAATCTAAAGATGCTTAATGATTGGTGAGATTTGAACAGAATAGATGAAAATATACATATTCAAGTACGTATGTATGCTCCGCCAAGCAAGTTTATAAAATAGATTAACTTGAACATAAAATCTAGCCCAGATATATTGTATAAGGTTAATTTTTATACCTCAAAACAAGTTAGCAAAATAATTGAATATTCTGATGTGAAAGTTTATGACAGGAGTTTCTAGATGAAACCACGACAACTTAAATACTAGCTAGCTATAAACAGTTAGCGAGTAATTTGTAGTGCTTAGAAATTCTTTAAATGAAACAAGTGGGTCTGAAAAAAAATCTTATTGAATTTTACTCGAGTTTCATTTTACAAAATGTTATTTAAGAAAAAACATTCGGCTCCATCGGATTAGAGTCACCGCCAATTTTAATCAATTTAGGGACGCTTTATCGATTTGACGACATTTTTTCTTAATTTGGCACCATTAAAAAATTCGCCAAACTTGGCAATATTCCGAAAAAATCGTCGCCAAATTTTTCGCTAAGCGTTTACAAATGGACTGAGATATGAGTTATTAAAGTATTAAATTAATAATTCCCAAAATGCAACAGGGATTACTAAGGAAAATGAACTTAATTTTAAACTATTGAATTTTCATCAATTAGGCGTCATTTTCCTTAATTAGGCGACATTTTATCAATTTGGTGACATTTTCATTAATTTATCGATATTTTAATTAATTTGGAGATTTCTTTCTTTTTTTTTAATTTGGTAGGGAGGTAGGTCACTTGTAGATTTTTGTACGATTCGGAAGAAAAAAAAACCGGACTATTTTTTTTTTCTTTCTTGAAAAATAGCCGGCAAAACCCATCAAAATCTGAAATACAGAAGAATATACTGAAATACATTTTAGAATTTTGAAGAGTCAGCGACGTTTCAAAAGGAGTGAAGTTGCCAAAGAAAGAAAAAAGATGTATTAAAACTGCAAAATAAATATATTTTTCCAAAAAAGTATTCCTGTCAGTTTGTGTAATTAAACCCAAGGGATTATCAAAGAGACAATCAATCTGTGGGGAAAGTCATGTACTGCTCGCATTATATTTTTTGTTTTATACGTCTGTTTATAAAAGTAAATATGATACTCCATTTCAAAGCATTCTAAAGCGATAAACTGCAGTTGTTCGATACATCTACGGCTGCTTCTATTTTCAGCCCTACCTTTCTTAAATTCCTATACAGTGAAAATATTCCTCAAAACGCATTAAGTTTATTTTATGTAATCTGGCAACGGGTGAAGACAGAATGTCAGTTGGCAGCGATCCAAAGTACCGCCGAAGAATGCGGCTCAGTGCCAAAGCCTTACAGGGCCCATTCTGTATTATCTCGAGGCAAGGACTGTCTTAGATTTATGCCTTCCACTACATTCAATTATCCAAACACTCATTCTGTATTATGGTAAATGAACAGAGATACCCGCCGTTGCTCGTGATTTAAAAAAATTAACGGGTGTGGCTCAACTCGAAGTGACTTTTCAGGACTTTTTGGCTGGGGGGGGGGCGAATAAAACTTTAGAGAGGGGGCCAGTTTTCTATTCGCCCAACATAAATATATCTAAATGCTGTCATATAAATATAAACTAAGTTAACATAAAATGTCTCGGGGAGGGGAGGAGAAGGCCAATAATCGCCTACGGGGCGGGGGCTTTGCCCTCTGAATGTTATCCTGAAAAAAAAAATACTAAACTCGACTTTCTCAAACCAAAATACATTTTTAAATAGCTTGGTCTATTATTATTATTATTTCTTTTTAATTTCAAATTTTACAAGAATTTATTTGAAAAATCGGTATTATTGTTCCAAATTATTACAACCATAGCGATTAGCGCATTACCCTTCACTTTAAAATATTTCTTCTTCCAGACCGTCCGACCTACCCGAAAATCTAAGGTATCTATCGCCGAGACAGTGCTAATCGGAACCCGATAGGGGCGGCATCCACACCGGGCAGTACCCTCTTTCCCCTATCACCAAATTCTCGGAAATACTTACGGATCCACATATTTAACGTGCCCGTACTCCGTGTGAACAAGGGGAGAGTTTGAGTAAAGCCGGAAATCGAAATCGGATTGTCGTAGTGCTAACCACTAGGCTGTCCCACCCCTCTTTAAAGGGCTTGAAAAATCTTGCGATTGATACCATGTTTGACCATGTACCCAGTAGGGGGTAACTTGCCCCACACCCCACCCCACCCAAAGGGGACTAGTGACACCATGAATACAAAAATTCTACCGCGACTATTTTTTTCAATAATGATTAAAACTATTAGGTCTCTTGATCATTGAACCATCAATAACTCCTTTTAAGAATGATTATATCAAATCAAGATTATATCAAGTATGATTATAGCATATATTTTGTCCTATGCTACCATGTTAAAAAAATACATAATTACGAATAAATTTCCAAGATTTCGCTCGAACAGACGAACATCACTCCAAAAAAAAAAAAGTCTGATGTGGGCAGCACATGACTTTCCCTGCAGACTTATATCCACGTTCTCTTTATTTTAATTAAATTTTATTCACTATTAATTGAATTTTTGCTTTCATTTGGTAACTGGACTCATTTTCAAAGGTGGAGTAGAGAAAAAACGAAAAAATGAAATATCTCGAGAACGGCTTGTCGTAGTGTAATGGGGTTGGTCTTATTCATTTCTTAGTTATAAATTACGTATAAAACAAGCATTTAATGGATATAGTTCAGCATACGTAGTTTTTTTATTTTAGATTCTGTCGATTTTTGCAGGCCATTTTGCGAAAAAAGGCAGGTTATTTTTTTCCGAATCGTACCAAAATCTAATCAGCACCAGGATGACTCATAAGCGACTTGTCTACCAAATTTTGTGAAATTCGGTCCATTAGATTTTCAGCTAGAGTGGATACAAACTTTTGCGGGCCATTTCGCAAAAAAAGGCGGGTTCTTTTATCCCGAATCGTACCCAAAACTAATCAGCACAAGATTCGTCCACAAGTGACTTACCTACCTAATTTTATGAAATTCGGTAAATTGCTTTTTTAGTTAGAGTGGATACAAAATCTGCACAGACAGACAGACGGACAGACAGACACACAGACACACACACAGACGTCACGCTAAAAATTGTTTTTTCGTATTCTAGAAGTCTTGAAACGTGTAGATCCGTCGAAAACTCGAGTTGCGATTTTCGGTATGATTCCAATACTTTCCCTATACATTACCATGTATTGCAGAGAAAGTAAAAATTAAAACGTGTTCAGAAGGTCTTAAAACATGTAATGGCATCAAAATCTAAAAATTGAACATTTTCTCTAAAACAATACTTTCTCAACGAGAAAGTAAAACTAGCTAAAAATGCATATATTACATAATGTATTACGCATTTCGGTAGTGTCAATGAACAGATATATATGACTCTACTAACACTAGCAACAACTGGATTACAATTCTTAAACGCATTATGGTATTTTCCAGCTTCACATCCGAGGAACTTTATCTCTTTTTCTCTAGCTCCATGGTTGTGCAATTTATACTAATGAGGAATATTAAGTAGGCGTGGCAACAAGTTCCAAGTGTATAATAGTAAATTCAAACATTCATTGCATTTAAAAAAAAATTCTTACCACTGCATTACAATGCGAATTAACCGTATAAAATCCAAATTTTTTCCAGGAATTTATAACATTTGCAAATTTCTAGTATGTTTTTTTTTTTAAATAGGCGTTGCTAAAACGAATTAAATGTGGGCGTGGCAAAACATGAAACAAAGTGAAATTGCAAGTAAAAGCAGCAAAGTAATTGCTATCTTAATTGCAATCCAAATGCTCACATAATGTATGCATTGAAGGGATGTGGTACCACGAGCTTGTGCTACTGATTTATCAGATAATGGCCAACTGTGTGCCAGACCGTTCAAGTATGGAGCTGACGGCTCAAGGAATATCAACGAAATATTGAGGATTATTCTTTGTTATGCTAATTGTCTTATATAAACTAATCATTTCTGTTTGTAAACCAAATGTCAGAAAAGGTATGTATGGGTGTACTGGTTAACACATGCACAATTTCTTATAATCCTCTGAGCACGTTGAAAAGATAGTTATTGGAAAAAAAAAAAGTATAAGTTGCAGTATTTTTTATTGGAAACATATTATATCCCTTCCGACAAAAAAATATTTTATGCAGCACAGATTGCAGCGCAAAATGCCTTTATCATGAAATTTCATTATGCCGTTTATTTTGACCACAAAATCAGAAATTTTGAAAAATCAGAAAATTTAAATGTTCACGCTATAAAGAACGCAGTTGAAATAAACCGTTTTAAATAAAAACCAAATATGCCCTCTTGCATGCGTATTCTTTGCTATTACGACGCGAAGCATTTAGCTACAACACTGTTAACAGAAGCGAATGAATTTTCAAATCGCACGAATAATGGCGCCAAAAATTTCGACAAACTCAAATTCCGTATACCAAATCTGCACCAATATCCTTACGTATACAAATTCATTTTACCTTTTAATTCATTCCTGTCTACATATATTCTGTACCTTGTAATATAACTAAGAAAAAACATTTATTTATTCAACTCATAATCCGGAAACTTTAATTAAAGAGTAATTCACCCCCAAATATTGTCCAAAAATAGTCAGAATCCAAAATTGTTGAAACGTATTCAGAAGGTTTTAATACAAATATGGCCATCATAATCTCGAATTCGTAAATTTTCGGAAAAATAATACTTTCTCAACACAGCGTAGGAGAGAGTAAAAATAATTAAAAACAAAAATACTATACATTACGTATTTCTATAGTGTCAAATGACCACAGATAGGACTTTACTAACACTAGCGACTCCTAGATATAATTTTCGAAGCTTTGTGGTATTTTCCATCTTTATATCCATAAGAACTTAATCTCCTTTTCCCTAGCTACATGGTATCGCCTTTATACTACTGAGGAATATTAGGTAGGCGTGGCAATACTTTCCACACGTATAATAGTAAATTCAAACATTCCTTGAATTTAAAAAAAATTCTCACCACTACTATAATGCTATCGAACCTTATTATTATATAAATTCACAACATTTTCAGAAATTAGAATATTTGCACATTTATAGTATTTATTTTAAAAGTAAGCGTGGCTCCTCCGATTACAATATGGGAGTGGCGTAATGTCACACAAGGTGAAATTGCAAGTTAAATCTTGAATGAAATTGCAAGTTTAATCAGCAAAGTAATTGCTGTCCTAAATGCAATCCGAGTGCTGGCACAATGTATGCATTGAACTAATCTCAACACTACGTAGTATTGAGATTAGGATCTCCTGCGTGGTATTGAGATTAGTATCTCAATACCACGCAGGAGAGAGTAAAAATAATTAAAAACAAAAATACTGAACATCACGTATTTCTATAGAGTCAAATGGACACAGATGGGACTTTACTAACACTAGCGACTCCTAGATATAATTTTCGAAGCTTTGTGGTATGTTCCATCTTTATATCCATAAGAGATGCCCCGCCTATCAGTGGACGTTCTACTTCTACGGACTTTTCAAGTATACAAGTAATGTTAAAGCTACAGTACAACGAATCACACAGCACAGAAGATAAAGGCGGCAACGCCAGGTGCTTCATCAACGACGACGACGGAGGATATATCCATAAGAACTTAATCTCCTTCTCTCTAGCTACATGGTTGCGCCTTTATACTATTGAGGAATATTAGGTAGGCGTGGCAATACGTTCCAAACGTATAGTAGTAAATTCAAACATTCATTGAATTAAAAAAAAATTCTCACCACTACTATAATGGTATCGAACCTTATTATCATATAAATTCACAACATTTTCAGAAATTAGAATATTTGCACATTTCTAGTATTTATTTTAAAAGTAGGCGTGGCTCCACCGATTACAATATGTGAGTGGCGTAATGTCAGACAAGGTGAAATTGCAAGTTAAATCTGCAATGAAATTGCAAGTTAAATCAACAAAGTAATTGCTGTTCTAAATGCAATCCGAGTGCTGGCACAGTGTATGCATTAAACTAATCTCAACACTACGTAGTATTGAGATTAGTATCTCAATACCACGCAGGAGAGAGTAAAAATAAGTAAAAACGAAAATACTAAACATTATGTATTTCTATAGTGTCAAATGGCCAGAGATAGGATTTTACTAACACTAGCGACTTTAATTTCAAAAAAAAATTTATAATTTTCGAAACTTTGTGGTATTTTCCATCTTTATATCCATAAGAACTTAATCTCCTTCTCTCTAGCTACATGGTTGCACCTTTATACAATTGAGGAATATTAGGTAGGCGTGGGAATACGTTCCACACGTATAGTTGTAAATTCAAACATTCATTGAATTTTAAAAAATTTCTCACCACTACTATAATGCTATCGAACCTTATTATTATATAAATTCACAACATTTTCAGAAATAAAAATATTTGCACATTTCTAGTATTTAATTTAAAAGTAGTCGTGGCCGCTGCTGATTCAATGTGGGCGTGGCGAAATGCGAGACTAGATGAAATTCCAAGTTAAATCTGCAATGAAATTGCAAGTTCAATCAGAAAAGTAATTGCTGTCCTAAATGCAATCTAAGTGCTGACACAATGTATGCATTGAACTAATCATTTCAGTTTGAAAAGTATGTCTGGGTGCCATGGTTGGCGCATGCATAATTTACCGTATTCTCCTGAGCTCTTGAGTAGATTGTTATTTAAAGAAGCATAAGGGGCAGTATTTTTATTGGAAATATGCCATATCTCTTCAGAAAATATTCATGCAAACCATATAGCAGTGTAAAATACTTTTTCCATAAAATTCACTAGTTATGCTGTTTATTTTGACCACAGTGCATTATATATTTTCATTACTTAAAGATCATACAAATTCAAACATTCATTGAATTTAAAAAAATTTCTCACCACTACTATAATGCTATCGAACCTTATATTCACAACATTTTCAGAAATTAGAAAATTTGCACATTTCTAGCATTTATTTTATAAGTAGGCCTGGCTCCTCTGGATTCAATGTGGGAGTGGCGGAATGCGAGACAAGGTGAAATTGCAAGTTAAATATGCAATGAAATTGCAAGTTCAATCAGCAAAGTAATTGCTGGCCTAAATGCAATCCAAGTGCTGACATAATGTATGCATTGAACTAATCATTTCAATTTGAAAAAGAATGTATGGGTGTCGTACTGGCGCATGCATAATTTATCATATTCCCCTGAGCGCCTGAGTAGATTGTTATTGAAGGAAGTATAAGGGGAGTATTTTTATTGGAAATATGCTATATCTCTCCTAACAGAAAATACTCATGCAACCCATATTGCAGTGCAAAATACCTTTTTCATAAAATTCACTAGTTATGCTGTTTATTTTGAACACAGTGCATTGTATATTTTCATTACTTAAAGTTCATACTTCACCGAAACTGCCTATAAAGAGGGAGTAAAGTTAGGATCGGACAGGTTTTATGAGTATGAACTTGACCGTTGCAATGTTTCGCATAGACATTAGCACTCCAAGTGACTAACTGTTGAAACTACTATGTAAACAAAACACGGCTGCTGGATTTAGCGAGTTTCGCTTTCTTAACAATATAATTTTTATACGACTTACTATACTTATTATATACTTATTAGTATAATAAATATACTTATTAGTTTAAGTAAATTTAAATAAATATAGATTTGTATTTAATTCGTATAATCATACACTAAAAAAAAAAAAAATGGACGCATTGCATTATATCACTGACTGTAAAACATTATGCATAAAATATTTCAAGCTTACATACTCAAAAGACTGAAATGTTATATATTATTTTCAGTCTAAAATGTATACTGGCGTGTTGATTGTTAATTTACATGGTTCTTAATTTATACTTCGATGCTGATAATATAATTGGTCTTTTATTTTTAAATATACAAATATTCTTATAATGAAGAACAACAAATTTACATAAATGCACTATCAAAGGTATGAAAGTCAAACATTAATTGCCCAGGGGGATTTTCCCACAATACGTCACTTAATAAAAAGTAAATGAAAAATATATCCGCATACAATATCAAATTCAACTTAACTGCCTCTAAGAAAAACTATCCAAATATCAACTTTTATGCAATTTATTAAAATGCAAAAAAGGTTCTTAGCAACTGCCTCTTAGAATTTATTCTAATCGCAGACTGTTGCAAAGCTGGAACACACAAATATCAACGAACTGTTAAGGACTTATCCTTCTTTGTTATAGTAAATGTATTACTTAAACCAATCATTTCAGTTTGTAAACCAAATGTTAGAAATAGTATGTATGGGGTCCAGGTTGACTCATGCATAATTTCTCATATTCCCATGAGCACCATAAGATGATTGTTATTGAAAGAAATATAAGGTGGAGTATTTTTATTGGAAGCAAGCTATATCTCTTAAGACAGAAGACATTTATGCAACGGATATTGTAGAGCAAAATGCCTTTTTCAGAAAATTTACTAGTTATACCGGTTGCAATATTTTGCTTGTTTGGGGGGAGGGGGCAAGAAGTCAAGCCTTCCAAGACGATTTCCAGGTTCTTTCTAGGTCCCTTTAGATTTTATTAAAATTTTTATCTAATTTGAATCATTGTCCTGTGTTTTATAAACACGGTTACCTCACTACAGTTAAGGAAGATTGGATTTAACACTATAAATACTTTATTACTATCTTAAATATATGTTTTATTCATACTCTAAAACTTATATTTTCTTTAATTTCATCTACCACTTTCTTTGCATAATAAATAATTTAACTACTGAGTACTATGTTATTCCACTGAATAATTACCTTTGAAAGTTGCATGTATTGTATATATAAACCATCCATCCCGTGTGTGATAGGATGGTATAATACTAAAATTAAATCTACACCACACAATACTGTATTTAGAGGGCTCACTCCATACGACAACTTACGGGAGGGCTTGCTTGTCTCCTTACGGCAACAATTTTAACATGGGATATCGCATTGACACTAGCGCTCGTAAGATAAACACGTCTGCCAGATGGCCGTGTATTGCTCGCTTGGCGATTTTTTTTAAAAGTTGGCGAAGAAAAAATGTACAGGACTGTACTTTTATAATTTTTGAAACTATAGAAATGATCAGGATTTAAACATACATTAATCTGCAACATAAATATATTCATTGGTTTAAGTAAATTTAAATAAACATAGTTATATATTTAATTCAAATAATCATAAAATGGGTTAAGAAATAGACACATTGCAATGTCTCACTGTTAAACATAATGCACAAAATATTACAAGCTAACACACTCAAAAGACAGAAATATTATAGAATATTTTCAGTTTAAAAGGCATACTAGTGTGTCGATTGTTAAGTTACTTGATCATTAATTTGTTCTGAGATACTGATAATAGACTTTTTTTTTATTAAATATAAAAATATTCTTATAGTAAATATCAAATTTACATAAATGCACTACCAAAGTTGTGGAACTCAATCATTAATTACCCGGGTGTGGGGTGAATTTTGCACCATAACGCACTTAATAAAATTTTTACAAAAATATATACACATACAATATCACATTCAACTTAATGCACTCTAAGAAAAAGCTATCTAAATACCAATTATTATACATTTTATAAAAATAAGGAAAATATTTTTTAACTAATTATACCACTACCTCTTAGAATTTTGTCTAATCGACAGTAATAACACCTCACTAATTTCGTGTCATGAACACGTGTATACTTATGAACACGTGTATAATTCTAATGAACATGTGTATACTGATAATGAACACATATATAGGATGGTGATAACTGATATTATTTCAATTTTAATAAAAATAAATTACATACCCAGTAGCGTAACCAGTTTTGTTCTGGCAATCCATTTCTTCCACTTAGCAAATAATCCTTTTGCACGTTGCTTAATCTAAGCTACAATGCATGCTACAAGGTTATTACATTGAAAATCGTCTTGGACCCCAACGAGACCATCGCCGAGAGCTCAGACCAAACCAGACCATCGCCAAGACTGCGCCAACCCTCATTTTGATCCAATGGGGCCATCTCTGAGGGCGTTGTGAAATTGAGAGTGACAGGTCTGCATATATTAGTCTGTGATTGAATCCTACTCTTAAATAAGCCACTTCTACCAAAGGGTTAGTGATTACCGAGTCTGCTCATTGATTTCTACCGCAGAGGATGCTTCTTTCAGAGAATACTATCACAGTCTCACTCGATTACTCAACGCGAAGCGCTTGCGTAATCGTACATTATAATCTCATATTTTAATAACGAGAGTAGTCAACATAATTAAAAGTTAATTTCGTATGAGAAATACCCCATACAGCTAATTTCATATGAATTTATATTATGGCGTTAGTATATTGCAACTTTTTCTCTTTTGGGATGGAGAGTTGCATTCATAAAACTACTTAATTCTCAGTGTGGAACTGATTTTTCCTGTTGCCTAAGCCTTAAACCATCCCTGAAGAAAGAACATCCTTGAGGTTTAATAACATATTTCATTGTGCCTATTCATAGAAAACTATATGTTTGAAAACGTGAATACAATGAAATTGTATATGATTTGTTGTCAATATTAATGCTGTTATTTGAATAGGAGTATATTCCTGACGATTTTTGGAAGTGCCCCCCACAGGTGGAACCCACCTAAGTTCATGTGATCATGAACTTAGGTATTGCAGCCTGAGATAAAAACGCTGGCTATGTGGTAGAACTGAATGTGTCACCTTCCACAGAGGTTTACAAAATTATGGCATATAGCAAGTTTTCTTGCTACCATTGCAGATATTGTTTATCCCATGCTTGCATAAGAAGTGCAAAACTGGTCCTATCGATTATGCAAGCGAAGCATTTGCGTGATCAAGTGGGGTCGTGATACTATACTCAGAAGCACAGACTAATATATATATTTCAGTTTGTAAACCAGATGTCAGAAATGGTATATATGGGTGTCCCGGTTGACGCATGCACAATTTCTCCTATTTCCCTGAGCACCTAGAGAAGATAGTTATTGAAATTAGAAGTATAAGGTACAGTACTTTTTAGTGGAAAACAGTTGTGCATATCTTTTCGGATAGAAAATAATTTACGCAGCCCACATTGCAACGCAAAATATCTTTTTCATAACATTCACTACTTATTCCGTTTATTTTGAAATTATTATTATTTGCTAAATGGCCAGAAAAAATTGCCTCTATCCACTCTAGCTGAAAAACTAATAAATCAAATTTTACAAAATTTGGTAGATAAGTAACTTGTGGGATACCCTGGTGCTGATTGGATTTTGGTACGATTCGAAAAAAAATAACCTGCCTTTTTTGCGAAATGGTCCGTAAAATTCGATAAAATCTAAAATTAAAAACTACGTATGCTGAAATATATCAATTAAATGCTTGTTTTATACGTATTTTTTGACAATAAAAATAATAAGACCAACTGCATTACACCAAGACAAGCCGTTCTCGAGATATTTTATTTTTTTTTTTCACATTTTCGCTACGCCACTTCTGAAAATATGTCCAGTTACCAAATGAGAACGAAAATTGAATTTAAAGTGCAAATTCAGTATGATTTTAAATAATTATGGGTGTTATTTTGTGCAGTTAAGCTTAATTTAATGAATTATTGAAGAAATAAAGAGAACGTGAATATGAGTCTGCAGGGAAATCATGCACTGCCCACATAAGACTTTTTGTTTCTACCTAATAGAATCTGTTGGAACAAATTGGACAGATTGCACTATGGTATTATTTTATTTTTTAAACATTTCTTGAGAGAACATTTAGCTCTTATATTTGCTGTAATTAAATTACAGATTATATGCATTTCAATTTAAGATGATTATCTTTTGCATTATAAAAGGTAACATGGTTCGGGTTTAATATACGAGTCTTTTGTAGAAATATTAAGCAGTTTCCTATTATAAAACTAACAATAGTCAGATATTATATTCCCTGCAATACATGGTAATATATAGGGAAGTATTGGAATCATGTCGAAAATCGCCACTCGAGTTTTCGACGGATCTACACATTTCGAGACATCTAGAATACAAAAAAACTATTTTTTGCGGAACGTCTGTATGTCTGTGCAATGTATGTATCCACTCTAACTCAAAAACTAATGCCCCAAATTTCATAAAATTTGATAGGTAAGTCAGTTGTGGGAGACCCTGCTGCTGATTAGATGTTGGTACGATTTGGAATAAAAGAACTCGCCCTTTTTGCGAAATGAACCGCAACAATCTCATATACCACTCCAGCTAAACAACTAATTGACCAAATTTCATAAAATTACGTAGGGAAGTCGCTTGTGGTGCTGAATAGATTTTAGTATGATTCGGAAAAGAAGGACACGCCTTAACTTTTTTACGAAATGCCCCGCAACAATCGTCAAAATCTAAAATAAACGTCTGCGTATGCTTAAATGTATCACTCCAGTTAATTTCCATGAAAATCGTAACCTTCTTGAAGCTTACGATTGGAATAAGGAACATGGGTCTTATGACAGTATGGGTTTTATGACAGTATGAAAGTAAAATACACTGAAAATATCCATTTATAACTAAAGATTTATATTTGCTTAAAGTAATATACCACTCCTCTTATAATAGTAATAATTTCTTAAATAAAAAAATATGTTTTCTACGCTCAATACACTTTTCTTCAATTTTATCATACAGTTCAACCCTTTTTGAGTTGTATGATGGCAGAAAAGGCTTGAAATCAACAATTTTGAAACAACCGGTCCTAAACGCGGAGTGCAGTAGTCGGTTATTGCTGCAATTTGCACGTTGTACCGTATCTTCAGTCAAGAGTCTATGTAATAACTCAGAGACAAATAGCACCTGTTGCCCTTGTAAATATTCCAGTTAAGAACAAATAAACATTATTCAATTGTGGATGGTGACGTATCCTGATCGTTTGGCATCAGTTTGGTGGGTTGGAGAATGTCCATAACTTCCGCCCACAGGTGGATGGAGCGATGGGATCCAATCAGTCTGGTTACAGATAGAAGAAAATAATCAAAATGAAACTACTGCTAAGAGCGAAATCACGTGAGCTGGAAAATACTGATAAGAAATAAATAATTTGCAGCGCAAGTTACGTTATTTTTAATTTGGGGGATGTTTCGGGCACTTTTAATTCTGAGATGAGTTCAATTACTTTAAAGTTTTTTTTCATTAGATCATACTCCATTTTTAAGATTTGGTTTATATTATTGAGAAAGACTTTAATGTTGAAATAATTTTCCAATTCTTTGAAATTTTTTAGGAACTCTTGGAAGAGGTTTGCTGGCTAGACATCATATCTACTTCTGGTTGCGGGCGGACCACGTGCTCTCCGAGTCTTCAGAGTTTGGTCTTGGCACTTGCCGTCTCCTCATGGTCTGGGGCTGATTTTGATGTTTGGGATTTCTGAAGGGGTGGAAAGTTTTCCATGCCTAGGTTTGGTGGGGATTTGTATTAGTTTGATGGATTTGGGGTATAGTTTTAGATTCCTGGAACTTTTTACGGTTCCAGGAGTTTTGTGGGCAGTGTCGAAAGTTGGCAGGTTGAGACCCGCCACAATTGACGCATTTTGCCGGGAGATCTCTGAATTTCTTACAGTCACGCGTTTGATGCTTTTCACCACATTTTAAGCACCTAGTAAATAGGGAACAGTTATCGGAGGAATGATTATAATTTTGACAGTTATAGCAGACCCTTAGATTTAAAGACTTGATTTATAACTCTGATGGAGAAGATGATATAAATTCATAAAATTTTTTAAGGAATATGGGGTTTGTGAACTATGAAAGACTGAAATATTAAAAAAAAATGAATATCTACTTACAACTAAAGTTTTATATTTAGAGTTAGCCACCACTTCTTTTATTATAATAATAAAAAATATATATATATATACGTAAATTTCTATATGTAATTTTTATGTTAGAGCCCAAATTAAAAAGCTAGCGCTTAAATTTTACAGAAATTTGCCATCCGTTCCAAACGAACTGTTATTCAATCTGCATGACTATGATCATCGCAAGGCCAAATCTCGTAAGAGACCCCGCGCTGTTCTAAACATCGATAATCGGAATTAAATGATCCCACCTCAAACATCTGATTTTAAAATAAAACTCGCGACTATTATTTTATAAAAAAAAAAAAAAAAAAAAAAATTCTAAACACTAAACTGCCAAAACGCTAGGTAACCCTTAGATCTGCATCAACCCCCCAAACTGCTTAAAATCTAAATGTGCAACAAACTGCCACACTAGGAGCTAGGATAAATAATAAAAAGTAGTAAATAAAAACCTCGAACCTCCAATTAGGGTCACAGAATTAATGTCACAGTTTGACGATAAGAACCACATATTGGAACTGGAGATTAAAGGCGCTTCGTGCCTGGTGCTCTGTCTTGTACGACACTACGGAGGATGTAATTTTTTCTCTCTTTAATCAGCCATTCGACCTTATTTGAAATGTAATGTAGCTGAAAATAAACATTGAAGTCAAAAATTTTGCGAATTGTGCAGTAAGAAACCCGCATAATCATTCAGAAGCGTCCCTCCCATGGAAGACCATGCAAACATCTTTAAGATGGGATTTCGCATAGATTCTAAGCGACTAATCATTGAAACTACGATTTAAACAAAACACGGCAGCTAGATTTGGCGAGTTTCGCTCACTAGCGATTTTATTTTTATGCTGCCGGATGAAAAACGTACGAGGCTGTACTTTAATAATTTTCAAAACTGCAAAAATGATCAGCATTCGAAAATACTTTTTTTGTAAAAAATATATTTAATTGTTTAAGTTAATTTAAATAAGTATAGATATATATATATAATTCATATAATCATAAACTAAATAAAAATGTAGACGCATTGCATTGTTTCACTGTAAAACATTATGCACACATTTACAAGCTAACATACTTAAAAGACTGAAATATTATATATTATTTTCAGTCTAAAAGGTATAATGGCGGCGTGCTGATTAGTTATTTGATTCTTAATTTATTCTGGAATACTGATAACAGAATGTTTTTTTTTAATATACAAATATTCTTATATAATAAATAACAACAAATTAGCGTAAATGTTCTATCAAATGTGTGGAACTGAAATGTTAATTACCTGGCATCAGTTGGGTAGATTGGAAAAAAGTGCGTAAGGACCGCCCACAGGTGGGTGGGGCGATGTGTATCTGATTAGTTTGGTAGCAGAGGAAAAAAAAAAAAAAGAATCAAAAATAGAATATTTTAGACGGAAATGTATGCAAATTTCTTAAGTAAAAAAATTGATAAATTAAGTTCTTTTTTATGTAAATTAGTTAAATTTTCCAAAAACAAATATGTATAAATGTACTTAATAAATTTTAAGCCCATATGATCTTGGAAAAAAGTATAAAGATAACTGTTTTTTCATCTAAAATTATTGTAAAATTTGCATATTTGAAAGCAGAAAATGACCATTTCAAATATAAAGACTTGGTTTCTAAACAAAATTCACATTTGCTTCATTTCTTCACGATTTTTGTACGATGCCAGAAGGAACTCATCTGTCTGATCTTAAAAAGGGGGAAATTCTTGCTTTTAAAGAATGTGGATTGAGTGGGAATGAAATTTCGAAAAAAATTAAAAGATCTAAAACTGTAGTTTATAATTTTCTAAAAGAACCTGAAATGTATGGAATGAAAAAAAGAACTGGAAGACCAGAAATTCTAGCGCATCGACAGAAAAGAATGGTTGTAAGAAGAGCTTGCGAGAAAAAAGAAACTGTAAATGAAGTTAGAAGAAATTTGGACTTACTATGCTCCACACGAACAGTTCAAAATGTTTTGAATAAATATCCGAATATTTGGCATGGAAGGTTAATGTCACGTCCACCCCTTAAAAAGGACCATAAGGAACGAAGACAGGAATTAAAAAAAAAAAATACATTTCTCTCGGTCGAAATGGATTGATGTAATCTTTTCGGGCGAAAAGAAGTTCAATCTTGAAGGGCCACATGGTTTTCCCTATTTTTGGTATAATCTGCGTAAAACCAAAGAAGTTTTTTCCAAACGTCAATACGGTGGGAGCACAGTAATGATTTAAGGCGCTTTTGCAGCATACGGAACCACGTCTATAGTCTTTATCAACTACAAAATGAACTCTGACAAATATGTTGATATGTTAAGCGAACATTTGTTACCTAAGGCCCCACTAATAACTTCAGGAGACTATAATTTCCAACAGGAAAACACTTCCATATACGTTTCTAAGAGTGCAAAACTCTGGTTTGAAGCTAATTCAGTAAATTTACTTGATTGACAGGTGAGGAGCCCCGATCTCAATCCAATAGAAAATTTATGGGGTCTTCCAACCCGAGAAATTTATAAAAATGGCACACAAACAGGATCTTGTGTCACTCTCAATCATTCGGAGCTCAGACTTCGAAGTGTGAGGTTGTGATTTTGCGAAGCTGCTGTTTTTATCTTGTGGTGACTTTTCTTACTTACGCTTGGGCGTGTTATATCTAGTTACGATAGAGCACGTCAGGCTAAGTAATCTTCAACTTTTCTGTGTATCGCCATTTTGTGCTGTTCGAACTTGGATTGCCACGTGTGTTTTTCCCACGTGGTTGTGCTTTTCGTACTTCGAGTTATTTGACCCTGATTTATGATGGATCTTGACAACGACCTTTTGGAGAAGACGAAGGAAGTTGCTAGTGAGCTGAAGGGTGACGATGCTCGGCCTCTCAAGGATGCAATGGATGCGTATCTTGGACGCCTGCCGGACGCTGGACTTCTTGCCGCAAAGACCCAGGAAGTGAAGGATGCGGTGAACTATTGTGGAATGGTGATCTACGTGCTGACACTGCATATCCAGGATATGCTCAAGTATGGACTCCTCGGACAGGACAAGGACCAAGTCTCCCGGATTCTAGGTTCGTTCAATTTTGTGAATTCTTTTTTGTTCTGCTGTGACATTGGTAAATTTAGAAATTGTGATAGTGATATTTATGTGATCTTTAACTCAGTTGAGGAGTATAATGATAGAGTAATTAGAGCTAAACTGTTAGAGTTAGGACTAATAAATGAAATTAAACTTATTGACAAAACTGAAACGGTTGTAAATCCATGTAAAAGGGCTAGGATAGAGGAGTCTCACACTGAGGGAACTCCTACTAAAAACCAGGATGGAAATTTAAAATTAAAATCTAATGACCATGATAACATGGACTGTAATGCTGCTAGTGATAGTGTTGTAAATGAAAAGGTTAGTGATAATGTTGTAACTGTAAATGAAAAAGTTAAAACTAAGACTTATGCTGAAATTGCCGCGCAACCGGTTCAATTTAAGAGTGCACCTAAATCTAAAGCGGTTGAAAATAGTGTTAGAGAAAATATTATGGAGGTAGAAAAAAAAGAACCAAAAGCAGAATGTTTCTTCATAAAGTTTAGAGACAACTATCAGGCTCTCCTTAAAAAGCTAAATGAAATTACAGGCAATAAAGTATCTGGCAAACTCTCAGGAGATATGCTCAAACTCATACCCAATGACGCTGACTCCTATAGGGTTGTTCAGCGCCATTTGACTAGCGAGAAAATCCCCTTCCATAGTTTAAACCTAAAAACTGAAAGGCCAAAAAAGGTAGTTTTGAAGGGGCTACCAACTAACTATGACATTGAGGAGATTAAAATGACGCTAACATCCATTGGATTAGATGTAGTCCGGGTTTCTCAATTGAGAAACACAAAAACAAGATTACCCCTGCCGATCTTCTTACTCAGCCTTAGGCCCACGGAAGACAGGCAGAGGATTTACAGACTGACAAGGTTAGGATACTTGGCTGTGAAGGTAGAGGCCTTCAGAGCACGGGGCTTTAAGATTTGCTACCGGTGCCAGCAGTTCAACCACTCCTCTGAGAACTGCAGTATGCCACCAAAGTGCCTGAAGTGTGCACAAGATCATTTCACACGGGACTGCCAGAGACCCAGGACAGAGAAGGCAACGTGTGCAAATTGTAATGGAGACCATCCAGCGAACTTCAGGCAATGCCCGAAGAACCCCTGGAACAGAGGAAAGGCACCGGAGTATGGCCCCCCTCCCCCAAAAAATCAGATACCACCTTGGAGGCAAAAGGCCCTCGGACTAAACCCCCAGGCACCCCCTCAGGGCTCCTCGCACATAGTGCCACAGGAAAAAAGACACCAACCTTCAGCACCTACCAGATCGGTGCAAGAGCAGGCCCCCAAATCATCGACCTCCAGAGAATTGACCCTGGAGGAAGTAAGAGCAGCTACAGCTGCCATTAAAAAGAGATCGGAAATAGAAAAAGCCAGACAGGCAAAGGAGGCAAAGGATAGGCTTGACATTAAGGTTGAGGATTGGAAACAAAATAAACGAGTCAGGGATGAAGAGATCGCGCAAACCCAGCCGTTAGTTAAAACGGGTGAAAAAAAGCAAAAAACTATCGAGTTCCAAAAGGACACTCACAAAAAAGTGCAAACCGCGGTTGAGGCTGAGGAAATGGAAGCTGAGACTGAACCGACTGATAAATCTGATGCTGAAAAGATGGAGGATATCATCAACCTCATCAGAGGATTTATTAGCATGTTCAATCTAGACGACTTAAAACATCTGTTGATGCAGTTCGCAGAGTTAGTACAAAAAAAGAGCGATCCTATGGTAATGGTCTTTGAGGCCCTTAAAATAATCGCGGACTTTAAAAATAACAGTGAGAATCAAACCCGTCATGGCTAGGTCCCAAAAAGAATCCTTAAAAATAATATTTTGGAATGCGAACGGCATATCTCCAAGAATAAATGAACTTAGGAACTATGTAAATGAAAATGACGTAGACGCCTTATTAATTCAGGAAACTAAAGTTAGAGAAAGTAAAAAACTAAACATAGCCAACTATATATGCTATCATAATCTTAGCTCAAATACTAATGCTAGAACGCCCCATGGAGGAACAGCAGTATACATTAAAATAAATATTCCCCACGAGGAACTAAACAACATAAATCTTCAAGGTATAGAAAATACTAGTATAAAAATTAAAATTAATAATACTAGCCCGTTTATCCTAACCTCAACATATGTCAAAAATATGAGTAGAGTAGATGTAGCTGCGCAACTGGAACTGCTTTTCGCGCGATATCCAAACACTATACTCGCAGGCGACTTCAACGCGCACCACCGAGCGTGGGGCTGTAGGAGAGCCAATTCACGCGGTACACAGATACACAGACTGCTGAACACGACAAACACTAACATTATTGTACCGTCGACACCAACCTGCTTCTCAGGCGCCAACGGCTCATTTATAGACTTTGTCCTAACGCGAAACATAGATTACGCTCACACTATTAGTACCTTGGATGAATTCGACTCGGATCATCTGCCGGTACTGGTGACATTCGACCTGAACACACCTCTTCCAGCCTCTTTGGGACAAGAGAGGGTCAACTGGGAAGTATTCAAAAGAGCACTCTTCGAGCCGCACTTAGCAGTACCTAACATAATGAGCACGGCGGATATTGACTCTGCCACGCACACACTCACAACAGAAATCAAGAGAGCAATTGCCTCTGCCACAACACATCGTGAGTCTCCAAAAATGCCCACACTTTCCCACCATGTCAAACAATTAGTCAGGCAAAGAAACAGAATACGTAAGACATGGCAGGCTAACAGAGACCCCGCCCTTAAAAGGGAGCTTAACAGACTCACGTGCAAAGTCAGGGAAAAAATTGTCGCAGAAAAGCAGCAACAGTATAAAGAACTAATCGAATCCCTTAGCCCCGAAGACGTATCGCTCTGGCAATTCGCAAAAAGACTCAGGAAACCTCAAATTAAGCTTCCGCCACTAATAGATGGTGCTAAAATCGCGTACTCAGACGAGGAAAAAGCCGAGGCGCTCGCAAGCCATTATGAAAAACAATTCCAACCAAACCACGATCTAATGTGTCAGGACACCCTAAGAATGGTCAGACAAACTTTAAATAATTTCAGGAATTCCCCGGTAACGGCTGAGATTAGCCCAGCCACCCCGCAGGAGATAGTAGAAATCATTAAAAATCTCAAAAACCGTAAAAGCCCAGGGCACGACAAAATCAGAAATATTGCGATTAAAAACCTACCCTTAAACGTAATATGTTACTTGACAATCTTAATAAATAAAATATTAAAACTAAACTATTTTCCCAAAGAATGGAAGGAAGCGATAATTATAGCAATCCATAAGCCTGGTGAGGATGCCACAATTCCAGCCAACTATAGACCAATTAGCTTGCTACCGACACTTAGTAAAATTACTGAGAAAATTATTCTTAAGAGACTGAACACGCACCTTAGTGAGAATGACATTATCATTCCGGAGCAGTTTGGATTTCGGCCAAAGCACTCCACCACTCATCAATTGCTGAGAGTGGTAGAGTACATATCTTCTGGTCTCAATAACAAGACACCCACAGCTGCGATTTTTCTGGACATACAAAAAGCCTTTGATAAAGTATGGCACTGTGGATTAGCGTACAAATTGATCACTTTAAAAGTCCCTGACGCTATTGTCAAACTTTTAATCTCATACTTAAATAACAGACACTTTCAAGTCAGAGTAGGAGGTAACTTATCTACACCCAAGCTCATTAAAAGTAGTGTACCGCAAGGTTCTATCCTGGGCCCGACACTCTTTAACATATACCTGAACGACATCCCTAGGACTCCAAACACAGAGCTGGCACTCTATGCAGACGACAGTGCGATACTTGCAAAACACCCCTATGTCTCAGTAATGCACAGACAGCTACAACAACACTTAGACATACTCCAAACTTGGCTGGAAAAATGGCGAATAAAATTAAACCCCAATAAATGTCATTGGATTTATTTCTCAAGAAAACGTAAACCTCCGCCGCCTCTGTACATAAACAACCATGCCCTAAAAGCGGAAAAATCTACTAAATACCTAGGTGTAACGATAGATTCCCACCTAACCTGGAAACAGCACGTAACGAACTTAATCAAAAAAGCGTATATGGCCACAGGAGCCTTATACCCAATGATAGGAAACGGAAATCTAAGTTATCAAAATAAACTCCTAATTTATAAATCGGTCATCCGCCCGGGAATGCTGTATGCAGCACCCGTATGGGGATATGCCTGTAAAACTACAATAGACCTCCTAGAGACAAAACAAAACAAAATCCTACGGATTATCAGGAAAGCTCCCAGGTACTTAAGAAACTCGGTAATTAGGAATGACTTAAATAAAAACTGTTAGAGCCCAAATTAAAAAGCTAGCGCTTAAATTTTACAGAAATTTGCCATCCGTTCCAAACGAACTGTTATTCAATCTGCATGACTATGATCATCGCAAGGCCAAATCTCGTAAGAGACCCCGCGCTGTTCTAAACATCGATAATCGGAATTAAATGATCCCACCTCAAACATCTGATTTTAAAATAAAACTCGCGACTATTATTTTATAAAAAAAAAAAAAAAAAAAAAAATTCTAAACACTAAACTGCCAAAACGCTAGGTAACCCTTAGATCTGCATCAACCCCCCAAACTGCTTAAACTCTAAATGTGCAACAAACTGCCACACTAGGAGCTAGGATAAATAATAAAAAGTAGTAAATAAAAACCTCGAACCTCCAATTAGGGTCACTGAATTAATGTCACAGTTTGACGATAAGAACCACATATTGAAACTGGAGATTAAAGGCGCTTCGCGCCTGGTGCTCTGTCTTGTACGACACTACGTATCGATCTTGTGTTAGCCATCATCTTGGAAGAACATTTCCATAGACATTTTAAAAGAAATTTCACTATCGATGACCCCTCGACTTATTCAAGTAATTGAAAAAAAAAGGTTGTTCTCTTGATTATTAAGAGAAATATTAAGTATAATTTAGAACATATCCCTATACTTTTTCTATATTTTCTTTAGTGATAATCTTTACAAGGTCAACTTTTGTAAGGTTCATATTTGTTGTTTTATGCGTTGTGAATATTATTGTTTAATTTCATATTAGAGGTCAGAAATATCAAAAATTCATTTTGATAAAGTGAAAATAAAGTATATTTTCATTCAATTATATGTTGTCCTTATACTTTTTTCGCGCACTGTAGGCACTGTAAGAAATAACTAATTTGCAGAGCAAGTTAAGTTAATTTATTTTTGGGGATGTTTTGGGGGGTTTTAAATCTGAGATGAGTTCACTTATTTTAACAGTTTTTTCATTGGGTCATCTTCAACTTTTAAAATTTTGGTTGTATTATTGAAAAAGGCTTTGATGTCTTGAATGTTGAAATATTTATCGATTTCTTTGAAAATTTTTAGGAACTCCAAGAAGAGGTATGAGGTTCTGCTTGCGGGTGGGCTACATGCTCTCCGAGACTTGAAAGTTCCGTCTCGGCACGTGTCAACGCCTCGGGGTTAAGAGCTGATTTTGAAGTTTGGGATTTCTGAAGGGGTGGAAAGTTTTCCATGGCCAGGTTTGGTGGGGACTTGGTATTAGTTTGAGGAGTTTGGGGTATAGTTTTAGATTCCTGGAACTTTTTACGGTTCCAGGGTTTTTGTGAGCAATGCCGAAAGTTGACTGGTTGAGTCCCGCTGCAATTGGCACATTTTGCAGGGAGATCTCTGAATTTCTCACAGTCACGTGTTTGATGATTTTCGCCACGTTTTAAGCACCTAGCAGGTAGAGAACAATTCTCGGAGGAATAATTATAATTTTGACAGTTATAGCAGACCCTTAGATTTAAAGACTTGAATTATAAGTCTCATGGAGAGGATGGAGGTGGTGGTATTACTTCTCTCCCATTTCTCGGAAAGCTCTAGGCAGACCAAGAGAATGGGGAGGGGATCTATCTTTACGGCTGTGTAATATTCTAACTATTTTAAATCCTTTACAGGTGATAGCTTCTTTTATGTTAGTATTAGTTGGAAGTCCTTTTATTATTTTTTAGGTCTGTCGGGTTTTAGATTTATGGAGCTGAAAGGGATTTTATTTTTTGTCAGGTGAGCCTGAACACTCCTGTAATCCTCAACGGATCCAGGAGTGATCTTGATCACCCTCCCAATTAACAGACCTTCAATTTTGGTATCTAGGATTTTGAGTTCTTCTACGAGGGCTCCCCAATTGCTTGAGGAGTCAACATAGAAAGAGCAAGTTTTAAGGGACTTAAGACTTTGGGTGTCACCGGCATCCATAGTATTGTCCTGGTTTTCCAGAAGATTAAATTTATTTTTCAGAAGAGGCATAGCCTCCAGGTTCTCATTGGCGCTAATCTCCTCGTTTCCTTTTCTGCGCTTATTGCGCTTATTTTATTCTAACTTTGTACTCCTCGTACAAGCGTCCTCATTTAAGGCATTCCATCGTTTAATAGCATGGGCAGTGGCTTGGAAGGATTTCCTTATCTCAGAGGTAGGAGTATCCGCTAACAAGAAAGCATCACAAGTTGTTCTTACCGGCAGCTCTTTGATGCAGGCAGTTTTGTCCATATCCCCATCTTCTTCTATGGCGATCTCTGCATCCATATTTTCTTTGCCCTGTAATACGATTTGCAGTGACTGTGTATCTCATACGCTTCTCTTTTGGGTATCTCTGGAGTATATCCCATACTGGCTTCACATCCGCCTCTGAACGATGCGAAAATCTGGGGAGGCTTTTTTGCTGCCATGTCCTTTCTCTTTTTCTTTTCCTCGTCGTCGGTATGCATGGCCTCCGACCAGTCCATCTTTTTCTTCTTGGCCTCCTCATCTGCAGCAATTCGTCTTTCCTTTTCCTTCTCCTTCAAGTGTTTCTCAAAAAAGTTTCTTTCCTTGCCCTTTCTCTTTCCTTTTCATCGTCTTTGGTCTTCTTACTTCTTTCCTTCTCTTCTTCATAGCTCCCAACAAGTCCGCCTTTTCCTTGGCTATTTCTCAAATAGCAATTTGTGCTGTGTCTCAAATAGCAATTTGTGCTGTGTCCGAGCCTTTATTACCATCCTTATATACATAATGTATAAGGAAAGTATTGTGACGGGGTCGAAAATTCGAATTCGAGTTTTCGACGGGAGAGCACGTTTCAAGCATCCCTGATCACGAATCAAACATTTTTGAAGTGATGTCTGTGTGTGTGTGTGTGTGTGAAAGTATGTGTGTGTGTGTGTCAGTGAGCCTGTGAAGACGATAACTGACGAACGAAAGGATCGATTCGAACGAAATTTGGTACAAAAATCACAATCCGTAAACACTGGAAGCCTATTGTTTTTATTCGCAATCGAATGTTCAGAACCCCCCTAAATTTTCGAATGAAATTTTGAAAAAATCGTCAAAAAATCAAAACCGCTAATAAAGTTACGCAAATAGACATTTCTTATATAATTTTTCATTAGAAAACGATTGACATAAATTTTAGAATGCTAACATGAACCGTTCTCGAGATATTGTACATTTTTCAAAAAAATTATCAAAAGGCATATAAAATAAAAAAAAATATTTCCTATTGAGAAACATGTTCACTTTTCATATGTAATACATTGCGATAAATTGGGTGACATCATTCTCGTGGATCTAGCTCGTTCCATTCATGAAAAAAGATACTTCGAGTAATACTTTTGTATTTGAACGCCAATAGTCATTTATCTGCTGTAAGAATAGCTTATTTCTCCGTCCATAACGCTTGGCGAGATTTTGGCGACGAATTTGGCGGAATGTTGCCAATTTGGCAACTTTTTGAAATGTTGCCAAATTAACGAAAATCTCGTCAAATGGATAAAAATGACGCTAAATCAATGAAAATGACGACTAATTGTCGAAAATTCAATATCTTGGAAAGAATATTAGTATCTACAATAAGAAAAACCTATTTTTTTACTGTAAAAGTAGTAAATTTATTACATTATATAAGGAAAGTCATGTGTTGCCCACATCAGATTTTCTTTAGTCTTGTTTTCAGTATTACTTGGTCTTTTCGAAGTATCCATCATCCTAAGTATTAATCTTACAACTTCCGTCATAATCTACTGTACAATAAGTACAAGTACATTCATAACCAGAAAGTATATTAGCACGTGGAAATCACGTGTCTCAAAATAGCTGCATTCAAAAAGCAGGTCTGTGCACCGGAACTGCTCGGTGGTGTATGAAAATCGCAGCTCGAGTTTCCGACGAATCTACACGTTTCGAGACATCTACAACACGAAAAAAATATTTTTAGAGTAACGTCTGTATGTTTGGGCAATGTATATATCCAGTCTAACTCAAAAACTAATGGCCCAAACTTCACAAAATTTTATAGGTAAGTCAGTTGTGGGAGACCACTGATGCTGATTAGATTTTGGAACAGTTCGGAATAAAAGGTCTCGCCTTTTATTTTAATGGCGCTTAAAAATCTCATGTATCCACTCTAGCTAAGCAACTAATTTACCAAATTTCACAAAATTAGGTAGGGAAGTCACTTTTGAGATATTGTGGTACTGATGATTTTAGTATGATTCGGAAAAGGACATGCCTTTTTTTTTATTTTTACGAAATGCCTCGCAGCAATCGTCAAAATCGAAAATTAACGTCTACTTATGCTAAATGTATCATGCCAGTTAATTTCCATGAAAATCGTTACTTTATTGAAGTTTTTAAGGAATATGGGGTTTGTGTGACACTATGAAAGTATGAAACAGTAAAAAAAATAATATATATTTACAACCAAAGGCTTATATTTGTTTAAACTTATCTACCATTACTTTATTATAATAATTTTTTTATTACAATAAAAAATATATATATGGCATACATTATGAATAATCCTTGTACCTTTTATGAGTTATTCAACCTGATTTGAGCTGTAGAATGGCAGATAATAAACATTGAAATCTGCAAATGTGGTAGGGAAGCCACTGTGACATGCAGTGGTGCTAATTTGGCTTTAGTTTGATTCCGAAAAGAAGATGTCCTTTTTTTTTATTTTTACGAAATGCTCCGCAACAATCGTCAACCTTAGTGGTTACGTATGCTTAAATGTATCACTCCAGATAATTTCCATGAAAATCGTTATTTTATTGAAGTTCTTGAGGAATATTTGTTTTGTGAGACTATGAAATACTAAATAAAAGTAATATGTATTTACAACCAAAGGCTTAATTTTGCTTAAACTTACCAACCACTCTTTTTATTATAATAATTGCTTTAATTAAAAAAATGTATATAATGCAACGAATTTTAGACATTATTTGATTTTTACGCCATTCAACCTGATTTGAGTTGTAGGATGGCAGTTAATAAACATTGAAATCAGTAATTTTGCAATTGGCTGCTACACACGAAATCATTCAAAAGCGTCACCCCCATACAAGCTCATGGTAACATCTTTAATATGGGATTTCACATAGATACTAGTACTCAAGCGACTAACCATTGGAACTACGATGTAAATAAAACGCGGCTGTAGATTTGGCGAGTTTCGCTCACTAGCGATTTTATTTTAATGCTGCCGTGTTGAAGACCCAGACCGACCGGCTCGTCAGCAAGGACATGAGCAACCGATTAGTCGGCCGGTAATGCTGCCGTGTGAAAAACTGCACTTTTATAATTTTTAAAACTATAAAAATGATCAGCATTTAAAAATACTTTCATTTGCAACAGATATGTTTATGAGTTTAAGTAAATTTAAATAAATATAGATATATATTAAATTCATATAATCATAAGCTAAATAAAAATGTAGAGGCATTGCAATGTTTCACTGTAAAACACTATGCACAAATTTACAAGCTAACATACTCAAAAAACTGAATTATATATATTATTTTCAGTCTAAAATGTATTCTGGCTCGTTGATTGTCAATTTACATGGTTCTTAATTTATTCTGAAATGCTGATGACAGAATGTTTTTTTAAATATGCAAATATTCTCATATAATAAACAACAAAGTAACATAAATGTACTATCAAAGGTGTTGGGTACCGGCTGGACTATCATATGAAAGGTGTGGATATCAAACGTTAATTACCTGGAGTGGGGGACGGAGATTTTCCTCAATGCATCATTTATTAAAAAGTATATACGATATATATATGCATACAATATCAAATTCTACTTAACTATCTCTTTCTAAGAAAAAGCTATCCAACTATCCATTTTTATACGTTTTATTAAAATTCAATAAAGGTTTTTAACTAATAATACTACTACCTCTAAGAATTTAGTCTAGTCGACAGTGATAATACCGCACTATTTTCTTATGATGAACACGTGTATACTTAGGACACGTGTATAGGATGATTAAACCATAAATATTATTTCTATCATAAATAAAAATATATTACATATCCTGTAACGTAATCAATTTCTTTGGGTATTCCATTTCTTGAAATAATCTACTCAAAATTTTCAATAATCTCAAATAATCTTTGTGCATGCTACAAGGAAGCATGATTCTAGTAAGTCTATGAAAAAAGAAGTGTTCCGTTAGGGACTAAATAGGGTTACATTAACAGAATGTCTTGGCGGAAACGGTTGCTGACCATTTCTCATCATGCCAAATCTCAAAATGGTTACTACTTAAGGGCGCTGCAAAATCTAGACTGAAACGTCTGTATATATTAGTCTGTGGGTGAATCTTTTTAGCAGCATCAGCATGGCTATGTGGGGATACTCTTAGTGGGGCTGGTCACAGAAGGGTTTATGGGTAATTCCTAAAGACATGATGCTCGACAGAAAAAGTTGTGCAGTGAATCCTGGGTAACGGAAACTTGTTTCTTTAACCTGTAGGATATTCTTTGTTTTGAGTAGCGTGCAAAAAGATTATTTGTCAAGTGAAGGAATTATTTAAAGAAATATATTTCTGAAACAATTTTCTTTAATTGATTAAGTTCTAGGGTATGTAATGTATCTTTTTGAAACAGAAAAGTTTTTAGCTATTTAAACATTCTGTACACATGTTTGTAAAAATGTTTGTTCATCATAAGAACATTATTATGGTATTATTAGTTTTTAATAAAATGTATTATAGTACATATTTTGGGATAATTATAATTGTTTCTTTTAACAGGTTTGAAATATTTGAAACAAAATATTACTATTGACCAAATTGAACACTACCATGCAGAACTCTTTCATAAATTTGATTGAATAATATATTTAGAATTTTACAGATGGGAATATGTGTGTACATTAAAACAATTGTTATTATAACAAATTCAAATTAGCCATTTAATTCTGTGCAACAAAAGTAATTATATATATGATTAAATAAACGCCAATTAATGATAAAGAAAGAGTAACAAATTATTTCCAATTTTGTTGTATCCCATTGGTTCCACAGACCGCCTGAACAACACACTAAAATTTCATTTTGATAAAGTCGTTTTTGAGGCAGTTATCGTGCTAACGGACAGACGGACAGACAGAATAAACAAAGTCATAAACACTTTTCAACTATGTTGTAAAGTGTTAAAAAAATTTACTCTTTTCTTTTATATTTATTTTCCGAAGTTTATTGCATGAAGTCATGCTAGTAATTCAATTTATCATATAATAAACCAGAAAGATCAATCATGCATAAAGCATTGATTATAAAACACTTTCCAACTTCAATGCATTTTTATTTAAACATCTCTAAAATGCGACACATTCCTCGGTAATATTTTAAAAATTATCACAATATTAAATTAATTTATTACTTTCTCTGCAGTACATGGTAATATATAGGGAAAATATTGGAATCATGTCGAAAATCGCAACACGAGTTTTCGATGGATCTACACGTTTCGAGACCTCTAGAATACGAAAAAACTATTTTTAGTGTGGCGTATGTGTGTGTGTCTGTCTGTCTATATGTGTCTGTCAGTGTGTCGGTGCAATGTATGTATCCACTCTAACGCAAAAACTAATGGACCGAATTTCATAAAATCTGGTAGGTAAGACCCTTGGGTGTGACCCTACTGCTGATTAGCTTTTGAAACAATTCCAAAAGAAATAACCCGCCTTTTTTTGCGAAATGGCCCGCAAAAATATCATGTATTCACTCTAGCTGAAATACAAATTGACAAAATTTCACAAAATTTGTTAGATAAATCACATGTGGGATATTCTGGTGCTGATTAGATTTTGGTACGATTCGGAAAAGAACAACCTGTCTTTTTTTATGAAATGGCCAATATCTAACAAAATCGCCAATATCTAACAAAAGACTACGTATATTCAAATGCATCAATTAAATCCTTGTTTTATAAGTAATTTTTGACGCGGAAAAGAATAAGACCAATTCTATTACTCTAGCACCAACCGTTCTCGAGAAATTTGGGATTTTTCGCATTTTTTTATGCCGCCTTTGGAAAAATGACCAATTACCAAATAAAAGCAGAAATTGAATTGAAAATGCAAATTTAGTGTCATTTTGTGCAGTTAAACTCAATTTAATGAGTTCTTAAACAAATAAAGAAAAAATGAATTTGAGTTTGCAGTGAAAGTCATGTGCTGTTCACATCAGATTTTTATATTTGAAAACTTAAAACTAGAAAAAAATGAACTTCATTCAAATGACGGCATGGAAATATAAAATGCCTGATTGAAACATTTCTAAAATGCGATACATTCCTGGATAATATTTTAAAAATAATCTTAATACTACAATAATTTATTATTTTTGAAAACTTCATCGAAAACAAATTAAATTTATTCAAATGACGTCATCAATATAACACGGCTGGCTCTCTCTATAAAAACAGCATTTCATTCATAACCATTTTCCCATTCATTTCATTCATAACCATTTTCCCATTCATTTCATTCATCACAATACCATAATAATTTATTTCATTTAAAAACTTAAGACCATGGAGCTGCAAGTAATTTAACTCTATACTTAAAACTTTGTTGATAGAAATCGTTTGCTTCTCTGCGTAAAATCAATGAATGTTTCATTCATATCAGCTATATTGCAGACTCCATGAGTTAAATAATTTTGCGTTAAAGAAATGCAGCAATTCTTATACAACTCATTCTACATCTTTTGGTATTTACATTTTCCATAAGTTAAAAGTAGGCTTCGTTGTAGAAATAATCAAAGTTGGATGATCATTTAAACTTAGCTACATTATAATTGCGTTGTTTCAATATGTAGATGCACAGAATTTAAGAAAAAATAAAGCGGTTTTAGGACGGATGCAACACTAAATATGAATTAAAAAAAAGTTTAAAAATCACGATTTTCAGACAAGATGGATGTCATATTTCATTTTGAAGTGGGTCACGTGATCTCTTCATATAATAGTCACGTGATCTCTCCATATAAAGGGTGTCATTATTATTTTAATTTTTATTTAAAAAACTACTGAATATATTTTGCTGAAATTTTTTTTATATATTTTATGGGATAATTTGAATATTTCCTTTTAAATTCGCTTGAAAAATGTTTGAAAAATTAGGTCCCATAGGGTTCAATGTATTTCATTTTTTCAACCAGCGATCAATACAAAACTAACTGGGTGATAATATTCATTTATATTCCCATAGGTCCCATAGACCATCTGAACAGCATACTAAAATTTCATTTTGATAAAGTCATTTTTAAGGCAGTAATCGTGCTAACGGACAGACAGACAGACAGACAGACAGACAGAATGAACAAAGTCATAAACACTTTTCAACTATGTTGTAAAATATTAAAAAGGATCATTAGTACAACTATGCCTCGTTCCGACGAAGATGTCGTTAATATGTCAAGAAGATTTCTTTTTATTTTTCTTTCTGCACATACGACAGGGCACAGAACCAACAGCTGCTTCTGGTATCGCAGCAAAACTAATGAGTTAGCTTGGAGTGCCGATTAAAACAAGCCGTACATTCTATGTTAGTGGTTCCCAACCTTTTTATTTTTCTTTTACCCAGACCGTGTGACCTTCTCGAAGGTGTAAGATATCTGTTTGGATGAGTTGGAAGTGAAGGCCGGGCGCAATTTAAACCGGAACCCAGTGGGGATGGCATCCAAATGGACCGTACCCTTTCGCCTCATCCTTGAATACTCTCTCCTTGGAGAATGCTCTATGGACGCCCTTGCCATGGGAGCCCATAAAAATATTGAAAGCCACAAACGTAGATATCAATCTAGGCGATATTGTATGTCTCGTCCTTGAGTTCGCCCCGCTGGAATAAGTGCTATAGGCGCCTTTGCCATGGGCGCCCAAAGGGAAGCAAGTTGGCACTTGCCCTTCTGTGGACGTTCAAGTTCACAAATGTGGGTATCAAACTAGTAGATATTGTACGTCACATCTTTGAATATGTCCTCCTTGGGAAAAGTTCTATTGATGCCCTTGCCTTAATTTCCCATAGGGGATGTTCTTTTCTTTGACCCAGACCGTCCGACCTACCTGAAGGTGTTGGGTTAGGACGGCCGAGATGTGCCACCAAATATAGACCGGAATCCAGTGGTAGCGGCATTCACGGGAACTGTATGTATCCTCCTTCCCCTACAGCCAATCTCTCGGAAAAACTGACGAACCCACATGTTTAACGTGATCGTACTCCGCTTAAACACGGCGACAGTTTGGGTAGAGGCGGGAATCCAGCTCGGTTCATCGGAGTTCAATCCCCCACGCTAACCACTGGGCTGAATGGACTGGGGAATTTTTAGAATTAATTTAACAGAGGAGCCCTTAACGTATTTTCATTTTTAATATTGTGTGCTTTAGATAGGGACTATATGTATTTTAGAAATAATAGACTAAATTTTGTGAAACTGACCCTTTATAAGTTTCCTTATATACATATCATAGTGTATACGGAAAGTATTTTGACGGGGTCGGATATTCGAATTCGAGTTTTCGTTGGGAGAGCACGTTTCAAGCATCAATGAACACGAATCAAACGTTTTTGAGGTGATGCCTGTGTGTGTGGCAGTGAGTGTGTGGAGACAATATCTCACGAACGAATGGAGCGTTTCGAACGAAATTTGGTACAGAAGTACAATTCGTGAATGCTGGAAGCCTATTGTTTTTACTTGGAATCGAATGTTCAGACCCCCCCCCCCCCCCCCAAAGAAAAAAAAAAATTCCAAGTGAAATTTTGAAAAAAAAATCGAAACTTTTAATAAAGGTACGTAAATAGTTATTTCTTATGTAATTTTTCATTTGAAAACGATTGATATAAATTTTAGAATGCTAGCATGAATCGTTCTGAAGATTTTGTACATTTTTCAAATAAATTTATCAAAATATCACATAAAAAAAAAATATTAACTATTGTGAAATATGTTCACTTTCACGTGTAATATCATGCGATAAATTTGGTGACATCATTTTCATGGATCTAGCAAGTTCCATTCATGAGAAAAAATATTTTGGGTAAAACTCTTTATTTGAACGCCAATATCCGTTATAAGAATAACTTATTTCTACATCCATACATGCTTGGCGAGATTTTGGCGACGAAGTTGGCGGAATGTCGCCGATTTGGCGACTTTTCTAAATGATGTCAAATTAACGAAAATGTGGCCAAATTGATGAAAATGACGCTACATCAATGAAAATGACGACTAATTGACGAAAATTCAATATCTTGGAAAGAATATAACAATCTGCTATAAGAAAAACCTATTTTATCGCCCGTAACGGTTGGCAAAATTTTGATGATGAATTTGTCGGAAATCTCCAACTTGCTGACTTTTTAAATGTTGCCAAATTGCCGAAAATATCTTCAAAATTGCAAAAATGAAGCTAAATTACTGTAAACGACTCCTGATGAATTATTAAAATATTTTAATATATGGACTATATAGCTTATTAAGGATGCTATCAATATTGATAATTGTTTATATAGAGTTGTCCGAAACATAAGTTAATTGGGTGCTTTGAAATAGTTTTACATGTTGGAATTCGGAAAACCGCCAAATGTAAAATTCATCGTTAACAGTACCGTGAGTCTTATACATTATTACTTTTCTTTTAATGTATAAGGAAAGTATTGCGACGGGGTCGAAAATTCGAATTCGAGTTTTCGACGGAAGAGCCCGTTTCAAGCATCCCTGATCGCGAATCGAACATTTTTGAAGTGATGTCTGTGTGTGTGTGTGTAAGTGAGACTGTGGAGACGATATTTCACGAACGAATGGAGCGATTCGAATGAAATTTGGTACAAAAATCACAATCCGTGAATACTGGAAGCTTATTGCTTTTAAACGCGATAGAATGTTCAAAACCCCCCTAAATTTTCGAGTGAAATTTTGAAATAATCATCAAAAAATCAGAACCGTTAATAAAGTTACGCAAATAGACATTCCTTATATAATTTTTCCTTAGAAAACGATTGACATAAACTTTAGAACACTAGCATGAACCGATCTCGAGATATTGCACATTTTTCAAATAAATTTATAAAAAATATACCATAAATTAAAAAATTATATATTAACTGTTGAGAAACATGTTCATTTTCATATGTAAAATCATGCGATAAATTTGGTGACAGCATTCTTGTGGATCAAGCCCATTCCATTCATAAGAAAAGATACTCTGAGTAATACATTTGTATTTGAACGCCAATAGTCATTTATCTGCTATAAGAATAACTTATTTCTCCGTCCATAACTCTCCGTCCACTTGGCGAGATTTTGGCGACGAATTTGGAGGAATGTCGCTAACTTGGCGACTTTTTTAAATGTTGCCAAATGGATAAAAATGACGCTAAATCGATGAAAATGACGACTAATTAACGAAAATTCAAAATCTTGGAAAGAATATAAGTATCTACTATAAAAATAATCTATTTTTTTTTGCTGTAAAATTAGTAAATTCATTGCATTATATAAGGAAAGTCATGTGCTCCCCGCATCAGATTTTTTCATAGCTTCCGCGGAGTCCTTTGCCAAACTCGATGCCGCCTTTGAAGCTCAGAGCAGCACAGTTTGAGAATCACTCTTCTATGTTGATATAAATAGTTTCTTTATACACATACTTCACTATTGTGTAAATCGTAAACAAAAACGCAGTTAATAAGCATCAGAAAGTTTTATTTTCTTCTACCTACTTTCTATATTTATTATATCATCGCAGTTCTTAACAAGCTTCGTGGACGACATGGCTTGATTGCGAATAAAAAAAGATTTACGTGAACCTTTTATGTAGGAAGTGACGAAGTTTATTGAGTAAAAATAAGCTAATGAATCTATTTATCTTATAAAAATAAACTCATTAGCGAAACCGCATCTCGTTCCAGAAAAAAGTCATGTTTTATTTTGCCAAAAATATCTATATATATATCAATTATTTGTTTGTCTGTTCCGTATACCAAACCATAGTGTTTTAACGGATTTTCTTTCTTTTTTACTTTCCCTGCAATACATGGTAATGTATAGGGAAAGTATTTGTATCATGTCGAAAATCGCAACTCGAGTTTTCGACGGATCTAAAATAAATCTAAAAAATAATCTAAAAATAATCTAAAAAATCTAAAATAAAATACTACGTATGCTCAAATATATCCATTAAATGACTGTTTAATATGTAATTTTTATCGAAGGAAAGAATAAGACCAACCCCATTACACTAGGACTAGCCGTTCTCGAGATATTTTAGTTTTTTCATAGTTTCTCAAGCCACTTTTGAAAATAAGTCCAGTCACCAAATGAGAACGAAAATTGAATTAAAAGTGAATTAAATTTAATTAAAATAAAGAAAACGTGAATATAAGTCTGCAGGGAAAGTCATGTGCTGCCCACATCAGATTTTTTACTTTCCTTGCAATACATGGTAATGTATAGGGAAAGTATTGGAATCATGTTGAAAATCGCAACTCGAGTTTTCGGCGGATCTACACGTTTCGAAACCACTAGAATACTAAAAAACTATTTTTAGCATGACGTCTGTCTGTGTGTCTGTGTGTCTGTCTGTGTGTCTGTCTGTCTGTGTGTCTGTGCAATGTGTGTATCCACTCTAACTCAAAAACTAATGGACCGAATTTCATAAAATTTGGTAGATAAGACCCTATGGTGTGACCCTGGTGCTGATTAGTTATTGGTACAATTCGGAAAAAAAGAACCTGCCTTTCTTGCGAAATGGCTTGCAAAAATCTCATGTATTCACTATAGCTGAAATACAAGTTGACAAATTTCACAAAATTGGGTAAATAAATTACATGTGGGATACTCTGGTTCTGATTAGAATTTGGTACGATTCGGAAACGAACAACCAGCATTTTTTAAGAAATGGCTCGCCAAAATCACCAAAATCTAAAAAGAAAAGACTAAGTAGGGTATGCTCAAATGTATCAATTAAATTCTTGTTTTATACACAATCTTTGAAGAGGAAAATAATATAACACACTTCATTATACTTTAGGACTAAACGTTCTCAAGATATTTGAGATTTCATGCATTTTTGTTACACCGATTTCGGGAAAATGTACAGTAACCAAATAAAAACAAAAATTGAATTAAAAATGAAAATTTAGTGTTATATGGTTCAATTAAACTTAATCTAATGAATTATTAAAGAAATAAAGAAAATATGAATTTGAGTTTGCAGGGAAAGTCATGTGCTGCCTACATCAGATTTTTTAAACTATAGCCTAAACTATTTTAAACTTATATACATATAATACAAGGAAATAATTGTGACGGGGTCGAAAATTCGCATTCGAGTTTTCGACACGGGAGAGCACGTTTCCAGCATCCCTGATCACGAATCGAACATTTTTGAGTTGATGACTGTGTGTGTGTGTGTCTGTGTGTATGTGTGTGTGTGTGTCAGCGAGTCTGTGGAGACGATATCTCACGAACCAATGCATTGATTCGAATAAAATTTTGCACAAAAATTATAATCCGTGAATACTGGAAACCTATTGTTTTAAACACAATCGAATGTTCAGAACCCCCCTAAAATTTCGCGTGGAATTCTGAAAAATTCATCAAAAAATCAGAACCGTTAATAAAGTTACGCAAATAGATATTTCTTATGTAATTTTTCCTAAGAAAACGATTGACATAAACTTCAGAACGCTAGCACAAACCGTTCTCGAGATATAGAACATTTTTCAAATAAATTTATAAAAACATACCATAAATTAAAAAAAAATTAACTGTTGAGAAACATGTTCACTTTTCATATATAATATCATGCGATAAATTTCGTGACATCATTGTCGTAGATATAGCTCGTTCCATTCAAGAGAAAAGATACTTTATGTAATATTTTTTTTATTTGAGTGGCAAACTGCTATAAGAATAACTTGTTTCGCCGTCCATAAAGCTTGGCGAGATTTTAGCGACGAGTTCAGTAGAATGTCGCCAACAAGGCGACTTTTTATATGTTACAAACTTAAGGAAAATCTCGCCAAATGGATAAAAATGACGCTAAATCAATGAAAATGACGACTAATTGAGGTAATGTCAATATCCTGGAAAAAATATAAGTATGCACTATAAGAATAACCTATTTTCTTTTACTGCAAAAGTAGTAAATTCTTATAATATAAAGAAAGTCATGTGCTGCCCACATCAGATTTTTTTAAATTTTACAACATAGTTGGAAAGTGTTTATGACTTTGTTCTTTCTGTCTGTCCGTTTGCATGATAACTGCCGTAAAAATGATTTTATCAAAATGAAATTTTAGTATGTTATTGTGGAACATATTAGAATGTAAATGAATAATATCACCCAATTAGTTTTGGATTGAACCCGGGATGAAATATTGAAATAGATTATCAAAACACATACACACACAGACCCGGCCCCACACTCAGCTACAGTAAGCCTTCGGGTCTGTCGTGTTGTCTGGGTTTTCCTCTCACACACAGACATCTAAGAAATGTTCTATTAGTTTCAGGGATGCTTGAAACGTGCTCTCCCATCGAAAACTCGAATTCGAATATTCGACTCCGTCACAATACTTTCCTTATACATTATACTATGTATATAAGGAAAAAAACTGATGTGGGCCACACATGGCTTTCCTTATATAATGCACTGTATTTACTACTTTTACATTTAAAAAAAATGTTATTCTTATAGTAGATACTTATATTATTTCCAAGATATTGAATTTTCTACAATTAGTCGTCATTTTCATTGCTGTCGGCGGAATGTCGCCCGATTGGCGACATTCCGCCAAATTCGTCGAAAATACCTCGCCGAGAGTTATGGACGGAGAAATAAGTTATTCTTACAGCAGATAAATGACTATTGGCGTTCAAATACAAAAGTATTACTCAAAGTATCTTTTTTCATGAAGGTAACGAGATAGATCCACGAGAATGATGTCACCCAATTTATCGCATAGTATTACATATGGAAAGTGAACATGTTTCTCAATAGGAAATATTTTTTTTTAATTTTATATAACTTTTTATAACTATTTTGAAAAATGTTCAATATGAGAACGGTTCATGTTAGCGTCCTAAAATTTATGCCACACACAATCGCTTTCTAATGAAACATTACATGAGAAATGTCTATTTGCGCAACTTTATTAGCAGTTTTCATTTTTTGACGATTTATTCAAAATTTCACTCGAAAATTTAGCTGGTTTCTAAACATTCGATTGCATATAAAAACAATAGGCTTCGAGTGTTCACGGATTGCGATTTTTGTACCAAATTTCGTTCGAATCGGTCCATTCGTTCGTGAGTTATCGTCTCCACAGACTCACTGACACACACACACACACACATACTTTCACACACACACACACACCGACATCACTTCAAAAATGTTTGATTCGTGATCAGGGATGCTTGAAACGTGCTCTCCCGTCGAAAATTCGAATTCGAATTTTCGACCCCGTCACAATACTTTCCTTATACATTATGTATATAAGGAAAGTAAGAAAGGCTACTTACTAAAATTGGATTTTGATATAAGAAAGTCGAGTTGAACCACATTCTTGTTAATTATCTTTATATAGATGTATAAGAATGTTTTTACTTTCCCTGCAATACATGGTAATGTATAAGGAAAGTATTGGAATCATGTGGAAAATCGCAACTCGAGTTTTCAACGGCTCTACACGTTTCGAGAACTCCAGAATACGAAAAACTATTTTTAGCGTTACGTCTGTCTGTGTATCTGGGCAATTGTATCCACTCTAACTAAAAAACTAATGGGCCGAATTTCTTAAAATTTGCTAGGTAAGTATTTGGGGGTGACCCTTGTGCTGATTAGTTTTTAGTACTATTCGAAATAAAAGAACGCGCCTTTTTTTTTGGAAATGGCCGGCAAAAATTGCTGTGTCCACTCTAGCTGAAAATCTAACGTAATGAATTTCACAAAATGCAGGTGATAAGTCGCTTGTGGGTTACTCTGGTGCTGATTAGATTTTGGTAAGATTCGGAAAAAAATAACCTGCCTATTTTTGCGAAATGGCCCTCAAAAATCGTCAAAATCTAAAATAAAATCTACGTATGCTCAAATATATCTATTAATTGCTAGTTTTTTAACGAAGAAAAGAATAAGACCAACCCCATTACACTAGAACTTACCGTTCTCGAGATTCTTCAGTTTTTTCTTATTTTCTCTACGCCACCTTTGAAAATAAGTCCGGTTACCGAATGAGAAAGAAAGTTGAATTAAAAGTGAATTAAATTTAATTAAAATAAAAAGATATTATATAAATTTAATTAAAATGAAGTCCACATCCGATTTTTACTTTTCCTGCAATGCATGGTAATGTATTGGGAAAGTTTTGGAATCATGCCGAAAATCGCAACTCGAGTTTTCGACGGATCTGCACGTTTCGAAACCTCCAGAATGCGAAAAACTATTTTTAGCGTAACGTCTGTGTGTGACTCTGTCTGTCTGTCTGCCTGTGTGTCTATCTGTCTGTGCAATGTATGTATCCACTAACTAAAAAATTAATACACCGAATTTCATAAAATTTGTTAGGTAAGTCTCTTGGGTGAGACCTTGGTGTTGATTAGTTTTCGGTATGATTCTTAAAAACAATATCCGCTTTTTTTTTTCTTCTTTTTTGCGAAATGGCCCGTAAAAATTTAATATATCCACTCTAACTATAATACTAATTAGCCAAATATCACAAAATTTTGTAGATAAGGTACTCGTAGGATACTCTGGTGCTGATTAGTATTCGGCACGATTTGGAAAAGAACAACCTGCCTTTTTTTCAAATTGGCCCGCAAAAATGGCCAAAATCTAAAAAAAAAGACTACGTATGCTCAAATGTATCAATTAAATTCTTGTTTTATACGCAATTTTTGACGAGGAAAAGAATATAACACACTCCATTATACTTTAGGACTAACCGTTCTCAAGATATTTGTGACTTTTTGCATTTTTGTTACGCCGATTTCGGAAAAAATGTCCAATTACCAAATAATAACAAAATTGAATTAAAAGTGCAAATTTAGTGTTAATTGATGCAATTAAACTCAATCTAACGAATTATTAAAGAAATAAAGAAAATATTAATTTGAGTCTGCAGAGAAAATCATGTGCTGCCCACATCAGATCTTTTAAGTTGCCATATCTTCCCCTTGAAGCGAAGTTTTGTCCTATTCGCCTTTTTTCCCAAATCGAAACTCCGTGGTCCAAGAATAACTGAAAAGATTCATTGAGATGCATCATTTAAAAATCTCTTCACAGCTTTGTCAATATAATTATTTTCACTATATACTAAAAGAAGGAAAAATGTTTCATAACTTCAAATAATCTTCATCGTACTATTTCAAATTATAAAACACTTAAATGTTTACGACATATAAAACGTTGTCTTGTTTCCACATAATGAATCTTCACCTTCAACTGCATTGTAAACCTTTCATTGTAAAAGTGCCCCGAAATCAACTTTACTTTCTGATATTTTTCTCTGTTGTCACATAATAATTTTTTTTTTTTTTTAATAAAGCTCTTAAGTCGGAAGCAGGCGTTTAAAACGTTTATGTCTGCAGTTACCAGTTTTTATTTTATTTTTTCAAAATTCTGGCGAGATATTCTTTTAGTGGGCAAATATGTCACCCAAGAAGTTATACTTGGAGTAAGCAGTTTTCCCATTAGAATTACGTTAAAATGGATATCCCCAAACATTACGCTGAGTAGTAAAATGTTGTCACCCTAGCCCATTAAATTATAGTATAAAAATCATCAAACGAAAATATTCCTTTACATATAAATTCGTATTTAAAATGAATAATTAAATTTAAATACGAATTTATATATGTATAATTCTGATATTAATCAAAATTAATTAAATACATATATAAAAACTAATTAAATACAATATAAAAACTAATTAAATACAATACATATATCAAAAGTAATTAAATACATATATAAAAACTATACATATAATACTTTTAATATACATTAATACTTGATATACATTAATACTTTATATACATTAATAATTATTTTGATATACATTAATATTATACATTAATACTTTTGATATTAATCAAAATTAATTAAATACATATATAAAAACTTATTAAATACAGTATAAAGACTAATTAAATACAATACATATATATCAAAAGTAATTAATAATTACTTTTGATATATGTATTACATATATATCAAAAGTATAATAATAATTACTTTTGAAAGTTAATAATAATAATAATAATTACATAATAATATAATAATAATAATATAATAATAATTAAAAGTTAATAATAATATAATAATAATAATGTAAATTTAATAATAATTAATTTTATAATAATTAAAACTTTTAATAATAATTGATTTAATAATTAATTTAATACATATATAAAATTAATTAAATACATATATAAATTTAATTAAATACATATATAAAAATTTAATGCATATATAAAAATTAAATACATATATATTAATTAAATACATAAATATTAATTTAATACATATATAAAATTAATACATATATGAAATTAATTTTATATATTTTTTATATTTATTTTATATATATATTTATATTAATTTTATATATTTATTTATATTTATTTTGTATATTTATATTTATTTTATATATTTATTTATATTAATATTATTTATATTATTTATATTAATATTATTTATTTATTTATATTAATATTATTTATATTAATTTTATTTTATATATTTATTTATATTTATTTTATATATTTTTTTATATTAATTATATATATTTATTTAAATACATATATATTAATTTAATACATATATAAAATTAATTAAATAAATATTTAAAAACTAATTAAATACAATATAAAAACTAATTATATATCAAAAGTAATACATATATCAAAAGTAATTAATAATTACTTTTGATATATGTATTACATATATCAAAAGTATAATAATAATTACTTTTAAAAGTTAAGAATAATAATAATAATTACATAATAATATAATAATAATTAAAAGTTAATAATAATATAATAATATTAATATAAATTTAATAATAATTAATTTAATAATAATTAATTTAATAGTAATTAATACTTTTAATAAAAATTAATAATAATATAATAATAATTAAAAGTTAATAATAATAATTACTTTTACTTTTATAATAATAATTACTTTTAATATATTACATATATTAAAAGTAAAATTAATAATTACTTTTGATATAAGTATTACATATATCAAAAGTAATTAATAATAAACTTATTATATATCAAAAGTAATACATACATCAAAAGTAACTAAGACATATGTCAAATAATTAATAATAATTAATTATAATTCATTATAACTCATAATAATTAATTTTTTTAATTATTTTGATCAATTAATTATTTGATATACATTATTACTATACATTAATACTTTTGATATTAATCAAAATTAATTAAATACATATATAAAAACTATACATATATAAATTTAATTATATATGTATAGTTATGATATTAACTATACATATATAATTAAATTTATATATGTATAGTTTTTATATATGTATTTAAATACATTTTAATTCGTATTTAAAATGAATAATTGTTATATTTCCGAAATAACTGTTCAGTTATTTTGGAAAAGTAACTGAACAGTTTCTTTGAGATGCTTCATTTAAAAATCTCTTCATAGCTTTGTCAATATAATTAATTTCACTATATACTAAAAGAAGGAAAAATATTTCATAACTTCAAATAATCTTCATTGTACTATTTCAAATTATAAAACACTTAAATGTTTACGACATATAAAACGTTGTCTTGCTTCCACATATAATGAATCTTCACCTTCAACTGCAGTGTAAACCTTTTATTGTAAAAGTGCCCCGAAATCAACTTTACTTTCTGATATTTTTCTCTGTTGTCACATCTTAATTTTTTTTTTTTTTTTTTTTTTTTAAATAAAGCTCTTAAGCTGGAAGCAAGCGTTTAAAACGTTTATGTTTGCAGTTACCAACTTTTATTTTATTTTTTCAAAATTCTAGAGACATATTTTTACTTTCCTTATATACATAATGTATAAGGAAAGTATTGTGACGGGGTCGAAAATTCGAATTCGAGTTTTGGGCGGAAGAGCACGTTTCAAGCATCCCTGATCACGAATCAAACATTTTTGAAGTGATGTCTGTGTGTGTGTGTGTGTGTGTGTGTGTGTGAAAGTATGTGTGTGTGTGTGTGTGTGTGTGTGTCAGTGGGCCTTTGGAGACGATAACTGACGAACGAATGGACCGATTCGAACCAAATTTAGTACAAAAATCACAATCTGTAAACACTGGAAGCCTATTGTTTTTATACGCAATCGAATGTTCAGAACCCCACTAAATTTTCGAATGAAATTTTGAAAAAATTGTCAAAAAATCAAAACCAATAATAAAGTTACGCAAATAGACATTTCTTATGTAAATTTTCATTAGAAAACGATTGACATAAATTTTAGAACGCTAACATGAACCGTTCTCGAGATATTGCACATTTTTAAAAAAAATTATCAAGAAGTCATATAAAATAGAAAAAAAATATTTCCTATTGAGAAACATATTCACCTTTCATATATAATATCATGCGATAAATAGGGTGACATCATTCTCGTGGATCTAGCTCGTTCCATTCATGAAAAAAGATACTTTGAGTAATACTTTTGTATTTGAACGCCAATTTATCTGCTGTAAGAATAACTTATTTCTTCGTCCATAACGCTTGGCGAGATTTTGGCAACGAAATTGGCGGAATCTCGCCAACTTGGCGATTTTTTGAAATGCTGCCAAATTAACGAAAATCTCGCCAAATGGATAAAAATGACGCTAAATCAATGAAAATGGCGACTGATTGTGGAAAATTCAATATCTAATAAGTTATATAATATATAAATATATAATAATAGTTATATAATATATGTCGAAAATTCAATATCTAATAAGTTATATATATATATATATATATATATATATATAACTTATTTCTTCGTCCATAACGCTTGGCGAGATTTTGGCGACGAAATTGGCGGAATGTCGCCCACCTGGCGACTTTTTGAAATGTTGCCAAATTAACGAAAATCTCGCCAAATGGATAAAAATGACGATAAATCAATGAAAATGACGACTAATTGTCGAAAATTCAATATCTTGGAAAGAATATTAGTATCTACTAGAAGAAAAACTTATTTATTTTACTGTAAAAGTAGTAAATTCATTTCATTATATAAGGAAAGTCATGTGTTGCCCACATCAGATTTTTTTAGTGGGCAAATGTGTCACCCAAGAAGTTATACTTGGATGATGCAATTTCCACATTAGAATTACGTTAAGGGTGAGCGTCAATAAATCTTCTGCCCTATCCGCGCTTTGTTAACTTTCGCGGCAGAGGTTTCTGCTCAAATTCTGCTCAAACAGTTGCGAAATATTTTCTAAAAGATAAAATGCAATGCTTAGATTATATTAAAACTAAATTTAATACCCAATAAAACATAGAATATATTTTTTATTTTAATTCAAAATATATTGGTGCTGCCATCTGTTGTCGTAATTTAATTCATCCCGATTATTTTTATTTTTTAATGAACATTTTCAATTGTCTATTCCTTCAAATACAGAATTAAATACAACAACATATCATATCTAATAATGCCACAATCACGGAAAGGTAATTTCTGATTCTATAAATTTGGTAAGGGTATCTGAATGTACATCACTGAGGCCTGCAGCTTTGTCAAGTTCCTTTGTCTTCAAGTCCAAGTTCAATTACGTTTCCGTAATTATGGCATTATATATCATCTGTTGTTGTATTTAATAGCGTATTAGAAGGAATAGACATTTAAATATGTTCATTAAAAAATAAAAATAGTCGGTATGAATTAAATTACGACAAAAGATGGCAACACCAAAAATATTTTGAATTAAAATGAAAAATATATTCTATGTTTAATTGGGTATTAAATTTAGTTTTTATATAATCTAAGCATTGCATTTTATCTATCAGAAAATATTTCACAACTATTTGAGCAGAATTTTGGCGAAAAACGTGTTCCGCGAAAGTTAACAAAGCGCGGATAGGTCAGAAGATTTACTGACGCTCACCCTTAATGAGACAAAATATGTACAGTTAGGGAATTTTATCCCCAATGGTTATCCCCAAGCATTGCACTGAGCAGTAAAATGTTGTCACCCTAACCCAGTAAATTATAATATAAAAATCATCAGGCGAAAATATTCCTTTACATATAAATTCGCATTTAAAATGAATTCATTTAAAGAAATATTAATTATTTCAATAATAATAATTTAATGTTATCAATCAAAACTATACAAACTTAATATATGTGTAGTTTTGATTGATATTGTAACTTTTACCGACTATCTAATTTATATTTAGATATTTATTTGCTATTTAATCATAGATATTGAAACTCTTATCTGCTATCTGATTTATATAAAAACATTTATTTGCTATTTAATGATTGATATTGCAATTCTTATCGACTATCTAATTTATATTAAAACATTTATTTGCTATTTAATGATTGATATTGAAACTCTTATCTACTATCTGATTTGTATTAAAACATTTATTTGCAATCTAGTGATTTATATTGAAATTATTTTCTACTATCCAATGATTGATATTGAAACCATTGTCGACAATCCAACGATTGATATTAACACTTTTATATACACTCTAAGGATTGATATTGAAACTCTTATCTGTTATCTAATGATTGATATTGAAACATTCGTCTACTAATAACTTATATTGAAACTCTTATCTATTATCTGTTGATTGATATTGAAACCCTCCTCTACCATCTAATGATTGATATTGAAACGCTTATCTATTATTTGATGATTAATATTAAAACCCTCATCTATTATTTGATGATTAATATTAAAACTCTTATCTATTATTTGATGATTGATATTGAAACTCTTATATACTATCGAATGATTGATACTGAAACTCTTATCTAATATCTAATGATTGATATTTAAACATTTATTTACTATCTAATTATTGATATTGAAACATTCATCTACTAATGATTTATATTGAAACTCTTATCTATTATTTGATGATTGATATTGAAACTCTTATCTACCATCTAATGATTGATATTGATTGATGATTAATATTAAAACTCTTATCTATTATTTGATGATTAATATTAAAACTCTTATCTATTATCTGATGATTGATATTGAAACGCTTATATACTGTCTAATGATTGATACTGAAACTCAAATCTAATATCCAATGATTGATATCAAAACATTTATTTACTATCTAATTATTGATATTGAAACTCTTATTTATATCTAATGATTGATATTGAAACTATTATCTACTATCTGATGATTGATATTGAAATTCTTATCTACTATCTGATGATTGATATTGAAGCTCATATCTATTATCTAGTGATTGATATTGAAACTCGTATCTATTATTTGATGATTAATATGAAAACTCTTATCTATTATTTGATGATTAATATTAAAACTCTTATCTATTATCTGATGATTGATATTGAAACGCTTATATACAATCTAATGATTGATACTAAAACTATTATCTAATATCGAATGATTGATATTAAAACATTTATTTACTATCTAATTATTGATATTGAAACTCTTATTTATATTTAATGATTGATATTGAAACTCTTATCTACTATCTGATGATTAACATTGAAGCTCTTGTCTATTATCTAGTGATTGATATTGAAACTCTTATATACTAATGATTGAATTTGAAATTCCCTCCGCTTTAAGCTGAAAAGGACTTTACTCCAAGTGCGATATGCGAAATTGCAGATATTACTTACTTGGAAGTTTAAAAATGAATATTTAATTATTACTTTCCTTATATACATAATGTATAAGAAAAGTATTGTGATTGGGTCGAAAATTCGAATTCGGGTTTTCAACTGGAGAGCACGTTTCAAGCATCCCTGATCACGAATCGAACATTTTTGAGGTGATGTCTGTCATTGTGTGTGTGTGTGTGTATGAAAGTATGTGTGTGTGTGTGTCAGTGAGACTGTGGAGACGATATCTCACGAACGAATGGAGCAATTCAAATGAAATTTGGTACAAAAATCACAATCCATGAATGCTGGACGCCTATTGTTTTAAAACACAATCGAATGTTCAGAATTCCACTAAATTTTCGAGTGAAATTTTGAAAAAATCAAAACCTGTAATAAAGTTACGCAAATAGACATTTCTTGTGTAATTTTTTCCTTAGAAAGCGATTGACATAAACTTTAGAACGCTAGCATGAACCATTCCCGAGATATTGCACATTTTTCAAATAAATTTATCACAAAATCCCATAAATGAAAAAAAAATATTAACTGATAAGAAACATGGTCACTTTTCATATGTAATATCATGCGATAAATTGGGTGACATCATTCTCGTGGATCTAACTCGTTCCATTCACGAGAAAAGATACTTTGAGTAATAATACTTTTGTATATGAACGCCAATAGTCATTTATCTGCTGTAAGGATAACTTATGTCTCCGCCCATAACGCTTGGCGAGGTTTTGGCAACGAATTTAGTGGAATCTCGCCAACTTGGCGACATTTTCAAATGTTGCAAAATTAACGAAAATCTCGCCAAATGGATAAAAATGACGCTCTGTTCGCCTTGGGTTTCTTATCAGATGATTGGCCCATATACCAAATATCAAGCCTCTATCACATTTAAAAGGAAGCGTGTCTCATTTATTCCGAGAATCGAACATATTAGTGTTTGGCACCCCATAAAGTAGCAAATGTTGGAAAACTGAAATTGCACACTTTCTTTCTTTCTAACTATCTACACGTATACCAAATTTGAAGTCTCTATCTCATCGAGAAGAATGCTTTTTCTATCATTTCACCCTTCGAATGTTTTTCTGTAAATTACCCACACCCCTTAAATGCACATTTTTGAAAAACTCCATTTTTCTTGGTTTTCTATTAAATGATTCGCCCATATACCAAATATCAAGCCTCTATCACGTTCTAAAAGGGGTGTTTCTACTTCATTCCGAAAATCGAACATTTTTGTGTGCGACACCCCCTAAAGTAGAAAATATTGGAAAACTGAAATTGTACACTTTCTTCCTTCCAAACTATCTACCCGTACGCCAAATTTCAAATCTCTACTTCATCCCGAAGTATGTTTTCTTATCAATTCACCTTTAGAACGTTTTCTCTGGAGTACCCCCTTAAACGAACGTTATTGAAAAACTATATTCGTCTTGGGTGTTTTCATCAAATGATTAGTCCATATACCTAATTTCAAACCACTATCAAATTTTAAAGGAGCCGTTTCATATTTATTTGGTAAATCGAACATATTAGGTGTGCCCCCTTAAGTAGAAAATATTGGAAATCTGAAATTGCCCACTTCCTTCTTTTCGGACAATTTACCCATACACCAAATTTGAAGTCTCTCTTATGGTAATGTGTGCTTTCTTATCATTTCACTTTTCGAACATTTTGGTGTGGAGCACCCCCCTCTAGAGAACGTTTTCGAAAAATTCGATTTTTCTAGGGGAGTTTTATCGAACGATCGAGCCGTGTACCAAATTGCAAGTCTCTATCTATTCGGGAAGTGCCTAAAAAAATCTTGACAGACAGACAGACGGACACTTGGCAATTAGTTTATATAGATTCTGCATTTTATCATTAGGCATTTGTGTACCAGTTGATATAGTTCTTTACAACGTTTTGACTATAACCTCTTTATTGAACCGTAGTTGAGTATATTAAGATTATGGACTATAATTCCCATAGTGCGCTTTGTTATATAACTAGGGTAAGATTATCCATTGGGACAAAGTAGTTTCGAACCCGGAAATATTTTATATCATACAAATTACCCCAAAATATTATTAAGCCGGGGACCTAAAGTTCTAACATGTTAGTCTTTTAATAAATTCGTATTACTTTCCTTATATACATAATGTATAAGGAAAGTATTGTGACGGGGTCGAAAATTCGAATTCGAGTTTTTGACGGGAGAGCACGTTTCAAGCATCCCTGATCACGAATCAAACATTTTTGAATTGATGTCTGTGTGTGTGTGTGTGTGTGTGTGTCTGTGAAAGTATGTGTGTGTGTGTGTGTCTGTGGAGATGATAACTGGCTAACGAATGGACCGATTCGAACAAAATTTCGTACAAAAATCACAATCCGTAAACACTGGAAGCCTATTGTTTTTATACGCAATCGAATGTTCAGAACCCCCCCCCTAAATTTTCGAGTGAAATTTTGAAAAAATCGTTAAAAAAACAAAACCGCTAAGAAAGTTACGCAAATAGACATTTCTAATGTAATTTTTCATTAGAAAACAATTGACATAAATTTTAGAACGCTAAGATGAACCGTTCTCGAGATATTGCACATTTTAAAAAAAATTATCAAAAAGTCATAAAATTAAAAAAAAATATTTCTTATTGATACACATGTTCACTTTTCATATGTAATACCATGCGATAAATAGGGTGACATCAATCTCGTGGATCTAGCTCGTTCCATTCATGAAAAAAGATACTTTGAATAATACTTTTGTATTTGAAGGCCAATAGTCATTTTTCTGCTGTAAGAATAACTTATTTCTTCGTCCATAATGCTTGCCGAGATTTTGGCGACGAATTTGGTGGAATGTCGCCAACTTGGCGACTTTTTTAAATGTTGCTAAATTAACGAAAAACTCGCAAAATGGATAAAAATGACGCTAAATCAATGAAATTGACGACTGACAAAAATTCGATATTTTGGAAAGAATATAAATATCTACTATAAAAATAATCTATTTTTTTTTTACTGTAAAATTAGTAAATTCATTGCATTATATAAGGAAAGTCATGTGCTGCCTACATCAGATTTTTTTAACTTGTAAAAACAACATAATTTAATTGTCGAATAATCGACTTTTCGGATTACTAATTTTCGAATGAGTGACGTTTTACTGTATTTATCGTGCAGATGAGGCTTTTTTATGAAAGTTCACTTGAGGCCTCAGAAAGCCTCTGGAGACTGAGCGAGGTGTGCTGTGCACAGCACAATTAAAAACCTCTGCCCAGGTTGTTTACGTCTGGATATCGCCACTTCAAAATTAACAAACAATTTTTAATTGCAATTATGGAAAAACTTGCTGTGTTTTGGCAACGACTGTCAAAGTCCTCCATGGTCAGTGGCGTCACGAATGACGAAATCCTAAGCCCACGACTTCAGACTGACAACTTTTTGATTGGTTGCGAAGCTGATCGCTCAACCTTATATTAAAGAATCTTGGGTGCCATATCCTCTTCTTTCCTTTCAGTATGACGACTGCGCATGTTTCTCAAACTTTATTACCTCGCCAAACTTTATTATCTTGCCTACTTTATTATATCGTTATTTTTGAAGGCATTATTTTTATAGATCTTATTTTTTATATTATTCTTTCGCATGTAAATTTGTTTTACTTTTTTTTAAAGTACAAATCTCTTCTGCTCAAATAATGTCATGTTTACAAATTTCAGACACATGGCGTAGGTGTGTGCTCCTAGCTTTTAACTAGGAATTCCTCAAATAAAATTGGACTCTCTGAAATATCTTTTAATTCTTTCTGTAAACCACAACAAAAAAAAATCTGATGTGGGCAGCACATGACTTTCCTTATATAATGCAATGAATTTACTACATTTACAGTAAAAAAAACGGATTTTTCTTATAGTAGATACTTATATTCTTTCCAAGATATTGAATTTTCGACAATGAGTCGTCATTTTCATTGATTTAGCGTCATTTTAATCCATTTGGCGAGATTTTCGTTAATTTGACAACATTTCAAAAAGTCGCCAAGTTGGCGACATTCCGCCAAATTCGTCACCAAAATCTCGCCACGCTTTACTGACGGATAAATAAGTTATTTTTATAAGAGATAAATGACTATTGGCGTTCAAATACAAAATTATTACTCGAAGTATCTTTTTCATGAATGGAACGAGCTAAATCCACGGAAATGATGTCACCCAATTTATCGCATAGTATTACATATGGAAAGTGAACATGTTTCTCAATAGGAAATATATTTTTTTTATTTTATATGACTTTTTGATAATTTTTTTAAAAAATGTGAAATATCTCGAGAACGGTTCATGCTAGCGTTCTAAAATTTATGCCAATCGTTTTCTAATGAAAAATTACATAAGAAATGTCTATTTGCGTAACTTTATTAACAGTTTTCATTTTTTGACGATTTTTTCAAAATTTCATTCGAAAATTTAGGGGGGTTCTGAGCATTCGATTGCGTATAAAAACAATAGGCTTCCAGTGGTTACGTATTGTGATTTTTGTAACAAATTTCGTTCGAATAGGTTCATTCGTTCGTCAGTTATCGTTCGTCAGTTATCGTCAGTTATCACAGACCCACTGACACACACACACACACACACACACACACACACACACACACACACACGCAGACATCACTTCAAAAATGTTTGATTCGTGATCAGGGATGCTTGAAACGTGCTCTCCCGTCGAAAACTCGAATTCGAATTTTCGACCCCGTTACAATACTTTCCTTATACATTATGTATATAAGGAAAGTAAAAATTAGATTATTTTTACAGTAAATATTTATATTCGTTCCAAGACATTAAATTTTCGTCAATGAGTAGTCACTTTCATTGATTTAGGGTCATTTTTATCCATTTGGCGAGTTTTCCGTTAATTTAGCAACATTTAAAAAAGTCGCCAAGATGGCGACATTCCATCAAATTCGTCGCCAAAATCTCACCCAGCGTTATGGACGGAGAAATAAGTTATTCTTACAGCAGATAAATGACTATTGGCGTTCAAATACAAAAGAATTACTCAAAGTATCTTTTTTCATGAATGGAACGAGCTAAATCCACGAGAATGATGTTACCCAGTTTATCGCATGGTATTACATATGAAAAGTGAACATGTTTCACAATACGAAATATTTTTTTTTACTTTATTTGACTTTTTGATAATTTTTTTGAAAAATGTGCAATATCTCGAGAACGAACGGTTCATGTTAGCGTTCTAAAATTTATATCAGTGGTTTTCTAACAAAAAGTTACATAGGAAATATCTATTTGCGCAACTTTATTAGAGGTTTTGATTTTTTGACGATTTTTTCAAAGTTCCACTCGAAAATTTATGGAGATTCTGACCATTCGATTGCGTTTAAAAACAATAGGCTTCCAGTGTTTACGGATTGTAATTTTTGTACTAAATTTCGTTCGAATCGGTCCATTCGTTCGTCAGTTATTGTCTCCACAGACTCACTGATACACACGCACACACACACACACACAGAGATCACTTCAAAAATGTTCGATTCGTGATCAGGAATGCTTGAAACGTGCTTTCCCGTCGAAAACTCGAATTCGAATTTTCGACCCCGTTACCATACTGCCCTTATACATTATTGTATGTAAGGGAAGTAAAAATGAAAAGTTAATTAAAATATAAATACATTTAACCTCACATACCAAACTGCCACTTGTAAGATATAAACTTACAAAGCTTCCCTGAAAAAAGCAGGTATATATATATGTAAGATGATGACAATTGTTTTCGAGTGTGTTATAAGTCCCCTTCTTCTGGTCAAAAGAACAGCATGCGCCCTTAACAACTGCTAAGAACGAACTGCCAACTAAATTTTGGCAGTAAGTAATTTTTTTTGTTTTTGTTTTCGTTTTTGTTTGTAAACTCTTATATTATTTTCCTGGAAGTACATGGTAATGTATAAAGTATTGGAATCATGTCGAAAATTGCAACTCGAGTTTTCGACGGATCTACACGTTTTGACACCTCTAGAATTCGAAAAAACTATTTTTTGTGTGACGTATGTGTGTGTCTGTCTGTGTGTGTGTGTCTGTCAGTTTGTCGGTGCAATGTATGTATCCACTCTAACGCAAAAACTAATGGACCGAATTTCATAAAATTTGGTAGGTAAGACCCTTGGGTGTGATCCTGCTGCTGATTAGCTTTTGATACAATTCCAAAAGAAAGTACCCGCTTTTTTTTGCGAAATGGTTCGCAAAAATCTCATGTATTCACTCTAGCTGAAATACAAATTGACAAAATTTCCCAAAATTTGATAGATAAATTACATGTGGGATACTCTGGAGCTGATTAGATTTTGATACGATTCGGAAAAGAACAACCTGCTTTTTTTTATGAAATGGCCAATATTTAACAAAATCGCCAATATCTAACAGAAGACTACGTATATTCAAATGCATCAATTAAATGCTTGTTGTATAAGTAATTTTTGACGCAGAAAAGAATAAGAACAACTCTATTACTCTAGGACCAACCGTTCTCGAGATATTTGAGATTTTTTGCATTTTTTTATGTCGCCTTTGGAAAAATGACCAATTACCAAATAAAAGCAGAAATTGAATTAAATTTTAGCGCATTGCCTGTGTGTGTGTGTGTCTGTGTGTCTGTATGTCTGTCTGTCTGTGCAATGTATGTATCCACTCTAACTAAAAAACTAACGGACAGAATTTAATAAAATGTGGGCAAGTCCTCAGGGGTGCGGAAATAAACCTGTAAACCGAGAGGTAGGCCAGGTCCGCACTGCTATCTCCAAGTCTCTGTGGATGACCCTGGTGCTGATTAGGTTTTAGTACGGTTCGGTAAGAAAACACCTGCCTTTTTTTGCAAAATGACAAGCAAAAATTTCCTGTATCCACTCTAGCTAAAACACTAATACATAAAATTTTACAAAATTTGGTAGGAAAGAAGTCACTTGCGGGTTTCCCTGATACTGCTTATATTGTGGAACGAATCTGAAAAAAATAACCAGCCTTTTTTCGCGAAATGGTCCGCAAATGTCGCCAAAATATAAAACAAAAGACAACGTATGCTCAAATATATCAATAAAATGCTAGTTTTATACATAATTTTTGACGATGAAAAGGATAAGACCAACCCCATTATACTAGGACTAGCCGTTATCGAGATATTTTAGTTTTTTTTTCTTTCTTCCCTTCCGCTACGTCACCTTTAAAAATAAGTGCATGTACCAACTGAAAACGAAAATTGAATTAAAATTACAAATTTAGTGTAATTTAAAATAATTATGAGTGTTATTTTGTGCAATTACACTTAATGAATTATTGAAGAAATAAAGAGAATGTGAATATGAGGCTGCAGGGAAAGTCATGTGCTGTCCACATCAAATTTTTTAACGACACGCATTTCCTTAATGAAAGTTTTAAGGTAACTTACTCCAATCATCCACAAATCAAACTGTCATCCTAAGATCGACTTGACAAGTCACGACAATAGCCTGGTAGATTCCGATCGACTGGCTGAACATCACTGTTCTATACAATAGCATGAGAAAAAAATCTGATGTGGGCAACACATGACTTTCCTTATATGATGCAATGAATTTACTACTTTTACAGTTAAAAAAATGTTATTCTTATAGTAGATACTTATATTCTTTCCAAGATATTGAATTTTCTTCAATTAGTCGTCATTTTCATTGATTTAGCGTCATTTTTATCAGTTTGGCGAGATTTCTGTTAATTTGGCAACAATTAAAAATGTCGCCAAGTTGGCGACAAAATTCGTCGCCAAAAATTCGTCGCCAAAATCTCGCCAAGCGTTTTGGACGGAGAAATAAGTTTTTCTTACAGCAGATAAATGACTACTGGCGTTCAAATACAAAAGTATTACTCAAAGTATATTTTTGCATGAATGGAACGAGCTAGATACACGAGAATGATGTCACCCAATTTATCGCATAGTATTACATATGAAAAGTCAGCATGTTTCTCAATAGGAAATATTTTTTTTTATTTTATATAACTTTTTGATAATTTTTTTGAAAAATGTGCAATATTTCGAGAACGGTTCATGTTAGCGTTTTAAAATTTATATCAATCGTTTTCTAATGAAAAATTACATAAAAAATATCTATTTGCGTAACTTTATTAGCAGTTTTGATTTTTTGACGATTTTTCCAAAATATCACTCGAAAATTTAAGGGGGTTCTGAAGCTATTGTCGTAAAAGTGTCCTTGAAGGATGGTTTGACCCCCCTCCCCCTCTCGTTTTTTCTTTGAACTCTAGCTAACTCTGCGCCCCTCCCTGGCATTTGGGATCTCGCGTTTTTTCGACGAACCTTTTTTAAACTATGTAGTTTAGTGTTTTTTACCCCCCCCCCCCTGTTCTCAAGCTCAAGGCCCTGAGCCCCCTGGGCGCGCCTCTATCTCCCCTCTTTCCTCCCGCTGGGTGCCTGCTTGGGCCCCAGCACTCTCCTCTTTCTGTAAGACGTTGGGAAAGGACGACCTCGGTCGGCCCCCTCTCCCAAGCGAACTCTAGATTTAAACTCTCACTTATGTATTTCTTCGTATTTTTTTTTCTTTTTCGCTCGGAGTTTAAAGGGGGGAATTTTTTCCCCTCCTGGGCACTCCGTACAGAGCACTTTCCCTTTATCTCTCTTATTTCATCTCAATAGAAATTTTGCATAAAACTCTTCAGCCTGAAACGGAAGCAAATGATTTTATCCATTTTACTTTCCCTGCAATACATGGCAATGTATAGGGAAAATATTGGAATCATGTCGAAAATAGCAACTGGAGTTTTCGACGTTCTACACGTTTTGGGACCTCTTGAACACGAAAAGAATATTTTTAGCGTGGCGTCTGTATGTGTGTCTGGATATGCAATGCATTTATCCACTCTAACTAAAAAACAAATGGACCGAATTTCATAAAATTTGATAGATAAGTCTCCCGTGGGTGACCCTGGTGCTGATTAGATTTTGGTACGATTTGGGTAAAAGAACCTTTTTTTTTTTTTTTTTTTTTTTTGTAAAATGACCTGCAAAAATTGTTTGTATCCACTCTAGCTGAAAAACTAAAGGATCAGATGTTACAAAATTCCGTTAATAAGTCACTTGTGGATTACCCTGGTTGTCGTTAAATTTTGGTACGATTCTGTAAAAAATAGCGTGACTTTTATTTTATTTTTTTTTTTTGAAAAATGACCGGCAAAAATCTTCAAAATATAAATTAAAAAACTACTTATGCTCAAATATATCAATTAAATGCTCGTTTTATACGTAATTTTTGACGATGAAAAAAATAAGACCAACCCCATTACACTAGTTTTAACCGTTCTCGAGATATATTAGTTTTTTCGTCGTCTTTAAAAATAAGTCCAGAGAGAACCAAATGAGAACAAAAATTAAATTAAAAGTGGAAATACAGTGTAATTTAAAATAATCATGGGTGTTATTTTGCGCAATTAAACTCAATTTAATGAATTATTGAAGTAATAAAGAGAAGTTGAGTATGAGTCTGCAGAGAAAATCATGTGCTGTCCACATCAGATTTTTTAACCTCACACATTTCCTTAATGAAAGTTTTACTGTATCTTCCCCAATCATCTAAATATCAAACTCTCATCCTAAGATCGACTTGACAAGTCACAACAATTGACTGGTAGATCGCGATCGAATGGTTGAGCATCACTGCTCTGTACAATAGCGTGAGAAAAAAATCTGATGTGGGCAGCACATGACTTTCCTTATATAATGCAATGAATTTACTACTTTTACAATAAAAGAAATAGATTATTTTTATAGTAGATATTTATATTCTTTCCAAGATATTGAATTTTCGTCAATGAGTCGTCATTTTCATTGATTGAGCGTCATTTTTATCCATTTGACGAGTTTTTCGTTAATTTAACAACATTTAAAAAAGTCGCCAAGTTGGGGTCATTCCACCAAATTCGTCGCCAAAATCTCACCAAGCGTTACGGGCGGAGAAATAAGTTATTCTTACACCAGATAAATGACTATTGGCTTTCAAATACAAAAGTGTTACTCAAAGTACCTTTTTTCATGAATGGAACGAGCTAGATGCACGAGAATGATGTCACCAAATTTATCGCATGGTATTACATATGAAAAGTGAACGTTTCTCAATTGGAAATATTTTTTCTTTATTTTATACGACTTCTTGATAATTTTTTAGAAAAATGTGCAATATCTCGAGAACGGTTCATATTAGCGTTCTAAAACTCACGTCAATCGTTTTCTAATGAAAAATGACATAAGGAATGTCTAATTGCGTAACATTATTAGAGGTTTTGATTTTTTGACTATTTTTCCAAAATTTCACTCGAAAATTTATGGGTGTTCTGAACATTCAATTGCGTATGAAAACAATAGGCTTCCAGTGTTTACGGATTGCAATTTTTGTACCAAATATCTTTCGAATCGGTCCATTCATTCGTCAGTTATCGTCTCCACAGTCTCACTGACACACACACACATACTTTCATACACACCACACACACACATACTTTCGTACACACCACACACACACATACTTTCATACACACCACACACACACAGACATCACTTCAAAAATGTTCAATTCGTGATCAGGGATGCTTGAAACGTGCTCTCCCTTCGAAAACTCGAATTCGAATTTTCGACCCCCCCCCTCCCCGTCACAATAATTTCCATATACATTATTGTATATAAGGAAAGTAATAAAATATGTCTTTAACTATCTATGCTTAGCTGTAAAAAACCGTTACCACTTCATCTGTCGTCATTACAGGGTTAAATTATAAAATGCTTATTAAACACTTATATGCATAGGCATGAAGTGACCTTATCATCTTCAATTTAAAGCTATCGTCGTAAAAGCGTCCTTGAAGGTTGGATTGAGAGCACTTTCCCTTATCTCCCCTTTTCATCTCTATAGAAATTTTCCATAAAACTCTTCAGACTGAAGCTGGCGTTTAAAACGTTTGCTTCTGCGGCAATGAATTTATACAGTTTACTTTCCCGTCAATAGATGACAACGTATAGAGAAAATATTGTAAGAAAATAGCAGGATTGTGAGAAAATAGCAGGAAGAGTTTTCGACGGATTTACACGTTGTGGGACCTCTAGAACACGAAAAACATATTACTTTCCTTATATACTATAATGTATAAGGAAAGTATTGTGACGGGGTCGAAAATTCGAATTCGAGTTTCGACGGGAGAGCACGTTTCTAGCCTCCCTGATCACGAATCAAACATTTTTGAAGTGATGTCTGTGTGTGTGTGTGTGTGTGAAAGTATGTGTGTGTGTGTGTCAGTGAGTCTGTGGAGACGATAACTGGCGAACGAATGGACCGATTCGAACTAAATTTGGTTCAAAAATCACAATCCGTAAACGCTAGAAGCCTATTGTTTTTATACGCAATCGAATGTTCAAAACCCCCCTAAATTTTCGAATGAAATTTTGAAAAAATCGTCAAAAAATCAAAACCACTAATAAAGTTACGCAAATAGACATTTGTTATGTAATTTTTCATTAGAAAACGATTGGTATACATTTTAGAACGCTAACACGAACCGTTCTCGAGATATTGTACATTTTTCAAAAAAATTATCAAAAAGTCATATAAAATAAAAAAAAAATATTTCGTATTGAGAAACATGTTCACTTTTCGTATGTAATACCATGCGATAAATTGAGTGACATCATTCTCGTGGATCTAGCTCGTTCCATTCATGAAAAAATATACTTTGAATAATACTTTTGTATTTGAACGCCATTAGTCATTTATCTGATATAAGAATAACTTATTTCTTAGTGCATAACGCTTGGCGAGATTTTGGCGACGAATTTGGATGAATGTCGCCAACTTGGTCGCCAACTTTTTGAAATGTTGCCAAATTAACGAAAATCTCGCCAAATGGATAAATATGACGCTAAATCAATGAAAATGACGACTAATTGTCGAAAATTCAATATCTTGGAGAGAATATTAGTATCTACTATAAGAAAAACCTATTTTTTACTGTAAAAGTAGTAAATTCATTACATTATATAAGGAAAGTCATATGTTGCCCACATCAGATTTTTTCCATTGTAATCAGATTGCACAAATACTGTGGATACACTGGCCTCCAATATTGGCTAATATTTTCATTAAAGTATTAAGCTAATTTTGGCATTACATTGGAAATATTGGCGAAATATTGTCCCAGTATGGTTGCAATATGTTAAGCCAATACCACTCAAATGTCCACTTTTTACTTTCCCTGCAATACATGGTAATGTATAGGGAAAATATTGGAATCATGCCGAAAATCACAACTCGAGTTTTCGACGGATCTACACGTTTCGAGATCTCTAGAATGCGAAAAAACTATTTTTAGCGTGACGTCTGTGTGTGTGTCTCTGTGTGTGTCTGTCTGTGTGTCTCTCTGTGTGTCTGCCTGTGCAGATTTTGTATCCACTCTAACTAAAAAAGTAATTGACCGAATTTCATAAAATTTGGTATGTAAGTCACTTGTAAGCGAATCTGGTGCTGATTAGCTTTGTGTACAATTTGGGATAAAAGAACCCGCCTTTTTTTGCGAAATGGCCCGCAAAAGCTTGTATCCACTCTAACTGAAAAACTAATGGACCGAATCTCACAAAATTCGGTAGATGAATCACTTGTGGATTATTCTGGTGCTGATTAGATTTTGGTACGATTCGGAAAAAAGTAAACTGTCCTTTTTTGTCAAATGGCTTTCAAAACTCTTCAAAATTTAAAATAAAGAACTACGTATGCTCAAATATATCCAGTAAATGCTTGTTTTATACGTAATTATTAACGAAAAAAGAATAAGACCAACCCTATTATATTAGGACTAGCCGTTCTCGAGATATTTTAGTTTTCCGTATTTTCTCTACGGCACCTTTGAAAATAAGCCCAGTTACCAAATGAGAACGATAATTGAATTAAAAGTGAATTAAATTTAATTAAAATAAAGAGAACGTGGAAATAAGTCTGCAGGGAAAGTCATGTGCTGCCCACATCAGATTTCTCACATTGGTCCAATATTGGCTGCCAATATTGTGCAATATTAGACTGCTACTAGGGATGTATTCTTTCTTTTGACCAGTATGCCCTGCCCCCCCCCCCCGCCAGGGGCGTAAGGTGGACGTCCGGGCAGTGCAATTCAATTTAAACCGAAACCCAGTGCGTGTGTGTGTGTGGGGGGGGAATCAACAAGGACCGTACTCTCTTTCTTCTGCCACCAACCTCTCGGAAGAACTTTTTCGGACCCACAGAGTTAACGTGCTTGTGATTCAACGTGTCTTCTTGACTCTGTGGCTACAATATCTCACGGATGAATTGAAAATTTTGAACGTAATTTGGAGCGGTTATTGCAATTGCTGAACACTGGAGCCCTGTTGATTTTAAATACAATCGAATGCTCGAACGACCTTCAATTGTGGAATGTTATTATTTTTTTTTAAATTATTCAAAAATCAGGACTTTAAAAAATATTAAATATATAATAATTTCCTGCGTAATTTTTTATTAGAAAACGAAGGTCACAAACCTTAGAACAAACACTAGCACGAACCGTTGTTGAGAAATTGCTCGTTTTTCAAATAAATTTATCCAACAAAATATTACATAAAAATAAAAAAAGGTAATAAATTACATCAAATATGTTTGTTCACTTTCCATATGCAATATTATGCAAGAAATTTGTTAACATTATTCTCGTTGATCTAATTCGTTCGATTTACCAGAGAAGATATTTTTCTACTATTTTTGTATTTTAACGTCAAAGAATTCCCAGTAGTCATTTGAAATTTATTACTTATCAATTTTATTTTAATGAGGATTTGACTATAAATAAGTCATTTTGATTGGAATAATCAGTAGCCACATTGCCAATAACTATGTGGTGTGCTTTTTTTATTATTTATTCGCACATTTGGCGAATTTACGAACGATAATAATTAGAAAGTTTTCATTGTAAGGAGATTTGCCCTTAAAAATTAAATAGCGAAAAGTTAATTATATTATTGACATACGAATTACATTATTAGAATATGGATTTGCAATTTTAGGAATCTATTGATTGGCCCTTTAACTATCGGTTTTATATAATAAAATAGTTTCTAATTATTAAAATAGCTTTGAATATAGACTATTATTGCTTAGACACTAGTAAGAATTTTCTAGTTTTCAAATTAGATTTGCCTCAAATAAAAGTTATTTAGGTACTTCGAAATAGTTTTATCGAAATAGTTTCAAAATAGTTTTATCCAATCGTTCGAAATAATTTCGAATTATTTGAACAGTTCAAAAGCATTTCAACGGTTAGTTCTTGACATATACGTCAAATTGGAAAGTTGATTTGAATAGCAAAAAATCTGATGTGGCAGCACATGACTTTCCTTATATAATGCAATAAATTTACTACTTTTACAGTAAAAAAATAGGTTATTCTTATAGTAGATATTTATAATCTTACCAAGATATTAAATTTTCGTCAATTAGTCGTCATTTTCATTGATTTAGTGTGATTTTCATCCATTTGGCGAGATTTTCGTTAATTTGGCCACATTTAAAATGACGCCAAATTGGCGACATTACGCCAAATTAGTAGCCAAAATCTCGCCAAACGTTATGGGCGGTGAAATAAATTATTCTTATAGCAGATAAATGACTATTGGCGTACAAATTCAAAAGTGTTACTCAAAGTATATTTTCTCATGAATGGAACGAGCTAGATCCACGAAAATGATTTCACCAAATTTTTCGCATGATGTTGCATATGAAGAGTGAACATGTTTCTCAACAGTTAATATTTTTTTTAATTTATGAGATTTTTTGATAAATTTATTTGAAAATATGTGCAATATCTCGAGAACAGTTCATGGTAACGTTCTGAAGTTTATGTCAACCGTTTTCTAAGGAAATATTATATAAGAAATGTCTATTTGCGTAACATTAGTAAAGGTTGCATTAAAAATAAAAAATTTCTGATTGACCAAATTTGTCTAAGAGGGCCGTATAAAAATTTAAAAAGTGTAACTTTTTGAAAATGAATGGTAGGACTATTTCCTTAACGTAGTCTTATTTCCTACCTTCCTTTCAACATTTTTGCAATTTACATTGCCCACTTATCTCCAACAGGTAAAAAATGAAAACGCGTTTCAAACTTTTTGGGATACCCTGTATATATGTATATTTTTTCATTACCGACGCTAGTGTCTTTTGTTATACCCCATGATCTGTGAAAGTTTCAATGAATTCGAATACATACTTTCCTTTTTGTTGCTTAACTTTCGGACACGCGTGTATGTATATACCGGGTGGTCAAAATTAAAACACCCCTACTCTGAGCTCTCTGTACATCAAACTACTCAGTGTAAAAGCTCCAAAATTGTTGAACCTACTATTCAAGACATGGGGAAAGGGATTACGAGAAAAAAAATAGTTCCAGAAACACCGATAGGTGGCGCTGTACAACAGAAAATATGCTGAAAAGACACAAAATAATCAGAAAAAAACAAAAACATGCGATATGGAATTTTTCCTTTTTAATTTCTTTTGCTGATATGAAAAAAAAAGAAGATAAAAAAGTGAAGAAACTTAAACTGTCATTGTAACTGCAATTTCGCACTGTAAGCACAAAAATTTGCATAAACCCTTGGTTTGCAGCTACTATGTTCTGGGCATAAAATGGGATAAAACTGGGAACTTTTCATTCTTATCAGCGATGGCTGTCACACTGCCAGAACGCGCTTTGCTTGTGAAGCTGTTTTATGAAAACAAAGGACATGCTGCAGTTGCACTTCGAGAGTTTCGTCGACTTAAGAATTTGCGCAAAGGACCATTACTTCCACAAGCTCTCAGGAGAATGATCGCTCGATTCGAGAAAACTGGACATCTTGGAGTTCAGCCGGGTCGAGGACGCAAATCGAGTCGTTCAGATGTCGTTGACGATGGTGCCACCGCTATTGTTGAACAGTCAATGGATAACGTTATACGCAGCATTCCCTGCATCGATAAGGTCCTTGTGATATGAATGTTTGGTACGTTCGAATAAAATGTGTTACAAATGTGTATTTTGTGTCTTTTCAGCATATTTTCTGTTGTACAGCTCCACCTATCGGTGTTTCTGGAACTTTTTTTTTTCGCGTAATCCCTTTCCCCATGTCTTGAATAGTATGTTCAACAATTTTGGAGCTTTTACACTGAGTAGTAAGATCTATGGAGAGCTCAGAGTAGGGGTGTTTTAATTCTGACCACCCGGTATATGTAGTATATTCAGCTGCCGGTTGCTTATACGCATCAATGGACCACAGTCGCCGTCTTACGTTCGTATCGCAGACGCAACGGTGGTCCTAGAAAGAAGAAAGCTCTCTGTAGCGTATAGGCACCGCTGGTCCTCAAGAGATTAAGGCACTGGGATAGGACTCGAAGGACCCGAGTTCGATTCCATGCTCAACCCAAATTATTCCCTTGTTTACGGACATAAAGTGCGTTTCAAAATGATATGAGCACCCAGTTATTCAGGAATAAACAATACAAAAAATTTGTAAGCCACATACAAAGCACCTTACTTTAATCTGTAACTCTTACTTGTCGATCATATTCATTAACAAAATAAAAATAACTACTGGAAAACAGGAAAAAAGCCAGTTTCTACTGAAACATGATGTTGCAAAATGATATGAACACATGTCTTAGTAGTTAATATATGCACGAGATTTTTGAATTAACATGAAAATACGTGATGGCGTGGAACCTACTAGTCTCTGCAACACCAGCTGGTCTATTTTATCCCATTCGGATATTATGGCAGACCTTAAATCGGCAATATTGTTACATTGCTTTCTATTTTCATAAAAACCTTTAACAAGCAAGCTCCACGCCTTTGCCATGGGGTTTAAATGAGGTGAAACAGCTGGCCACTCCATCACATGTACTCCATTATCTAAAAACCATCCCCAGGTGCTGTTTGCTGTGTGAATTAATGCTTTATCGTGTTGGAAGATCCAACAAAGTCCACCAATCGATTCAGCAAAAGGCAGCAAATTGTCTTCTAGTAGATCCTGGTGCACCGTAGAGTTCATTCTGACAGTTGGAAACACTACGTTAGTTTTACCGTGATATCCGAAACCAGCCCAAACCATCAGTGATCCTCCACCATGCTGTCTTTTTGAAAATATTTCATTGTCTTTACGGAGGTCGTGCCAATAGTAACACCAACCATCTGGGCCGTCTAGATTAATTTTTTTTTCATCAGAGAAGATAACCCTTTCATACTCTGATTTCCAGCACATGTGATATATTGCCCACTGCAATCTCTTTTGCTTATGTTCCTACTTCATACGAGGTTGCAATTTTCGCTTCACATACACAAACATTTTAGTGCTTCTGGCAAACCTCGAAAGTGTAGCTTTCGACACGGATAGCTGTGGGTCCTTTGCCAATTGTCCCAGAGTGCCAACGTTGTCCAGTGTCGCCAAAACTTCTTTTATGCCGCGGAGATAATTTTTGTGGGCGACCTGTAGATTTCTTTTGACCATAATCGCCTTTTGATCTAAGATAATTTAAAATGACACCAAGAGATCTACTTAGTTTCTTAGCAATAGATCTTGCTGAATTGCCACCATCGTTTAAAGCTTCAATTTTCCCCTTTTCCAACTCGCTCAAGGTCTTTTTACGCCCCATCTCATAGACGCAATCGTAATCCGCAATTCAATGAACTACACGCAGAGGAAAATTTTCTTTTATAGATGGTATAATTTGCATATTCCAGTTTCGTACGAGGAAGCGACATCTGTTAGTTCCGAACGAAATTAAAACCACCCAGGCTTAATTTCATAACTTGTTCATATCATTTTGCAACATCGTGTTTCAGTAGAAACTGATTTTTTCCTTCTTTTTCAGTAGTTATTACTTTCCCTGCAATACATGGTAATGTATAGGGAAAGTATTGGAATCATGCCGAAAATCGCAACTCGAGTTTTCGACGGATCTACACGTTTCGAGACCTCTAGAATACGAAAAAACTATTTTTAGCGTGACGTCTGTGTGTGTGTCTGTGTGTGTGTCTGTCTGTGTGTCTGTCTGTCTGTCTGTGCAGATTTTGTATCCACTCTAACTAAAAAACTAATTGACCGAATTTCATAAAATTTGGTAGATATATCACTGGTGGGCGGATCTGATGCTGATTAGTTTTGGGTATGATTCGGGATAAAAGAACCCGCCTTGTTTTGCGAAATGGCCCGCAAAAGCTTGTATCCACTCTAGTTGAAAAACTAAAGGACCGTATTAAACAAATGTTTTTAGGTAAGTCACTTGTGGGACCACCCTGGTGCTGATTCGATTTTGGTAAGATTCGGAAAAAAATAACCTGCTTTTTTTTGCTAAATGGCCCGCAAAAATCGACAAAATCTAAAATAAAAAACTACGTATGCTGAAATATATCCATTAAATGCTTGTTTTATACGTAATTTTTAACGAAGAAAAGAATAAGACCAATCCCATTAAACTAGGACTAGCCGCTCTAGAGATATTTTAGTTTTTCGTATTTTCTCTACGCTACCTTTGAAAATAAGTCCGGTTACCGAATGAGAACGAAAATTGAATTAAAAGTGAAACAATTTATTTAAATAAAGAGAACGTGAATATAAGTCTGCAGGGAAAGTCATGTGCTGCCCACATCAGATTTTTTATTTTTGTTAATGAATATGATCTACAAGTAAGTTACAGATTAAAGTAAGGTGCTTTGAATGTGGTTTGTAAATTTTTTGTATTGTTTATTCTTGAATAACTGGCGGTTCATACCATTTTGCAACACCCTGTATTAAATCTGTGGGTCCGTAAGCCCTTTCCGGAGGTTACTGCAGGTAAGGAGGCTGCGGTCCCTGTGGATGTCGCTCCCACTGGTTACCAGTCTAAATTGGGTGGCACTGCCCCGGCCAGTCAAACAAATATCTTACACCTTCGGGTAGATCATGCGTTCTGACCAAAAAGAAAGAAAAAGTAAAATCATTCTTGGTCCTGGGTGTAAATCATATCACTATTTATAGTTGAGCCGACCAGTTTATAGTACAACATAAAATAGTTTTATCACAGTTTAATAGGAGTTTACAAGATATAAAGCACACCCTGTATCTAACACACGTCGACCTCATCAACTTTAATGGAAGGCACTCATAAGTGTCCCCTCACAGCTCAAAAGCTCTTGCTCTCTCTTATCTTTTCTTTGGTCCACCTCGCGGAATTACTTTCCATAAAGCTTCAGATGGAAGCAGAACTTTAGAACGTTTGCTTTCTTATTTGTTCATATTTTTAATATTCCGAGAAAGACGAGTGTTTGGGTGATAGCCTGTCCTCTCCATTACGACAGCACTAAAGTTATGTTGAAGTAGCTATCATGAGCGTTTATTGTACAATAGAGCAAGTTGGAAAAGTTCTTCAAAGGAAACTGCGAAATGCCGTGTTGCATTTGTAAAATTTTAATGATTCTGAAGTTGGAATATTCGGTGTATTTTCCTTTGCTCGTGCGTAGAAAACGAGAAAAATTTTAACTGTAACTTTAACTCATTTGTCCTTTTACAACCCGTAGGCCAAACTTAACGTAATAAACAGTGTGCAATCTAATAGCATGGCGGGAAAAGTTATACATGAAGTCAGTTTGTACTTACAGAACACCCATTGAGGGGTCGTTTCCAAAGTTAAGATCGTAATCCACCTGAACATAACAGCAGCCATAGACCGATTTCAAACTTTCTGTGCACTCGTCAGAATGGAGAAGACGATAATTGTAATGACAGCAAGACCACTTCTTTAAGCAAGATTGTTTTATTTTTTTACACGCGATAAAAATCGGCGGTGGCTCAAGTCCGATGGAGCCAAATTGGTTTTGCGTGAATAACATTTTGTAAAATAAAAATCAACTTTTGCAATATTGTAACAAAAATTAATTGATCCATAATCTGATTAAATCCCCCCCCTTCCCCCCACAGAAAAAAATCTGATGTGGGCAGCACATGACTTTCCTTGCAGACTCAAATTCATATTTTCTTTATTTCTTTAATAATTTATTAGATTGAGTTTAATTACACCACATAACACCAAATTTGCATTTTTATACATTACCATGTATTCCAGGGAAAGTAAAAAAAAATCTTGCGATTGCGAGCATTGGCTATTCCATGCTTACGAGTTCATAAAAAACAAGAAAGATCAATCATGCTTAAAGCATTGATTATGAAACACATTCCAACTTCAATGCAATTTTATTTAAACAAGTCTAAAATGCAATACATTCCTCGGTAATATTTTGAAACTTATCACAATACTGCATTAATTTATTATATTTGAAAACTTAAACCTTCATCGAAAAAAATGAACTTCATTCAAATGACGGCATTGAAATATAAATTGCCTGGTTTAAACATCTCTAAAATGTTATACATTCCTCGGTAATAGTTTTAGAATTATCATAATACTACGATAATTTATTATATTTGAAAAATTCATCGAAAACAACTGAAATTAATTCAAATGACGTCATAGAAAAAATAACACTCCTGGATCTCTCTATAAAAACAAGATTTCATTCATAACCTTCTCCCATTCATTTCATTCATCACAATACTATAATAATTTATTTTATTTAAACATTTTGTTTAAGACCATGGAGCTACAAAAAATTAAACTCTATGCTTGAAACTTCATCGAAAAAAATATTCCTTCTCTTTATGAAATCAATTAATATTTCATTCATATCAGCCATGCAGACTCCATGGATTAAATTATTTTGTGTTAAAAAAATACAGGAATTCTAATACAACTCATTCTACGTATTTTGCTGTTTACATTTTACATAGATGAAAAATAGACTTAGTTGTAGAAATAATCACATTTAGATGAGCATTTAAACTCAAATATATTGTCATTGCGTTGTTTCAGTATGTAGATGCACAGAATTTAAGCAAAAATAAAGTAGTTTTAGGACGGATACAACATTCAATATGAATTAAAAAGAACTTAAAAAAATCACGATTTTGAAACAAGATGGATGCCATATATCATTTTGAAGTGGGTCATGTGATCGTTTCATATCATGGTCACGTGATCGCTTCATATAAGAGGTGCAATTATTATTTTAATTTTTATTTAAAAAACTATTGAATATATTTCGCTGAATTTTTTTTTTATATATTTTATGGATCAATTTGAATATGACCTAAAATTTTCGAAGCAATTTGTGCATTTTAATCCGCTTAAAAATGTTTGAAAAATTAGGTCCCATAGGGCTCAATGTATTTCATTTTTTCGACCCGTGTTCAATCCAAAACTAATTGGGTGATATTATTCATTTATATTCCCATAGGTTCTACAGACCGTCTGAACAACATACTAAAATTTCATTTTGATTAAGTCATTTTTACGGCAGTTATCATGCTAACGGACAGACAGACAGACAGACAGAATGTACAAAGTCATAAACACTTTTCAACTTTGTTGTAAAGTGTTAATAAAGTAAACATAAAGTAACAAAATAATAAAGTTACCATAAAATAAAGTAGGCATAAAATATCATAAAATAAAGTAAGCATAAAGTATCATAAAATAAAGTAAGCATAAAGTAGTTTAAAATAAATAATCCATAAGTATAAAGTAGCATAAAATAAATTATGGAGTAAAATAAAGTAAGCAAAATCATGTAATAAAGTAAGCAAAACCATATAATAAAGTAAGCACAAAGTAGCACAAAATAAATAATCCATAAAGTAAGTATAAAGTAACATAAAATAAATTAATGTAAGAATAAAACAAAGTAAAAAAAATCATGTAATAAAGTAAGGAAAATCATACAATAAAGTAAGCATGAAGTAACATAAAATAACAAAGAAATATGACTGTGTAGTTTAACAGCATAGCTGGAAACGTTATACACTAAGTCACTTTATACTCACAGAACTAATGTATTGTTTTATTTCCTTACACGGGATAAAAATCGGCGGTGGCTCAAGTCCGATGGAGTCAAATTGGTTTTGAGTGAATAACATTTTGTAAAATAAAAGTCAACTTCTGTAATATTGTAACAAAAATTAATTGATCCACAATCTGATTAAATACACTTATAGGACTTTTAAAGAGCTACAAATTCTTGCTTATTGCATATAGCTATCACATTTAGGTTTTAAGATATAAGCAATACAAACTTGAAAAACGGAATATTTTCATGCTTCTTCAAATTGACACGGCGATTACTCAAAAATTATAAAAGTCTCTTTATATTAAAAAAAAGTAGTTGTCGCTGCCACTGCCGCCACTGCCGCCTCTGTTTGACAAATTTCGCTTTTCTCAAGTTCCTATGTGACGTGCCGCAAAATCTATAGCATATGAAATTATGAAAGTTGTAGAGAAATATTAGAAGAATACACCGATATAAACTGTTTTTCAGTTCAAAATTTAGTTTAGAACGTATTTAATGTCAAAGTCAGAGGAAGAGATTTTGAGCTGCGAGTTCGCGTCCTGGCAGACTAACAATAGGACCACCAATTTTTGTTGACATGTACCTACATATTTGATTTTTTGCAGGACGGAACCCTTTGTACTTTCCTTATATACATAATGTATATAGAAAGAATTGTGACAGGATAGAAAATTCGAATTCGAGTTTTCGACTGGAGAGCACGTTTCAAGCATCCCTGATCATGAATCGAACATTTTTGAGGTGATGTCTGTTTGTATGTGTGTGTGTGTGTGTGTCATCAAGTCTGTGGAGACGATATTTCACGAACAAATGGAGCGATTCGAATGAAATTCGGTACAAAAATCACAATCCGTGAATACTGGAAGCCTATTGATTTAAAACACAATCGAATGTTCAGACCCCCCCCCCTAAATTTTTGAGTGAAATTTTGAAAAAATCATCAAAAAATCAAAACCTTTAATAAAGTTACGCAAACAGACATTTCTTGTGTAATTTTTCCTTAGAAACCGATTGACATAAACTTTAGAACGCTAGCATAAACCGTTGCACATTTTTCAAATAAATTTTTAAAAAAAATCCCATAAACGAAAAAAAATATTAACTGTTAAGAAACATGTTCACTCTTCATTTGTAATATCATGCGATAAATCTGGTGACATCGTTCTCGTGGATCTAACTCGTATGTTTTCGTTCGTATGTTTTCCATGAAGTTTTCCAATATAATAAATTATTGTAGTAATATGATAATTTTTAAAATATTACCGAGTAATGTATCGCATTTTAGAGATGTTTAATCCAGGCAATTTATATTTCAATGCCGTCATTTGAATGAAGTTTATTTTTTTCGACGAAGTTTTCAAATATAATATATTAATATAGTATTGTGATAATTTTAAAAATATTACCGAGGAATGTATCGCATTTTAGAGATGTTTGAATAAAATTACATTGAAGTTGAAAAGTGTTTCATAATCAATGTTTTATGCATGATTTATCTTTCTTGTTTTACTGTAAAAGTAGTAAATTTATTGCATTATATAAGGAAAGTCATGTGCTGACCACATCAAATTTTTTTATATGCATTTCTTAATTATTTAAATCGGAAAAGATTGAATAAAAATCGTTTGCTATATTACCTTACTGGATTTATTTCAGTTGCTTTAACATAATATCATTTCTTAAAATAAATTGGTGGAAAAATATCGTCTGCATAATGCTATGTCCAGGCTGTGAGTTTTTAGTTAATATCTGGAAAACCGCTGGTCCTAGAAACTCTAAACAAGGACTAAATTTTAAGTGGGTCTATTCCAAAACTATCCACAAATTTTCATGATATTTGGTACAACCGTTCTCCTGTGATGATGAGACAAACACGTATACAGCAGACAAAATTTCAATTTCATTTATATAAACTAGCAGCATACCCGTTCTTCATACGGAGTATATAATAAAAAGAAACTTATAATTCGCAATCATGTGCAAATTCTGTTAAAATATTAAATTTATTGCTCCTAAAGAGAAGCTTAAGAATATCTGTTTTCACTATGCAAAATTATCTTCACGGGCAGATCTGAAGAATAAAACGTCCTGGCACCTTTTGTAAGCAAATTTACAAAAAAAAAGGAATTGAATCAATATATGCAACCCCGTACTACTTATATTGTCGCAGACTAGAAAATATGCCAGTGTGTTAGTAGAAGATTACCCGTATTACAATATGAGTCTCAAAAATATTTACCAAAATAAAAGAGATAATGTAATAAATTGAAAATATCAATAATCCCCGTAATCTTTATACCAGAAGATCGTAATTGATTCCAATATATGCCAATATATATCAAAACATATGCCAATATACCTTGTACCACTTTTATTCTCGTAGATTAGAAGATATACCCGCGTATTTGTTGAAGATTACTCGTACAACGTACACTATATGAGTTTAAACAATTTTTGTCATAATAAAACAATGACATAATAACTTGAAGATATCAATAATCCCTGAATCAATAATCCCCGAAAATATCAATAATAATAACGTTTAAACCTGAAGACCGTAACTGATATTATCCAGTCAAAAATGCTATAAGAAAAATCAAATCGTTCTTTTCTAAAATATATTTTTATATCCATTTATTTATTATTCAAATCGAAAAAATTATAATGTGTGATGAGAGACAAACACGTATACAGCAGACAAAATTTTAATTTCATTTATATAAACTAGCAGCATACCCGTTCTTTGTACGGAGTATATAATATAAAGAAACTTATAATTCATAATCATGTGCAAATTCTTATACTATACTAAATGACACTGTTATTCAAAATATTCTGTTAAAATATTAAATTTACTGCTCCTGAAAAGAAGTTTAAGAATATATGTTCTCACTATTCAAAATTATCTTCACGGGCAGATCTGAAGAATAAAACATTCTGTCCCCTTTTGTAAGCAAATATACACAAAATGTGAAATTGAATAGATATATGCAAAATAAAAGAGCTGTAATTGTATGGGACCCGTACTACTTATATACGCGAATATTTGAAGATATAACCTGCATTAGTAGATTACATGTATAAATTGAAAATATCAATAAACCAGTAATTGATTCCAATATATGCCAGAATGAAAGCACTAAAATTATATGGGAATATATATATATATATATATATATAATCCAAGAAAAAGAAGAATTAAAGGAACTTGGGATAACCAAATGCTTTGCATTTAATGGTTGGGGAGGATTGCGACTCCCCCTCCCGTTTAAAGCTGCTTTTCCAGCCTAGGCAAACGCTCACGGTACCAATACAAAGCAAAGGTTGGTCCCCATTGCGTGCTAATACGAAGGCACCCGAATACGGAAGAACAAGACCAACCAAACAGAAGGAAACTGGACCAAAAGTGAATCTTGCCCAACTCGCTATCTTATATATGTTCAACTTACGCATGCGTGCAATCTTAGCAGGTACGCATAAACTTTATTTACCCGCAGATTGAAGAAGTAAACTGTCAAAATCCACCTGATCCTTGAAAATCGATCTATAACAATCCTTTAAGAAATATAAAGGATAATGTTTATATAAAGCCTCTTTTATGATTTTTATATTGCTATTATTGCAATCTTTTTTAAACGTGTTGTAAATTTGATTTCGCTTGAAGTGTCCGAGTATGATATTTCTGAAAATATTTTTGGTAAGATTTGTTTTCCAATCGATGAGATGATTGATCTTAATTTTATATAATTCTCTTTTGTCATATAACGTTGTATAATGACCATATAATCCATGTTTTTTTATTGAGATGTCCAGAAAATTTACCGCTTCATTTTCTTCTTTACAATTTTCTATTAATTCCAATTCCGGTGGGTAAAAAGTGAAATCGAAATTGGTGGTGGCTTCATAACACCCCAATAGCACATCGTCAACAAAGAAGAAAATTAAAGAAGAAAATGAAGCGGTAAATTTTCTGGACATCTCAATAAAAAAACATGGATTATATGGTCATTATACAACGTTATATGACAAAAGAGAATTATATAAAATTAAGATCAATCATCTCATCGATTGGAAAACAAATCTTACCAAAAATATTTTCAGAAATATCATACTCGGACACTTCAAGCGAAATCAAATTTACAACACGTTTAAAAAAGATTGCAATAATAGCAATATAAAAATCATAAAAGAGGCTTTATATAAACATTATCCTTTATATTTCTTAAAGGATTGTTATAGATCGATTTTCAAGGATCAGGTGGATTTTGACAGTTTACTTCTTCAATCTGCGGGTAAATAAAGTTTATGCGTACCTGCTAAGATTGCACGCATGCGTAAGTTGAACATATATAAGATAGCGAGTTGGGCAAGATTCACTTTTGGTCCAGTTTCCTTCTGTTTGGTTGGTCTTGTTCTTCCGTATTCGGGTGCCTTCGTATTAGCACGCAATGGGGACCAACCTTTGCTTTGTATTGGTACCGTGAGCGTTTGCCTAGGCTGGAAAAGCAGCTTTAAACGGGAGGGGGAGTCGCAATCCTCCCCAACCATTAAATGCAAAGCATTTGGTTATCCCAAGTTCCTTTAATTCTTCTTTTTCTTGGATTACATTCTGCTTCGGAGTATAGAGCGGCTTGGCGCCTTTTCCTGAGTAGTGCTTTTGATTTTTGTGGATATGCATAGAAATTCTATTTGAACTTGTTTACTGGCTTTTATATGATATATATATATATATATATCCCCGTACTACTTATATTGTCTCAGATTAGAAAATATACCAGTGTGTTAATACAAGGTTACCCGTATTACAATATAAGTCTCAAAAATTTTTGACAAAATAAAACAGATAACGTAATAAATTGAAAATATCAATAATCTCTGTAATCTTTATACCAGAAGATCGTAATTGATTCCAATATATGCCAATATATATCAAAAAATCTGATGTGGGCAACATATGACTTTCCTTATATAATGCAATGAATTTACTACTTTTACAGTAAAAAAAATAGGTTTTTCTTATAGTAAATACTTATATTCTTTCCAAGATATTGAATTTTCGACAATGAGTCGTCATTTTCATTGATTTAGCGTCATTTTAATCCATTTGGCGAGATTTTCGTTAATTTGACAACATTTCAAAAAGTTATTCTTATAACAGATAAATGGCTATTGGCGTTCAAATACAAAAGTATTACTCGAAGTATCTTTTCCCATGAATGGAACGAGCTAGATCCACGAGAATGATGTCACCCAATGTATCGCATGGTATTACATATGAAAAGTGAACATGTTTCTCAATAGGAAATATATATTTTTATTTTATATGACTTTTTGAAATTTTTTTTTGAAAAATGTGAAATATCTCGAGAACGGTTCATGCTAGCGTTCTAAATTTTATGTCAATCGTTTTCTAATGAAAAATTACATAAGAAATGTCTATTTGCGTAACTTTATTAGCGGTTTTGAATTTTTGACGATTTTTTCAAAATTTCACTGCAAAATTTAGGGGGGTTCTGAACATTCGATTGCTTATAAAAACAATAGGCTTCCAGTGTTTACGGATTGTGATTTTTGTACCAAATTTGGTTTGAATCGGTCCATTCGTTCGTCAGTTATCGTCTCCACAGACTCACTGACACACACACACACACACACACACACACACACACACACACAGACATCACTTCAAAAATGTTTGATTCGTGATCAGGGATGCTTGAATCGTGCTCTCCCGTCGAAAACTCGAATTCGAATTTTCGACCCCATCACAATACTTTCCTTATACATTATGTATATAAGGAAAGTAATATATGCCAATATACCTGTACTACTTATATTCTCGTAGATTAGAAGATATACCCGTGCATTTATAGAAGATTACTCTTACACCGTACAAAAGTATGAGTTTCAACAATTTTTGCCATAAAACAATGGCATAATAACTTGAAAATATCAATAATCCCTGATTCAATAACCCCCAAAAATATCAATAATAATAATGTTTAAACCTGAAGACAGTAATTGATATTATCCAATCAAAAATGCAATGCCAATGAAATTTATTTTATACACATATCTTCATTATTAAAATCGGAAAAGATTCAATAAAAATCGTTTGCCGCATAAACACATTGGATTTACATCCGTTGCTGAACGACATGATATCATTTGCTTCAAATAAATTGATGGAAATCATATTGTCTGATTAATGCTCTTTCCATGAAAGGTTTGGCGACATTTTTGTCAGTTTAGCGACAGTTTTTAAAATCGCCAAATTTATCGCCAAGTGGGACTGTAGAACTGATAGTCGCATTTTGCGACAAATTGACGAAACATCATCATAATACTATCCCCTAACAAAACACAATTAATTTCATTTATTAAGCGCAATTTTATTAATTTCATATTTTTATAGGTTTTCAAACATTTGTATCAATTTGGTGACATTTTAAAAATTCACTAAATGTGTTACTATGTAGGATGGATGGACTGACCGACAAATGCTAATGAAACATCTTTTCAGTACTCTCTTCTAAAAAAAAAACAAATTTAATTTCATTGATTTCGTCGTTTTAATCAATTTGGCGACATTTCCGTCAGTTTGGCAACGTTTAAGAAAAGTTGCCAAGTTAGCGATATTTCGCCAAATTCGTAGTTCTGAATTTGTAAATCTGAAGAATAAAACATTCTGATCCCGTTTGTATATACTAAATGAAAAGATTAAAATTGCATTAGAAGATATACCCGTTCTACTCTTTCTCTGTTTCAACAATCGGCTAAATGAATTTATTGGGTAAGCACAATATATAATATAAGCTTGTAAACTCTTTGCCAAATAAATGAAAATGATGTACGTGGTCCGAAATTAATATAATTAAAAGAAAAATAAAACCGTTCATTTATAAAATATATTTTTATATCCATGTATTCAAATCGAAAAAAAAATAATAAAAATTAACAAACAAATTTAATTTAATTGCGTTGCTGAGCAACATGATATAAGATAGAAGCTTCTTCATAAAATGCGAAATTAAATAACCATTTTGATTTCTTTATACTTTTCATTGTTGAGTAAAAGCTTGTGAAAAATAAACCATGGAGATATATTTTCCATTTAAATTCCTGTTTCGAACAATTCATGTTTTCAGATAAGGACTAATTAGAGCAAAAATCTTGCATCAAACTCAAAGATGAAATTTTAATTCACTTTCACATTTTAAACAAGCGATTTTCAACCTTTTCGTTTGGATAAACCACGGAGTTAAAGAGTAGAACTCCTAGGAAAAAGTTTCATTTTTTATTAATATCTCGACAACCCCTGGTCTTAGAAACCCGAAACTTGGACTAAATTTATGGGGAGCTATTTGGAGGCTATCCACAAAATTTCATTAAATTCGGTTTAGCCGTTCTCCCGTGATGATGAGACAAACGAAAGTTTCGTTTTTTACTAACATCTTGAGAATTTCTGGTCGTAGAGACTCGAATCATAGACTAAATTTTAAGTTGGACTATTTCAAGACTACCCACCAAATTTCATGAAATTCGGCTCAGCTGTTCTCCCGTGATGTTGGATCATACATACATACATACATACATACATACATACATACATACATACATACATACATACTTTTCTTCTTTATATATAGATTTCTTTCAAGCCACGAGGCGATATTAAAGGAATTTTTAACTATAATTTTAGGTTAACTATAATTTTAGGCTATGGAATTTTTAACTGTGTGTTTTTAATTAATTTTTAGACAACACCCGGGCGTAGAAACTCGAAACATGGACTACATTTTAAGTGTGGCTAGTTGAAGGCTACCCACAAAATTTCATCGAATTCGGTTCAGCCGTTCTTCCATGATGATGGGACAAACAGGCAGACAGACAGATTTTCAATTTTATTTATATAGATTCCTATTAATAATGAAATGCTCTACAGCTATGTATTTGTACTTTTTTCGACTATTTTGCAAAGTTTGCTACCCAAGTTTTAAAATTCTCCTCTAGAAACTCTGCAATCACTTTTATTCGATTGGACATTCATGGACTTTTCTTTACAGAGTTATTGGGAGACTTAAAGGTTTTCCTTGGAACGCTTTATACATCTAAGGATAATATTAAGACCGTAAAAGCTTAACATATTTTCTAAATATATTACAAATAAGAAGTGGCAACAGTGATTAAAGAATTTTTCATGGCTTCTACTATCTTCAATTCAATAATTGCACAGTAATTAAGTCAAGTTTTTGGCACAGTTCCAAAATTCTTTTTAGAGATAAATTACGTAAACCTTCCATCTGATGGAATTGGCAACAGCAAAGCTTATTGTTTGTACTTGCTATTAAAGACATCAGTAAGCGTTCTATTGCCATAATTAGAGATAATTTATGAGAGTTTCTCAAATAATCTGCATGGCTGTAATAGCAGAAGATATGGATGATTGCAGCTCCAAGCGAGGCTGATTTTACGTTAATGTGAATCCGAAGACTCCTGCTCCGAGAACAATAATTTGAACAAGTAAATAAAACTGTGATCGTGTTATCTTCTGTTCTCCTCCTGAACTGCAGTTAACAGTATTATAGAATTTCGAAATTTCGAAATCTTTAAATGCCTCTCATAACAATTAATTTCTTACTTCTTTTTTTTCAAATAACCAAGTAAAGTTTAGTAATGCTATTAAAGTTATAGTTTTAGAAAGGCAATTAAATTAGTAATGTGCTGATGCGAAAGAGTTTGTCATCAACTTGGGTAATGATATGACTCAAAGGGAAGCGAGGAATGTTTCCATTTAAATTAAATAAAAGTATTTTTCATGAAATCGAAACAATAAAAAAAATCTGATGTGGGCAGCACATTACTTTCCTTATAAAATGCAATGAATTTGCTACTTTTACAGTAAAACAAAATAGATAATTTTTATATTAGTTAATTATATTCCTTCCAAGGTATCGAATTTTCGTCAATTAGTTGTCATTTTCATTTAGCGTTATTTTTATCCATTTGGCGAGTTTTTCGTTGATTAACAACATTTAGCAAAGTCGCCAAGTTGGCGACATTTCACCAAATTCGTCGCCGAAATCTCGCCAAGCTTTATAGACAAAGAAATAAGTTATTCTTACAGCAAATAAATGACTATTGGCGTTCAAATACAAAAGTATTACTCAAAGTATATTTTTTCATGAATGGAACGAGCTAGATCCACGAGAATGATATCACCCAATTTATGGCATGGTATTACATATGAAAAGTCAACATGTTTCTCAATAGAAAATATATTTTTTTTATTTTATATGACTTTTTGATAATTTTTTTAAAAAATGTGCAATATCTCGAGAACGGTTCATGTTAGCGTTCTAAAATTTATGTCAATCGTTTTCTAATGAAAAATTACATATGAAATGTCTATTTTCGTAACTTTATTAGCGATTTTGATTTTGTGACGATTTTTTCAAAATTTCACTCGAAAATTTAGGGGGGGTTCTGAACATTCGATTGCGTATAAAAACAATAGGCTTCCAGTGTTTATGGATTGTGATTTTTGCAACGAATTTTGTTCGAATCGGTCCATTCGTTCGTCAGTTATCGTCTCCACACACTCACTGACACACACACACACACACACATACTTTCACGCACACACACACACACAGACATCACTTCAAAAGCGTTTAATTCGGGATCAGGGATTCTTGAAACGTGTTCTCCCGTCGAAAACTCGAACTCGAATTCGAATTTTTGACCCCGTCACAATACTTTCCTTATACATTATGTATATAAGGAAAGTAATAATTATTAGTTATATATATTTAATTAAGCTCCTTTATTTCAGTTCACTATTTTCGCAATAGTTTCTGTTTATAAAATTTATACCAGCACATAGGGAACGATTAGGTAAATTATGTTCATCAGGTTATAGTTTTAAAATGGCAATTGATATATTAATGTGTTGATGCAAAAGAGTTTGTCATCAACTTAGGTAATAATATGACACAAAAGGAAGCGAGGAATGTTTCCATTTAATTTAATTAAAAGTATTTTTCATGAAATCGTAAAAAAAAAAAGAATTATTAGTTATATATATTTAAAATAAAGTCTGTTAGTTTGGTTCACTATTTTCGCAATAGATAAATAATGTTCACCAGGTTATATAGTTTTAGAACGGCAATTGAAATATTAATGTGTTGATGCAAAAGGGTTTGTTATCAACTTAGATAATAATACGACTCAAAATGAAAAGAGAAATATTACAATTTTATTTCATACTACTCCAACAGGGGACTGAGTAGAGATTCATAAATATAAGGACACTGGAGGAAGAGAGTTTTAAATTTCTTTAAAAACGTATTTGCACATAAGCAATATATAAATATCCGAACCCAATTTCAGAGTAAAAAGAAAAAAAAATCTGATATGAGCAGCACATGACTTTCCTTATATAATGCAATGAATTTACTACTTTTATAGTAAAAAAAAATAGATTATTTTTATAGTAGTTCTTTATATTCTTTCCAAGATATTGAATTTTCGTTAATGAGACGTCATTTTCCATGTCGTCATTATCAATGAGTCGTCATTAATTTAGCGTCATTTTTATCCATTTGGCTAGTTTTTCGTTAATTTAGCATTATTTAAAGAGTCGCCAAGTTGGCAACATTCCGCCAAATTCGTCGCCAAAATCTCGCCGAGCGTTATGGGCTAAGAAATAAATTATTCTTACAGCAGATAAATGACTATTGGCGTTCAAATACAAAAGTATTACTCAAAGTATCTTTTATCATGAATGGAACGAGTTGGATCGAGAATGACGTCACCAAATTTCTCGCACGGCATTACATATGAAAAGTGAACATGTTTCTCAATACGAAATATTTTTTTTTTTATTTTATATGACTTTCTGATAATTTTTTTGAAAAATGTGCAATATCTTGAGAACGGTTTAGGTTAGCGTTCTAAAATTTTAATCGTTTTCTAATGAAAAATTACATACGTAATGTCTATTTGCGTAACTTTATTAGCGGTTTCGATTTTTTGACGATTTTTTCAAAATTTCACTCGAAAATTTAGGGGGGTTCTGAACATTCGATTGCGTATAAAAACAATAGGCTTCCAGTGTTTACGGATTGTGATTTTTGCACCAAATTTCGTTCGAATCGGTCCACTCGTTCGGCAGTTATCATCTCCACAGACTCACACACACACACACACAGACATCACTCCAAAAATGTTTGATTCGTGATCAGGGATGCTTGAAACGCGCTCTCCCGTCGAAAACTCGAATTCGAATTTTCGACCCTGTCACAATACTTTCCTTATACATTATGTATATAAGGAAAGGAAAAATGGCCGTAGTCTAGTTACGGGCGTGTTTTAATTGTTCACAATTAAATCCCTTTTTATCACTTTCCAACATAGTTGAAAAGTTCTTATGATTTTGGTCATTCTGTCTGTCTGTAAAAATGGCTTTATCAAAATGAAATTTTAGTATGCTGTTAGACGGTCTGTGGGACATATAGGAATAAAAATAAATAATATCCAATTAGTTTCGGATTTTTCCCGGGGAGAAAAAAATGAAATACACTAAACATTATGGGACTTAATTTTTCAAAAATTTTAAAGCAAAGTTAAAAATCACAAATTACTTCAAAATTTTTAGAAAATATTAAAATTATCACATAAAATCTGTAAAAATATTTTTAGAAAAATATGTTGGAAAGTTTTTACTTTCCTTATATACATACTGTATAAGGAAAGTATTGTGACGGGGTCGAAAATTCGAATTCGAGTTTTCGACGGGAGAGCACGTTTCAAGCATCCCTGATCACGAATCAAACATTTTTGGAGTGATGTCTGTGTGTGTGTGTGTGTGTGTGTGTGTGTGTGTGTGTGTGTGTGTGTGTGTGAAAGTATGTGTGTGTGTGTGTGTGTCAGTGAGTCTGTGGAGACGATAACTGACGAACGAATGGACCGATTCGAACCAAATTTGGTACAAAAATCACAATCCGTAAACACTGGAAGCCTATTGTATTTATACGTAATCGAATGTTCAGAACCCCCCTAAATTTTCGAATGAAATTTTGAGAAAATCGTCAAAAAATCAAAATCGCTAATAAAGTTACGCAAATAGACATTTCTTATGTAATTTTTCATTAGAAAACGATTGGCATAAATTTTAGAACGCTAATATGAACCGTTCTCGAGATATTGTACATTTTTAAAAAAAATTATGAAAAAGTCACATAAAAAAAAATTCCTATTGAGAAACATGTTCACTTTTCATATGTAATACCATGCGATAAATTGAGTGACATCATTCTCGTGGATCTAGCTCGTTCCATTCATGAAAAAATATACTTTGAATAATACTTTTGTATTTGAACGCCAATAGTCATTTATCTGCTGTAAGAATAACTTTTTTCTTAGTGCATAACGCTTGGCGAGATTCTGGCGACGAATTTGGCGGAATGTCGCCAACTTGGCGACTTTTTTGAAATGTTGCCAAATTAATGAAAATCACGCCAAATGGATAAAAATGATTCTAAATCAATGAAAATGACGACTAATTGTCGAAAATTCAATATCTTGGAAAGAATATTAGTATCTACTATAAGAAAAACCTATTTTTTTACATTAAAAGTAATAAATTCATTACATTATATAAGGAAAGTCATGTGTTGCCCACATCAGATTTTATTTATTCATTACTTTCCTTATATACATAATGTATAAGGAAAGTATTGTGACGATGTCGAAAATTCGAATTCGAGTTTTCGACGGGAGAGCACGTTTCAAGCATCCCTGATCACGAATCAAACATTTTTTAAGTGATGTCTGTGTGTGTGTATGTGTGTGTGTGTGTGTGTGTGTGTGTGTGTGTGTGAAAGTATGTGTGTGTGTGTGTCAGTGAGTCTGTGGAGACGATAACTGACGAACGAATGGACCGATTCGAACCAAATTTGGTACAAAAATCACAATCTGTAAACACTGGAAGCCTATTGTTTTTATACGTGATCGAATGTTCAGAACCCCCCTAAATTTTCGAATGAAATTTTGAAAAAATCTTCAAAAAATCAAAACCGCTAATAAAGTTACGCAAATAGACATTTCTTATGTAATTTTTCATTAGAAAACGATTGGCATAAATTTTAGAACGCTAACATGAACCGATCTCGAGATATTGCAGATTTTTCAAAAAAATTATGAAAAAGTCACATAAAAAAAAAATTCCTATTGAGAAACATGTTCACTTTTCATATGTAATACCCTGCGATAAATTGAGTGACATCATTCTCGTGGATCTAGCTCGTTCCATTCATGAAAAAATATACTTTGAATAATACTTTTGTATTAGAACGCCAATAGTCATTTATCTGCTGTAAGAATAACTTTTTCTTAGTGCATAACGCTTGGCGAGATTTTGGCGACGAATTTGGCGGAATGTCGCCAACTTGGCGACTTTTTTAAAATGTTGCCAAATTAATGAAAATCTCGCCAAATGGATAAAAATGATGCTAAATCAATGACCATGACGACTAATTGTCGAAAATTCAATATCTTGGAAAGAATATTAGTATCTACTATAAGAAAATCCTATTATTTTCCTTATATACATAATGTATAAGGAAAGTATTGTGACGGGTTCGAAAATTCAAAATCGAGTTTTCGACGTGAGAGCACGTTTCAAGCATCCCTGATCACGAATCAAACATTTTTGAAGTGATGTCTCTGTGTGTGTGTGTGTGTGTGAAAGTATGTGTGTGTGTGTGTGTGAGAGAGAGTCTGTGAAGACGATAACTGACAAACGAATGGACCGATTCGAACCAAATTTGGTACAAAAATCACAATCCGTAAACACTGGAAGCCTATTGTTTTTATACACAATCGAATGTTAAGAACACCCCTGAATTTTCAAATGAAATTTTGAAAAAATAGTCAAAAAATCAAAACCACTAATAAAGTTACGCATATAGACATTTCTTATGTAATTTTGCATTAGAAAACGATTGACATAAATTTTAGAACGCTAACATGAACCGTTCTCGAGATATTGCACATTTTTCAAAAAAATTATCAGAAAGTCATATAAAATAAAAAAAAATATTTTCTCTTGAGAGACATGTTCACTTTTCATATGTAATACCATACGATAAATTATGTGACATCATTCTCGTGGATCTAGCTCGTTCCATTCATGAAAAAAGATACTTTGAGTAATACTTTTGAATTTGAACGGCAATAGTCATTTATCTGCTGTAAGAATAACTTATTTCTTTGTCCATTATGCTTGGCGAGATTTTGGCGACGAATTTAGGCGGAATGTCGCCAACTTGGCGACTTTTTTAAATGTTGACAAATTAACGAAAATCTCGCCAAATGGATAAAAATGACGCTAAATCAATGAAATGACGGCTAATTGTCGAAAATTCAATATCTTGGAAAGAATATTAGTATCTACTATAAGAAAAACCTATTTATTTTACTGTAAAAGTGGTAAATTCATTACGTTATATAAGGAAAGTCATGTGTTGCCCACATCAGATTTTTTAAATAAAAATTGAAATAATAATTACACTTATAATGTATGAAGAGGTCACGTGACTTATTTCAAAATGAAATATAGCAACTTTTTTTTCCGCTGTATGATCGTGATGTTTAAAGATCACTTAAATTTATATTTAGTGTGGTATCCGTCACAAAATCGCTTTATTTTTGCGTATTATCTGTGTATCTACATCCTATGCCAACGCAATTACAATATTTTTTATTTCAAATGATCACAAAACTTGTTATTTCTACAACGAAGCCTAATTTTAACTTATGCATGAAGAATGTAAACAATCAAGCAATTAATTGTAAAGTGAGTTGTATAAGAATTGCTGAATTTTTTTCACGTAAAATTATTTAGCTCTGGAGTCTGAAATATAAGTGATATGAATGAAACATTTAATGATTTTACATAGAAGGGCAGGTGATTTATATTTCGATGACGTCATTTGGATAAAATCTATTTTATGTAATTAGCATTGTCTTTTTTGATGAAATTTTAAGTTTTCAAATATAATAAATTACTGCAGTACTGTGATAATTTTTTAAAAATATCAGCGTTGAATGTATCACATTGTAGAGATATTGAAATAAAATTGCATATCAGTTGGAAAGTGCTTCATAATCAATGTTTTATGCATGATTGATCTTTGTTGTCTTTATATTAATGCTGTTTCCATTTCTTTGTAAATTAAGCCAACGCTTAACTATATCACAGGATACAGTTAGGGCATGACTAAGTAGTTCAAGATAATAATAAATTGCAATATTGAAGTAAGGTCAAATAATAAAATGGTGTTTTACAGTATTATAGTAATGATATTATATATTTTTCAAAAGGTAGAAAACCTCAACTCTATTTATGATTTTATAATAACAAATACATCAAAATTGATTTACATTTGAAATACAGGCAATCCTCCTATAAAACGGTACACTTATAACGCGGTTTCCATATAACGCGGAGCAAAAAGTGCTACAACCCTCTCAAAACGGAGTACACATAGAGGTTTCTATACAACGCTGTAGTTTTATAACGCGGATTTTCTATAATACAATTCAATTAGCTTAAGCAGTCTTCCTATAGAATGTAATTTTCTATTATACTTTTACGGTTGAAATTAATGGGGAATTGCCCTGTTTTCACCTTCCCTGCTATACATGGTAATGTATAGGGAAAGTATTGGAATCATGCCGAAAATCGCAACTCGAGTTTTCGACGGATCTACACGTTTCGAGACCTCTGGAATACGAAAAAACTATTTTTAGCGTGACGTCTGTGTCTGTATGTCTGTTTGTGTGTCTGTCTGTGCAATGTATGTATCCACTCTAACTTAAAAACTAATGGACCGAATTTCATAAAATTTGGTATGTGAGTCACTCGGGTGCGATCCCGGTGCTGATTAGGTTTTAGTACGACTCGGTATAAAAGAACCCGCCTTTTTTCGCAAAATGGCACGCAAAAATTGTCTGTATCCACTCTAGCTGAAAAACCAATGGACCGAATTTCACAAAATTCGGTAAATAAGTCGCTTGTAGGTTACCCTGAAGCTGATTAGATTTTGGTACGATTCGGAAAAAAATAACCTGCTTTTTTTTGCAAAATGTCCCTCAAAAATCAACAAAATCTAAAATAAAAAAACTACGTATGCTCAAACATATCCATTAAATGCTTGTTTAATACGAAATGTTTAACGAAGAAAAGAATAAGATTAACCCCATTATACTAGGACTAGCCGTTCTCGAGATATTTTAGTTTTTTTCGTATTTTCACCACCTTTGAAATTAAGTCCAGTCAGTTACCAAATGTGAACAAAAATTGAATTAAAAGTAAATTAAATTTAATTAATATAAAGAGAATGTGGATATAAGTCTGCAGGAAGTCATGTGCTCGGCAAATCAGATTTTTTCATTCACCTCAAATGCATTGGTAGACGAAAATGTGGATAAAGAATGGGTTTCCAAATTTCAATGATGAGAAAAGGGGACTGGATTTGGGTAAAACAATTAGAAAATTACTTTATTGAAAATGATCCATTAACAGTGCGAAGTGCAAAGTTTAAAAGATAATTGCAAAATGGATCAGCTTCTTATAGAGAGATTTTGGTATGGTTATAAAATAAAACCAGATTTGAAAACGAAAATGCAGATATGTAAAGTGAAGAGGACATTAAAAGAAAAAGAATTAGGCCACTAATATTTGACAGGGATGATGAATGTTAATAGGATTATTGTTTGAAAAAAGTCATTAAGTTTTTATTTCACATTGTTTTTTACTTTCCCTGCAATACATGGTAATGTATAGGGAAAGTATTGGAATCGTGTCGAAAATCGCAACTCGAGTTTTCGACGGATCTACACGTTTCGAGACCTCTAGAATACGAAAAAAACATTTTTAGCGTGACGTCTGTGTGTGTGTCTGTGTGTCTGTGTGTCTGTCTGTGTGTCTGTGTGTCTGTCTGTCTGTGTGTCTGTCTGTCTATCTGTCCACTCTAATTAAAAAACTAATGGACCGAATTTCACAAAATTTGGTAGGTAAGTCACTTGTGAGCGAGTCTGGTGCTGATCAGTTTTGGGTACGATTTGGGATAAAAGAACCCGCCTTTTTTTGCGAAATGGCCCGCAAAAGCTTGTATCCACTCTAACTGAAAAACTAATGGACCGAATTTCACAAAATTCGGTAGATGAGTCACGCGTGGGTTACCCTGGTGCTGATTAGATTTTGGTACGATTCGAAAAAAAATAACCTGCCTTTTTTTGCAAAATGGCCCGCAAAAATCGTCAAAATCTAAACTAAAGAACTAGGTATACTCAAATATATCCATTAAATGCTCGTTTAATACGTATTTTTTAACGACGAAAAGAATAAGACTAACCCCATTACACTAGGACTAGCCGTTCTCGAGATATTTTAGTTTTTCCTACTTTCTCTACGCCACCTTTGAAAATAAGCCCGGTTACCGAATGAGAACGAAAATTGAATTAAAAGTGAAATAAATTTAATTAAAATATAGAGAACGTTAATATAAGTCAGCAGGGAAAGTCATGTGCTGCCCACATCAGATTTTTATTTTCCCTGCAATAAATGGTAATGTATAGGGAAAGTATTGCAATCATGCCGAAAATCACAACTCGAGTTTTCGACGGATTTACACGTTTCGAGACCCCTAGAATACGAAAAACTATTTTTAGAGTGACGTTTGTGTGTGTGTGTCTGTCTGTCTGTGTGCAATGTATGTATCTACTCTAACTCAAAAACTAAAGCCGAATTTCATAAAATTTGGTAGGTAAATCACTAGGGTGTGACCTAGTGATTGCTGGTTAGTGATTTCAATGCTGGTTTGGTTTTAGTACGATTCTGGATTTAAAAAAAACCGCTTTTTTTAGCGAAATGGCCCGCGAAAATTGCTTGTATTCACTCTAGCTGAAAAATTATTGGACCGAATTTCACAAAATTCGGTAGATAAGTCGCTTGTGGATTACCCTGGTGTTGATTAGATTTTGGTACGATTCGGAAAAAAATAGCCTGCTTTTTTTGCAAAATGGTTCGCAAAAATCGTCCGAATCTAAAATAAAATCTACGTATGCTCAAATATATGCATTAAATGCATGTTTTATACGTAATTTTTAACGAAGAAAAGAATAAGACCAACCCCATTACACTTTAACCGTTCTCGATATATTTTATTTTTTTCGTATTTTCTCTACGCCAGCTTTGAAAAGAAGTCCAATTACCAAATGAGAACGAAAATTGAATTAAAAGTAAATTAAATTTAATTAAAATAAAGAGAACGTGGATATAAGTCTGCAGGGAAAGTCATGTGGTGCCCACATCAGATTTTTTAATTTTTCTTATATGAAGTCTTAAACTCAATAAAAATAATTCGAAATAGATAAACATATATTTATTGCCTTTTGTATCTATAAACTTATATTTCGCAACCGTATTCATCATAACATGGTGCTCTAAAATAATGCAGTTTTATATAACGTATTTCGAGATCTTGATGCCAATATATGTTTTCAGACCTTCTGAACACGTTTTGACTATTTTGGAATGATGTCCGTCTGACTGTTTTGTATGTCTGTGGTCGATTTCTTGTGTACGCAATAGCGGCCCCCAAATATTAATGGATTTTTACGAAACTTTATATCCGGCTTTGTTATCAAAAAATCTAGGACTTGATATAATATTATTTTTTAATTCGAGCGAAATCTTTGAAATGTATTTGAAATTTTATATGTTTTAACATCACAGCATAGGGTAAAATTTGACAAAATCATGCATAAAAGTGTTTATTTATGTTACATTAATCACTGACTTTATAGTTTCAATTATTGTTGTGAAAAATAGCCACGATAAAAATGTTTTTGTTCGTGACGTTATATTAGCCCCTCTCGGGTAGTCGGGGGAGGGGGGCAAGTTTCCGGCCCCCGTGGGGTACATTGTCAAGTATGGTATGAATCGGAAGTTGTTTTCATGCCCTTTAAAGTGAAGGGTAACACGCTATAATTGTAATTATTTGGATCCATGATATCGATTTTTCAAAATTTTTGTTGCAATATTTAAAAAAAAAAATCCTACTAAAAATGGATTCTGATATGAGAAAGTCGAGTTGAGCCACATACCAGTAAATTTTACTCGGATTTGAACTTTTATCGATTTTTACTTTCCTTACATACACAATGTATAAGGAAAGTATTGTGACGGGGTCGAAAATTCGAATTCGAGTTTTCGACGGGAGAGCACGTTTCAAGCGTCCCTGATCACGAATTAAACATTTTTGAAGTGATGTCTGTGTGTGTGTGTGTGTGTGCGTGTCAGTGTGTCTGTGGAGACGATAACTGACGAACGAATGGACCGATTCGAACGAAATTTGGTACAAAAATCACAATCCGTAAGCACTGGAAGCCTATTGTTTTTATACGCAGTCGAGTGTTCAGAACCTCCTAAATTTTCGAGTAAAATTTTGAAAAAATCGTCAAAAAATTAAAGTTACCCAAATAGACATTTCTTATGTAATTTTTCTTAGAAAACGATTGACATAAACTTTAGACCGCTAGCACGAGCAGTTCTCGAGATATTGCACATTTTATAAATAAATTTAACAAAAAATCCCATAAATTAAAAAAATATATTAACTGTTAAGAAACATGCTCACTTTTCATATATAATACCATGCGATAAATTCAGTGACATCATTCTCGTGGATCTAACTCGTTCCATTCACGAGAAAAGATACTTTAAATAATACTTTTGTATTTGAACGCCAATAGTCATTTATCCGGTGTAAGAATAACTTATTTCTCCGTCCATAACGTTTAGTGAGATTTTGGCGGCGAATTTAGCGGAATCTCGCCAACTTACACAATCGATATTTTTAAATGTTGCCAAATTAACGAAGATCTCTTCAAATTGATAAAAATGACGCTAAATCAATGAAAATGACTACTAATTGAAGAAAATTCAATATCTTGGAAAGAATATAAGTATCTACTATTAGAATAATATTTTTTTAACTGTAAAAGTAGTACATTCATTGCATTATATAAGGAAAGTCATCTGCTGCCCACATCAGATTTTTTCCATTGTATAGGGGCCGGGAACTGTTTTACGAATATTTCATACTTTCATATTGAGACAAAAAAAGAACAAGTGCTCCCTTATACTTTTGCTGTTGCCCACGGAGGAGAGATTGACAGAAAACTACTCTAATCTTATTGGTTTTATTACTTTCCTTGTATACATAATGTATAAGGAAAGTATTGTAACGGGGTCGAAAATTCGAATTCGAGTTTTCGACGGAAGAGCACGTTTTAAGCATGCCTGATCACGAATCAAACATTTTTGAAGTGATGTCTGTGTGTGTGTGTGTGTGTGTGTGTGTGTGTGTGTGTTTGTGTGTGTGTGTCAGTGAGACTGTGGAGACGATAACTGACGAACGAATAGACCGATTCGAACCAAATTTGGTACAAAAATCACAATCCGTAAACACTGGAAGCCTATTGTTTTTATACGCAATCGAATGTTCAGAACCCCCCTAAATTTTCAAATGAAATTTTGAAAAAATCGTCAAAAAATCAAAACCAATAATAAAGTTATGCAAATAGACATTTCCTATGTAATTTTTCATTAGAAAACGATTGGCATAAATTTTAGAACGCTAACATGAACCGTTCTCGAGATATTGCACATTTTTCAAAAAAATTATCAAAAAGTCATATAAAATAAAAAAAAAATATTTCCTCTTGAGAAACATGTTCACTTTTCTTATGTAGTACCACACGATAAATTGGGTGACATCATTCTCGTGGATCTAGCTCGTTCCATTCATGAAAAAAGATACTTTGAGTAATACTTTTATATTTGAATGCCAATAGCCATTTTTCTGCTGTAAGAATAACTTATTTCTCCGGCCATAATGCTTGGCGAGATTTTAGCGACGAATTTGGCGGAATGTCGCCAACTTGGCGAATTTTTTAAATGTTGCCAAATTAACGAAAATCTCGCCAAATGGATACAAATGACGCTAAATCAATGAAAATGACGACTAATTGTCGAAAATTCAATATTTTAGAAAGAATATTTGTTTCCACTATAAGAAAAACCTATTTTTGTTACTGTAAAAGTAGTAAATTCATTACATTATATAAGGAAAGTCATGTGTTGCCCACATCATATTTTTATAGATGTAACCAAGATCGCGGATAGAAGACTCCAATCAAAACTGGAGAATTTTATCCTATTGAATGAACTAACTTTATTGAAAACCAACGTAATTTTACCTCCAATGAACGGGAGGGGGGTATAACCCACACCATCCTCTGCCTACGCCTGTGTGTTATATGATAATTTAAATTAAATTTCTCTGTACATTAATATTTCACCGGTAGAAACATACACAAACTGTGTTTCACCACACGCCACCACCCTCACACTAACACACCCAAGTCTGTAATCACTTTAACTCATACCCCCCCCCCGCCCCCCTACCTTCTTCCGCATTATTTGAACGATCTCCTATGGCGGGGTCAAACGTCGTAACAACGTTTAATTCCGTACTCCGCTTCGATCAACTGTTGCTCCTGCTGCTACCTGGGCGGTTGCTTAGCAACGGGATCTCGCTTCCTTCTGCATCCGACGATCCTGGTGACCTTCACGCAAGTTTTACGTGCGATGCCAGGATGATGATGGTGGTGCGCACACCTGTTGAATGCAGCCAATGAACGAGGAGGAAATACTAGAAGACAAACGTGAATCGGAGGGGTCTATGTGATCTCTTCTTGCTCGTTGCTGAGTCTTTGGGTGTATAAATATCCGCAGAGTAAATGTTTTACATGACGGGTGAGACCAATTCTTCTCGCGATGTCTTAGGGAGATTGAGTTCGAATCTTCAATACTAGTAAGCAATGGTGGATATACGGTTTGGCGGGACTCTACACAGAGCCAAATTTGGGGGCACTTATAACATTATAAATTTTAGATTTATAATTAAGTAACATCAAATAGCAAGGTAGTAGCCAGAGGTAGGGGTGAAACTAGCATTGGTCTCGACCAAGTCTAATCAGCCCCATTAAAAACAATCTGATGTGGGCAGCACATGACTTTCCTTATATAATGCAATGAATTTACTACTTTTACAGTAAAAAAAAAAAAGAAAGATTATTTTTATAGTAGTTATTTATATTATTTTCAATATATTGAATTTTGGTCAATGAGTCGTCATTTTCCATGCCGTCATCATCAATGAGTCGTCATTGATGTAGCGTCATTTCTATCCATTTGGCGAGTTTTTCGTTAATTTAGCAACATTTAAGAAAGTCGCCAAGTTGGCGACATTCCACCAAATTCGTCGCCAAAATATCGCCAAGTGTTATGGACGAAGAAATAAGTTATTCTTACAGCAGATAAATGACTATTGTCGTTCAAATACAAAAGTATTACTCAAAGTACCTTTTTTCATGAATGGAACGAGCTAGATCCACGAGAATGATGTTACCAAATTTATCGCATGGTATTACATATGAAAAGTGAATATGTTTCTCAATTGGAAATATTTTTTTTATATTATATGACTTTTTGATAATTTTTTATAATTGTGCAATATCTCGAGAACGGTTCATGTTAGCGTTCTAAAATTTATGTCAATCGCTTTCTAATGAAACATTACATAAGGAATGCCTATTTGCGTAACTTTATTAGAGGTTTTGAATTTTTGACGATTTTTTCAAAATTTCACTCGAAAATTTAGGGGGGATATTTAGGGGGAATCGAACATTCGATTGCGTATAAAAACAATAGGCTTCCAATGTTTACAGATTGTGATTTTTGTACCAAATTTCGTTCGAATCGGTCCATTCGTTCATCAGTTATCGTCTACACAGGCTCACTGACACACACACGCACACACACACACACACACACATACTTTCATACACACACACACAGACAGACAGAAACCACTTCAAAAATGTCCGATTCGTGATCAGGGATGCTTGATACGTGCTCTCCCGTCGAAAACTCGAATTCGAATTTTCGACCCCGTCACAATACTTTCCTTATACATTATATAAGGAAAGTAAAAAAATGTTCCACCCAATAAGATATATCCATATTTTTAACACATTCCAACATAGTGGAAAAGTGTTTATGACTTTGTTCATTCTATTTGTCTGTCTGTCTGGCCATTCGCACGATAACTGCCGTAAAATGACTTAATCAAAATGAAATTCAGTATGTTGTTCAGACGGTCGGCAGGACCTATGGGAATATAAATGAATAATATAACCCAATTAGTTTCGAATTAAACCCGGGTTAAAAAGTGTAATACATTGAATCCCATGGGACCTAATTTTTCAAACATTTTTTAAGCAAACTTAAAATTCACAAATTGCTTCGAAAATTTTAGGAAATATTCAAATTATCTCATAAAACATATAAAGAAAAATGCAGCAAAATATGTTCGGTAGTTTTTTAAATAAAAATTAAAATAATAATTACACCCATATTATATAAAAGTGATCACGTGACCGACTTCAAAATAAAATATAGCATCCAGCTTTATTTACCAGTGTAAAAATCGTGATTTTTAAAGTTCTTTTACATTTAAATTTAGTGTTATATCCATCCTAAAACCGCTTTATTTCTACGCATTTATTATGTATCTATATTCTGCGCCAACGCAATTACAATATTTTTGAGTTTAAATGATCATCAAACTTTGATTATTTCTATAACGAAGCCTAATTTTAATGGATGCAGAATGTAAACACGTGATTGTAAGATGTATAAGAATTGCTGAATTTTTTTCACTCAAAATTATTTAGTTCTGGAATCTGGAATAAAAGCGATATGAATGAAATATTCATTGCTTTTACATAGAGAAGCAGACGATTTAGATTTTGATGACTTCATTTGAATAAAGTTAATATTTTCTGGATGAAGTTTTAAGTTATGAAATTTAATAAATTATTGTAGTACTGTGATAATTTCAAACATATCAGCTCTGAATGTATTGCATTTTAATGATTTTTAAATAAAATTGCATTTCAGTTGGAAAGTGTCTTTTTATCAGCCCTTGTTTACAAGTTATTCTTGTAAACAAGGGCAACTCAAAAAAAATTCTATTCTTTTAAAGTTCATTTTTCAAGATGGGAACAATTTATTGAAGTATATAAATTATTATGCATTTAGCTGATTTGTGCAAATACAGCAAATTTGATACCATTTGCATCTTTACCATTGTACAAACTTGTAAAGAGCCTTGCTGTCCCAACTGGGAATCGAACCCTGTATCTTCGAACAGGCCAGCCGACGCTCTACCGCTGCTGGGACGAAATTGCAAGTTCTTATTGTCGAAGTGGAGTTTGCATTCTCCACCCCCTAATGTTAGATTAGCGTGCAACTAACAACCTGACTGTCCACCTAATGGTATTTTTACTTTAGGTTAGCCTCCTCCATCTTTGTACTAACCTACAGGCTTGATCTGTTCGGACGCCAATGTAAAGAACCTTGCTGCCCCAACCGAGATTCGAACCTTGGATCTCCGAACTAGCCAGCTGATGCTCTACCATTGCAAGCTCTTATTGTAGAAGTGGACACTTTACTATGTGGGACTATATATATGTGAGACTCTACATATGTCAGACTGTACTTATAAATAGAACCATTCAGCATGCGGTTAGGGTATTAATTTATTTAACACTTCAATACACTATTACAATTTCAAATCGAACTTCAAAACCTCCACATTTTATCAAAGCACTCTACAATGATGCCAACGTCTAACCTAAGGGTGAACGTCAGTAAATCTTCTGCCCTATCCGCGCTTTGTTAACTTTCGCGGCACACGATTTTCGTCGAAATTCTACTCAAACAGTTGCGAAATATTTTCTGAAAGATAAAATGCAATGCTTAGATTATATTAAAACTAAATTTTATACCCAATAAAACATAGAATATATTTTTTATTTTAATTCAAACTATTTTTGGTGCTGCCATCTGTTGCCGTAATTTAATTCATACCCATTGTTTTTATTTTTTAATGAACATTTTTAAATGTCTATTCCTTCTAATACGCTATTAAATACAACAGATCATATTTAATAATGCCATGTATATAATGTAATGAATTTACTACTTTTACAGTAAAAAAATTAGCTTTTCTTACAGCAGATACTAATATTCTTTCCAAGATATTGAATTTTCGACAATTAGTCGTCATTTTCATTGATTTGTCGTCATTTTTATCCATTTGGCGAGATTTTCGTTAATTTGGCAACATTTCAAAAAGTCGCCAAGTTGGCGATATTCCGCCAAATTCGTCGCCAAAATCTCGCCAAGCGTCATGGACTAAGAAATAAGTTGTTCTTACAGCAGATAAATGACTATTAGCTTTGAAATACAAAAGTATTACTCAAAGTATCTTTTTTCATGAATGGAACGAGCTAGATCCACGAGAATGATGTCACCTAATTTATCGCATGGTATTACATATGAAAAGTGAACATATTTCTCAATAGGAAATATTTTTTTTCTTTTTATATGACTTTTTTTGATAATTTTTTTGAAAAATGCGCAATATCTCGAGAACGGTTCATGTTAGCGTTCTAAAATTTATGTCAATCCTTTTCTAATGAAAAAATACATAAGACATGTCTATCTACGTAACTTTATTAGTGGTTTTGATTTTTTGACGATTTTTTCAATATTTTATACGAAAATTTAGGGGGGTTCTGAACATTCGATTACATATAAAAACAATAGGCTTCCAGTGTTTACGAATTGCGATTTTTGTACTAAATTTGGATCGAATCGGTCCATTCGTTCGTCAGTTATCGTCTCCACAGGCTCACTGACACACACACACACACACAGACATCACTTCAAAAATGTGTTATTCGTGATCAGGGATGCTTGAAACGTGCTCTCCCGTCGAAAACTCGATTTCGAATTTTCGACCCCGTCACAATACTTTCCTTATACATTATGTATATAAGGAAAGTAATAAGTCTACCAAACGGGATATTATATTTATATGATTTAATGATATTGATATTTTTATTGGAAATTCATGTGATAGTTGATATATATATATATATATATATATATATGCGTGTGTGTGTGTATGTGTATATATATATATATATATATATATATATTTATATGATATAGGAAATTTTAGCTTATAACGCACCCTTTTCTCTCATAATTATTATTCCAAATTCCTACTTCAAGTCCAGCACGTATTCCAACTATATTAAATTCTATCCCACGCCACTAATATCAACAAAGTCTGCCAGCACATCCTCTTTTCCTCGACGATACTATACATGATCACTAATCTTAACCTCTACGTAAACTTCCTCATACGAAACTGCTTCCCCATCAAATTTTTAAAGCATAAAGAACGCGAAGGCAGCATGTGCTCCATGTCGTCATACACCTTCCCCTCCGATGTAACTATACATTATGGAGGACTAACGCAGACAACATTGAGATGTCTTGAGATCTGGTTGACGATCAGGAGTTTGGCCGGCCTATGTAACAAATGATATGATTCAAGTGTCATATAATAAAGTAGATTCTTAGATTATTTTTATTAATTCCGAGGTAAAATATTGTTTTCCCTGATGTATTGTTGGATATTAATTTGAATCATTTTTTATTAAAATAGTCAATGCATATATATGTACATTTTTTCCACTATAAATCCTAGTTTTGCTTATTACTGAGCATTTATTTAATCCAGATTTAATGTGTCCACACATTAGTTCTCATTATTTTCAAGTTGATTTATTTAAAAGATCCATCAGTTTGAAAAAATTATGGTATCTTTCAAATGTTGTAATTGTGTTTCCTCTTTTGTATTTGAATTAAGTTACATACTTAACTAATGAGTCTCTTATTTTGAATGCAAGTTTCTTTATTTTGGGGAAATAAAGGTTATTATCTTACCCTATTATATGATGTCTAATTATCGATATTTAGCGTCTGGCAACTGGATGTTCTCTGACATTCAAGCTCGGTATTCGAGAACTTATTGGGGTTTTCCTAGATCGATATCCCGCTCCCAACAATATCCATTTTCTTTTAATGGCTATTCCATCTTCATTTAGTACATCCAGCCAGCATTCCTTGTTCTCTTCATATAACTATCAATCTTACAACCACGCATCACTAAATAACACTCTTAAATTTAAAACTTGTAATTCTAATAGATGTAAAAGTGTCCGACTACAAATCATAACCAGATCAATTGTAGCAACAATCTTGCCTTCTGTAAAATATATAATTGCATCTACCAAATTGTATGTAAAAGATGTAATATGTCATATATAGGCCAAACCAGCAATGCTCTGCACCTCAGAATTAACGCACACAGGAATCATATAAAAAAATTTCAAATAATGCAACTATCCTTAATGAATCAAAATTCAAATACGAGCATTTTTATATACATGGGTTCGACAATTAGTATTCTATGCATTCAAAAAAATTATTATAACAGATTGTTCCTTGAAAATGAATTCATATGTGCACACAAAACTTTTTTTCCATATGGACTCAATCAATTATTTAATCATCATAACATTGTTAAAAAATCTTTTAATTATCATAATGTTTATAATTTATTTAACATTTCTAAAAATAAATCTAAAAGAACTAAAAGAGCAAGTAAATATAATAAAAAATTGTCCTCATTATCTGATCTAAAAATGCCATTCTACAGCAACATGCAAATTCCAAAATTACTTTTGATTGGAAACAATGTAAGAACTGGATCTGCGCAATTAAAAAACAGCAATTAAATATGGTTTGCATCCTTTTTATAACTACAGTATTTGATAACATTTATTTTAAACATTTATTCTATGATTTGCTCATAGTAATATTCTTAATGTTTATTTATACGTCACGGACTTAAATTTAAATGACGAATCAAAACAATATACTAAAATAAAAGAATATTGTACCTTGAATTTCACTAATACTGTCTTAAATAATCTGAAGATAAATAATTTTTACTTTCCTTATATACATAATGTATAAGGAAAGTATTGTGACGGGGTCGAAAATTCGAATTCGAGTTTTCGACGGGAGAGTACGTTTCAAGCATACCTGATCACGAAACAAACATTTTTGAAGTGATGTCTGTGTGTGTGTGTGTGTGTGTGTGTGTGAAAGTATGTGTGTGTGTGTCAGTGAGACTGTGGAGACGATAACTGACGAACGAATGGACCGATTCGAACGAAATTTGGTATAAAAATCACAATCCGTAAACACTGGAAGCCTATTGTTTTTAAACGTAATCGGATGTTCAGAACCCCCCTAAATTTTCCAGTGAAATTTTGAAAAAATCGTCAAAACATCAAAACCGCTAATAAAATTGCGCAAATAGACATTTCTCATGTAATTTTTCATTAGAAAACGATTAACATAAATTTTAGAACGCTAACGTGAACCGTTCTTGAGATATTGCACATTTTTCAAAAAAATTATCAAAAATTCATATAAAATAAAAAAAAAAATATTTCCTATTGAGAAACATGTTCACTTTTCATATGTAATACCCTACGATAAATTAGGTGACATCATTCTCATGGATCTAGCTCGTTCCATTCATGAAAAAAGATTCTTTGAGTAATACATTTGTATTTGAACGCCAATAGTCATTTGTCTGCTGTAAGAATAATTTCGTCCAGAATCGCGAGATTTTGGCGACGAATTTGGCGGAATGTCGCCAACTTGGCGACATTTTTAAATGTTGCCAAATGGATAAAAATAATGCTAAATCAATGAAAATGACAACTAATTGAAGAAAATTCAATATCTTGGAAAGAATATAAGTATCTACTATAAGAATAACATTTTTTTAACTGTAAAAGTAGTAAATTCATTGCATTATATAAGAAAATTCATGTGTTGCCCACATCAGATGTTTTTCAATTATAATCAAATAGCCAAATCAATATATATTAATTAAAATTATGAATTGGATAAAGAGTCATATTGCCAATGGCATTTAGATAAATACAAATACTACTTTGATAAACACCATGGGCATGTTATAACGGGAAATCTAAATATTATTAATTGTGATGCACTGAGATCACTGATGTTACTAGGTACTAAATACCATATACCTAATAAATTTAAACATAAATTAATTTGCAAAGATTTAATTCTTGATTTAAATAAATTTATCTATAAAATCAGCTATAAATATCAAATCCCTGTAGAAGCCTTCAAACCCTGGAGTGTCTTAATAGAGCAATACTTAAATCACTACATATATAACCAGAAAATTAATAAATCATATGAACTTAATTCAATTAAGGAGGATATTAAAGAAATTTAAAACGATTTTGTCATTACTTATATCGATAAGGCTAATAGTAACTACTCATATGTAAATATTACTATATAAGTACCCTCTAATCACTCTTGCTTAATAATCAAATCTATAATTTACATAATACTAACTTTAAAATCTTATCTAATAGAATTTCAGCCAAAATAAGCAAATCCATCTAAAAAATAGTTTTGTAAAAACATTCCATATCATGTTTTAGTACCCAAGTTTCATAAATTCTATGTTTCTTTTCGAACTATTACTAGTGGGCATAAAACTTACGTTACTAATGATGGTAAATTATTATTAAAAATATTAAATGAAGTATCCTTGTCAGATGAGATCTCAAATAATTGTCATATTGTGAAAAACAGTTTTGAATTAGTTGAGAAATTAACAAGAAAGATCAATCATGCATAAAGCATTGCTAATGAAACCCTTTTCAACTTCAATGCAATTTTATTTAAACATTTCTAAAATGCGATACATTCCTGGGTGATATTTTAAAAATTATCACAATACTACATTAATTTATTATATTTGAAAACTTAAAACTTCATCGAAGAAAATGAACTTCATTCAAATGACAGCATTGAAATATAAATTGCCTGGTTTAAACATCTCTAAAATACGATACATTCCCCGGTAATATTTTAAAATTATCATAGTACTACAATAATTTATTATATTTGAAAACTTCATCGAAAACAGATGAAATTTATTCAAATGACGTCATCGAAATATAACACGCCTGACTATCTCTATAAAAGCAGCATTTCATTCATTTCATTCATCACAATACTACAATAATTTATTTTTTTTGAAAACTTAAGACCATGGAGGTACAAGTAATTAAACTCTATGCTTAAAACTTCATCGAAAAAATCGTCCTTCACTCTGTAAAATCAATGAATTTTCATTCACATCAGCTATATTGCAGACTCCATGAGCTAAATAATTTTGCGTTAAGGAAATGCAGCAATTCTTATACAACTCATTCTACTATTTTGCTGTTTACATTTTCCATACGTGAAAAGTAGGCTTCGTTGTAGAAATAATCAAAGTTGGATGATCATTTAAATTCAAATATATTGTAATTGCGTTATTTCAGTATGTAGATGCGTAGAATTTAAGCAAAAATAAAGCTGTTTTAGGACGGATGCAGCACTAAATATGAATTAAAAAAAACACGATTTTTGAAAATCACAATTTTGACACAAGATGGATGCCAGGGGCGCGGTAGCCCATTGGTTAGCGCGCTGGAGTTGCACTCGGTAGGCCCGGGTTCGATTCCAGCCACTGCTAAAACTGCCGCCGTGTTCATGCGGAGTACGATCACGTTAAACATGTGGGTCCGAAAGTCCTTCCGAGAGGTTGGTGGTAGGGGAAGGAGGGTACGGTCCCTGTGGATGCCTCCCCCACTGGGTTCCGGTCTAAATTGGGTGGCACTTCCCGACCGTCCAAACTGTTACCTTACACCTTTCTGGTAGGTCGGACGGTCTGGGTTTCAACAACAACAAGATGGATGCCATATTTTATTTTGAAGTGGGTCACGCGATCTCTTCATATAATGGTCACGTGATCGTTTCATATAATGGTCACGTGATCGTTTCATATAAAAGGTGTAATTATTAATTTAATTTTTATTTAAAACACCACTGAATACATTTTGCTGAAAGTTTTTTATATATTTTATGGGATAATTTGAAAATTTCATAAAACTTTCACAGCAATTTGTGAATTTTAATCCCCTTAAAAAATGTTTGAAAAATTAAGTCCCATAAGGTTCAATGTATTTCATTTTTTCAACCCGGGTTCAATCCAAAACTAATTGGGTGATATTATTCATTTATATTCCCATAGGTCCCATAGACCGTCTGAGCAACATGCTAAAATTTCATTTTGATTAAGTTATCGTGCTAACGGACAGGCAGACAGACAGACAGAATGAACAAAGTCATAAACACTTTTCAACTTTGTTGTAAAGTGTTAAAAACTCTTACTAATACTCATAGTATTTATACTTTTGAGTTCAAAGATTTGTTTAATAATATTGATATAGATGATCTGTATAGAATTATTTTAGGAATTTTTGAAAAATATAATATCAATCTAAAATAATCAAATTTTTTATTTAAAAAATTACTTAATTTCACTCTCTATGAGAATGTAGATATTCAACATGGTGGTACTTTTTTTAAGCAACAGCTTGGTATTCCACACGGGGGGAGGGGGTGCCTCATCATTGATAGCTAATCTGTATTTATTCTTCTATGAAAAGAACATTAGTCGAAGCTCACATAATATGCACATGTTTAGATATTTGGATGACATATTATGTGTATCCCTTAATAATAACCCTATAAAATTTAACTTTTATCCTAATAAATTACAATTTAATGCAAGTAATAATGACTCTAATGTTGCAAATTTTTTAGATTTAAATTTAGATTTACAAAATTGTAATATGGCTATAAATTTGTATGATAAAAGACAAGATTTTAAATTCAATACATCAAAATTTCAACATTTTGACTCTTGTTTGCATATATCAATTTTTAGAAGTATTATAATAAACCAGGTTCATAGAATCAATAAAATTTGAGATGAAAACTATAAATTAGCACATTTTATGGAATTATTGAGTACAGCGACTAATAATGCATATCCTCCGAAGTTCGTTATAAAAATATATTCGTAATAAAATCCCTATAGAATTAATCAATAATAAAATAATATCCCTATAGAATTAAACTTTTATCCAAAAAATTTACATTTAAATGCAAGTAAAAATGACTCAAATGTTGCAAACTTTTTAGATTTAAATTTAAATTTACAAAATTGTAACATGGTTATAAACTTGTATGATAAAAGACAGGATTTTAAATTTAATACATCAAAAATTCAACATTTTGACTCTTGTTTGCATATATCTGTATTTAGAAATATTATAATAAACCAGGCTCTTAGAATCAATAAAATTTGTGATTAATATTATAAATTAACGCATTTTATAGAATTATTGAGTACAGCGACTAATAATGCATATCCTCCCAAGCTTGTTATTAAAATTATCAACTCAGTGTATCAACTTTCACTCGATAACATCCTAGAAAACTTTCCCAATTATAGTGACTAACATACATTTAAAAAAAAAAAAAAGAAAAAAAAGTTATATATAATTATTTATTAATTATATAAATAAATAAAATTGAAAAATAATAAACTAAGTCAAAAAAATTAGAAAAATCAAAAAATCGGAAAATAAGATGCATTGACATTAATGTTTTGAATTTTATTTTCGCAAAAAAATTGTAACTTTTGCCAGTATTGAAACTACGATTTGAGCGCCCTTATAATGGTGTATAGTGGCATTCTCGTTTATCCAGTTTTCCTATGAATTACTTGTTTAGTAAGAATTTTCATCTTTGATTCATGTTCATATTCATGATTGCATATATGGGTTGTTCATTTTCTGAATTGCTTGTCCGGTCTCCAGCTTAGACTCACTGGACGGGTCTGGGAGTATTACTGTGAACGTTCGTACTGCCTCCCTGGTAGAATTTCGACTTGTTCATTCCGGTGCTTCTAGATAATTAAGCTGTTGAGGTTGATCGTGTATACACGTGGTGGAAGAAGAAGGGTTCATGCCGCATGGTAATACAAATTTTCTTAATGTATCCTATTTTCATTTTTTCATTTTTTTATGCCTATAGTCTGAGTTTGGGTATTTATAGTAAAGTATTATTGCCCAATCTGAAACAGGCATATGTTTGGGTTGGTTAGAGTTAAATACTCAGACCTGAGGAGGAATTTAACTCTGACTACTCATCGAATTTGGCTTGGTGCTGTTCTCTACTCTTGTCGGCATTGTGGCTGTGGATTTGCTTCTATGGTGGTGTTGATATTGCTTTTTTTTTTTTTTTTTTTTTTTTATTATTACATATTTTATTTTTATTATTACATATTTCTAATATATATATATATATATATATATAAATGAAAAATAATAAAACAAGCTAAAAAAATTAAAATCAAAAAATCGGAAAATAAGATACATTAATATTACTATTTTGAATTTTATTTTCGCTAAAAAATTGTAACTTTAGCCAGTTTGAAACTACGATTTGAGCGCCATTATAATGGTGTATAGTGGCATTCTCGTTTATCCATTTCTTCTATGAATCACTTGTTTAGTAAGAATTTTCATCTCTGCTTCATGTTCATATTCTGTTTTACTTATACGGGTAATTGTCCTGTCTCCTGCTCTGACGCACTGGACGGGCCTGGGAGAGTCGCTGCGAACGTTTGTACTGCCTGCTAGGTATTGTCATGTTCATTCCGGTGCTTCTAGAATTTTTTATACTGTTGAGGTTGATCGCATACACGTGGTGAAAGAAGACGGGTTCCTGCCACATGGTAATACAAATTTTTCTAATGTTTCTTATCTTCATTTTTTCATCTTTTGGTGCCTGTAGTTTGAGTTTGGACATTTATAGTAATGTACTATTGTCCAATCTGAAACAGGCATTTATTTGGATTAATTAGAATTAAATACCCATACCTGAAGATGAATTTAATTCTGTTTAATCTTCGAATTTGGACGGTGCTGATCTTTTCTATTATCGACGTTATGGCCGTGGTTTTGCTTCTATGGTGATGTTAATATTTCACGATTACTTGAATTAATAATATATATTATTAATATATATTATTAATATATATTATCGTTTATATATATATATATAATTAATTATATATAAGTGACCGAGCTGGTCAACGAAGACGGCTAGTATTTCACATTAGCGTATATTTCATTCAGCAGTTTAACCACAAAGCAATTTTCTTTATTAATTGAAAATCCATTTGAGTTGGCCATATTCAAATTTTAATGAATGCATAATAAACAACGTCTATAAATAGCATGCACACGCTCAAAAATTGTTTAGAAAGTGACGTTATATGTATTTTTGTTTTAAAATATTCTAATCTGCATGTTGACCTCCTTCAAATAAGTTTCAGTTTAGCATAATCCAATTTTAGCACTTGTTATTATCATTTCCCTAATTACCGTATTACAAAATGTTCAATATCTTAAATTATAACTATAAGCAACTATTGAAAATTCTTGCGAATATGATAGAGAATAACACGAGAGTTTATATCCAGTAAAAGCGCACTTTTTCTTAACTTTAGTATGTGTACAGGTGAACTTCCGTTAATCCGGTATACAATGTTTCAGCACGGTCAATTATCCGGCACTCCTCTCGAACTGCATTCAGGTCTATTGGTCTGTATTGAGGTGCAGTGAAACCTGTGAAGTTGACCACCTTTGTAAGTTGACCACCTGTCTAAGTTGACCTAATTGACCAGGAACGAAATGGCTTAATTACTTTAACACAGGGGCGGCAAATAGGGGGCGTGGTCGCGCCCCCAAATTTTTCTTATTCTGGACCAAAACTGAAAAGGCGTAAAAAAATTCCAAGCGAATTCAGTGAAGAAAAATCCCCAAGGTGAAAAAAGTCCCCATGATGATGTTAAATCATATCACAGATTCAATATGAAAGTATAGATTGAGTATCTAATGACATTGAGTCAAGATTTAATGAGAACAATATATCCGTTTTGTTTGCTCTTAGTTCAGTATTATCCGGATAAGATATCGGAAAAGAAAAAGAAAAAGTTTCAACCATATGCAAAGTATATAACTTCCAGAAAGAGGAATTGCTATGTGAATTGCGACTGTTTTATTCGATGGTGAAAAATGTAAACATAGACCATCCCAATTTTAAAAGTCGCCTGAATTATGTAAAAGAGCGGAACTTAAAAAATGTGTTTCCTGTCATAACATTATTAGTTAGATTGTTTTTGACTGTGCCAATCAGCTCAACTAGTTGTGAAAGGTCTTTTTCGTGTCTCAGGAGGTTGAAAAATTATTTTCGCAATACAATGGTACAAGAAAGACTTTTATCTTTAGCTACTTTAGCTATAGAATAGGATATACCCCTGGATTATGATGATATTGTAACAAAATTCTCTCTTCATCCAGACTCTAAGAACCGGCGTTTAACACTTCAATAACAGGTAAATAAATATAGATAATTGTATTTAGAAAAATTATGTTAACAACAATTATGTTACCACAATTATGTACAAAAATTATGTTAGCAACAATTATTTTTCTCAACATCAATTTACTTTTGTGATCCCTCTTCCCTCTCCTCCCTCCACCCCCCTGTTAACAAACATTTTATTGCACCCCCAAATGAAATGCTGAAATGCCGCCCCTGCTTTAACATTGAGTGACCCTTTATAAGTTGACCACCCGTCTAACTTGTATGTTGACCAGGTAATTAGTTAGAATTTGTCACAAAGCATAACTCAAAACCTTTGTAAGTAGACCACTTCCAGAATTTTCCGGGCTGCAGAAAATTGTGAGAATGTGGCGAAATTTGTCAAAGAAGACGCAGACCGATGTCTTAGACGCAGTCCGAGGCATTTATGAAGCATGGAAAAATCTATCAGAAAACACGATTGTTAAGTGTTTCAAGTATGCGGGATTTCTATGTGATCTCATCTCTTCTGTGTGACTGTTTCAAATTGGAGTCACTGTATGAAGAACTAAAGTGCCTTCCTGAAACGTGCAGAAAAGTGTTATTCGATGCTTGTCAAAATTTTGCATCTGTCAAAATCTTGAAACCCATTATATTGAATCTTCATTTGCTGGTACATCGAGCAAGAGTGATTATGACAGGTTTTCTTCGGAGAAAGAGGAAAAAATCTGATGTGGGCAACACATGACTTTCCTTATGTAATGCAATGAGTTTACTACTTTTACAGTAAAAAAATAGGTTTTTCTAATAGTAAATACTTATATTCTTTAAAATATATTGAATTTTCGACGATTAGTCGTCATTTTCATTGATTTAGCGTCATTTTTATCCATTTAGCAAGATTTTCGCTAATTTGACAACATTTTAAAAAAGTCGCCAAGTTGGCGACTTGCCGCCAATTTTGTCGCTAAAATCTCGCCAAGCGTTATGGACGGAGTTATTCTTACAGCAGGTAAATTACTATTGGCTTTCAAATACAAAAGTATTACTCAAAATATCTTTTCTCATGAATGGAACGAGCTAGATCCACGAGAATGATGTCACCCAATTTATCGCATGATATTACATATGAAAAGTGAACATGTTTCTCAACAGTTAATATTTTTTTTAATTTTATATGACTTTTTGATAATTTGTTTGAAAAATGTGCAATATTTCAAGAATGGTTCATGTTAGCGTTCTAAAATTTTTGTCAATCGCTTTGTAATGAAAAATTACATAAGAAATGTCTATTTGAGTAACTTTAATAGAGGTTTTGATTTTTTGACGATTTTTTCAAAATTTCATTCGAAAATTTAGGGGGGGTTCTGAACATTCGATTGCGTATAAAAACAATAGACTTCCAGTGTTTACAGATTGTGATTTTTGTACCAAATTTGGTTCGAATCGGTCCATTCGTTCGTCAGTTATCGTCTCCACAGACTCACTAACACACACACACACACACACACAGACATCACTTCAAAACTGTTTAATTCGTGATCAGGGATGCTTGAAACGTGCTCTCCCGTCGACATTATTCTCCTTATACATTATTGTATATAAGAAAAGTAAAAAAACAGATGTAGAACTTCCTACACACGAAAGTGCAATGCAATGTGTTAAAAAATTAGAACTGTATGCTTTTATGCAAAATATTCCAGAACACATTAAGGCTCTGTTTAATCTGCACAGTAAAATAGAAATACAATGGACATCTGGAATCAGAAAAAAACAAGCTCATCTGACAGAGTACTTTTCTGAACAATAGAAATGGATTACTGCATTAATCTGATCCAATGAATTGAAATACAGCATGTGAGTAGCCGTTACATATTACATATAAAAGTAGGTGTATGCAGATTCCTTGATTCATATTTTAAGTATGTACGTACATACATAAGTATTTTGTAACAGTAATTACAATATTTAATTAAAACCTTTGACTCATTAGTATTTTATATATGTTAAAAGGAAGGTATTTTGAAATGCTTTATTGAAGGGAAAAATAAAATTTCATCACACTGTCTATGTTGGACACCTGTCTAAGTTGGACACTTTTAGGGGGAACCGTGAGTGTCCAACTTATACAGGTTTCACTGCACATTCACTGTAGTAGACTAAATGATTTTAAATAAATATTTCTATACATTTAAGTTCACCTTATATTTTTAAAATTAATAAATTCGAAACATTTTGGCTTATAGCAAATTTCTTACTGCCCCTGCAGATTTCGTTTACTCCAAAGCTGACGAGTGCATAATAAGCACGAAACAAGTCTATGGATATTAGCAATGGGAATATCTTCCAAATCATTTTAAATCAAAATCAACGAAACAAATGACACATCTTAAAACCAGATCCAAAGGTCACTTTTATTCAACAATCATCCTACAGACATACATCAAAAACAGCCAAAGCGCTTTTAAACATTCTCATGTTCATCTTCAGTGGCGACATAATTAACAAGAAACATCAATCATGCTTAAAGCATTGATTATGAAACACTTTCCAACTTTAATGCAATTTTATTTAAATAAGCCTAAAATGCAATACATTCCTATGTAATATTTTAAAACTTATCACAATACTACATTAATTTATTACATTTGAAAACTTAAACCTTCATCGAAAAAAAATGAACTTTATTCAAATGACGGCATTGAAATATAAATTCCCTGGTTTAAATATCTAGAAAATACGATACATTCCTCGGTAATATTTTTAAAATCATCATAATACTACAATAATTTATTATATTTGAAAACTTCATCGAAAACAACTGACATTCATTCAAATGACGTCATAGAAAAAATAACACACCTGGCTCACTCTATAAAAGCAGCATTTCATTCATAACATTTTCCCATTCATTTCATTCATCACAGTACTAAAATAATTTATTTTATTTAAAAACTTTAGACCATGGAGCTACAAGTAATTAAACTCTATGCTTAAAACTTCATCGAAAAAGATCGTCCTTCTCTTTGTAAAATCAATGAATATTTCATTCATATCAGCTATGCAGACTCCATGAGCTAAATACTTTTGCCTTAAAGAAATACAGCAATTCTTATACAACTCATCCAACGTATTTTGCTGTTTACATTTTACATAAGAGAAAAATAGACTTCGTTATAGAAATAATCAAATTTGGATGATCATTTAAACTCAAATATATTGTCATTGCGTTGTTTCGGTATGTAGATGCACAAAATTTAAGAAAAAATAAAGCGGTTTTAGGACGAATACAACACTCAATATGAATTAAAAAGAACTTTAAAAATCACGATTTTGAGACAAGATGGATGCCATATTTTATTTTGGAGTGGGTCACGTGATCTTTTCGTATCATAGTCACGTGATCGCTTCATATAAGAGGTGTAATTATTATTTTAATTTTTATTTAAAAAGCTACTGAATATATTTTGCTGATTTTTTTTTTATATATTTTATGGAATAATTTGAATATTACCTAAAATTTTCGAAGCAATTTGTGAATTTTAAATCCGCTTAAAAATGTTTGAAAAATTAGGTCCCATAGGATTCAATGCCTTTCATTTTTTCAACCCGGGTTCAATACAAAACTAATTGGTTGATATTATTCATTTATATTCCCTACAGACCGTCTGAACAACATACTAAAATTTCATTTTGATTAAGTCATTTTTACGGCAGTTATCGTGCTAACGGACATACAGACAGACAGAATGAACAAAGTCAGACACACTTTTCAATTTTGTTGTAAAGTGTTAAAAAACTGTTGAAAGGCATTAAATATTTTAGAACAAATTATAAATTAAATTATTCATGTAAAGGTTTGACTTGCACGGAGTCAAAGCTTTTTATAATTTACTATTTTGTACGACTGACAGTTTCTAAGTTATGCAAATTTTACTTAAATGCAATGGATTGTATTTAAGCATGTTGGCATCTGTTTTTAATTATATCGCCACTGAAGATGAACATAAGGATGTTCCAAAGCTCTTTGGCTGTATTTGATGTACGTTTGTAGGATGATTGTTGTGACCTTTGGATCTGGTTTTAAGATGTGTCATTTGTTTCGTTGATTTAAAATGATTTGAGGTTTTGAGGTGTCGCCACTTCTGGTATCTTCCAAAATTTTAGAACGCCCCTTATAAGCGGTTTTAGTATTTATGAACTTTGCTGTTCCAGTCTCGTGTGAGCAAAATTGTAAATTTATATCATGCTGGCCTAGAGGTTGGACTGATAATTGCCAGTTCCCATAAAAGTCTGTAAAAATTGTGGCAACAAATTTCTTTCTGCCATTGCAGATATAGATTTCTCCATGTTGAAGAGCTCATGACAAAGTGCAAAACCGATGCATGGATACTAATACCTGCAATGGGAGTCTCTTTCAAATTCGGGTAACGTTTATTATAGGCGGGTTTAGTGTTTACGTAAAGGGGTGTCACGCCTTTGCACACGAACCTCTGCTGTCACGTCGTTCAGAGCCAGTTTAAACACTTTCCAACGCAGACGCTTTATTTACTATATTTTTGAATCCATTGCCACGTGACCGTTGTTGATCTCTCATTTCTTACGTATTTATTTACGTAAATTTTGGATTGAACAAAACATACTTTATTAAGTCTAACTTATTATTTCGACTATTTAAAATTATTGTCTTATTCATTTTGTGTGTTTTATCAAGCAAATTTCGATATGCCCAGCAATTGTGCTACTGCAACTTGCACTAATAGTCTGCTGCATTAAAAAATGCAGGAATAAAATTCAGGAAATGGATTAATTCTCGCGGTCCATATATTAGCAAGATATTTACTTTTTATGTGAAGCTTTAAAGTAAGTGATATTTTCTTAATATAATATAATAACCTTAATATAATAACATATAATAACCTTGTGTTTATGAATTTTCCTTTTCAACTTCTTGCGGCCTGAACTTAAAGTTTACATAAATTTAGTTCCAACCACGTGGAAGGACTAAAATTATCAGTTCTCGTAGAAGTTCAGAATTGTGGCTTATAGCAGGTTTCTTGCTGCCATCTCAGGTATTGGTTATTCTATGCTGACGAGATAAAGCAAATACAAAACCGGCTCATGCGCACTGATATCTGTAATGAGAGTGTTTTACGAGATATGGGAACGCCCATTACAGCTTTTGGTTTTACGAAGATTTAAATGATGGTAAGCAAAGTAGCTTATTTAGTGTGTGTATGTATTAACTCTCCCATGGTGAAGGGGACCCTACGTACCACGTCCACAAGACCCCCCAGGGTGTCCCATGGCGAAAGGGAGAAGATTTGCAGCTTCACTTTTATAGAAGCCCCCGAAGGGTGGAAGTCGGACTTGGTTTCGACATCACAACATCCATGCCCGCTGGCGGGATTCGAACCCGCAACCCGGCAATCCAGCGATCAGACGGAAACGCATGCCTCTGACCGCTCAACCACCGGATCGGCAGCTTATGGAGTGATAATACTAAATGAATGGGTTTGGCGAACATGTTGCCTGTATTAAGAAGTTAAAAAAATATGTAAAAATATGTATTGGTAAAAAATAGTTTACCAATAAATTCGTCGAAATATAGCATACACTACATTTTAGAGTTAAACTGGTTTCGAAGGCAAAAAAACAGCCTTCTTCAAGATACACACAGTTCCCTTTCGAACATGTAGAAAACTTCCAAACATTTAACTTCAAAGTAATATATTAAGATTCTAAAAGATATATAATATTTAAAATTATAAACATATTTTATAAATTAAAAGAAAGTTCAATATTGCCAGTTGTAAATTAATTAAAATATATTTCTGCTTAATTTTTTTATCAATCACATACAAAATTTTGGGGCCCCCTTAAAATTTTGGCGCCCAGGCCCTGGAGGTCCTTGAGTTAATCAGGCTCAGGATACAAAAATAACATCGCTTATTCAAGCAAGATCGGCATCTGTGTTAGTCAGAAAGCAGTTTCGGCATCTTGAAGCGCTTCTTATTTATCCTGACAAAGAAAGCTGCTATTTGCTTTCGAAACCGGTTTGCCCCTAAAATTTTGTGTATACTTTATTTAGAGGAACTTTTTATGTTATTGATTTTTACTGATAAAAATATTTTACCGTTATGTGATAGGTATAGTTTAAGGTACAATTAGAAAATCCATTTTTCTGCTACTAATTCCTTTTCACGCCCTCTTTTCATTCCCTTATCCTAAATTCGACTCACACCCTGTCCTTTGCTTGCGCAACTATGCCAATTATGCAATACGGTGTAATACCTAGATAAACACCTTTGATACGCTTTAAATACGAGCTTCATAGACGCTCGTTGGCAGAACGACGAATGAAAATACTTGGAATAGTAAAAGAAAAAACAAAATCTGATGTGGGCAGCACATGACTTTCCCTGCAAACTCATTCATTTTTTCTTTATTTCTTTAAAAATTCATTAAATTGAGTTTGATTGCACAAAATAACGCTAAATTTGCATTTTTAATTCAATTTCTGTTTTTATTTGGTAATTGGACATTTTCCTAAAAGTGGCATAACTAAATGCGAAAAATCACAAATATCTCGAGAACGGTTAGTCCTAGAATAATAGAGTTTTTCTAATTCTTTTCCTCATCAAAAATTACGTATAAAACAAGCATTTAATTTATATAATTGAATATATGTAGCTTTTTCATAGATTTTGGCTATTTTTGAGGGCCATTTCGTAAAAAAAGGCAGGTTGTTCTTTTCCGAATAATACCAAAATCTAATGAGCACCAGACTATCCCACAAATAACTTATCTACCAAATTTTGTGAAATTTGGTCAATTAGTATTTTAGCTAGAGTGGATACATGAAATTTTTAAGGAAAATTTAGGAAAAAAAGGCGAGTTCTCTTTTTACGAATCGTACCAAAAACTAATCAGCACCAGGGTCATACCCAAGTGACTTACCTACCAAATTTTGTGAAATTCAATCTATAAGTTTAAGTTAAAGTGGATACTTGCATTGCACAAACACACACACAGACGTCACGCTAAAAATAGTTTTTTCGTATTCTAGAGGTCTCGAAACGTGTAGATCCATCGAAAACTCGAGTTGCGATTTTCGGCATGATTCCAATACTTTCCCTATACATTACCATGTATTGCAGGGAAAGTAAAAAAGTTCCATGCCCCCCGAAGAGAAAAAGCATAAATTGCTATCTCAGCCAAGTTTCCTCGAATTTAAGCCAAATTTTAGCATAATACTCATATTGATAATATAATACCAAATTAAAAATTTTAAGAAATATTTTCCCTATAACGGCTTCTTTCATTTTGGCCATGTTAACCAACGAAAAATAGTCCTAACGATCTGGATCATTTAATTTGTAGGATTCTTATTCCCTTGTTTTTGTCAAGCATAGATGCTTAAACGTGGAATGTGTTTCAGTGTTTGCTTTTCTTTCAAGAATCGGTAAAATAGCTAGAAGTATTTTTAATATGTATAAAAAAATATTGCATTCAATTTAAAAAATCTGATATGGGCAACACATGACTTTCCTTATATAATGTAATGAATTTACTACTTTTACAGTAAACAATAGGTTTTTCTTATAGTAGATACTAATATTCTTTCCATGATATTGAATTTTCGACAATTAGTCGTCATTTTCATTGCTTTAGCGTCATTTTTATCCATTTGGGGATATTTTCGCTAATTTGGCAACATTAAAAAAAGTCGCCAAGTTGGCGACATTCCGCCAAATTCGTCGCCAAAATCTCGCCAAGCGTTATGCACTAAGAAATAAGGTATTCTTACAGCAGATAAATGCTATTGGCGTTCAAATACAAAAGTATTACTCAAAGTATCTTTTTTCATGAATGGAACGAGCTCGATCCACGAGAATGATATCACCCAATTTATCGCATGGTATTACATATGAAAAGTGAACATGTTTCTTAATAAGAAATATTTTTTTTTATTTTATGACTTTTTGATAATTTTTTTAAAAAATGTACAATATCTCGAGAACGGTACATGTTAGCGTTCTAAAATTTATGTCAATCGTATTCTAATGAAAAATTACATACGAAATGTCTATTTGCGTAACTTTATTAATGGTTTTCATTTTTTGACGATTTTTTCAAAATTTCATTCGAAAATTTAAGGGGGTTCTGAACATTCGATTGCGTATAAAAACAATAGGCTTCCAGTGTTTACGGATTGGGATTTTTGTACCAAATTTGGTTCGAATCGGTCCATTCGTTCGTCAGTTATCGTCTCCACAGACTCACTGACACACACACACACACACATACTTTCACACACACACGCAGACATCACTTCAAAAATGTTTGATTCGTGATCGGAGATGCTTGAAACGTGCTCTCCCGTCGAAAACTCGAATTCGAATTTTCGACCCCGTCACAATACTTTCCTTATACATTATGTATATAAGGAAAGTAAAAATATTAGAAAAACTTTCAATTATTTTATCGATATTTTAAAATATCACAAACCTTCAAAATCTCAGCATATGCACTCAGAAAAAATCAGCTTTAAAAATTCCCATTTTAAACATTTTTACCAATGGAATTATATTTTTCTCCTTTTGCCTACGTTGACGTAATATTAGAAAAACTTTTGATTATTTTATTTATTTTTTTTAAAAGCACAAACCTTCCTATTTTTAGCATCTGAGCTCGGAAAAAATTCTTAGCTTGCTCATGTTTAACCTATGGAATTATATACTTCTCATTTTGCCCATGTTAATCGATAGAAAGTAGTCCCAAAGATCTGGAACATTTAGTTTTTAGGATCTTTTTTCTGCTGTTTTTGCCAAGCTATATTCTCCTCATTATGGACATATGGGTTATATTCCTCTCATTTTGCCCATGTAATCCTATGAAAAATAGTTCCAAATATCTACATTCATTTTTAGAAGTTTTCTCTGCTACTTTTGCTAAGCATAGTTGCTGAAAAGTGAAAGGTTTATGCTTTTTCTAAGAATCGGTAAAATAGTTAGAGACATTTTTAATATGTGTCAAAAAATAATGCATTTAGTTGACAAATATATTAGAAATTTCTTTTACTATTTTATCGATTTTTTTAACAAAAAAACACAAACCTTTCTATTCGCAGCATTTATGCTCTGGAAAAATTCTTAAAACTGAAGAAACTAGAGGTCAGGGACTATTTTCCATTAGTTAACATGGGAGGAAATGAAAGTAGTTAAAAAAGAAATATGCTGTTAACATCAGAAACTATTTATCTACCACTTAATTTAAATTAGATTTTATTTCATTATCAGAAAATGGCAAATTAAACCGTTGTGTTGCATAAAAGGATGACTGTTATTGTCCTCCATGTTTACCTTGTGTGCACGTGAAGAATAAAGTGAAACTGAATCTAAACATTTGTGACTATTATAGAATGAATCACATTCTGTGGAATGAATAGTGTCACCTGTCACATCAAGTAAAAACATTGGGATAATAGTACATGAAGTCCAACAGATGGCGCAGTAGTCAGGGGAGTGCCACATAAAACATCTGTTGATGCAGCTCGCTGAGTTAATTCAAAAAAAGAGCGATCCAATGCAAATGGTCTTTGAGGCATTTAAATTAATCGCGGAATTTAATAAAAACAGTGAGAAACAAACCCGCCATGAATAGGTCCCAAAAAGAAAGTTTTAAAATAATATTTTGGAATGCGAACGGCATATCTCCAAGAATAAATGAACTTAGGAGCTACGTAAATGAAAATGATGTAGATGCCCTGCTAATCCAGGAAACTAAAGTTAGAGAAAACAAAAACTAAATATAGCCAACTATAATAGCTATCATACCCTTAGCTCAAATATAACTGCTAGAAATCCCCATGGAGGAACAGCAATATATATTAAAAGTAATATTCCCCACGAGGAAATAAACAACATAAATCTTCAAGGTATAGAAAATACTAGTATAAAAATTAAAATAAATAATGTAAACCCATTTATCCTAACTTCAATATATGTCAAAAACATGAGTGGTATAAATGTAGCTGCGCAGCTGGAACTGCTTTTCTCGCGATATCCAAACACAATACTCGCGGGCGACTTCAATGCACACCACCGAGCGTGGGGCAGCAGGAGAGCCAACACACGCGGTACACAGATACATAGATTGCTAAACACAACAAACACTGACATCATTGCACCGTCGAGACCAACCTGCTTCTCAGGTGCCAATGGCTCATTCATAGACTTTGTCCTAACGAGAAACATAGAATACGCTCACACAATTGATACCCTGGATGAATTCGACTCGGATCATCTACCGGTACTGGTGACATTCGATTTGAACACTCCCCTTCCAGCCTCTCTGGGACAAGAGAGGGTGAACTGGAACGTATTCAAAAGAGCACTTTTCGAGCCGCATTTAGCAGTACCCAACATTATGAGCACGGCGGATATTGACTCTGCCACGCACACACTCACAACAGAAATCAGGAGAGCTATTGCATCTGCCACAACACATCGTGAGTCACCAAAAATGCCCACACTTTCCCACCATGTCAAACAATTAGTTAGGCAAAGGAACAGAATGCGTAAGACATGGCAGGCTAATAGAGACCCTACCCTCAAAAGGGAGCTTAACAGACTCACGTGGAAAGTCAGGGATAAAATTGTCGCAGAAAAGCAGCAACAGTATAAAGAGTTAATTGAATCCCTTAGCTCGGAAGACGTATCGCTCTGGCAATTCGCTAAAAGACTCAGAAAACCTCAAATTAAACTCCCGCCACTAATAGATGGCGCTAATATTGCGTACTCAGACGAAGAAAAGGCAGAGGCGCTTGCTAGGCATTACGAAAAGCAATTTGAACCAAACCACGATCTAATGTGTCAGGACACCCTAAGAATGGTTAGGCAAACTCTAAACAATTTCAGGAACTCCCCGGTCACGGCTGAGATTAACCCAGCCACCCCGCAAGAAATAGTAGAGATTATCAAAAACCTTAAAAACCGTAAAAGCCCAGGGCACGACAAAATCAGGAATATCGCGGTAAAAAACCTACCCTTAAATATAATATTTTACTTGACCATCTTAATAAATAAAATACTAGAACTAAATTATTTCCCCAAAGAATGGAAGGAAGCGATAATTATAGCGATCCATAAACCTGGTGAGGATGCCTCAATTCCAGCCAACTACAGACCAATCAGTTTGTTGCCGACACTTAGTAAAATTACTGAGAAAATAATTCTTAAGAGACTGAACACGCACCTTAGTGAGAATGACATTATCATTCCGGAGCAGTTTGGATTTCGGCCAAAACACTCCACCACTCATCAATTGCTGAGAGTGGTAGAGTACATTTCTTCTGGTTTTAATAATAAGACACCCACAGCTGCGATTTTTCTTGACATCCAAAAAGCCTTTGATAAAGTGTGGCACTGTGGATTAGCTTACAAATTGATCACTCTAAAAGTCCCTGACGCACTTGTCAAATTTTTAATTTCATACCTAAATAACAGACACTTTCAAGTCAGAGTAAAAAATAACTTATCTACACCCAAGCTCATTAAAAGTAGTGTACCGCAAGGATCCATCCTGGGCCCGACACTCTTTAACATATATCTAAATGACATTCCCAGGACCCCAGACACGGAGCTGGCACTCTATGCAGACGACAGCGCGATACTTGCAAAACACTTACGTCTCAGTAATGCACAGACAGCTACAACAACACTTAGACATACTCCAAACATGGCTGGAAAAATGGCGAATAAAATTAAATCCCAATAAATGTCATTGGATTTATTTCTCAAGAAAACGTAAACCTCCGCCTCCTCTGTACATAAACAACCTTGCCCTAAAAGCGGAAAAATCTTCTAAATACCTAGGTGTAACGATAGACTCCCACCTAACTTGGAAACTGCACGTAACGAACATAATCAAAAAAGCGTATATAACCATAGGAGCCTTATACCCAATGATAGAAAACGGAAATCTAAGTTATCAAAATAAACTCCTAATTTATAAATCGGTCATCTGCCCGGGAATGCTGTTTGCAGCACCCGTATGGGGATATGCCTGTAAAACTACCATAGACTTATTAGAGACAAGACAAAACAAAACCCTAAGGATTATAAGGAAAGCCCCTAGATACTTAAGAAACTCGGTAATTAGGAAAGACTTCAAAATAAAAACTGTTAGAGCCCAAATCAAAAAGCTAGCGCTTAAATTCTACAAAAATCTGCCATCTGTCCCAAATGAACTATTATTTAATCTGCATGACTTTGATCATCGCAAGTCTAAATCTCGTAAGAGACCCCGCTCGGTACTTAACTTTGATATTCGGTACTAGGAACGTCCCACCTTAATCAGTTGATATTAAAAAAAACTCGCGATCTTTGGTTTTCTACAAAATGTTTAAAATCCTAAACTGCTAAAATGCTAGGTTACCCTCAGATCTGCATCAACCCCCCAAACTGCTTAAACTCTTAATGTGCAACAAACTGCCACACTAGGAGCTAGGACAAATAATAAAAACAGTAAATCAAAAACCTCGAACCTCCAACTATGGACCAATGAAATAATGTCACAGTATGAAGATAAGAACCACACCTAGAGATTGGAGATTAAAGGCGCTTCGCGCCTGGTGCTCTGTTCTGGACGAAACTCTATGAGAGTGCCACTCCTCTGCCTCGAACACCGTCTGTGACGTCAGATGGAGTGAACTTGCAGAAAGCGCCACAAGGTGGCGCGGCAACCGCCACCTGAGAGTGCCTGCGAAATATTTTATTATTTCTATTTCAATCTGATACAACGTGGTCCTTGTTGATCTTTTGTTGTTTCTTACGTATCTTTTTACGTAAACTTTGGCTAACTTTGGCTTAAACTTTCTTGAAACATTAGTTTAGTTCATGAAGTTCCATTATGTAGGATTTTTAAATCTTAAAAAACGAAAGTACAGTATACTATTTATTCATTCCATTTTACAGCAAGTTATTTGTATCTTTATATATTTTCTAATGATGTTCCTGTAATTTTTGAAAAATCTAACAGGATTTAATCTCGCGCATTTTATATTAATTAAATTTTATTAATTTCAAAAAATAGGGGGAGGGTACGATTCAAGAAAATAAACAGCTTGCTCGTATATTTTTCATCATGAATCAATTTACTATAATACATTTAATTTATTATTCTGCAAGTATATCATACTGTGTGTGTTAAACGATTAGTTTCTATATTTTTATATGTTTACATTGAATTTCGATTTTATATAAATTCTCTTTTTGATCTAAAAAAAAACTAATAAAATTAAGCAATAATAGAAGATCTTCACTATAAAAGCATCAATTAAATCGTTTACTAGTTAGGCATAAGTACATCCCCCCCCCCCTCCTAAAAAGACATAAAACTCTTAGTGTTAGCGTTTTAATTATTGTTTTGATTTTCAATTGTTAGAGATAACATAATCGAAAATAACTTTATTTATATGCATTTAGAAAGAAATTACACGATGTTTATTTGTGTATAATGAAAATTTTAGAATGATTGCTTGTTTAGAAAACTTTCCGAACATATTTCTGTAAATTCGTGTATTTAAAACAAAATTCATTAAAAATAACATCGCCTCCTGTAATAACATTCACTGGTTTCAAAAAGCGAAACGAAATTTTCAGATGATTTATATTTTTCAGAAAGGGAAATACAGTTTTATTATGTATGTACCCTTCCAAAAAAACCTGTACTGCATATTTAAGTTGTGTTCAAGTAAAAATAATGTTATTTGAGTATTTATTTCATATTTTAAATTTAAAAAAATGATTAAATTAATTTTGTTAGCATCCTTTAACATTGGAGTCTACCGGGCCTTTCCCGACATTTAACTCCAAGTGACGTTGCGTCTTTACGTGCTCTCATTGGCTAGAACTGAAGTGGCGCAACCTTATAGATATAATAACCTTGGCAGTAGTCGTCCATCACATAAATTTATATACCGCCAAGCAAGTTAGTAAAATAATGTGATATTTTAACGTGAAATCTATGGTCAATGTATCCAGATGAAATTGGTGTGAAAAGTAAAAGTTCTAACTAGCTATAAATAATTAGAGAGTTATTTGTAGCGCTTTGAAAGTCAGTAAAAGAAACAAATGAGTCTGACGACATTGAATATATTTATTGAACTCTATTGGAGTTTTATTTTACAAATTGTTATTCACGCAGAAACCATTTAGATTCCATCGAACTAAATCCACAACAATTTTTACTTTCCCTGCAATACATGGTAATGTATAGGGAAAGTATTGGAATCATGCCGAAAATTACAACTCGAGTTTTCGACGGATCTACACGTTTCGAGACCTCTAGAATACGAAAAAACTATTTTTAGCGTGACGTCTGTGTGTCTGTCTGTGTGTCTGTCTGTGTGTCTGTCTGTCTGTCTGTGCAAATTTTGTATCCACTCTAACTAAAAAACTAATCGACCGAATTTCACAAAATTTGGTAGGTAAGTTACTTGTGAGCGAGTCTGGTGCTGATTAGTTTTGAGTACGATTCGGAATAAAAGAACCCGCCTTTTTTTGCGAAATGGCCCGCAAAAGCTTGTATCCACTTTAACTGAAAAACTACTGAACCGAATTTCACAAAATTCGGTAGATGAATCACTTGTGGATCACCCTGGTGCTGATTAGATTTTGGTACGATTCGAAAAAAAATAATCTGCCTTTTTTTGCAAAATGGCCTGCAAAAATCGTCCAAATCTAAACTAAAGAACTGGGTATACTCAAATATATCCATGAAATGCTCGTTTAATACGTAATTTTTAATGACGAAAAGAATAAGACCAACCCCATTACACTAGGACTAGCCGTTCTCGAGATATTTTAGTTTTTCGTACTTTCCCTACGCCACCTTTGAAAATAAGTCCGGTTACCGAATGAGAACGAAAATTGAATTAAAAGTGAAATAAATTTAATTAAAATAAAGAGAACGTTAATATAAGTCTGCAGGGAAAGTCATGTGCTGCTCACATCAGATTTTTACTTTCCCTGCAATACATGGTAATGTATAGGGAAAGTATTGGAATCATGCCGAAAATCGCAACTCGAGTTTCCGAAGGATCTACACGTTTCGAGACCTCTAGAATACGTAAAAACTATATTCAGCATGACGTCTGTGTGTGTGTCTGTCTGTCTGTGCAGATATTGTATCCACTCTAACTAAAAAACTAATGGACCGAATTTCATAAAATTTGGTAGATAAGTCGCTTGTGGGCGAATCCGGTGCTGATTAATTTTGGGTACGATTCAGGATAAAAGAACCCGCCTTTTTTTGTGAAATGGCCCGCAAAAGCTTGTATCCACTCTAGCTGAAAAACTAATGAACCAAATGTCACAAAATTCGGAAGATAAGTCACTTGTGGGACATCCTGGTGCTGATTAGATTTTGGTATGATTCGTTAAAAAATAACCTACCTTTTTTTGCAAAATGGCCCGCAAAAATCGCCAAAATCTAAAACAAATAACTACGTATGCTCAAATATATCTTTCAAATGCTTGTTTAATACATAATTTTTAACGAAGAAAAGAATAAGACCAACGTCCCATTACACTAGGACTAACCGTTCTCGAGATATTTTTGTTTTTTCGTATTTTCTCTACGCCACCTTTAAAAATAAATCCAGTTATCAAATGAGAACGAAAATTGAATTAAAAGTGAATTAAATTTAATTAAAATGAATAGAACGTGAATATAAGTCTGCAGGGAAAGTCATGTGCTACTCACATCAAATTTTTATCTTTTATTTACCTTTCACAGAAGTCTAGTCTACTATTATGTTTTATTTATCTTTTCCAGAACTCTATTATGTTTTATTTATCTTTCCCAGAACTCTAGTCTGTTATGTTTTATTTATCTTCTCCAGAGCTCTGTTATGTTTTATTTATCTTTTCCAGAACTCTTGTCAATTATATTTTATTTATTTCTCCAAAATTCTTGTTTATTATGTTTTATTTATCTTTTCCAGAACGCTAGTCTATTATGTTTTATTTACCTTTTTCCAGACCTCTAATCTATTATGTTTTATTTACCTTTGCCAGAACTCCAGTCTTTATTTATTTGTACTGTTTTATTTAACTTTTTCAGAATTTTAGTCTATTATGTTTTATTTATCTTTTGCGGAACTCTAGGAGCAATTCCACGGAAATGGGAAACAGATGACCAATTTTTCAAAAAAAAAAATTTTCTAACAAAGAAAAAAAATGTAGCATTTTAAAGGTTATAAGCTAAGTATGAAAAAATATAACAATAACTTACATTCAAAACAATTACAAGGCATTGAGTAAAAGCATTACATGCAAGCTTTCATAACTTATTTTTTAATATAATTTAAGAATTCTTATTTCAGAATTGAATTCGAGAATTTTTATAATTTAAACAGGTCATATATGTGTCAAAACATTGTAAAAATGGTTTAATACATAGATATTAAGCTCAAATTATATATTTTTGCTTTATGTAAGCATTTTTAACAAATACTTTGACGAATTTCCTTCTGACACCAAATTCTCTAGAAATTAATGATGTACAAAACTGATTGGAACATTTAACAAAGTTTTTTTTTTTTTTTTTTTGTAAATCATTATTTCACATGCTATTCAAAATACGTGCTTTCAAATTTGATTTGAAACATTTGGTTCTTTTTTGATACATGGACAAAAAATCGCAAAGATAAATAAAGGAAAACTTGCGTCCGACAAAGATTTTTAAAACATAAACCACGTTAATTGCATCATTATGTGGATAATTTATAAGAAAATAAGGATACTTAAAGCAATTTCAGTTCCTGCCATAATTTTTACATCTTTAAAAAATATTTAAAAGTTTTAACATTACATTTTTAATTAATATTTTTAAATTCTGTAAAACACCATAAAAATTTATACAAAAATTGGTGTTTCAAAATTTGCATATTTGCGTCCTAATCATGTACTATTATTTAACAAAATACCATATAATGTATTAGTACTTATTTATTACGAAAATGTCAGACTCCATTTCCAAACGCTGATGGTTTAACCTCAACTTTGAATTTTCCACTTTCATAGAATTGTTTGCTCCCCTAATGGAAATTGTTTGCTCCCCATATGTAAACAAGAAAAATCAATCATGCTTAAAGCATTGATTATGAAACACTTTCCAACTTCAATGCAATTTTATTTTAAACATGTCGGTACAATACATTCCTCGGTAATGTTTTAAAACTTATCACAATACTACATTACTACGTTTCAAGCATTCCTGATCTCGTATCAAGCATTTTTGAAGTGATGTCTGTATGTGTGTGTATGTGTGAAAGTGTGTGTGTGTGTGTGTGTGAAAGTATGTGTGTGTGTATGTGTGTGTGCGTGTCAGTGAGCCTGTGGAGACGATATCTCCCGAACGAATGGAGCGATTCGAATGAAATTTGGTACAAATATCACAATACGTGAATACTGGAAGCCTATTGATTTTAAATGTAATCGAATGTTCAGAACCTCCCTGAATTTTCGAGTGAAATTTTGAAAAAATCATCAAAAAATCAAAACCTATAATAAAGTTATGCAAATAGACACTTCTTATGTAATTTTTCCTTAGAAAATTATTGACATAAACTTTAGAACGCTAGCATGAACCGTTCTCGAGATATTGCACATTTTTCAAATACATTTATCAAAAAATCCCATAAATTAAAAAAAATATTAACTTTTGAGAAACACGTTCGCTTTTCATATGTAATACCATGCGATAAATTGGGTGACATCATTCTCGTGGATCTAGCTCTTTCCATTTATGAGAAAAGATACTTTGAGTAAAACTTTTGTATTTGAACTCCAAGAATCATTTATCTGCTATAAGAACAACTTATTTCTTTGTCCATAACCCTTGGCGTGAATTTGGCGACGAGTTTGGCAAAATGCCGCCAACTTGGCGACTTTTTGAAATGTTGCCAAATTAACGAAAATCTCGACAAATGGATAAAAATGACGCTAAATCAACGAAAATGACAACTATTTGTCAAAAATTCAATATCTTGGAAACAATATAAGTATCTACTATAAGAAAAATCTATTTTTCTTTACTGTAAAAGTAGTAAATTCATTATATAAGGAAAGTCATGTGTTGCCCACATCAGATTTTTTTTAGAAGACGAGGATCCGATTTCAACAAATTTATTCATAAGTATCTTTCTAATTTTCTTGAAGTTCATGCATTAAACTAACATACGTATTAATAATCAATCAGTGCTAAATTATAAAGCGTATTACTACATTTATGTATCAGTATGCCGTGATGACAAATATAAAATTACCATTATTAAATACCATTAATTGTGTCCAAGATATTGAATTTTCTTCAATTAGTCGTCATTTTCATTGATTTAGCGCCATTTTTATCTATTTGGCGAGATTTTCATTAATTTGGCAACATTTAAAAATGTCGCCAAGTTGCCGACATTTCGCTAAATTCGTCGTCAAAATCTCACCAAGCGTTATGGACGGAGAAATAAGTTATTCTTACAGCAGATAAATAACTATTGGCGTTCAAATACAGAAGTATTACTCAAAGTATATTTTCTCGTGAATGGAACGAGTTAGATCCATGAGAATGATGTCACCAAATTCATCGCAGGATATCACATATGAAAAGTGAACATGTTTCTCAACAGTTAATATATTTTTTTTAATTTATGGGATTTTTTGATAAATTTATTTGAAAAATGTGCAATATCTCGAGAACGGATCATGCTAGCGTTCTAAAGTTTATATCAATCGTTTTCTGAGAAAAAAATTACGTAAGAAATGTCTATTTGCGTAACTTTATTAAAGGTTTTGATTTTATGATGATTTTTTCAAAATTTCACTCGAAAATTTAGGGGGGGGGGGGGGGTGAACACCCGATAGTGTTTAAAAACAATAGGCTTCCAGTATTCACGGATTGTGATTTTTGTAACAAATTTCATTCGAATCGCTCCATTCGTTCGTGAGATATCGTCTCCACAGGCTCACTGACATACACACCAACACACATACTTTCACACACACACACAAACACAGACACAGACATCACCTCAAAAACGTTTGATTTTTGATCAGGGATGCTTGAAACGTGCTCTCCCGTCGAAAACTCGAATTCGAATTTTCGACCCCGTCATAATACTGTCCTTATACATTATGTATATAAGGAAAGTAAAAATGTTTAAAATCAAAGACAACCAAATGAATGGTTAAAAAGTCATTTAATAAATTCTCCTTATTTTGACGTACAAATCATATAGCCAAAGCGTTTTCGGATATTATCATGCCCTCAATGATGAAGGGAATTTATTTAAGCGAATCTATTTTAGACAGTTTATCCTGAGTTAAAGTAGAAGATCTGTCTGTTCTCGCTTTGTCGGCAGTTTCTCGAAAATACTCGAATTAATAATATAAACACCTTGATTTATCTGTCTGTTTATCTATCTACCTCTGATCTATCCAATCATTGATAAACATTTCAATTTTGATACTAATCCAGACCATCAGAATTGTCATAACCCTCCACGTGAACACTCAATTTTTTCAATCACCCACTGACTTCCACGTTCACTGCTGCTTGAATTCAGTGTTCATATTAAAAAACGGATCGTTCTTCTTAGCTGATTAAATTTTTGTTTAAACGCGGTTCGTTTTATTTTATTTTCTTCTTATTTTTTCCTTTGTGTGGTGTCAGCAGATTTAAATTTGCATTCAAAAACATTTAAACACACACACTCACAAAAAAAAAAGAAAGATCAATCATGCATAAAGCATTAATAATGAAACACTTTCTAACTTCAATACAATTTTATTTAAACATCTCTAAAATGCGATGCATTCCTCGGTAATATTTTAAAATTATCCCAATTATCCCATTAATGTACTATATTTGAAAACGTAAAACTTTATCGAAAAAAAATTAACTTCATTCAAGTGACGGCATTGAAATATAAATTGCCTAGTTTAAACATCTCTAAAATGCGATACATTCCTCGGCAATATTTTTAAAATTATTACAATACTACAATAATTTATTATATTTGAAAACTTCATCGAAAACAAATGAACTTTTTCAAAGTACGTTATCGAATTATTAAGCTGCTGGCTCTTTAAATAAAAGCAGCATTTCATTCATAAACATTTTTCCATTCATTTAATTCATCACAATACTAAAAAAATTAATTTTATTTAAAACTTAAACATGAAGGTACGAGTAATTTAATTCTATGCTCTAAACTTCATCAAAAAATCGTTTGCTCCTCTATAGAATCAATGATTGTTTCATTGATATCAGCTATATTGCAGACTCCATGGGCTAAATAATTTTGCGTTAAAGAAATGCAGCAATTCTGATACAACTCATTCTACGTATTTTGGTGTTTACCTTTTCCATAAGTGAAAAGTATGCTTCGTTGTAGAAATAATCAAAGTTGGATGATCATTTAAACTCAAATATATTGTAATTACGTTGTTCCAGTATGTAGATGCACAGAATTTAAGCAAAAATAAAGAGGTTTTAGGACGGATACAACACTAAATATGAATTTAAAAAAACTTTAAAAATCACGATTTTGATACAAGATGGATGCCTTATTTTATTTTGAAGTGGGCCACGTGATATCCTCATATAGTGGTCACGTGATTTCTGCATATAAAGGGTGTAATTATTAACACTTTACAACATAGTTGAAAGTGTTTATGACTTTGTTCATTCTGTCTGTCAGTCCGTTAGCAGGATAACTGCCTTAAAAATGGCTTTATCAAAATGAAATATTAGTATGTTTTTCAGACGGTCTGTGGGACCCATGGGAGTATAAATGAATAATATCACCCAATTAGTTTTTTATTGAACCCAGGTTGAAAAAATAAAATACATTGTAACCTATGGGATCTAAAGTTTCAAACATATTTCAAGCAAATTTAAAATTCACAAGTTGCTTCGAAAATTTTAGGAAATATTCCAATTATCCCATAAAATATATAAAAAAAATTTCAGTAAAATATGTTAGGTAGTTTTTTTAAAAAAAATTATTTTATACAGGGAGGAAAACAAATTCTGTTAAATTCTGACTCTTGTTATATCCTCCAGAAAGAAAAAAGATATATATTATATAATAAATATCTGTCCAAGAGTTTAATTGTTTTATATATGTGAAACGTTTCGTATTTTAAAATAAGTATGGTTGATAACAATTTTTCAAATTTTTAAATAAAATAAATTATTATTGTATTGTGATGAATGAAACGATTAGAAAAATGTTTATGCATGAAATGCTGCTTTTATATAGAGACGATTTATATTTCGACGACGTCATTTGATTTCATTCATTTGATTCAAGTTCAATTGTTTTCGATGAAGTTTTCAAATATAATAAATTATTGCAGTGTTATGATAATTTTAAAAATATTACCGAGGAATGTATTGCATTTTAGAGATGTTTAAACCAGGCAATTTATATTTCAATGCTGTCATTTGAATGAAGTTCATTTTTTTCGATGAAGGTTTAAGTTTTCAAATATAATAAATTAATGTAGCATTGTGATAATTTTAAAAATATTACCGAGGAATGTCCCGCATTTTAGAGATGTTTGTATAAAATTGCATTGAAGTTGGAAAGTGTTTCATAATCAATGCTTTATGCATGATTGATATTTGTTGTTATTTTAATTTTTATTTAAAAAACTACTGAATATATTTTGCTGAAAATTTTTTTATATATTTTATGAGATAATTTGAATATTTCATAAAAAATTCGAAGGAATTTGTGAATTTAAATTCGCTTAAAAAATGTTTGAAGAATTAGGTCCCATGGGGTTCAATGTATTTTATTTTTTCAACAGGGGTTCAATCCATAACTGATATTATTCATATGGGTGATATTATTCATTTACATTCCGATAGGTCCCACAGACTGTCTGAACAACATACTAAAATTTCATTTTGATAAAGTCATTTTTGCGGCAGTTATCGTGCTAACGGGCAGACAGACAGACAGATAGAATGAACAAAGTCATAAACACTTTTCAATTATATTGTAAAGTGTTAAATAAAACAGTTTTTGACATTCAAAACAAATTTTATTTCACAAACGTGTTGGCCCATGGAAAATGAAGAGACTAGAAAAGAAAAAATCTGATGTGGGCAGCACATGACTTTCCCTGCAGACTTATATACACGTTCTCTTTATTTTAATTAAATTTATTTCACTTTTAATTCAATTTTTGTTCTCATTCGGTAACCGGGCTTATTTTCAAAGGTGGCGTAGGGAAAATACGAAAAACTAAAATTTCTCGAGAACAGCTAGTCCTAGTGTAATGGGGTTGGTCATTTTCTTTTCTTCCCTAAAAATTACGTATTAAACAAGCATTTAATGGATATAGTTTAGATTTAGTAGTTTAGTTTTTATAGTTTAGTTTAGATTTTGACGATTTTTGCGTCCCATTTTGCAAAAAAAGGCAGGTTATTTTTCTCCAAAGGATACCAAAATCTAATCAGCACCAGGGTGACCCACAAATGACTCATCTGCCGAATTTTGTAAAATTCGGTCCATTAGTTTTTCAGTTAGAGTGGATACAAGCTTTTGAGGGCCATTTCGCAAAAATAGGCGGGTTCTTTTATCTCGAATCGTACCCAAAACTAATCAGCACCAGACTCGCCCACAAGTCACTTAGCTACTAAATTTTGTGAAATTCGGTCCATTAGTTTTTTAGTTAGAGTGGATACAAAATCTGCACAGACAGACAGACACACACACAGACGTCACACTAAAAATGGCTTTTTCGTATTCTAGATGTCTCGAAACGTGTAGATCCGTCGAAAACTCGAGTTGTGATTTTCGGCATGATTCCAATATTTTCCCTATACATTACCATGTATTGCAGGGAAAGTAAAAAACGTCAGGGAAACAGAGAAAGAGTGAGAAAGAAGATGACGAGCAGGTTAAAGTCAAGACTTTTTGGGAAAAATTCGAAAAGAAAAGGCAGAAGCATATAGGCTGCAAATTGAGTGAGCAGGATACTCTACGGCAATCTGAAATCCATCCGCAAATTGATAAAAAAATGGCGCCAAATGGGAGGTAATGAGTTGCAAATTTTGAATTCTGTCTTATGACGGGCATACCTTCTCGTAGCATCATAATTGTTGAACCGCTGGGGGGTTTTAGAGCATGGGCATTTCTTCTTAATATGACTAAAGAAATGGCTAAAGAAATATTGCTCTAAAATAAAGATTATTTCACTCTATGAAAGCACCTTTTTCTTCGATGGACCCCCACCTCACAATAAAATGTGTCTTTAGAAATTGATATGTTAATTAATAAGTAACTCTTAAAAGAATCCCGCCCCACCAGGGAGGAATCAAAATCGCTGCAACAGGGCACCCGGGGGAGGGGGGGTCGCGTGCGGCCCAGTGGCAGCGTCACGCACCACCCCCAAGACCATCACCCAGCGTCTCCTCAACACTAATAATAAATAAAATAATTAATAAGTAATTTCATAAGTAGCAATTAAAAAGTAATTTAGTAAGTAGTAAGTAATTTCATAAGTAGTAATTCAGAAGTAATTTAATAAGTAGAAAGTAATTACATATTAATTAACAAATATGAAATTTAATAAGTAGTAAGTAATACCTTTTTAAATAATTAATAAGTAATTTAATTCATAAATAAAAACTCTTTGTGTAGAAAATAAGGACAAATAATGCAACATATTCTCGCATAAAGCAACATAATTCTGCGTTGTATAATAATGCAAAAAATCTGATGTGGGCAGCACATGACTTTCCCTGCAGACTTATATCCACGTTCTCTTTATTTTAATTACATTTAATTCACTTTTAATTCAATTTTCTTTCTCATTTGATAACTGGACTTCTTTTCAAAGGTGGCGTAGAGAAAATACGAAAAAAATAAAATATCTCGAGAACGGCTAGTCCTAGAGTAATGGGGTTGGTCTTATTCTTTTCTTCATTAAAAATTACGTCTAAAGCAAGCATTTAATCTATATATTTGAGCATACGTAGTTTTTTATTTCAGATTTTGAAAATTTTTGAGGGCCATTTTGCAACAAAAGGCAGGTTATTTTTTTCGAATCGTACCAAAATCTAATCAGCACCAAGGTGACCCACACGCGACTTATCTACCGAATTTTGTGAAATTCGGTTCATTAATTTTTCAGCGAGAGACTTTTGAGAATGGATACAATCTTTAGAGTGAGTACAGTTTTACAGCTCATTTCACAAAAAAGGCGGTTTTTTTTTATCCTGAATCGTACCCAAAACTAATCAGCACCAGATTCGCCCACAAGTGACTTACCTACCAAATTTTATGAATTTCGGTCAATTAGTTTTTTAGTTAGAATGGACACAAAATCTGCGCAGACAGACAGGCACACAGACACACAGACAGACAGGCACACAGACACACAGACAGACAGGCACACAGACACAGAGACAGACACACAGACAGACACACAGATAGACAGACACACAGACAGACAGACACACAGACAGACAGACACTCAGACCGACAGACACACACACAGACGCCAAGCTAAAAATAGCTTTTTCGTATTCTAGAGGTCTTGAAACGTGTAAATCCGTCGAAAACTCGAGTTGCGATTTTCGGCATGATTCCAATACTTTCCCTATACAGTCCCATGTATTGCAAGGAAAGTAAAATTAATAGTTAACAACTACATAAATAACTGCGAAAATTAAACAAAATTTAACAAAAACAATTAATATTAAGACATAAAACAATCCTTTGATATATGATATGACTTCAATGATTAGTATAAAAGCATACGATCTAAACAAATCTGTAAAAATGCCGGTGAATAAAATACTGGAATTAAGTTCACAACAAATTGAAAGAGCCAACTATTGTTTTGGAGGCTTTATGAGCTAACTTCTTCAGAAAATACTGGGGAAAACAGTAAAACCTCTAAAAATGGAATATAAACGAAAAAAGATGGTAGAAAACGGTTTCGAAAAATATGCAAGCTACCTTCATCAATTGTTACACGATATTAACGAAAACGAGTCAGATGTACGAAATATACAGCAGAGAGGGGACACTTAAGAATTAAAGCAGAGATTTAAAAGCGGCAGAAAAAGGAAAGATAATTATATTTACAAAGGAGTAATTTTATTCAAAATGTTCACCAAATGTTTATTAAATGAGCTTTTTGTAGTAATAAACAGTAAAACAATGTAACTTAAAAATTCTATAAAAAATCTATAAAAATAATCTATAAAAATAAAATTCTGTAAAAATTTTGAGTTTTCTACTACAAACATGATAATTATGATAACGGAGGTGATAAGGATGAAAAGGGAGCTGATAAAGATGATTTCAATTCCCTTTTGTATATAAGAGTGAAAACGATTTTTTATAAATTAAGTATGCACATGTCCGCTTGAAGAGGAAAATTAATTTTTTTTAAATATGGAGCTATAACAGTAATTCTCCAGGATACTTGCTTATATGCCGTTATTATCAAACTTTACTATTCGACTTGAACAAACATTTGAGGATTAGGCACAGCTCAATTCTGGGCTACATTTGATGATTAGGTACAGCTTACTTCTGGGCTATATTTGATGATTCGGTACAGCTTACTTCTGAGCTATATTTGATGAATTTTCGTGCAAAGTCGCACTAAAGTGTGTCTACAATTGTATTGCCTACTAAGATTTGTGTAATATCACACTACTGAGTCTAGAAAACTACGTAAGATTTCCTAACTAAGTGGTTCATAATGTTGTCCAACAACAGTCAATACAACAAGCACAACTTTTTAGCGCACTGTGCACGAAAAATTCTGACAGTGCTCACTTCTGGGTTATATTTGACGATTAAATAAAGCTCACTTCTGGGCTATATTTGATGATTAGGTACAGCTCACTTCTGGGCTATATTTGATGATCAGATACAGCTCACTTTTGGGCTATAATTGATGATTATGTACGGCTCACTTCTGGGCTATATTTGATGATTAGGTACAGCTCACTTCTGGGTTATATTTAATAATTAGGTACGGCTCACTTCTGGGATATATTTGATGATTAGGTACAGCTCACTTCTGGGCTATTTTTGATGATTAGGTACAGCTCACTTCTGGGTTATATTTGATGATAAGGTACAGCTCACTTCTGGGTTATAATGATTAGGTACATCTCACTTCTGGGCCATATTTGATGATTAGATACAGCTCACTTCTGGGCTATATTTGAGGATTAGATACATCTCACTTCTGGGCTATATTTGATGATTAGTTACAGCTCACTTCCGGGTTATATTTAATGATTAGGTACAGCTCACTTCTGGGCGATATTTGATGATTAGGTACAGCTCACTTTTGGGCTATATTTGATGATTAGGTACAGCTCACTTCTGGGTTATAATGATTAGGTACAGCTCACTTCTGGGCTATATTTGATGATTAGGTACAGCTCACTTCTGGGCCATATTTGATGATTAGATACAGCTCACTTCTGGGCTATATTTGATGATTAGATACATCTCACTTCTGGGCTATATTTGATGATTAGTTACAGCTCACTTCTGGGTTATATTTAATGATTAGGTACAGCTCACTTCTGGGCGATATTTGATGATTAGGTACAGCTCACTTTTGGGCTATATTTGATGATTAGGTACAGCTCACTTCTGGGTTATAATGATTAGGTACAGCTCACTTCTGGGCTATATTTGATGATTAGGTACAGCTCACTTCTGGGTTATATTTAATGATTAGGTACAGCTCACTTCTGGGCTATATTTGATGATTAGGTACAGCTCACTTCTGGGTTATATTTAATGATTAGGTACAGCTCACTTCTGGGCTATGTCCAAACACAACAAAATATTTAGCATAAGATTGTGTACTTACCTAAGGAAGCAAGTAAGCTACAACAGCCAATGAGCAGTGCGAAGAGGCACTTGTCTTTCATGGCTCCCACGACCTCTAACCGCACATGGCTCACTCCACACTGATTCCAAGGATGTGAGGCCTTAGCTTCAGCCTCAGTCAAAGGGATTATGTCACTAACTTTTATCCCTGTTGAACACAAAATGCTGAAACTCACCCGTCCATAATTTTTCCAGCACTGTAAGGTAATCAGTGGTAATATCACCTCAAGTCTTGACAGCTGATAAAATTATTTAACACCCAAGTTTTCCATCTAAGTTTTGCAACACTCAAAGTTCCGCTCAATGATGATGGACTTAAAAATCAACTCACGCTAATAAGTCTCTAGGAATAAATATCCTCGAATGTTATTAATTAAACAACATTAGCCAACACTTTTTTCATTCACAGTATTGAACTAATGAAAATATTTTTTTTTTTTTTTTGATATCCTGAAAGAATTTCTAAGATCTAAAGATTATATATTTTTCACAACTTATGTTCTTAAGACACAGTGTTAATAAGGTTTAGAAAGTTGTGATGAAAATGATGTTAGAAAATGATTCACAGAATTGATTGTACTCAAATGACCTGCTAGTGGACTTTAAATAATGCTGTTTTTCTAATATCTATGTAATCAAAATGTTTATCTACTTCCTACAAGCTATCCAATATATGTAGAAAAAAGAATTATTTTGCCATTTAATTAATGCTGTCGCCATCACAGTAAAAGAAATTGACGACAGTTCCCAAGAGGCAGCAAACTTTTGGAATTTCTGAAATTTGTACGAAACTGCTTAAGATTTAGATTGATCACATGTTCTTTTAGGACGGTGGCCTTAAGACCTCGTATTTGTTCAGTGGTTGGTTTTTGCTTAATTTATCTATTTTAAAATGGTGGGTTGCTTAAAATCTTGCAGGTTTAGATACTTCACGAAATCACTTTTGATTGGTGGAATTCTCAAACACTCTGTTCATTACAGGTGGGAAATAAGTAGAATTCTCAAATTTCTCTTTAAATTATTCTCATAATAATGCTAGGTAAAACTAAATTTAGGCGCAACCACAGTTAATCCGATTGTAGTTTGCTTACATCGCCATACTTGCAAGCTTCTGTGTTTTAGTGTCTAAGAGCAAAATCGAGCTATTTGTGACAGGAAATACAACGTGTTGCCATTTTCTGTTATAAAATGACGAGCTGAAAATTGTACAAATGGTTGAAGTGCAATAAGATTACGTAATTGAGGAAATTTTTCTGCGCGACTACAGTGCCCTGACAGTTCATTGTTGTCATAAACCCTATAGATACCGGACAAAAACCGCCGGACTTTTCGTTGTTTGACCAATCGCATGTCTCTTTTCTAAGTTCTCAAGTGGCTTTGATTTTTATATCAAGTTATATTCTTGCGTGAACTAGTGATACAAATTATGCAAACGATTTGGAAACAAATTTAAGTAGAAAAAAACTTCTACTTTTATTTTGCTGCCTAATAAAAAATGATTTTGGAATTAAAACAGTTCATGGCGGTGAAAAGAAAACCAAAACTGTAAAATTTTGATAACAGAAGTATACTAATTCCAACAGAAATTAATTTCTAGTAAAAATTAAAATGTTCTTTCCAGGCATAAATTGTTTTTGAAGTATTTAATCTGATCAAAATTCAAAGGATGAACTATATCAATTGGAAACATTAACAGATACCAATTTTCTGCCAATATCGTAATATTCACTCATACTTGAAATTATATGAAATCATAATCTTCAACACAAAAATTCTACTCTATACATGGTGTAATACATTTCTTTAAAATATCTTATTTTCTACATCCATTTTCAAATCAACTATTCAATTAAGAATTCAAACTTCACTGTTTCAAAAACTTTAACATTTTTAAAATAAATCCATCAAAAGAGAACTGCAGATAGCAATTCGTAACAGAGCCAAAATAAATATAATTCTGATTTATATTTTAATCAAAAAGTTTAAAAGTATCAATTTAAATTAAAATGCTTTTCGAATTCAAAATCTATTTGGCAAGTATTAAGAATATAATTTCAATTAAATATAATCTTCTAATTTTATTCTACGTGATCAAAGATTTAATTTTACTACCGTCAAAGAATATATTTTTGGCTTACTCCTTATGTCGAGTCCATCATGCTATGAAACTTTTTCCATACACTTTCCACCTCGGAAGGACAAAGTCCCTCACGAAATATAACGAATCAAAACCACGAGAGAGATACTATGTAAAAAACCAAAATCACACAAAATGTATCGGGTTCACGTTCGATCGTCACCGACGTCACACAACGCTCTCTCAAGACATGTTTTCCGAATCTTCACAACTCCTTCGATGTCTTTCCAAAGCACTTATCACCCAAATAATTCCAAAATCACGTACATAACCTCGAATTCTATCCAAAAAAGAGTCATATACTTCCTTTACCAATCGAATTCCAACGTCACCAGGCAGTTCGGCAGACGATTTTGGCACGCTTTCGTTATTAGTACATCGCCACTTGCGCTTTAACCGTTTCGTTATGGGCTATTCCATAATATCTCACATCGTAAAACGGAACAAGATGGATCCAAAAATCATTCTTTTCCCTTCACTTCAGTTCTGTCTTGTCCATTCTCGTTCCTCCTGCTAAGCGACGTGGTATCCGGCACCAGCCACGTAGCGTTGAACCCTCTTTTCGGCTTTCACCTCCTTTCTCTTCAGATGCTGATCCCGAGCATCGATTCGGGAGAGCCGGAGCGGTTACATTCCGGAGCGGGGGATGCTCCTGAATCACGTGACGATGAAGGCCCCCCCCTCTTGGATCACCCCCGGGGCGACTGCGACGAACCCTAGCGAGGTGGGGTGTGGGATTGGGAGAGGATGCAGTTGGCGTAGAGAGGTGGTAACATTATAGAAAACTGTAGAAAAGGAGAATGGGGGATATGGTATTAAATTTATGGGAAAACAGCGAGTTTAGAATACAGCACACTTTGTCCTCTAAATCCGGGTATAAAAGTTGTATGCTGTGGGGGAAAATTATTTTCGTTCTTAATTCGTGTTATTCGTAATCTTACGTGTTATTCGTATATCGTGTTATTCGTAATTACGGTACACTTCCGATAAACCGGCACGCTTGGGTCTTCAGCGGCGCCGGATTACCAAATTTGCTGGATTATCTCATGTCAAACTAAAATGGGGGTAAAATAAAGAAAAATTAATTTAATTTAAGACAAAATAATCTATACAAATAAAATTGATCATATGTCTGTTTATTTGTTTGTGTGTATGTGCGTGTGTTTGTCTCATCATCACGGGAGAATAGCTGCACCGAATTGGATGGAATTTTCAGGATAGAATTGGAATAACCCCACTTAAAATTTAGTCTAACTTTCCAGTTTCTAGGACCAGGGGTTATCGAGATATTAATAAAAAACGCACTATGAAACCATCTATTGAGATACCATTATGCAAACCATATTTCTTATGCTTTTTTGAAAAAAATAATGATACGTAGCTATGCAATTAATACCCAATGAGGAATTAAACCCAATGAGTTTATATTTTAAAAAAATATGTCGTTAAGCAAAGGAATTTAGCCCAGTGAGTTATTACAGCAGTAAATCTTTTTTGATTTACATAATAAAAATATCTGATGTGGGCAGCACATGACTTTCCATATATAATGCAATGAATTTACTACTTTTACAGTAAAGAAAAACAGACAATTTTTATAGTAGTTATTTATATTCTATCCAAGATACTGAATTTTCGTCAATGAGTCGTCATTTTCCATGTCGTCATCACCAATTAATCGTCATTGATTTAGCGTCATTTTTATCCATTTGGCGAGTTTTTCGTTAATTTAGCAACATTTGTAAAAGTCACCAAGTTGGCGGCATTCCACCAAATTCGTCGCCAAAATATCGCCAAGCTTTATGGACGAAGAAATAAGTTATTCTTACAGCAGATAAATGACTGTTGGCGTTCAAATACAAAAGTATTACTCAAAGTATCTTTTTTCATGAATGGAACGAGCTAGATACACGAGATTGATGTCACCAAATTTATCGCATGGTATTGTATATGAAAAGTGAACATGTTTCTCAAAATCGCGATTTTGTCACTCAGAAAAAAGATGGAAGCCATATTTTATTACTTTCCTTATATACATAATGTATAAGGAAAGTATTGTGACGGGGTCGAAAATTCGAATTCGAGTTTTCGACGGGAGAGTACGTTTCAAGCATCCCTGATCACGAATCAAACATTTTTGAAGTGATGTCTGTGTGTGTGTGTGTGTGTGTGTGTGTGTGTGTCAGTGAGTCTATGGAGACGATAACTGACGAACGAATGGACCGATTCAAACCAAATTTGGTACAAAAATCACAATCCGTAAACACTGGAAGCCTATTGTTTTTATAAGCAATCGAATGGTCAGAACCCCCCTAAATTTTCGAATGAAATTTTGAAAAAATTGTCAAAAAATCAAAACCACTAATAAAGTTACGCAAATAGACATTTCTTATGTAATTTTTCATTAGAAAACGATTGACATAAATTTTAGAACGCTAACATGGACCGTTCTCGAGATATTGTACATTTTTCAAAAACATTATCAAAAAGTCATATAAAATAAAAAAAAAATATTTCCTATTGAAAAACATGTTCATTTTCATATGTAATACCATTCGATAAATTGGGTGACATCATTCTCGTGGATCTAGCTCGTTCCATTCATGAAAAAGATACTTTGAGTAATACTTTTGTATTTGAACGCCAATAGTCATTTATCTGCTGTAAGAATAACTTATTTCTTCGTCCATAAAGCTAACGCTTGGCGAGATTTTGGCGATGAATTTGGCGGAATGCCGCCAACTTGGCGACTTTTTGAAATGTTGCCAAATTAACGAAATTCTCGCCAAATGGATAAAAATGACGCTAAATCAATGAAAATGACGACTAATTGTCGAAAATTCAATATCTTGGAAAGAATATTAGTATCTACTATAAGAAAAACCTATTTTTTTTACTGTAAAAGTAGTAAATTCATTACATTATGTAAGGAAAGTCATATGTTGCCCACATCAGATTTTTTTGAAGTGGATCACGTAATCTCTCCATAAGATATGGGTGTAATTAATATTTTAATTTTTATTTTAAAAACTGCTGAACATATTTTGCTAATTTATTAATTAATTTCTTAAAATTAGTTTAATAGTTATATTATAATTATTATTGTCTATACGTATTAAAAAATCTGATGTGGTAAGCACATGACTTTCCCAGCAGACTTAATATCCACGTTCTATTCATTTTAATTAAATTTAATTCATTTTTAATTCAATTTTCATTCTCCTTTGGTAACTGGTCTTATTTTCAAAGGTGGCGTAAAGAAAATACGAAAAAACTAAAATATCTCGAGAACGGCTAGTCCTAATGTAATGGGGTTGGTCTCATTCTTTTCTTCGTTAAAATTTACGTATAAAACAAGCATTTAATGGATATATTTAAGCATACATAGTTTTTTATTTTAGATTTTGACGATTTTTGCAGGCCATTTTGCAAAAAAAGGCAGGTTATATTTTTCCGAATCATACCAAAATCTAATCAGCACCAAGCTAACCCACAAGCAACTTATCTACCGAATTTTGTGAAATTCGGTCCATTAGTTTTTTAGCTACAGTGGATACGGGCAATTTTTGCGGACCATTTCGTATAAAAAGGCGATTCTTTTATCCCGAATCGTACCAAAAACTAGTCAGTACCAGAGTGACACCCAAGTGACTTATCTACCAAATTTTATGAAATTCGGTCCGTTAGTTTTTGAGTTAGAGTGGATACATACATTGTACAGACAGACACGCAGACAGACAGATACACAGACAGACACACAGACACACACACATAGACGTCACGCTAAAAATAGGTTTTTCATATTCTAGAGCTCTCGAAACGTGTAGATCCGTCGAAAACTCGAGTTGCGATTTTCGACATGATTCCAATAATTTTTCCCTATGCATTACCATGTATTGCAGGGAAAGTGATAAGCATTTGATGTATTTTTAATGCAGTTTATATAGTGGTTTCTCCCTACTTCTACTTTAGAATGGATTTTGTTTTTACAATATTTAAAATTAGCAACATGGATTAGACTGCATTACCCTTTATGATTGGCAACACCTACTGTACACATCATGTTTAGCTGGTAATTGTACTACGGTCATCTACACACGTGTAAGTCAATTCTTTTTAGCTATTGAAACTTCTCAAACTATTTACTCAATTTATAATACATTGGGGTGATGGCCTTTCTGTTCAAAGTAATAAGGCCATTAAATGAAATGTACTATTTGAAGGGTATGTTTTGTAGTCATCCCCTGATGATTTTACGATTAATTAAATCCAAGCATTTGATCCTCACTCCATTTTTACAATTCGTTTTAAATTATGTGTTTTTTATATTAATGACAAGCAATCAAGCAGTCTCTTGAGTCTTACCTGGTAATAAATAGATTTCTTCTCTTAGTTATAGATGCTTTAATTTATCTTTTCAATTTTTCTACTTTAATTCATATATATATATATAATAAAATAAGTTTGAAAATCCAATGAACGAAAAGAAGATGTAACACGATAAACCTAACTTTATACGATAACACGATTAACGATAACACGATAAACCTAACCACGATAAATAAAATAAATATCGAATCAACAAGTCAATGAAAAATATATAATACAAAGGTATGGAATCGAAATAAGTATAACAAACGAAATCAAGCTCAAACGCCATACACGTGGACGAGGCTCTAAGCCTAAATCATGAATTGTTAACCTCTACAAAAATCTAATCATGTCCAAGTTTTTTGTAGAAGCAAACACAAAAATGTATGTTTCTGAAGAAATAGATAGATTAAATCTATAAACTATTTCTACTTGGACGACATACATAAAGAAGGAATAAAAAAGAAAAAATGAATACCTGGAAAAAGCACAGCGTATGTACAATCGATTCAATACAGGGAACACTGATAGAAAAGACCAGTGTTGCCATTCGTAAAGAAAAAATAAAAAACCATTTACTGTTGCCATTCATAAGAATTGAAAAACTGTGAAGCGAAATGTTAAGAAAAAGTATTAATATACAAAAGGAGCTACTAAAAAGAGGGACAAATAATAGTAATGCTGAAGTGGGAAGAAAAAAAAAATGGAATGGAGATGTCTGGCTAATATAAGATACTATGAATAGAATTATATGATACTATGAAAAGAATTATAAAAATCCAGCTATTTTAAATTTTTTAACAATACTATTTACAAAATAAGAGGGATATTTATATAAATTACTAGTAATTTTGAGATTATTGATATGCATAGCATGAAATTTTTTATCAGATAATCTATAAATTCTAAAAAGCTGATTGAGTATAATATTTCTAAACAATTGAATCGAGTTACAGGAATTAAAAGGTAAGATTTTATTAATATTAAAATTATAAAAGTCTTTTTTATCATATAAATTTGTAACAATTCTATTAGAAGGATCAATAAAAAGATTTAAATCCAAAAAATTAACATTTTTACTAATAGTAGCTTCATTAGGAATTAATTCCAAACTGTCTGGATAGTAATCTATATCTATGAGATAATTTTCTGTATGTACTAAGCAAATCAGATCATCAACATATCTGTAAAAAGTATAATCTATTGAAGTAAATGACTTTTCATAATGATAAAGGTATAAATTAGCTAGTATACTGCTACTGCAGCCACCCTGTGGAACTCCTGAGACTTGTAAGTATAATTTATTTCCTTGAAAAATATAATTATTGAAAATAACAAAGTGAAGAAGTTTAGGAAAATTTATAAATTTAATATGATTTGAAAGAGGTGTAATATAAGCATTATATAGAGCTAAATATATATATATATATATATATATATATATATATATATATATATATATATATATATATATATATATATATATTGCTCGTCATGGTTGTACTTTTTAGGTGTATTTTAAGGTATTTATATTTCCATTATTATTTTTTTTCAAGCTTTATGCTTGTCGTCCATATAACACAAGTTTATAGATAAAATCCATCTTGTGTTTCAGAAACAAGCATTTTTGTGTTCATTTTGAAGGGATATATGGACTTGAAAAAGACTTTTTTTGAAATGAACTATTCTTAAGCCTAGAACTCTTCCACGTGCAAGCTTTTTTGCTTGATTTTTTTGTTTTCCTATTTTTATTCCTCTCCCTTGAAATTTGTTGATTATCTTTGTCTTTATGTCCTGCATTACGTATTATAATTTCCTCTTTATGGTTGAATTTCTTTTATTTCATTGTATTTTGTAGGCAAATTTTAAGATAGTGTATTATGAGTTACTACTTACATTCTACCATTGGATTTACAATTTTATATTTATTATTTTTATTATATATATATATATATATATATATATATATATATATATATATATATATATATATATATATATATATATATATATATATATATATATAATAAAAAAGTTTGAAAGTCCAATGAAAGAAAAGTGAGAAGCTGTAACTCGAATATATATATATATATATACACTATATGATCAAAAGTATCCGGAAGCCCCTTAACGGGATGATCATTATTTGCATAAAATTGCACTAGTTCCTTTTCAGAACAGGGGTGCCCGATGAATTTGTAAAATGTCAATTTGTGGAAATACCCTTGCCATCCAGGTACTTTTAGAGAGTCAGAGAAAAACTGATCACTATATCATCGACATCTTTGTGAATTTTCACGATATTTCAGTGAATTTTTTATAGCAGTTTCCCTACAGTATTCACTACAAAATCATGAAAGAACACTGTTGCTATGTTTCGCGCCTGCGCAATAAAAACTTAGTTTCTTCAAATGCTTATATCTCATCGTATATTCAATGCTTTAATTTTCAATTGGAGTATAATGTTCTTCTTCGACGTTGGAAAATGTTCTATAAGTTTCGTGAAATTTGATTGAAACCTATGGATATTGTAAGCAAAAAACATTTAACTTTTTTTGTTGTTTTTTTAAAGAAGCGTTAATATCTCCATGAATATACGTTTTTGTTTTACGAAAATGCTTATAAACATTAAACAAACCTAGTTAACTATTTTGTGAAAGTTACAAATAATTTCCAGCTTTTTATAGTACAGGGTGATTAAATATATTTTCCCACTTTTTCAATATCTTGGTGGTCCCCTAAATGCACAAATCACCGAAACTTTACCGGAACACATAATATAAAGAAACTTAAAATTCACAATCATGTACAAATTCCTATAGTATACTAAATGACATTTTTAACCAAAATATTCTTTTAAAATATTTAATACAATGCTCTTAAAAAGAAGTTTAAGAATATCTGTTCTCGCTATACAAAAGTATCTTCGCAGGCAAATCTGAAGAATAAAACATCCTGGCCCCTTTTGTAAGCAAATTGTATCAAAACCCTTTTGTATCAAAAAAATATGATATGGGCAATACATGACTTTCCTTATATAATGCAATGAATTTACTACTGTTACAGTTAAAAAAATGTTATTCTTATAGTAGATATTTATATTCTTTCCAAGATATTGGATTTTCGTAAATGAATCGTCATTTTCATTGATTTAGCGTCATTTTTATCCATTTGGCGAGCTTTCGTTAATCTAGCAACAATTTAAAAAGTCGCCAAGTTGGCGACGATCCGCTAAATTCGTCCCTAAAATCTCGCCAAGCGTTATGGAAGGAGAAATAAGTTATTCTTACAGCGGATAAATGACTATTGGAGTTCAAATACAAAAGTATTACTCAAAGTATCTTTTTTCATGAATGGAACGCGCTAGATCCACGAGAATGATGTCACCAAATTTATCGCATGGTATTACATATGAAAAGTGAACATGTTTCTCAATAGGAATTTTTTTTTATATATATAAGATTTTTTTTTTAAATTTTCGAAAAATGTGCCATATCTCAAGAACGGTTCATGTTAGCGTTCTAAAATTTATTTCAATCGTTTTCTAATGAAAATTTACATAAAAAATGTCTATTTGCGTAACTTTATTAGGGGCTTTGATTTTTTGACGATTTTTTCAAAATTTCACTCGAAAATTTAGGGGGGTTCTGAGCATTCGATTGCTTATAAAAACAATAGGCTTCCAGTGTTTACAGATTGTAACTTTTGTACCAAATTTCGTTTGAATCGGTCCATTCGTTCGTCAGTTATCGTCTCCACAGACTCACTGACACACACACACAGACAGACATCACTTTAAAAATGTTCGATTAGTGATCAGGGATGCTTGAAACGTGCTCTCCCGTCGACAACTCGAATTCGAATTTTCGACCCCGTCACAATACTTTCCTTGGGCCAACGGCCGTACCGTGCTGAAAACACCGGTTCTCGTTAGATCACCGAAGTCAGGCAGCATCGGGCGCGGTTAGTACTTGGTGGGTGACCACCTCGGAACGCCGCGTGCTGTTGGCCATCTCGGGTGCGGTATCCCCGTGGTTTGCGCGCTAGATTTGCACGCTGCCACAAATTCCGCCGTGTTCATGCGGAGTACGATCACGTTAAACATGTGGGTCCGTAAGTCCTTCCGAGAGGTTGGTGGTAGGGGAAGGAGGGTACGGTCCCTGTGGATGCCTCCCCCACTGGGTTCCGGTCTAAATTGGATGGCACTTCCCGGCCGTCCATACAGTTACCTTACACCTTTCTGGTAGGTCGGACGGTCTGGGTCTCAACAACAACAATACTTTCCTTGGGCCAACGGCCGTACCGTGCTGAAAACACCGGTTCTCGTTAGATCACCGAAGTCAAGCAGCATCGGGCGCGGTTAGTACTTGGTGGGTGACCACCTCGGAACACCGCGTGCTGTTGGCCATCTCGGGTGCGGTATCCCCGTGGTTTGCGCGCTAGATTTGCACGCTACCACAAATGCCGCCGTGTTCATGCGGAGTACGATCACGTTAAACATGTGGGTCCGTAAGTCCTTCCGAGAGGTTGGTGGTAGGGGAAGGAGGGTACGGTCCCTGTGGATGCCTCCCCCACTGGGTTCCGGTCTAAATTGGGTGGCACTTCCCGGCCGTCCATACAGTTACCTTACACCTTTCTGGTAGGTCGAACGGTCTGGGTCTCAACAACAACAACAACAATACTTTCCTTATACATTATGTATATAAGGAAAGTAATAGGTTTTTCTTATAGTAGATATTTATATTCGGTCCAAGATATTGAATTTTCGTTAATTAGTCGTCATTTTCATTGATTTAGTGTCATTTCTATCCATTTGGCGACATTTTTGTTAATTTGGCAACATTTAAAACATTCGCCAAGTTGGAGAGATTCCGCCAAATTCAACGCCAAAATCTCGCCAAGCGTTATGGACGGAGAAATAAGTTATTCTTATAGCAGATAAATAACTATTGGTGTTCAGATAAAAAAGTATTACTCAAAGTATCTTTTCTCATGAATGGAACGAGCTAGATCCACGAGAATGATGTCACCCAATTTATCGCATGATATTACATATGAAAAGCGATCATGTTTCTCAACAGTTAATATATTTTTTTAATGTATGGGCTTTTTTGATAAATTTATTTTTAAAATGTGCAATATCTCAAGAACGGTTCATACTAGCGTTTTAAAGTCTATGTCAATCATTTTATAAAGAAAATTTACATAAGAAATGTCTATTTGTGTAACTTTATTAAAGGTTTTGATTTTTTGATAATTTTTTCAAAATTTCTTTCAAAAATTTAGGAGATTTCTGAACATTCGATTGCGTATAAAAACAATAGGCTTCCAGTGTTTACGGATTGTGATTTTTGTACCAAATTTGGTTCAAATCGGTCCATTCATTCGTCAGTTATCGTCTCCATAGACTCACTGACACACACACACACACACATACTTTCACACACACACACACACACACACACACACACACAGAGAGACACACAGACATCACTTCAAAAATGTTTGATTCGTAATCAGGGATGCTTGAAACGTGCTCTCCCGTCGAAAACTCGAATTCGAATTTTCGACCCCGTCACAATACTTTCCTTATACATTATGTATATAAGGAAAGTAAAAAGGAATTGAAACAATACATGCAAATTGAAAGCATTAAAATTGTATGGGACTCGTACTACTTATATACGCGAATATTAGAAGATATAACCTGTATTAGTACATTACATGTATAAATTGAATATATCAATAAACCCGTAATTGACTCCAATATATGCCAGAAAGAAAGAATTAAAATTATATAGGAATATATATATATATATATATATATATATATATATATATATATCCCCGTACTATTTATATTGTCGCAGATTAGGAAATATGCCAAGGTGTTAGTAGAAGATTACCCGTATTACAATATGAGTCTCAAAAATCTTTGCCCAAATAAAACAATGGCATAATAACTTGAAAATATCAGTAATCCCTAAATCAATAATCCACGAAAATATCATTAATAATACTGCTTAAACCGGAAGACCGTAATTCATATTATCTAGTAAAAAATGCAATGTCAATGAAATTTATTTTATATACATATCTTTATTATTCAAATCACAAAAGATTTAATAAAAATCGTATGCCACATAACGCATTGGATTTACATCCATTGCTAAATGACATGATATCATTTACTTCAAATAAATTGATGGAAATCATATCGTCTGAATAATGAGATCTCCATGGAAGGTTTGGCGACATTTTCGTCAATTTAGCGATAATTTAAAAAAATCGCCAAATTTATCGCCAAGTGGGATTGTAGTGCCATTTTGCGACAAATTGACGAAACATCATCACAATACTATTCCCTAACAAAACACAATTAATTTCATTTCTTAAGAGCAATTTTATCAATTTCATGATATTTTTATGGATTTACAAATATTTTTATCAATTTGGGGATATTTTAAAAATTCGCTAAATGTGTTACCAAATAGGATGGATGGACTGACCGACAAATGCTACCGAAACATCATTTCTGTACTCTCTTCTAAAATAACAAATTTAATTTCATTGATTTGCGTCGTTTTCATCAATTTGGCGGCATTTTTGTCAATTTGGTAAAGTTTAAGAAAAGTTGCCAAGTTAGCGATTTCCGTCAAATTCGTAGCTCTGAATTTGCAGATCTGAAGACTAAAACATCTTGACCCCGTTTGTATATACTAAATGAAAACACTAAAATTGTATTAGAATATATACCCGTTCTACTATTTTTCTGTTTCAACAATCGGATAAATGAATTTATTGTGTAAACACAATATATGAGTTTATTAGCTAAACACAATATAAGCTTAAAAGCTCTTTGCCAAAATAAATTACAGTGATGTACGCAGTCCGCAATTAATATAATTAAAGAAAAATCAAATCGTTCTTTTCTAAAATATATTTTTACATCCATTTTTTTATTATTCAAATAGAAAAAATAATAATAAATATTAACAGACAAATTTAATTTAATTGCGTTTCTGAGCAACATGATATAAGATAGAATCTTCCTCATAAACTGCGAAATTAAATAACCATTTTGATTTCTTTATACTTTTAATTGTTGAGTAAAAGCTTGTGAAAAATAAACCATGAAGATAGATTTTCCATTTAAATTCATGTTTCAAACAATTCATGTTTTCAGAAAGTGACTAATTAGCGCAAAATATCTCCCACCAAACTCAGAGATAAAGTTTTAATTCACTTTCAAACGATTTTCTACCTTTTCGTTTGGATAAACCACGGAGTTGGACAGTAGAATTCGACAGTAGACAGAAAAAATTTCGTTTTTCATTATTATCTCGACAACTCCTGGTCTGAGAAACTCGAAATTTAAACTAAATTTATGGGTGGGCTATTTCCAGGCTACCCACAAAATTTCATCAAATTCGGTGCAGCCATTCTCCCGTGATGGTGGAACAAACAGACAGACAGACAGATTTTCAATTTTATTTATATAGATGTGCATTATTTTTTTACTTATCCTATGTAATCTCCATTATATGTCTTTAGAAGGTGTTTTAGAATGGTCTTAGTTTTGTGTAATAATTGACTATTCCACAGATTATAAAATAAATTATTGAAAAGTCAATTCTTTATGTTTTCTTCCTTAAACAGGATAAAAATTTATCAGCTTCACATTTAGCAAAAAATCTGATGTGGGCAACACATTACTTTCCTTATATAATGTAATGAATTTACTACTTTTACAGTAAAAAAATAGGTTTTTCTTATAGTAGATACTAATATTCTTTCCAAGATATTGAATTTTATACAATTAGTCATCATTTTCATTGATTTAGCATCATTTTTATCCATTTGGCGAGATTTTCATTAATTTGGCAGCATTTCAAAAAAGTCGCCAAGTTGGCGACATTTCGCCAAATTCGTCGCCAAAATCTCGCCAAGCGTTATGCACAAAGCAAAAAGTTATTCTTACAGCAGATAAATGACTATTGGCGTTCAAATACAAAAGTATTATTCAAAATATATTTTTTCATGAATGGAACGAGCTAGATCCGTGAGAATGATGTCACTCAATTTATCGCATGGTATTACATATGAAAAGCGAACATGTTTCTCAACAGTTAATATTTTTCAGTCATAATTTTTTTGATAAATGTACAATAAATCGAGAACGGTTCATGTTAGCGTTCTAAAATTTATGCCAATCGTTTTCTAGTGAAAAATTACATAAAAAATGTCTGTTTGCGTAACTTCATTAGCGGTTTTGATTTTTTGATGATTTTTTCAAAATTTCATTCGAAAATTTAGGGGGTTCTGGACATTCCATTACGTATAAAAACAATAGGCTTCCAGTATTTACGGATTGTGATTTTTGTACCAAATTTGGTTCGAATCGGTCCATTCGTTCGTCAGTTATCGTCTTCACAGACTCACTGACACACACACACACACACATACTTTCACACACACACACACACATACTTTCACACACACACACACACACAGACATCACTTCAAAAATGTTTGATTCGTGATCAGGGATGCTTGAAACGTGCTCTCCCGTCGAAAACTCGAATTCGAATTTCCAACCCCGTCACAATACTTTCCTTATACATTATGTATATAAGGAAAGTAACTAGGGGCGCAGTAGCCCAGTGGTTAATGTGCGGTAATTGCACTCGGTAGGCCCGGATTCCATTCCCTCTGTTGCCAAAACTGCCGCCGTGTGTGCAGTTTTGACACCATAATGCAGCATAATACAATGTTGCAGAATTACGTAATTCCAGAATTGCAGTAGCGAAATGTCGTTAATAACATTAAATGGATTCAAGATGATGCTCCTCCATACGTTGCTACATGTGTTCGACAAATGCTGTAACAGAACTTTGGTGATAAAGTCATCTTCGGTAACTTTGCAGTTTCGTGGCGATCCCCCGAACTCACTCCGATGGATTTCTGGTTCTGGGGTTATCTGAAATCTAAGGTTTACACAGCAAATCCACGAGATTTGTCAGAATTGAAAGATGCCATTAAACGTGAAGTTATACAGATTCCTCCTGCGATGTTACGTTCGTCATTGTTGTCAACAATCTCCCTCATGCAAGGCGTTATCGGCTGCGAAGGTGGGCACGTTGAAAACTTGTAATTCTTTTAATTCCAATAAGAGTTTTTTTTTTCCCTCTCCTCTCTTGTGTTGTCATTAGCCCTTTACAATGCTCTTCTTTGCAAATGTTTTACGTTGCCAATTTTCGTCATACGTGTATCGTTCCAACGCCATTTATGGTTTTTCAATGCGCTGATCAATTTGCGCAGGAAAAAAGTGGGTTGTTGTTGTTCATACCCAGACCGTCCGACCTACCAGAAAGGTGTAAGGTAGCTGTTTGGACGGCCGGGAAGTTCCACCCAATTTAGACCGGAACCCAGTGTGGGAGGCATCCACAGGGACCGTACCCTCCTTCCCCTACCACCAACCTCTCGGAAGGACTTACGGACCCACATGTTTAACGTGATCGTACTCCGCATGAACACGGCGACAGTTTTGGCAGCGTGCAAATCCAGCGCGCAAACCACCAGGCTACCGCGCCGAAATGTGCCAACAGCACGCGGTGTTCCCAGGTGGACACCCACCCAAGTACTAATCTCGTCCGATGCTACTTGACTTCGGTGATCTAACGAGAACCGGTGTTTTCAGCACGGTACGGCCGTTGGCTCGGAAAAAAGTGGGTGTTGGCATTCGAATATTTCGAAAATTTTTCACTGTAACCGCAACCTTGAAAGCTCTATTGTTTGAAATCATCACAATCTCGAGCGCATACCTTCAAATAACAATATATGAAATATCCTTTCGATTGGTTGAGAAAATAGGCCGCTAGGGTTTCATATATTGGGGAATTTTTTTATGACCACCCTGTGTATATATATATATATATATATATATATATATATATATATATACATATATATATATATATCATAGCAGAAAAGTATAAAAATGAAAGAAAGCAATATATCAAAGAATGGCTGGGGGGGGGGGGGGTTGTGACCCCCACTCCCCGGTTAAGCCAGCTTTGCGTCTAGACAACACTCCCGGAAGCCGATATATTGCACAAATATGAATACCGAAGTATCAAAAAAAATTTTTAAAAAGGAATTTAAAAAAGGATTTTAAAAAGGAGGTTACAAAACATGAAAGTGTGGAGTACCCAAAAGACTCGTATTTTAAAACTGTACTCAAAAATAAAATCTGTTAAAAATTAAATTCATCTTTAGGTCTGAGAAATTAATTCTAATTAACCCAAACGAAGGACTGTTTCAGATTGGGCAATAGTACATTACTATAAATGCCCAAACTCAGACAACAGGCACCAAAAGATAAAAAATGGAAGATAAGAAAAATTAGGAAATCTAGTATTACCATGAGGCAGGAACCCTTCTTCTTTCACCACGTGTAAGTGCGATCAGCCGCAACAGTATGAAAAATATCGAACAGCACCAGAAAGAACGAAATAAACCTAGGAGGCAGAACAAATGTACACAGCGACCCTACCAGACCCGTCATGTGAGTTAGAGCAGGAGACAAGACAATTATCCATATAAGTAAAACAGAATATGAACATTAAGCATAGATGAAAATTCTCACTAAATAAGTGATTCATAGAAGGAATGGATAAAAGAGAATGCCACTAGACACCATTATAAAAGACCTTAAATCGTAGTATCAAACTGGTTAAAGTTATATATATATATATATATATATATATATATATATACAGAGAGAGAGAGAGAGAGAGAGAGATAATAATAACCAATTCCAAGTAATTACAAAATAGTAAAATAATAAAATAACCAAAGCAGTTAAACTACGACTACCATGCCGAAAATAGAAGTGACCTTAATTTGGAGGTTAATTAGACAAGATTCTTCATCAGGTCTGAGCATATAATTCTAATTAATCCACAACATTGTTTCATGTATGGTGTAAGTTATTATAAATACCATAACTCAGACTACAAGCATTAAAAGAGGAAAAATTGAAAAATTATTAAGAACTCAAATATTACCATGATCCATAAGACAGGAACCTTGTATAGACGGGCAGTAATAGCTTGCAGTTGTAGCTGGATGAGAAAAGTATATATATATATATATATATATATATATATATATATATATATATATAATTTACAAATGTAAAGTATCTGAGATAGCTACATGAAAAAATTTCTCATACGTAAAATATGCAAACATGGCGCTAAGCTGCCCTTGTACACATTTACCAAAATATTTTCCAAAAAGAATAACTAAGTACAGAAAAGCAAAAGATGAATGTGAAAAACGAAAAGTATCACAAGTGGCCGGGGGGAGTTGTGACCCCCACTCTCCGGTTAAGCAATGCTTTATGCCATGGCGACACTCCCGGAAGCCGATACTTATGCATGGAATGGCCTTAATACCATCAATACCGAACAGCAGAAACCCACAGCAAAAATACAAAAACTCAATTTGGAAGACACACGAAAAATCTATTCAATTCTCTCAATGTGCCACACAAATGAACGTGCCATATAACCCGTTTCAACAAATTCCAAAAATCTTACCAAAATTGGTAAAATTTTTGTACTTAGATATTCTTTTTGGAAAATATATATATATATATATATATATATATATATATATATATATTTGTCAAAATTACCAATATCCGGAAGTATTTGTAAATAATATTATTAATAATTTCAAATAAACCACGTAATAATTTTACACATGAATTATTTATCTTTGGTTGGATAACTCATTTTTGAGAATTCACCCATTCCTATTACCTAACTTACCACTTGGCCTGAGTCAAATACTATTTACTATTTTCGAATGACTATTTTCCACTTGTCCTGAGTCCTATACTGATTACTATTTTTGAAAGTCTCCATACATATTATGTATCGTTCAAATGCATTCATTCCGGTGCCCACTCGCATTGATGAAGTGAGGTCAAATGCTCAGTCGCTTGTTTAACCTACACTTGGTAGCAATGCTTGTGAATTAATATTTCTGTTCGAGGAGGTATTATTTTTCTGATTTGTAATTGAATTGATTTATTTTTCTCCTTCCACTAGCCAGTAGACAGTTCGAATGGCGTCTATGGTTAAATATTATCGCCATTGTCAGAAACTGGCTATTCTATCGGTTTTAATTCGAATTGTATGGCTGTCCTGATGAGAATGCAATTTCGAACTAACCGCCATTTGTTGTGTAGTTTCAATTGATTGTTCTCTATGTCTTAATCTTTTATCTTTAAGAGATATAATACATATCTTTACATATAATAAGTATAATATTATTATATATACATTAAGAGATATATACATAATGTATAAGGAAAGTATTGTGACGGGATCGAATATTTGAATTCGAGTTTTCTACGGGAAACCACGTTTCAAGCATCACTGATCATGAATCGAACATTTTTGAGGTGATGTCTGTGTGTGTGTGTGTGAAAGTATGTGTGTGTATGTGTCAGTGAGTCTGTGGAGACGATATCATACGAACGAATGGAGCAATTCGAATGAAAATTGGTACAAAAATCGCAATCCGTGAATACTGGAAGCCTATTGTTTTAAAACAGAATCGAATGTTCAGAACCCCCCCTCCCCCTAAAGTTTCGAGTGAAATTTTGAAAAAATCATCAAAAAATCAAAACCTTTAATAAAGTTACGCAAATGGGCATTTCTTATGTAATTTTTCCTTAGAAAACGATTGATATAAATTTTAGAACGCTGGCATGAATCTTTCTTGAGATATTGAACATTTTTCAAATAAATTTTTGTCAAAAATATCCCATAAATTAAAGAAACGCTCACTTATAATATGTAATATGCGATAAATTTTGTGACGTCATTGTCGTGGATTTAACTCCATTCAAGAGAAAAGATACTTTGAGTAATACTTTTGTATTTGAACGCTAATAGTTATTTATCTGCTGTAAGAATAACTTATTTCTCTGTCCATAACGCTTGGCGAAGAATTTGGCGGAATGTCGGCAACTGGGCTACCTTTTTAAATGCTGCCAAATTAACGAAAATCTCGCCAAATGGATAAAAAATGACGCTAAATCAACGAAAATTATGACTAATTGAAGAAAGTTCAATATCTTGGAAAGAATATAAGTATCTACTATAAGATTAACATTATTACTTTCCTTATATACATAATGTATAAGGAAAGTATTGTGACGGGGTCGAAAATTCGAATTCGAATTTTCGACGGAAGAGCACGTTTCAAGCATCCCTGATCACGAATCAAACATTTTTGAAGTGATGTCTGTGTGTGTGTGTCAGTGGGTCTGTGGAGACGATAACTGATGAACGAATGGACCGATTCGAACCAAATTTGGAACAAAAATCACAATCCGTAAACACTGGAAGCCTATTGTTTTTATACGCAATCGAATGTTCAGAACCCCCTAAATTTTCGAATGAAATTTTGAAAAAATCGTCAAAAAGTCAAAACCACCAATAAAGTTACGCAAATAGACATTTCTTATGTAATTTTTCATTAGAAAACGATTGACATAAATTTTAGAACGCTAACATGAACCGTTCTCGAGATATTGCACATTTTTCAAAAAACTTATCAAAAAGTCATATAAAATAGAAAAAAAAATTTCCTATTGAGAAACATGTTCATTTTTCATATGTAATATTATGCGATAAATTGGGTGACATCATTCTCGTGGATCTAGCTTGTTTCATTCATGAAAAAAGATACTTTAAGTAATACTTTTGTATTTGAGCGCCAATAATCATTTATCTGCTGTAAGAATAACTTATTTCTTCGTCCATAACGCATGACGAGATTTTGGCGACGGAATTGGCGGAATGTCGCCAACTTGGCGACTTTTTGAAATGTTGCCAAATTAACGAAAATCTCGCCAAATGGATAAAAATGACGCTAAATCCATGAAAATGGCGACTAATTGTCGAAAATTCAATATCTTGGAAAAAATATTAGTATATACTATAAGAAAAACCTATTACTTTCCTTATATACATAATGTATAAGGAAAGTATTGTGACGGGGTCGAAAATTCGAATTCGAGTTTTCGACGGCAGAGCACGTTTCAAGCATCCCTGATCACGAATCAAACATTTTTGAAGTGATGTCTGTGTGTGTGTATGTGTGTGTGTGTGTGTGTGTGTGAAAGTATGTGTGTGTGTGTGTCAGTGGGTCTGTGGAGAAGATAACTGACGAACGAATGTACCGATTCGAACCAAATTTGGTACAAAAATCACAATCTGTAAACACTGGAAGCCTATTGTTTTTATACGCAATCGAATGTTCAGAACCCCCCTAAATTTTCGAATGAAATTTTGAAAAAATCGTCAAAAAATCAAAACCAATAATAAATTTACGTGAATAGACATTTCTTATGTAATTTTTCATTAGAAAACGATTGACATAAATTTTAGAACGCTAACATGAACCGTTCTCGAGATATTGCACATTTTTCAAAAAAATTATCAAAAAGTCATATAAAATAGAAAAAAAAAATTTCCTATTGAGAAACATGTTCACTTTTCATATATAGTATCATGCGATAAATTGGGTGACATCATTCTCGTGGATCTAGCTCGTTCCATTCATGAAAAAAGATACTTTGAGTAATACTTTTGCATTTGAACGCCAATTTATCTGCTGTAAGAATAACTTATTTCTTCGTCTATAACGCTTGGCGAAATTTTGGCGACGAAATTGGCGGAATGTCGCCAACTTGGCGACTTTTTGAAATGTTGCCAAATTAACGAAAATCTCGCCAAATGGATAAAAATGACGCTAAATCAATGAAAATAACGACTAATTGTGGAAAATTCAATATTTCATAAGTTATATAATATATAAATATATAATAATAGCTCTATAATATATGTCGAAAATTCAATATCTAATAAGTTATATATATATATATATATATATATATATATAACTTATTTCTTCGTCCATAACGCTTGGCGAGATTTTGGCGACGAAATTGGCGGAATTGCGCCAACTTGGCGACTTTTTGAAATGTTGCCAAATTAACGAAAATCTCGCCAAATGGATAAAAATGACGATAAATCAATGAAAATGACGACTAATTGTCGAAAATTCAATATCTTGGAATAGATATTAGCATCTACTAGAAGAAAAACCTATTTATTTTACTGTAAAATTAGTAAATTCATTTCATTATATAAGGAAAGTCATGTGTTGCCCACATCAGATTTTTTTTTTACTGTAAAAGTAGTAAATTTATTACATTACATAAGGAAAGCCATGTGTTGCCCACATCAGATTTTTACTTTCCTTATATACATAATGTATAAGGAAAGTATTGTGACGGAGTCGAAAATTCGAATTCGAGTTTTCGACGGGAGAGCACGTTTCAAGCATCCCTGATCACGAATCAAACATTTTTGAAGTGATGTCTGTGTGTGTGTGTGTGTGTGTCAGTGAGTCTGTGGAAACGATAACTGACGAACGAATGGACCGATTCGAACAAAATTTGGTACAAAAATCACAATCCGTAAACACTGGAAGCCTATTGTTTTTATACGTGATCGAATGTTCAGAACCCCCCTAAATTTTCGAATGAAATTTTGAAAAAATCGTTAAAAAATCAAAACCGCTAATAAAGTTACGCAAATAGACATTTCTTATGTAATTTTTCATTAGAAAACGATTGGCGTAAATTTTAGAACGCTAACATGAACCGTTCTCGAGATATTGTACATTTTTCAAAAAAATTATGAAAAAGTCACATAAAAAAAAAATTCCTATTGAGAAACATGTTCACTTTTCATATGTAATACCATGCGATAAATTGAGTGACATCATTCTCGTGGATCTAGCTCGTTCCATTCATGAAAAAAGATACTTTGAGTAATACTTTTGTATTTGAACGCCAATATTCATTTATCTGCTGTAAGAATAACTTATTTCTTTGTCCATTATGCTTGGCGAGATTTTGGCGACGAATTTTGGCGGATTGCCGCCAACTTGGCGACTTTTTGAAATTTTGAAAAATTAACGAAAATCTCGCCAAATGGATAAAAATGACGCTAAATCAATGAAATGACGACTAATTGTCGAAAATTCAATATCTTGGAAAGAATATTAGTATCTACTATAAGAAAAACCTATTTATTTTACTGTAAAAGTGGTAAATTCATTACGTTATATAAGGAAAATCATGTGTTGCCCACATCAGATTTTTTTTTACTGTAAAAGTAATAAATTCATTTAATTATATAACTAAAGTCATGTGCTGCCCACATCAGATTTTTTAGTGTTGTATGCTTCCTAAAACAGCTTTATTTTTGCTTAAATTCTGTGCATCTACATCCTGAAACAATGCAATTACAATAAATTTGAGTTTAAATGATCATCCAACTTTGATTATTTCCGCAACGAAGCCTAATTTTCACTTATTAAGAATTTAAATACCAAAAGATGTAGAATGAGTTGTGTAAGAATTGTTGCATTTCTTTAACGCAATATTATTTAGTTCATGCAGTCTGTAATATAGCTGAATGAAACAACATTAATTGATTTTACAAAGATAAACGAACGATTTTTCGGATGAAGTTTTTTAAATTACTTGTACCTCCATGGTCTTAAGTTTTTAAATAAAATAAATTATTATAGTATTGTGATGAATGAAAAAATGTTTATGAATGAAATGCTGTTTTTTCAGAGAGAGCCAGTCGTGTTATATTTCGATGATGTCATTTGAATAAATTTCATTTGTTTTCGATGAAGTTTTCAAATACAATAAATTATTGTATTATTATAATAATTTTAAAAATATTACCCAGGAATGTATCGGATTTTAGAGATGTTTAAACTAGGCAATTTATATTTCGATGCCGTCATTTGAATGAAGTTTGCTGTTTTCGGTGATGTTTTTAAGTTTTGAAATATAATAAATAAATGTAGTATTTTGATAATTTAAAAAATATTACCGAGGAATGTATCGCATTTTAGAGATGTTTAAACTAGGCAATTTATATTTCGATGCCGCTATTTGAATAAAGTTTACTGATTTCGATGATGTTTTCAAGTTTTGAAATATAATAAATTAATGTGGTATTGTGCTAATTTAAAAAATATTATCGAAGAATGTATCGCATTTTAGAGATGTTTAAATAAAATTGCATTGAAGTTGGAAAGTGTTTCATAATCAATGCTTTATGCATGATTGATCTTTCTTGTTTTCTTCTAACCCTATTACATCCGCATACCGCGTTTCCTTCCACTCCGAAGTACATTTCTTGAAATTTTCACATAAACAGCAACTATGTTTAACTTTTGGACATGAGTGTATGTCAAATTGGTAAGAATTTGTGCAGTGAAATAATGTGTTTGCGTCCATTTCCCACGTTTGAAATATGTTGATAGATTGTTGAGTTGGTAATGGTAATACCTGAATATAACAACATAAGCATTATCACAAGCAATTTCAGAGAAAATTGCAATCCATAAAACTACAAATTTGTGACTCATTGTTTTTACAACTGCGATCTGTCTTATGTAGGACGTGTTGGCTTTGAGATTGAAAAGTAAACTGCTCATCGGAGGCGAAAAATTTCTCGAAGCAGAAGAGGGAGACGAAATATGCTTTGATGCGAATATATCCAAAATATTTTAGTTCACGTGTATGAAAAGTTTATAAATATTTTTGCCTCGTGCGATTCTATCACCGATCAATGTTAATACCTGAATTTCAGAGACATTCAAATTTTTTCGAACCCTATTATAACCTCTCTTTCTGTACCAAGCAAATTTATTTCAAGAATTCGAGAAATAATGAGTAGTTTTGTAAGTTTAATTTTATTATTTTTAGCAATTACTGTATTATAATATATAAGATATAATCAAGTATATTTATTTCAGCATTTTAAATTATTATTGTATAACTGTGTTACTTCATTTTAAACTGTAATACTTTAAGTTTAAATGTTCACTATGCAAACGTTTGCGATATAAGAAATGTTATGAGTGTCCGGGGGGTTTTAAACATTTTATGATATACTAAAAGACTTTCTAGAAATTCAAAATACTCCAAATTCATGAAAACATTCCAAAGTTTCTTAACTTGTAAAGTTCATCAAAAATATATCTGAAATTGCACCAGTTGACCAGTGACCCTAAGTGTACAAATATGTACCAAAACTGTAAAATATTAAAAATGGCACTTTCCTAAAAATAAAAAACACATTAAAATAAAAGAGAGAACCCAGAATTTAGGTTTTCAAAAATCTAACGTTTATTAAAATTTTAAACTTCATTTTTATAGAATTTTTAAAACACATTTTACATCTCATTAACTAGACAAATCAAATTAAACAATTTAGTAAAATAAAATGAATTTATACAAACGCCGTTTAGTGGAAGTACAAACGTTAGAATATTAAATTTTAAAGTTAACTATATTAAAATTATACAATTATTTACCAAAACCAGAATTTAGAATAAAAAGAACATCAGTTAACCAAAAGGGGAATTTAGAACATCCTAACAATAATCCAAGATTCGTAACTTGTTGAGGGGTCTTAGACATGCTAATTTAATTTAACTTAAAATACTGTAAAACACTCTTGTGTACTCCCTCTGCAATAATGTTTATCATGCCAATTTTCTTTCAGTTCTAACGCATCTCTTTTTCAGCTTCCCGCATCAACTCACAGAACTCTTTATGCATGCCTCTTCCCCTTTCTTTTCAGGTAGAAGAAAGAAAGAAACCTCCTGCGGTTAGCCGGTTTGCGAAGGTCACTTCGGCTTGCCATCTCGGCAGTCCGTTGTCCTCCGCACCCCTAACTTTTCCCTTTCAGGTACTGCCTGCGATCCTCTCTCTGTAAGTTGGGTTTGCTCAATTAAGGTGCCTTCCCACTCACCGCAACGCAACAGCAGACGGTTCACGGCAACTAAGGCTCCTATATATAGGTCTATATAGGAGCCTTAACGGCAACGCTCGAGGTACACGCAAGTCTTTGCGGCAAAATAAACCCCTTCACCATGGAGTTAGAAAGGAGGAGATAAAACTCCTATGGATGAAAAGCTTGAAAATGCCATAATGCTTTGAGAATTATATCTAGGTGTCGCTAGTGTTAGTAAAGTAGTCGCTATTTTTAGTTGACACTATAGAAAGGCGTAGTATTTAGTATATGTATTTTTAATTATTTTTAAATTAAAGGCTGCCTTATTATGAGTATAATTAACCAGTATTTTGCATAGTTGGAGGAAAGAGTACAGAATATAGGGAGATAAAAATTAATTGAAAAGTAAAATTATTTTGAATACTTAGGAATATTTTTTATTGCTTCAGTTCTACTTTTCATTGCACTAATAATTTATTTTCACAAAATTGACAGTTTAAATAAATATTTTAGGTCCTTCGCCATAGAAATGCATGCAATACAGGACTACTTAACTTATCCCAGCGCCACCTGAATTATAGAGCTTTTTCACCTGACGTCATATCGCCAAGCTACCCCCTAGCAACCGGTGCTGATAGTCATATATTGCATGCTTTGCGTTTGAGTCAATTCTAGATATACTGGCGCGTATAGTGTTACAAAATTTTATATTTGTCATTATGCCTACCGCTTGTGATGTTTTCAAATGCGGAAATCGTTCTGATCGAGACATCAAATGTGTTTTTAGACTCCCTGCTGTATTAATTAGAGGAAATAAGTCAAAAAACGTCTTAGTGAAGAGCGCCGGGATACGTTTTGGTGTGAATTTTTTTTAATGTTATGCGTATTTTTCATTTAAAATAATCCTGGCATAAGCAAATGTTAAACAGTTTCCCCCCCCCCCCACACACACATACTTTTTGGAGTCAGGATAAGCCACTGGTGAGCATTTTATTCATGGTGAGTACATTATATGGCGCAGTATGCTTTTCCATTTAAGTTTAATAAATCTTTAAAAAAAGCGTAAACTTTTCTAGTTTTATAATTTGATTATACAATCATTGATTTATTATAAATGTTATATTTTTACAATAAATGTATAAAATATGAAAAAATACAATATCAATCTAAAAATCATCATCAAAATAAATAACAACTAGCATGTACACTTACCTTTCCAATTACGAGGCATAATCCTAAGATCTTGACTGTGTATACATCTTTCTCCAAGCCACAAGCAAACTAATTAAAAGCTTCCAGACTTTTAAATGCCTTAAATTCGTCGGACGTATATGGACTTTTCCCGAAAACTAAGTAGTTCACCATATCGAAATAACTAAGTTTTCAAAAATCTGATGCACATGTTGTAAATTCACTTTTACACATTGAATAAGGATCTTTGTTTCTTATTGATGCAATTTTTTGTAAATATCGAGTTTTAGCTCGATCATCCATATCCTGAAAATATTTAGATGACATAATTATTACTTAAAGTTTAAATTAATATTTTTGAAGCAACGTACAACGTGTACAGCAATGGCCTATCTATGAGTTGTTTGACTACCAGCAACCGTTGCTAAGGCTCGTATACTAAGAGAGTGCCACGTGGTTGAAACAGCTCTATACTGTCAACGGCGGCATTCTGGTCTTTTGATCTCTGACCATCCCTGGCTTTTGCTCAGTGATTATAATGTCGGTCTACAATGTATCAAGTCCCTGGTTCGGGGCCCGGCGACGCCAAATCGCCACAGAGTCAAGTTTTTCATTTCTTTGTTATTGGATTTCTTTGTATCTTTTATGTTCTTTTACAGCTGGATGCAGCTTGTTTGTCATGGATTTGGGGAAGTAATATCCTCAAGCCTGTTAATATCCAAATTCCAACTTCAAATGAACAGTTGGAGATAGAGTGTTTAAATTTGTTGAAGATGTGTCACGCTGGTCTCAGTATAAGCACCATAAAACAAAGCCTGACTCTCATTCAAGGATACGACTTTAATACTGAGGACCTCTCAAGGCAATTGTTCACCTACATCCAAAGGAAGATAGAAAGTAATCTCCTTATGACTGACAATTTAGGCAAAACCAAGGTGTTTAAGGTATTGTAGATATCGGCATGAAGTTTTACTTGTAACCCAAACAGTAACATAATTAGGTATTCACAAAACTAAATTACATAAAATTCTTGTGTTTTAAATGTTCTATTTGATATCCCTTATTCTGAACTATCTTTCGACACCGCAATTTCCAGGATAATAATGCCTTTTGAAATGTCAGAAGAGGTATTCTATCCCATTCCTCCTGAACAGCTTTCCAGAGTCCTGTAAGAGTTTTGCGACGATGTTTGGATAATGCAGATTTTAAAAGTCCGAAAGCACAAAAATCCATAGGTGATACATCGGGAGATTTAGTAGGGATATCAGTGAAGGGTATGGCCTTGATACCAGTTTTTTGTTCCATTTCTTTTAGGAAATTTACAGTGGATTTTGATGTGTGACTGCTAGCTTTGTCCTGATGGAGTCTCACAGATTGATGGCACTATTGATGGTAAAGCGATGGTATTTCATTCAGAAAAATTGGCGATAAAATATGTTCCTGATAGTATTTGGAGTTAATCTTGGCATTTTTTCCCACTCTCTTTTTTTGTCATGGATTTGGGGAAGTGATACCCTCAAGCCTGTTAATATCCAAATTCCAACTTCAAATGAACAGTTGGAGATAGAGTGTTTAAATTTGTTGAAGATGTGTCACGCTGGTCTCAGTATAAGCACCATAAAACAAAGCCTGACTCTCATTCAAGGATACGACTTTAATACTGAGGACCTCTCAAGGCAATTGTTCACCTACATCCAAAGGAAGATAGAAAGTAATCTCCTTATGACTGACAATTTAGGCAAAACCAAGGTGTTTAAGGTATTGTAGATATCGGCATGAAGTTTTACTTGTAACCCAAACAGTAACATAATTAGGTATTCACAAAACTAAATTACATAAAATTCTTGTGTTTTAAATGTTCTATTTGATATCCCTTATTCTGAACTATCTTTCGACACCGCAATTTCCAGGATAATAATGCCTTTTGAAATGTCAGAAGAGGTATTCTATCCCATTCCTCCTGAACAGCTTTCCAGAGTCCTGTAAGAGTTTTGGGACGATGTTTGGATAATGCAGATTTTAAAAGTCCGAAAGCACAAAAATCCATAGGTGATACATCGGGAGATTTAGTAGGGATATCAGTGAAGGGTATGGCCTTGATACCAGTTTTTTGTTCCATTTCTTTTAGGAAATTTACAGTGGATTTTGATGTGTGACTGCTAGCTTTGTCCTGATGGAGTCTCACAGATTGATGGCACTATTGATGGTAAAGCGATGGTATTTCATTCAGAAAAATTGGCGATAAAATATGTTCCTGATAGTATTTGGAGTTAATCTTGGCATTTTTTCCCACTCTCTTTTTTTGTCATGGATTTGGGGAAGTGATACCCTCAAGCCTGTTAATATCCAAATTCCAACTTCAAATGAACAGTTGGAGATAGAGTGTTTAAATTTGTTGAAGATGTGTCACGCTGGTCTCAGTATAAGCACCATAAAACAAAGCCTGACTCTCATTCAAGGATACGACTTTAATACTGAGGACCTCTCAAGGCAATTGTTCACCTACATCCAAAGGAAGATAGAAAGTAATCTCCTTATGACTGACAATTTAGGCAAAACCAAGGTGTTTAAGGTATTGTAGATATCGGCATGAAGTTTTACTTGTAACCCAAACAGTAACATAATTAGGTATTCACAAAACTAAATTACATAAAATTCTTGTGTTTTAAATGTTCTATTTGACATCCCTTATTCTGAACTATCTTTCGACACCGCAATTTCCAGGATAATAATGCCTTTTGAAGTGTCAGAAGAGGTATTCTATCCCATTCCTCCTGAACAGCTTTCCAGAGTCCTGTAAGAGTTTTGGGACGATGTTTGGATAATGCAGATTTTAAAAGTCCGAAAGCACAAAAATCCATAGGTGATACATCGGGAGATTTAGTAGGGATATCAGTGAAGGGTATGGCCTTGATACCAGTTTTTTGTTTCATTTCTTTTAGGAAATTTACAGTGGATTTTGATGTGTGACTGCTAGCTTTGTCCTGATGGAGTCTCACAGATTGATGGCACTATTGATGGTAAAGCGATGGTATTTCATTCAGAAAAATTGGCGATAAAATATGTTCCTGATAGTATTTGGAGTTAATCTTGGCATTTTTTCCCACTCTCTTTTTTTGTCATGGATTTGGGGAAGTGATACCCTCAAGCCTGTTAATATCCAAATTCCAACTTCAAATGAACAGTTGGAGATAGAGTGTTTAAATTTGTTGAAGATGTGTCACGCTGGTCTCAGTATAAGCACCATAAAACAAAGTCTGACTCTCATTCAAGGATACGACTTTAATACTGAGGACCTCTCAAGGCAATTGTTCACCTACATCCAAAGGAAGATAGAAAGTAATCTCCTTATGACTGACAATTTAGGCAAAACCAAGGTGTTTAAGGTATTGTAGATATCGGCATGAAGTTTTACTTGTAACCCAAACAGTAACATAATTAGGTATTCACAAAACTAAATTACATAAAATTCTTGTGTTTTAAATGTTCTATTTGATATCCCTTATTCTGAACTATCTTTCGACACCGCAATTTCCAGGATAATAATGCCTTTTGAAATGTCAGAAGAGGTATTCTATCCCATTCCTCCTGAACAGCTTTCCAGAGTCCTGTAAGAGTTTTGGGACGATGTTTGGATAATGCAGATTTTAAAAGTCCGAAAGCACAAAAATCCATAGGTGATACATCGGGAGATTTAGTAGGGATATCAGTGAAGGGTATGGCCTTGATACCAGTTTTTTGTTCCATTTCTTTTAGGAAATTTACAGTGGATTTTGATGTGTGACTGCTAGCTTTGTCCTGATGGAGTCTCACAGATTGATGGCACTATTGATGGTAAAGCGATGGTATTTCATTCAGAAAAATTGGCGATAAAATATGTTCCTGATAGTATTTGGAGTTAATCTTGGCATTTTTTCCCACTCTCTTTTTTTGTCATGGATTTGGGGAAGTGATACCCTCAAGCCTGTTAATATCCAAATTCCAACTTCAAATGAACAGTTGGAGATAGAGTGTTTAAATTTGTTGAAGATGTGTCACGCTGGTCTCAGTATAAGCACCATAAAACAAAGCCTGACTCTCATTCAAGGATACGACTTTAATACTGAGGACATCTCAAGGCAATTGTTCACCTACATCCAAAGGAAGATAGAAAGTAATCTCCTTATGACTGACAATTTAGGCAAAACCAAGGTGTTTAAGGTATTGTAGATATCGGCATGAAGTTTTACTTGTAACCCAAACAGTAACATAATTAGGTATTCACAAAACTAAATTACATAAAATTCTTGTGTTTTAAATGTTCTATTTGACATCCCTTATTCTGAACTATCTTTCGACACCGCAATTTCCAGGATAATAATGCCTTTTGAAGTGTCAGAAGAGGTATTCTATCCCATTCCTCCTGAACAACTTTCCAGAGTCCTGTAAGAGTTTTGGGACGACGTTTGGATAATGCAGATTTTAAAAGTCCGAAAGCACAAAAATCCATAGGTGATACATCGGGAGATTTAGTAGGGATATCAGTGAAGGGTATGGCCTTGATACCAGTTTTTTGTTCCATTTCTTTTAGGAAATTTACAGTGGATTTTGATGTGTGACTGCTAGCTTTGTCCTGATGGAGTCTCACAGATTGATGGCACTATTGATGGTAAAGCGATGGTATTTCATTCAGAAAAATTGGCGATAAAATATGTTCCTGATAGTATTTGGAGTTAATCTTGGCATTTTTTCCCACTCTCTTTTTTTGTCATGGATTTGGGGAAGTGATACCCTCAAGCCTGTTAATATCCAAATTCCAACTTCAAATGAACAGTTGGAGATAGAGTGTTTAAATTTGTTGAAGATGTGTCACGCTGGTCTCAGTATAAGCACCATAAAACAAAGCCTGACTCTCATTCAAGGATACGACTTTAATACTGAGGACCTCTCAAGGCAATTGTTCACCTACATCCAAAGGAAAATAGAAAGTAATCTCCTTATGACTGACAATTTAGGCAAAACCAAGGTGTTTAAGGTATTGTAGATATCGGCATGAAGTTTTACTTGTAACCCAAACAGTAACATAATTAGGTATTCACAAAACTAAATTACATAAAATTCTTGTGTTTTAAATGTTCTATTTGACATCCCTTATTCTGAACTATCTTTCGACACCGCAATTTCCAGGATAATAATGCCTTTTGAAGTGTCAGAAGAGGTATTCTATTCCATTCCTCCTGAACAGCTTTCCAGAGTCCTGTAAGAGTTTTGGGACGACGTTTGGATAATGCAGATTTTAAAAGTCCGAAAGCACAAAAATCCATAGGTGATACATCGGGAGATTTAGTAGGGATATCAGTGAAGGGTATGGCCTTGATACCAGTTTTTTGTTCCATTTCTTTTAGAAAATTTACAGTGGATTTTGATGTGTGACTGCTAGCTTTGTCCTGATGGAGTCTCACAGATTGATGGCACTGTGGGTAAAGCGATGGTATTTCATTCAGAAAAATTGGCGATAAAATATGTTCCTGATAGTATTTGGAGTTAATCTTGACATTTTTTCCCCACTCTCTTTATTTTTCACTTGCCATTATAAGAAAAACCAGCAACAATCATGAATCCCTTAGAAATACTTTCTTTCGATTCTTTGAACCATGTACTTAAATTTTTTTCTCCCCTTTTATGATAATAAATGGCTCTTTTTTTGTTGCAATCATTTAAATACACCCATGATTCATCTGTATTGTGACAATTGTTTTCCATTTTTCTTTGGATAAGTGTTTCTCATATAGAATTCTGCAGCGTGTCCTGCGTTCAGCGATATGATTTGGAAGAAGACGATGCACATTGCGTTTTTTCGCTTTCTTAAGATTTAAATCAACGTTTATCATTTTGTTTACAGTGGACACCGAGCATTTTAATGATTTTGCAACTGTCCTTTGACTAGGAGGATTTTCTATTAACATTAAACAACGTACCTTTGCAATAGTCGAAGATGTCCGTTTTTTCCTTGGATACTTGTTTGGAGTTTTTGTCCCACTTGAGGCTCCAATTTGACGTTTTTTTCCTTTCCTGTTGACGATATTACCTATCGACGCTTTAGATATCACAAAACCATGACTCTCACATCGTTTTTGGATAACAGAGTATGCATATTTCTCTTCGGAAAGAGCATAAATGTAGCCTTCGAACCACTGTTTTGCTAAAAACGCCATTTTTGAATAAAAACAAAACTTTCAAGCCACAGACGATAATTTTGACTTTTAAAAACATAGTACAATTGGAATTATTTCTTTTGCAGCAAACAATTTTTTATTACCGCTTACCAAAATCGTCTAAAAAATGTGCGAACAGCCTCTGTACGGCTGTTTATATGCAGAAACAAAGGAACTATTACAAGAATTAATTTGGAATTTACAGAAAATTCTTATGCTTTATGCGTATCTCTATTCGTCTTTAAAATGATACTAGCGAGTTCTGCCTGATAGCAGTCACTATATATAGCAATCGGTTTTTATAACAATAAATAGTTAGCTCGTTGCGCAGGTGCAACAACAGTAGATCAAAGTTTAGAGTGAGCAGATCGAGTGGGTCCATTTTAGAGTAGAAAATACAGTGTGAAAATTGCATCAAAATCGGAGCAAAACTCACTAAGATGGATAAAAATGTAAATGTGAACAAGAAAGTTCAATCATGCATAAGCATTGATTATGAAACACTTTCCAACTGAAATGCAATTTTATTTAAAAATTTCTAAAATGTGATGCATTCAGTGGTGATATCTTTTACATTATCACAGTACTACAGTAATTTATTATACTTAAATATATAAAACTGTATCGAAGATCATCTTATTCTCTATGCAAAATCAATCAATATTTCATTCATATAACTTGTATTCCAGACTCCTGAGCTAAATAACTTTGTGTTGTTGTTGTTGAAACTCAGACCGTCCGACCTACCAGAAAGGTGTAAGGTAACTGTTTGGACGGTCGGGAAGTGCCACCCAATTTAGACCGGAACCCAGTGGGGGAGGCATCCACAGGGACCGTACCCTCCTTCCCCTACCACCAACCTCTCGGAAGGACATTCGGACCCACATGTTTAACGTGATCGTACTCCGCATGAACACGGCGGCAGTTTTGGCAGTGGCTGGAATCGAACCCGGGCCTACCGAGTGCAACTCCAGCGCGCTAACCAATGTGCTATGTACCTCTGTATGTTTCTGTGTGTCTGTGAGGATATTACATCCACTATAATTGAAAAACTAATAGACCGAATTTCATAAAATTTGGTAGGTGTGTTTTTCGTGGGAAATCTTGATGTTCATTAGATTATAGTACGATTCGTAATAAAAGAATCTGCCTTCTTTGCGAAATGGCAGGCAGAAATTACCTTTATCCAGACTAGCTAAAAACTAATTGAACAAATTTAACAAAATTTAGTGTATAATATTTCAATAACCTACAAGTAATTTATATACCAACTTGCAAAAATTATTTCCTTCCAGGTCGTTATGTCTGCATCTTATTTGTAAGTTAATATTTTACAAGCAGTAGTTTTGGAGTGGAATAGCCCAGCGGTTAAGGCACGGGGATTGTACTAGAAGGACCCGAGTTCATTGTAAGCCCCTGTCGTAAGGCTAAGATAACAGTATGCGCCCTTAGTAACCACTACGAAGGAACTGCTGTTCGTTAGACAGTTTGGTCTTAGTGATTGTTAAGGATGCATATGGCTTTTGGCTTAAAGTAAGGGGCTTATAACGTCCTTGAAATAATTTTAATCACCTAATTGATATAAGTTTGCTTTCTTCAAGAAGTATTATAAATTATTATACAGAATAACACTTCATAAAAGTATTGTAAGTCATTATTTATATATTATATAGAATTTAACTTTGAGTACTTTGTGTAAATGTGTATAACTACCAATTTATATATATATATATATACTTATGTAGATAAAGCTTCTAATAATTATGCCATCATTTGTAAAAAATATTATGTTTCTCTGTTACAGAATTACTTAATAAATAATCAAATTTTTAAACCCATTAATAATCAGTCTATCCAAATCAAAACTAAAATGCTAAAATTATATACACAATTAAATATTAATTGTAAGTTTTTTAAATTTCCTTATGTTACTTTGGTTCCTAAATTCCACAAATCACCTCTCAGTTTTAGAACAGTCACTTGTGGACATAATACCTTTACCACTACAGCTAGTAAGTACTTGCTTAACTGTTTAAATAGAATTAATGAATCTCTTAAATTCAAGAATTCAGGATATTTCATTTTGAAAAATAGTTTTGATTTAGTTAATCACCTTAGCAAGTTTCCACAAATTCTTGGTTTCCAAACCTTTGATTTTAAAGATCTATTTAATAATATTGTCATTAAAGATTTATATAAAGTTATTATCTCTCTTTATCATGACTATATATCTTCCAATCATGTTGCTTTTAATGTCAAAATTTTTCCTATGCTCTTGCACTTTGTGTTATACAACAATTATATTATCCAAGGTAATAACATTTATTTACAAACATCTGGTGTACCACAAGGTGGCTGTAGTAGTAGTATTCTCGCTAACTTATATCTTTATTATTATGAATGTCATTTTAACTCTAATTCATATATTATATATAGATATGTTGACGACTTAATTTGTATTATCATTGATGATTCCTATCCCATTAATATTGATTTTTTCCCTTCTAACCTAGAATTAATTCCCAATGAGCCTAGCATTAGTCAAACTGTTAATTTTTTAGACCTAAATTTAGATACCCTCAATAATCATGTAATCACCAATCTATATGATAAAAGAGATTATTACAACTTCACTATCATAAAGCTGCTATCATATTAATCTTGTAATTCTATTCAATTGTTTAGAAACATCATTTTAAACCAGCTATTTCGAATACATCGACTTTCTGATCCTCGGTTTCACTTTCTCCTCATCATTAATCTTACACGCATTTGTCAAAATTACCTATATCCGGAAGTATTTGTAAATAATATTATTAATAATTTCAAATATACCACGTAATAATTTTACACATGCATTATTTATCTTTGATTGGTTAACTCATTTTTGAGAATTCGCCCATTCTTATCACCTCACTTACCACTTGGCCTGAGTCTAATACTGTTTACTATTTTCGAATGACTATTTTCCTCTTGTCCTGAGTCCTATACTGATTACTATTTTTGAAAGTCTCCATACATATTATGTATCGTTCAAATGTATTCATTCCGGTGCCCACTCGCATTGACGAAGTGAGGTGAAATGCTCAGTCGCTTGTTCAACTTACACGTGGTAACAATGCTTGTGAGTTCATATTTCTGTTCGAGGAGGTATTATTTTTCAGATTTGTAATTCAATTGATTTATTTTTCTCCTTCCACTAGCCAGTAGACAGTTCCAATGGTGTCTATAGTTAAATACTATCGCCATTGTCATAAACTGGCTATTCTATCGGTTTTAATTCGAATTGTATGGCTGTCCTGATGAGAATGCAATTTCGAACTAACCGCCATTTTTTGTGTGGTTTCAATTGATTGTTCTCTATGTCTTAATCTCTTATCTTGAGCTAATTATTATTGCCTTTTCTCATTTTTGTCGTGTTTTCTTTTCCCTTTTTTTATATTTATATATTTATATACTTTTAATTGTGATTTTTGTATCCTAATATTCTTCTCATTCCCCTTTCCATTGTAGTGATATCCTTCTATCTTTATCCTTAGTCTTCTTGGTCTATAGTTACTCATTTGTAACAGATATGCTAGAGATGGGTTTTTTTGTACATACAGTAGTTTATGCATAATTTTCGATTAAAATCTTTCAATTTTTATATATATATATATATATATATATATATAGAGAGAGAGAGAGAGATAGAGTTGTTCTGCCTCCTAGGCTGTATTTCGTCATGTTCATTCCGGTGCTTCTCGATATTTTTCATACTGTTGCGGCTGACGGTGAGCTACAAGAGCTGAAACATCGGCGAAGTGCAAAATCGAAATGTTGCCATAATCTGTAACCGGCTATATCGCAAAAACCCTTCTAGCTACAATCGGTCCAATTTATCAAAAACTTTACCATTCTACCAACTTTCGAATGAGCTTACAATAAACCATATCGGTGTTTTAGTTCAGGAGAAATTTAGCTTTTTGTCTGCAATACGTCAGTGAACTCGGCATTCGTCGAAGTAGACACATTCGACGAACATGCAACAAGTGAAACGATGGTGTATAAATGAAACGTATAGAAATACGTCACTAGCTGCATATGAACTCTGTCGGATATGCATATGTTATAAACATCACAAATTTGGATTTTTTTTTGACATGACGCACTTTCCTTCTATCCACCATAACTTGGAAACGGTTAGAGATAGGTGACGTATTGCAAACAAGAAGCTAAATTTCGCCTGAACTAAAACACCGATATGGTTTATTAGGCTCATTCGAAAGCTGGTGGAATGGAAAAGTTTTCGGTAAAGATGACCGATTGTAGCTAGAACGGTTTTTGCGATAAAGCCTGTTACAGATTTTAGCAAAATTTCGATTTTGCACTTCTCCAATGTTTCAGCCCTTTAAGTTCGCCGTTAAATCCAGCTATCCTGATGGAAATGTTGTCATCTTATAGAATTTTTTCTGCTCTTTCCAATTATGTGCTTATTTTGAGTGTAAACCTTTCAGAAATCCCTCAAATTTGAGGGGGTTTTTCAGACTTACGCACTTTCCTTCTATCCACCATAACTTGGAAACAGTTAAAGATAGGACAGGCTTGCTATGGTGTTTTATACTGCACATGGGATCTTCTATCACCCCCTTTCGTTTGACAGATTAGGTGCAATTCACCCTGTACATATATAGTATATTAGAAAAGATAGTACATATATACTATATTAGAAAAATGTAATAATAAAAATAATCAATTTAAGTAATCCTGAAATATTAACATCACCATAGAAGCAAAACCACGGCTATAATGCCGATAATAGAAAAGAACAGCACCGGCCCAAATTCGAAGATTAACCAGAATTAAATTCATCTTCAGGTCTGAGTATTTAATTCTAATTAACCCAAACAAATGCTTGTTTCAGATTGGGCAATAGGACATTACTATAAATGCCCAAACTCAGACTACAGGCACCAAAAGATGAAAAATTGAAGATAAGAAAAATTAGGTAATCTATTATTACCATGAGGCAGGAACCCTTCTTCTTTCAACACGTGTAAGTGCTATCAACCGCAACAGTATGAAAAATATCGAGAAGCACCAGAATGAACATGCCGAAATACAGCCTAGGAGGCAGAACAAACGTACACAGAAACCCTCCCAGACCCGTCCAGTGAGTCAGAGCAGAAGACAGGACAATTACCCATATAAGTAAAACAGAATATGAACATGAAGCATAGATGAAAATTCTTACTAAATAAGTGATTCATAGAAGGAATGGATAAACGAGAATGCCACTATACACCATTATAAAGGACCTCAAATCGCAGTATCAAACTAGTTAAAGTTATATATATATATATATATATATATATATATATATATATACATATATATATATATATATACATATATATACATATATATATATATACATATATATATATACATATATATATATATATATATATATATATATATATATATATATATATATATATATACATATATATATATATATATATATACATATATATATATATATATATATATATATACATATATATATATATATATATATATATATATATATATATATATATATATATATATATATATATATATACATATATATATATATATATATGTATATATATATATATATATAGAGAGAGAGAGAGAGAGAGAGAGAGAGAGATAATAATAACCAATTCCAAGTAATTACAAAATATTAAAATAATAAAATAACCAAAGCAGTTAAACTACGACTACCATGTCGAAAATAGAAGTGACCTTAATTTGGAGGTTAATTAGACAAGATTCTTCATCAGGTCTGAGCATATAATTCTAATTAATCCACAACATTGTTTCAAATATGGCAATAGTAAGTTATTATAAATACCATAACTCAGACTACAAGCATTAAAAGAGGAAAAATTGAAAAATTATTAAGAACTCAAGCATTACCATGATTCATAAGACAGGAACCTTGTATAGAAGGGCAGTAATAGCTAGCAGTTGTAGCTGGATGAGAAAAGTATATATATATATATATATATAATTTTTATTATAATTATATATATATAAATATATATATATATATATATATATATTTTCGAAATGAACTTTTCGTAAGCCTAATCTCGTAAGCCTAAATCTCCTCCATGTGCAAGCTTTTTTGCTTGATTTTTTTGTTTTCTTATTTGCATTCCTCATTTTGAGAAATTTGTTGGTTGTCTTTGTCCTTATGACTTGCATTATGCTTTATTATTTCCTCTTTTTGTCTTAATTTCTTTTATTTCTTTGTATTTGTAGAAAATTTTGGAATAGTGTATTATGAGTTACTACATACATTCTAACTTTGGATTTAATAATTTATATATATATATATATATATATATATATATATATATATATATATAATAATAAATGTTTGAAAATCCAATGAAAGAATAGAGAGAAGTTTCCACTCAAAAAACCCAACATTACAAAATGCCTTAAAAGTATCAAACAGAGAATCATCAATCAAGTGGAAAATGAAAATGCAAACCTCTAGTCATCAAGCTGAAGACAAACAAAAACATCATTTGAAAGGAATCGATAAAATAAAATAAAATAAAATCCAAGCATGAAAGCTTTACACGTGGACAAGCCCTAGGCCTAATAATGAATTGTTCATTTCGATAAAACTCTTTATCAAGTCCAAGTATTTTATAAAAATGAACACAAAATGCATGTGTTCTGATATCAGTGATAGATTATATCTATAAATACTGATAACTTGGACAACATGCATAAAGATTAAAAAATAATAGGAAACAAGAATACATAAAGAAACACTGCATACGTCTGATCCATTGGAGTCTTGAATAAAGAGACCAATGTTGCCAATCTCAAAAAATAAAAAGTTGTGATCTGATGTTGCCAATCGTGAGAACGAAATACCAGTAATGTGAAAAGACGATTAAAAGGTGATATTCAACAGTAAGAGCATGTAAATATATGGTAATGCTTATACAAGAGAAAGTGGATATCTGGCTAAAATAAGATACTAAGGAGATAATGTAAGTATAATCTACCGTACCAAACTTTTTAACTATACTATGAACTAAATAAGCTGGATATTTATATAATTTGCTAGTAATTTTAAGTTTATTAATATGCATAGAATGAAATTTTTTATTAGATAATCTATAAATTCTAAAAAGCTGATTAAGTATAATATTTCTAAGCAATTGAATCGAGTTACAGGAATTAAAAGGTAATATTTTATTAATGTTAAAGTTAAAATAGTCTTTTTTATCATATAAATTAGTAACTATTCTATTAGTATGTTCAATAATAATATTTAAGTCCAAAATATTAATGTTATTACTAATAGTGGCTTCATTAGGAATTAGTTCCAAATCATCCGGATAGAATTCTATATCTATGACACAGTTGTCTGTTAAGATCAAACAAATCAGATCATCAACATATCTGTAAATTTTATAATCTGTTGAAGTAAAAGATTTTTCATAATGATAAAGGTATACATTAGCTAATATAGTACTACTACAGCCACCTTGTGGAACCCCTGAGACTTGTAAGTATAATTTATTACCTTGAAATATATAATTATTGAAAAGAACAAAGTGAAGAAGTTTAGAAAATTTGGTAAATATAGTATGAATAGTATGATAAGTAGTATAAGCATTAGAGCTAAAATTACTACAAAAAGATCAGAGATCATAATATTATTAAAAAGATCTTTAAAATCAAAAGTTTGAAATCCAATTAGTTTACCAAGTGATGTTAATTTATTCTTTAATTCTTCAGTATTATTTAGAATAAGGTAGTTATTGCTAGAAAAATGTAAACTATCATTTATTACGTTTACATAATTTAGAAGTCATTTATTCGCAGTAGTAGTAGAGTAAGTAATATGACCACTAGTTAGAGCTAAAATGCAACTACAGGAGAGCTAAAGTGCAACCACAAAGAAAACTAGAGAAACGTAAATAATCACAAATAACTTAATTATGCAGCATACAGCTGTTTCGAGAATACGCTGGACCCCCTTCACCAGTGCAAGAAAACCACTACAACCTAAAGTGAAACACTGCAACCTACTGTTGGGGTATCAAAGAGGAAGAAAATTGTAAAAAAATTATTTAAGAATTTATATGCAATAACGTGCCCATGCCAGATTCTCACAGAAGGAATGATATAAAGTTCGCCATTGTATCCAAGGGAATGCCCTCCCCCGCTATTACCATACTATTTATGTTCGATGGACACAGTAGAATAAATATATCGTATGTAGAGTAATTTAAGGGATTGAACCAATTTCCTACTGAAACACGCCCAGATGTAGCATCTTACACCACTTCGGTTCCATAAGAAATTACTAGAATTACTTTACAGTCTTGTTAATGCACGACAGGAAAAACTAGGATAATGAAATTGGCTCACGAAGATAGTTGACATAAAATTAATTTTTGAACTTATATTTGTAATGTAAGATCACTATACCAAAACACGTCTACTTATGTGTAGTGTAATTATCATCGTGAGTGCAATTTTTTAAAACTATCGCTAAATTTTTCTATTTCTATTTTTATTCAAGAATTACTCCAGCTTCACTCACGCTTATCCCATAATATCTCCTGACTCACACACGACACCTATTCTCACCTCCTGAACACATTTCGAACACTAAAAAGAACACTACTTTCTATTTAATCTCTCTTCATAATGACTTCACCATAGTTTTCTCCTTATCTCAAAATTTCCCCAGTTATCTAAGAATTTACTGCAGTTGCATCCTTATTTAATAATTACTCCGATTGCATATCTATTTCAGAATTACTCCAGTTTCACTGTTATCTCATAATTACTCCAGGTTTCATCCTATTTTTATAGTTACTCCAATTTCATATTCATCCTAGAATGTGTCTATTTTATAATTACTTTAGTTTGATCCTTATCCCAGAATGCCTAACATTTTCCCATTATCCGAGATTTTACTGCAGTTAATATAATTACTCCAGTTTCATACTTATTTCTCAATTACTCCAGTTTCACACTTATCCCATAATAACCCAGGTTTCAACTTTATTTCATAATTATACCAGTTTTGCCTTTATGATAGAATTACTCCCGTTTCATCCTTAGCTCATAATTACTCCGGTTTCATCCTTGTTTTAGAATTTTTTTAATTTCACTCTCATGTCAGAATTACTTATTCCGAAATTATTCCAGTATCACCCTTATCCCGGAATAACTCATTCATCCCATTTCCACAATTACTTCAGTTTTATTTTTATCCCAGAGTTACTCTAAGTTTACCCTTAACCAGAATTTCTCAAGTTTCCCTTATGCTGAAAGTAACCGGCTTTTCCCAGCAACAGTGTATTTCAAATTTTTCACAGTGATCTTGGCAGAGAACACAATCCTGGAGATGGATCGATTGATTTAATGCCTTCCTAATTTGGATGTAGTTTATTTCTTTAGGAGTTAGTTCAATTTTTATAATCGCATTGAAGTTCCTCTAATTTGATATGAAATATTTATACACAAAGAATTTTTAAAGTAGGGTGCAAATCTTTATCAAGAATATAGCAATCATGAAGTTAGAAAAAAGGAGATATAACTCCCACTGACGAAACTCTTGAAAATGCCATAATGGTTTGAAAATTATATCTAGGCGTCTCTAGTGTTAGTATTGGAAATAATATTTGGAAAGAACTGAAAGAAAGACTGTTGAGTATAGACTAATTGACTTTTTTCCGATATCTTACATACGCTTTAAGAGTTTATTATTGTATGGCAACACTAACTATAATTTGATTTTCGGTTTGCTGCGGCGAATTGAGCATTGCATCTTTCGTTTTGTATATTAAACGATGCTAATTATTTTGAAAATAATATTCCTGAGTGATAACTTTATTTTACTTCATGTATTTTATTTTTGACAACTGCTAAAGCAACTGGTAGATGCACGAGAGCCTCAAATTTATCTTAATAATTGTGTTACGGTTTCTAACAGTTAGTAAAGTAGCTATTATTGTTAGTTGACACAACAGAAAGGCTTAGTATTTGGTATTTTGGAGTATTTTTAAAAATTAAGTGTTCCCTAATCTATATATATAAAGAAGAAAAATATGTATATATGTATGATCCACCATAACTGGAGAACGGCTGAACCGAATTTCATGAAATTTGGTAGGTAGACTTGAAATTGTCCCACTTAAAACATAGGCCATGTTTCGAGTTTCTACGACCAGTGGTTCTCGAGATATTAGTGAAAAACGACACTTTTTCGTTTGTCTTATCATCACAGGAGAACGACTGAATCAAATTTAATGAAATTTGGTGGGTAGCTTTAAAATAGCCCTTCATAAATTTAGTCTAAGTTTCGAATTTCTAAAACTAGGGATTGTCGAGATATTGATGGAAAACGAAACTTTTTCCTAGGAGTTCTACTCTCTAACTCCATGATTCCCAACAAAAAAGATTGGAAATAGTTGTTTTTAAACGTGAAAATCAATTAAATATCTTGAGTTGTTGAGTTTCAGTTTAATAAATTGAGTTTTGTGGGAGTTTATTGAACGTATTATTCACTTTTGAAAATCGCAAGTTTGAGATATGAATTTAAACGGAAACTATCACCATGGTTTATTTCTCACAGGCTTACTCAACAACGAAAAGTATTAAGAAATCCCAAGAAAGATCAATCATGCATAAAGCATTGATTATGAAACACTTTCCAACTTTCATTTTATTTAAACATCTCTAAAATGCGATACATTTAGCGGTAATATATCACAATACTGTAATAATTAATTATATTTGAAAATCTAAAAACTTCATCGAAAAAAACGAACTTGATTCAAATGACGTCATCGAAATATAAATCTCCTGGCTCTCTGTGTTCTTCATCTAAGAAGTCGTTATAACTTTCCTTATATACATAATGTATAAGGAAAGTATTGTGACGGGGTCGAAAATTCGAAATCGAGTTTTCGACGGGAGAGCACGTTTCAAGCATCCCTGATCACGAATCAAACATTTTTGAAGTGATGTCTGTGTGTGTGTGTGTGAAAGTATGTGTGTGTGTCAGTGAGTCTGTGGAGACGATAACTGACGAACGAATGGACCGATTTGAACCAAATTTGGTACAAAAATCACAATCCGTAAACACTGGAAGCCTATTGTTTTTATACGTAATCGAATGTTCAGAAACCCCCTAAATTTTCGAATAAAATTTTGAAAAAATCGTCAAAAAATCGAAACCACTAATAAAGTTACGCAAATAGACATTTCTTATGTAATTTTTCATTAGAAAACGATTGGCATAAATTTTAGAACGCTAACATGAACCGTTCTCGAGATATTGCACATTTTTCAAAAAAATTATTAAAAAGTCATATAAAATGAAAAAAAAAAATATTTCCTATTGAGAAACATGTTCACTTTTCATATGTAATACCATGCGATAAATTGGATGACATTACTCTCGTGGATCTAGCTCGTTCCATTCATGAAAAAAATACTTTGAGTAATACTTTTGTATTTGAAAGCCAATAGTCATTTATCTGCTGTAAGAACAACTTATTTCTTCGTCCATAACGCTTGGCGAAATTTTGGCGACGAATTTGGCGGAATGTCGCCAACTTCGCGACTTTTTTAAATGTTGCCAAATTAACGAAAATCTCGCCAAATGGATAAAATTGACGCTAAATCAATGAAAATGTCGACTAATTGTCGAAAATTCAATATCTTGGACAGAATATTAGTATCTACTATAAGAAAAAACCTATTTTTTTTACTGAAAAGTAGTAAATTCATTACATTATATAAGGAAAGTCATGTGTTGCCCACATCAGATTTTTTTTACCATAGTTTTGCATGATAAATCCCGAGCAAAGCCGGGTAATCGCTGCTAGTTTTGAATATAATTAACCAGTATTTTTTATAGTTGTAGGATAGAGTGCAGAATCATGGAGATAAAAATTAATTGAAAGGTAAAATGATTTTGAATACGTAGGAATATTCTTTATTGTTTCAGTTCTACTTTGCAGTCCCTTAATAATGTATTTTTACAAAATTGATAGTTTAAATAAATATTTTAGGTTTTTCGCCATAGAACTACATACAATGCAGGACTACTTATCTTACTCCAGCGCCATCTGAATTATTGTCTCAAACGATATTGGCGTTTTCTTAATATGAAGTTGTAACTCCTTACTTTTACCTCCATGATAGTAATTATATCTATATAAATAAAAGTGAAAATCTGTCTGTGTGTGTGTTTGTGTGTTTGTCTCCTCATTACGGGCTGCACCGAATTTTATGAAATGGGAACCATAAAATAACCCCTCTTAATTTAGTCCATGTTTCAAGTTTCTATAGGACCAGGGTTGGTCTAGCTACTAATCACTGTTAAACCTTCCGCAGACTTAACATTATGCAGAAAATATTTTTTCGCCATTTTATTTGAAGAAAATGATATCATATCGCTTAGCAACGGATTTAAATCCAATGTGTTTATGCGGCAGACGAGTTTTATTAAATCTTTTCCTGTTTAAATAATAAAGAAATGTATATAAAATAGATTTTATGAAAATTTCATTTTTGACTGGATTACGGCTAATTAAGGCATTCGGGTTTACAGATTAAGGGGTTTATTGATATTTTCAATTTCTTACGTCATCTGTTTTATTTTGGCAAAGATATTTCGAAACTCATATATTGTAGTATGGGTATATCTTCTAATACGCAAGTATATATTCTCATCTACGAGAATATGTTTTACGGGCACATATTTCAATACAATTTTAGCGTTTTCATTTTAACATATATTGATTCAATTTCATATGTTTTTACTTTCCTTATATACATAATGTATAAGGAAAGTATTGTGACGGGGTCGAAAATTCGAATTCGAGTTTTCGACGGGAGAGCACGTTTCAAGCATTCCTGATCACGAATCAAACGTTTTTGGAGTGATGTCTGTGTGTGTGTGTGTGTGTGTGAAAGTATGTGTGTGTGTGTGTGTGTGTCAGTGAGTCTGTGGAGACGATAACTGACGAACGAATGGACCGATTCGAACAAAATTTGAAACAAAAATCACAATCCATAAACACTGGAAGCCTATTGTTTTTATATGCAATCGAATGTTCAGAACCCTCCTAAATTTTCGAATGAAATATTGAAAAAATCGTCAAAAAATCAAAACCACTAATAAAGTTACGCAAATAGACATTTCTTATGTAATTTTTCATTAGAAAACGATTGACATAAATTTTAGAACGCTAACATAAACCGTTCTCGAGATATTGTACAATTTTTCAAAAAAATTATCAAAAAGTCATAAAATAAAAATATTTCCTATTGAGAAACATGTTCACTTTTCATATGTAATACCATGCGATAAATTGGGTGACATCATTCTCGTGGATCTAGCTCGTTCCATTCATGAAAAAAGATACTTTAAGTAATACTTTTGTATTTGAACGCCAATAGTCGTATATCTGCTGTAAGAATAACATATTTCTTCATCCATAACGCTTGGCGAGATTTTGGCGACGAATTTGGCAGAATATCGCCAACTTGGCGACTTTTTGAAATGTTGCCAAATTAACGAAAATCTCGCCAAATGGATAAAAATGACGCTAAAGCAATGAAAATGACGACTAATTGTCGAAAATGCAATATCTTGGAAAGAATATTAGTATCTACTATAAGAAAAACCTATTTATTTTACTGTAAAAGTAGTAAATTCATTACATTATATAAGGAAAGTCATGTGCTGCCCACATCAGATTTTTTAAATTTGTTTACAAAGGGGGCGAGAAAATTTTATTCTTCAGATCTGCCTGTGAAGATAATTTTGTATGGCTAGAACAGAGATTTTTAAACCTCATTTTAGAAGCATTAATAGGTTTTTAATATTCACTGACAGTAATTTTTGTACCAAGTTTTGTTTAAAACGTTTCATTCGTTCATGAGATATCGTCTCAACAGACACACACACACCGCCTCAAAAACGATCTATTCGAATTAGGGGATGCTTGAAACGTGATCTTCCGCCGAAAATCGAATTTGAATTTTTGATTCCGTCCCAATACTTTCTCAATACATTAACATTATCCTAACATTACAAAATGAAACTTCAGTCTTGCGTTTAAATAAACATAGTCTACGAATGACAGTTTTTTCCCCCCTTAGCAAATTGTTTTTCCCAAATTTGCCTTTCACTGGCACTTTTGTAATTTATTATTGGTCCATCCTTTACACATTCCAAATGGCTAGCGGTCAATAAATGCATCCATGGAGTTAAAAGAAGAAGATAAAACGCCTATGGATGAAACGCTTGAAAATGCCATAATGCTTTGAGAATTATATCTAGTTGTCGATAGTGGTAATGAAGTCGCTGCTACTGTTAGTTGACACAACGTAGACGTAGTATTTATTTAGTATATGTATTTTTGCTTTCCTTATATACATAATGTATAAGGAAAGTATTGTGACGGGGTCGAAAATTCGAATTCGAGTTTTCGACGGGAGAGCACGTTTCAAGCATCCCTGATCACGAATCAAACATTTTTGAGGTGATGTCTGTCTGTGTGTGTGCGTGTGTGTGTGTGTGTGTGCGTGTGTGTGTGTGTGTGTGTGTGTGTGTGTGTGTGTAGGGAGCCTGTGGAGACGATATCTCACGAACGAATGGAGCGATTCGAATGAAATTTGTTACAAAAATCACAATCCGGGAATAATCTGGAAGCCTATTGTTTTTAAACGCTATCGCGTGTTCACCCCCCACCCCTAAATTTTCGAGTGAAATTTTGAAAAAATCATCCAAAAATCAAAACCTTTAATAAAGTTACGCAAATAGGCATTTCTTATGTAATTTTTCCTTAGAAAACGATTGATACAAACTTTAGAACGCTAGCGTGAACCGTTCTCCAGATATTGCGCATTTTTCAACTAAATTTATCAAAAAATCCCATAAATTAGAAACAAATATTAACTATTGAGAAACATTTTCACTTTTCATATAAAATATCATGCGATAAATTTGGTGGCATCATTCTCGTGGATGTAACTCGTTCCATTCACGGGAAAAGATACTTTGAGTAATACTTTTGTATTTGAACGCAATAGTCATTTATCCGCTGTAAGAATAACTTATTTCTCTGTCCATAACGCTTGGCGATATTTTGGCGACGAATTTAGCGGAATGTCGCCAACTTGGCGACGTTCTTAAATGTTGGCAAATTAACGAAAATCTCGCTAAATGGATAAAAATGACGCTAAATCAATGAAAATGACGACTAATTGATGAAAATTCAATATCTTGGAAAGAATATAAGTATCTACTATAAGAATAACATTTTTTTAAACTGTAAAAGTAGTAAATTCATTGCATTATATAAGGAAAGTCATATGCTGCCCACATCAGATTTTTTTTTTCATATCGGCACGTCTAGCGATTTCTCTGTTTCGTACCGCAAAAACTATGGCATACAAAAATATGAAATTTGGTACTTTTATAAAGAAATAATAGTGTATCACGATGAAATAAACCGTTAATTTATTTAAACTTTAGTTTGGCATGAAACAGCTTGCGAAGCGTGTTCATGATCAAGGAATTCAGTTTCTGGATTTTCTGGGCTAAGAAAAATCCCTGCTTTTCCCTCTTGCGGAAAATAAGGAAGGATAGAAAATAGATTTTTGAAAGTAGAAATTTTAGGAAAGATAGATATGAAGCGAGCTCTGCGAGCGCAGCGAGTAGGAGGCGAAGCCTCCCGAAGGTAGTTGCGCGAGCGGAGCTAGCAGGGGGCAGAGCCCCCTGCTAGCTCCGCTCGCCTTGTTTAAGAAAAAACATCATTAACATCATTCTTGTGGATCTAATTCACTCTATCCACGAGAAAAGTTATTTTATGTAACAGTTTTGAATTTTGAGGCCTAAGAATTCACCAACAGTGATTTATATATAAGAAATGCTCTTCGCTCCATTTGTCTGTAAAGCTTTTCGAAAAATATGACGAAATTGGCAACTGATTTAGCGAGATGTCACAAGACTTGGCGATATTTCGCCCCAGAATAACGAAAATATCGTCGAAATTGCAAAAATGATGCCAAATTAATGAATTAAACTTCTTAATTTATTAAAGGAGAATGTCGGCTGTAGCGGATAATCTAAGCATCGTACGATATGGTACACGGGTATTTCAGGACATGAATAGGCGCACCTCGACGTTATTTTTTTACTTTCCCTGCAATACATGGTAATGTATAGGGAAAGTATTGGAATCATGTCGAAAATCGCAACTCGAGTTTTCAACGGATCTACACGTTTCAAGACCTCTAGAATACGAAAAAACCATTTTTAGCGTGGCGTCTGTGTGTCTGTCTGTCTGTGTGTCTGTCTGTGCAGATTTTGTATCCACTGTAACTAAAAAACTAATAGACCGAATTTTACAAAATTTGGTAGGTAAGTCACTTGTGGGCGAGTCTGGTGCTGATTAGTTTTGGGTACGATTTGGAATAAAAGAACCAGCCTATTTTTGCGAAATGACCCGCAAAAGCTTGTATCCACTCTAACTAAAAAACTAATGGACCGAATTTCACAAAATTCGGCAGATGAGTCATTTGTCGGTCACTCTGGTGCTGATTAGATTTTGGTATGATTCGGAAAAAAATAACCTGCATTTTTTTGCAAAATGGCCCGAAAAAATCGTCCAAATCTAAACTAAAGAACTACGTATGCTCAAATATATCCATTAAATGCTTGTATAATACGTAATTTTTAGCGAAGAAAAGAATAAGGAAACCCCATTACATTAGGACCAGCCGTTCTCGAGATATTTTAGTTTTTCGTATTTTCTCTACGCCACCTTTGAAAATAAGTCCGGTTACCGAATGAGAACGAAAATTGAATTAAAAGTGAAATAAATTTAATTAAAATAAAGTGGAAAAAAAGTCTGCAGGGAAAGTCATGTGTTGGCCACATCAGATTTTTTTTTAATTGGAATTAGTGTTTTATATATTTTATGTTTTGGGACTTTCATCTGAAATCGATTCATTAGAGACCTAAAATATTATTACAGAGTTTCCATTTTGAAACTATCAGAAAAATTGAAAAATTATCTTTCAAGCAATTTGTGAACAAAATTCATACGATTATTAGACAATTTTTATTGAATTATATATACTTCTCGTGCATTTTAAACCTCTCCGACTTTTATATAACGATGTACAGAAATTTATTTGCCATTCATCGTTTACTTTTTTTTTTCAGCACTTCCGTACAATATCACAGACTGCTCCAGAAAAAAAAAAAAACATCCGCTAGCAAGCTAGCGGACCCCACTCTCCCAACGCCAGGAGGGAGTCCTGTTCTATTAAAGAGCTGTTGTATTTACTAAAGCTAATCCCCACGCACGGAAGGCTATTCCTGATAGCCTGCATTTATTCATTCCTGTCAATCCTCGCTAAGGTTTGGACTAGGCGTACATTTAGATGTGAATTCGTATCATGCGCATTGCTTTTTACTTTCCCTGCAATACATGGTAATGTATAGGGAAAGTATTGGAATCATGCCGAAAATCACAACTCGAGTTTTCGACGGATCTACACGTTTCAAGACCTCTGGAATACGAAAAAAACATTTTTAGCGTGACGTCTGTGTGTGTGTCTGTGTGTCTGTGTGTCTGTCTGTCTGTGCAGATTTTGTATCCACTCTAACTAAAAACTAATGGACCGAATTTCACAAAATTTTGTAGGTAAGTCATTTGTGGGCGGGGCTGGTGCTGATTAGTTTTGGGTACGATTCGGAATAAAAGAACCCGCCTTTTTTTGCGAAATGGCCCGCAAAAGCTTGTATCCACTCTAACTGAAAAACTGATGGACCGAATTCCACAAAATTCGGTAGATGAGTCACTTGTGGGTTACCTTGGTGCTGATTAGATTTTGGTACGATTCGAAAAAAAATGACCTGCCTTTTTTTGCAAAATGGCCCGCAAAAATCGTCCAAATCTAAACTAAAGAACTGCGTATACTCAAATATATCCATTAAATGCTGATTTAAGACGTAATTTTTAACGACGAAAAGAATAAGACCAACTCCATTACACTAGGACTAGCCGTTCTCGAGATATTTTAGTTTTTCGTACTTTCCCTACGCCACCTTTGAAAATAAGCCCGGTTACCGAATGAGAACGAAAATTGAATTAAAAGTGAAATAAATTTAGTTAAAATAAAGAGAACGTTAATATAAGTCTGCAGGGAAAGTCATGTGCTGCCCACATCAGATTTTTACTTTCCCTGCAATACATGGTAATGTATAGGGAAAGTATTGGAATCATGCCGAAAATCGCAACTCGAGTTTTCAACGGATCTACACGTTTCGAGATCTCTAGAATACGAAAAAACTATTTTTAGCGTGACGTCTGTGTGTGTGTCTGTCTGTCTGTCTGTCTGTGTGTCTGTCTGTGCAATGTACGTATCCACTCTAATTCAAAAACTAATGCACCGAATTTCATAAAATGTGGTAGCTATGTCACTTGGGTATGACCCTGGTGCTGATTAGTTTTTGATACGATTCGTAAAAACAGAACCCGCCTTTTTTTGCGAAATGGCCCGTAAAAATTTCATGTATCCACTCTAGCTAAAATACGAATTGACCAAATTTCACAAAATTTGGTAAATAAGTTACTTGTACGATACTTTGGTGCTGATTAGATTTTGGTTTTAATCGGTAAAGAACAACCTGCCTTTTTTTACGAAATGGCCCTCAAAAATCGCCAAAATCTAAATTAAAGCTACGTATGTTCAAATATATCAATTAAATGCGTGTTTTTTACGTAATATTTGATGAGGAAAAGAATAAGAACAACTCTATTACTCTAGGACTAACCGTTCTCGAGATATTTGAGATTTTTCGCATTTAGTTATGCCACTTTTGGAAAAATGCCCAATTATCTAATAAAAACAGAAATTGAATTAAAAATGCAAATTTAGTGTTATATTGTGCAATTAAACTCAATTTAATGAATTATTAAAGAAATAAATAGGAAATGAATATAAGTCTGCAGGGAAAGTCATGTGCTGCCCACATCAGATTTTTACTTTCCCTGCAATACATGGTAATGTATAGGGAAAGTATTGGAATCATGCCGAAAATCGCAACTCTAGTTTTCAATGGATCTACACGTTTCGATACCTCTAGAATACGAAAAAATTATTTTTAGCGTGACGTCTATGTACGTGTCTGTCTGTGTGTCTGTCTGTGTGTCTGTCTGTCTGCCTGCCTGTCTGTCTGTCTGTCAGTCTGTGTAATGTATGTATCCACTCTAACTAAAAAACTAATGGACCGAATTTCATAAAATTCGGTATGTATATTTAGGTGAGACCCTGATGCTGATTAGCTTTTGGTAGAATTCGTAGAAACAGAACCCGCCTTTTTTGCAAAATAACCCGTAAAAATTCCATGTATCCACTCTAGATAAAGTACTAATTGACTAAATTTCACAAAATTTGGTAGATAAGTTAGTTGGAGGATGTTGTGGTGCTGATTAGATTTTGGTACGATTCGGAAAAGAACAACCTGCCATTTTTCACGAAATGGCCCGCAAAAATTTCATGTATCCCTCCTAGCTAAAATACTATTTGACCAAATTTTACAAAATTCGGTAGATAAGTTACTTGTGAGTCACCCTGGTGCTGATTAGATTTTGGTACGATTTGGAAAAAAATAACCTGCCTTTTTTTTTGCAAAATGGCCCTCAAAAATCTTCAAAATCTAAAATAAAAAACTACATATGCTCAAAAATAAATCCATTAAATGCTTGTTTTATACGTAATTTTTAACGAAGAAAATAATAAGATCAACCCCATTACACTAGGACTAGCCGTTCTCGAGATATTTTAGATTTTTCGTATTTCCTCTGGGCCACTTTTGAAAATAAGTCCAGTTACCAAATGAGAACGAAAATTGAATTAAAAGTGAATTAAATTTAATTAAAATAAAGAGAACGTAGATATAAGTCTGCAGCGAAAGTCATATGCTGCCCACATCAGATTTTTTTCATTGTGTTTGACGGATTGCTGAAAGTGGATAAAATTGATACAGGTATAATTTTTATCATTTTAGCGTCCTCATTGTGATTTGGTGACGAAACAAGATCTGTGTCTGTGTAAAATTAAATTTGCTGAGCGAGAACAAATATTTCTATGTTTTTTACTTTCTGTACAATACATGGTAATGTATAAGGAAAGTATTGGAATCATGCCGAAAATCGCAACTCGAGTTTTCGTCGAATTCTGGTCTAGAGGTCTACACGGTGTGAGACCTCTAGACCAGAAAAAGCTATTTTTAGTGTGACGGTTGTGTGCGTGTGTGTGTGTGTGTGCAGATTTTGTGCCCATTCTGACTCAAAAACTTATTCACCGAATCCGAATTACATAAAATATTACAGATAAGTCACTTGTGGGATACCCTGGTGCTTATTAGATTTTGGTACGATTCAAGAAAAAATAACCAGCCTTTTTTTTGCGAAATAGCCCCAAAAAATGTCAGTATCCACTCTAACTAAAGAAATAATAAACCAAATTTTACAAATTTTAGTGGATAAGTCATCTGTGGGTTACCCTGGTGCTGATTAGATTTTTGTGTAAATCGGAAAAAAGACACCTGTCTTACTTTTTTCTCAAAATGGCCCACAAAAATCACCAAGATCTAAAACAAAAATTACGTATGCGTAATCATGTCGAAAATCGCAACTCGAGTTTTCGACGAATCTACACGTTTTGACACCTCTGGAATAAGAAAAAAGCATTTTTAGCGTGACGTCCGTCTGTGTGTCTGTCTGTCTATCTATACAATTCATTTATCCACTCTAGCTATAAAACTAATACACCAAATTTTACAAAATTTGTTAGATAAGTCACTTGTGGGTTACTCTGGTATTGATTAGATTTTGGTACGGTCCAAAAAAAATAACCTACCGTTTTTTGCGAAATGACCCGCAAAAATCGTCAAAATCTAAACTAAAAAACTACGTATGCTCAAATATATCCATTAAATGCTTGTTTTATGCGTAATTTTTAACGATGAAAAGAAAAAGACCAACCACCTCATTACTCTAAGACTAGCCGTTCTCGAGATATTTTAGTTTTTTGGCAATTTCGCTTCGTCACCTTCGAAAATAAGTCCAGTTACCAAATGAAAACGAAAATTGAATTAAAAGTGCAAATTCGGTGTCATTTAAAATAGTTATGGGTGTTATTTTGTGCAAAAAACTCAATTTAATAAATTATAGAAGAAATAAAGAGAACGTGATTATGAGTCTACAGAGAAAGTCATGTGATGACCACATCAGATTTTTTAGGGGGAATTATATAAATTAAATTCTTTATTAAAAATTTTTAATAAGTAATACCATTTAGGCTACTACTGGAATATGCAGATATTTTTAATCACTAGCAGAGCCACGTACTTCTGCTTGTATTATAGAAAAAGGAAATTATAAATACTTTCCAGAGACAATTTTATTCAACCATGAATGTATCAGGAATAAGTGCTCCGTTACATTTTATAAAAATTCTTTTATCTCACATGCTTTGAAGTTTTTACCCCAAGGTTTTATTTATTTTTAGGAAGGTTTTGATTTATTTTGAAACTGAAAGTATTGTTAACCTTGGTATTTCTTAACCTTCTATTTAAAAATTGTAGTGTAGACGGTGTAGAAATTATAGGTTTGTCTCAAATAAGGAAATGGGGGGGATATTGGAACAAAAATCTGATGTGGGCAGCACATGACTTTCCCTGCAGACTCAAATTCATATTTTCTTTATTTCTTTGATAATTCATTAGATTGAGTTTAATTGCACCAAATAGCATTAAATTTGCATTTTTAATTCAACTTTTGTTTTCATTTGGTAATTGGAGATGTTTCCGATAGCGGCGTAACAAAAATGCAAGAAATCTCAAATATCTCGAGAACGGTTAGTCCTAATATATAATGGAGTGTGTTATATTCTTTTCCTCGTCAAAAATTGCGTATAAAACAAGAATGTAATTGATACATTTCAGCATACGCAGACTTTTTTTTTTCTTTTTTTAGATTTTTACGATTTTTGCGGGCTATTTCGAAAAAAAGGCAGATTGTTCTTTTCCAAATCATACCAAAATCTAATCAGCAACAGAGTGTCCCCAAATAACTTATCTTCCAAATTTTGTGAAATTTGGTCAATTAATAGTTTAGTAGTTATTATAAATGGAATTTTTACGTGCCATTTTGTAAAATATGGCAGGTTGTTCTTTTCCGAATCGTACCAAAATCTAATCAGCACCAGAGCATCCTACCAGAAACTTATTGTTAGAGTTGATACATGAAATTTTTACAGACCATTTCGCAAAAAAAAGCGGGTTCTGTTTTTACGAATCCTACCGAAAACTAATCAGCACCAGGGTCTCACCCAAGTGACTTACATAACAAATTTTATGAACTTCGGTCCATTAGTTTTTAGTTAGAGTGGATACATACATTGCACAGATAGACAGACAGACAGACAGACAGACACACACACACACACAGACGTCAGGCTAAAAATAGTTTTTCGTATTCTAGAGGTCTCGAAACATGTAGATCCGTTGAAAACTCACTCGAGTTGTGATTTTCGATATGATTCCAATACTTTCCCTATACATTACCATGTATTGCAAGGAAAGTAAAAATCTGATGTGGGCAGCACGTTTCCTGCAGACTTATATCCACGTTCTCTTTTTTAATTAAATTTATTTCACTTTTAATTCAATTTTCGTTCTCATTTGAACTGGATTTATTTTCAAAGGTGGCGTAGAGAAAATACGAAAAACTAAAATGTCTCGAGAACAGCTAGTCCTTGTGTAATGGGGTTGGTCTTATTTTTTTTTTTTCGTTAAAAATTACGTATTAAACAAGCATTTATAATGGATATATTCGAGCATACGAAGTTTTTATTTTAGATTTTAGCGATTTTTGTTGCCCATTTGGCAAAAAAAAGGCAGATTATATTTTTCCGAATCGTACCAAAATCTAATCAGCAACAGGGTAAACCACACAAGTGACTTATCTACCGAATTTTGTGAAATTCGGTCCATTAGTCTTTTAGTTAGAATGGATACAAAATCTGCACAGACAGACAGACACACAGACACACAGACACACACACACAGACGTCACGCTAAAAATAGTTTTTTCGTATTCCTGAGATCTTGAAACGTGTAGATCCGTCGAAAACTCGAGTTGCAATTTTCGACATGATTCCAATACTTTCCCTATACATTACCATGTATTGCAGAGAAAGTAAAAATTGAGAAAATAAAAATTAAAAAATATTAATATATATTTAACTAGCACAGATAACCGTCGTTACTCGTGATTTGAAATGCGCAAATTTCAGTAATATTTGAAATACATTTGTACATATAAGCCACATGGTACAATTGTTCTGTAGATGGCAGTACAGCAAATAATGCGATTTTAACTTTCGTATACTATATAATATACTATAGAGAAAGTATTGTTTTTGTGAAAATTTGCGAATCTGAGACATTGATGCAAATGCATCTTTTAGAACCTCCTGAACAAGTTTTGACTATATTGAAGCCATGTCCGTCTGTCTGACTGCATTCGATTTCTTGTATACTCGATAGCTGCCATAAATATTAATGTATTTTTACGAAACTTTATATCCGTTTTTTTATTGAACAATCATTGAACTCAATAGAATTTTTTTTTAATTCCAGTGAATATTGCGTAATTTATACGAAATTTCATATTATTACTTTCCTTATATACATAATGTATAAGGAAAATATTGTCACGAGGTCGAAAATTCGAACACGAGTTTTCGACGGGAGAGCACGTTTCAAGCATCCCTGATCATGAATCGAACATTTTTGAGATTATGTCTGTGTGTGTGTGTGTGTGTGTGTGTGTGTGTGAAAGTATATGTGTGTGTGTGTGTAAAAGTATGTGTGTGTGTGTCAGTGAGTCCGTGGAGATCATATCTAACGAACGAATGGAGCGATTCGAAAGAAATTTGGTACAAAAATCACAATCCTTTAATACTGGAAGCCTATTGTTTTAAAACACAATAGAGTGTTCAGACCCCCCCCCCCCCTAAATTTTCGAGTGAAATTTTGAAAAAAATCATCAAAAACTCAAAACCTTTAATAAATTTACGCAAATAGATATTTCTTATGTAATTTTTCCTTAGAAAACGATTGACATAAACTTTAGGACGCTAGCATGAACCGTTCTCGAGATATTGCACATCTTTGTAATAAATTTATCAAAAAATGCCATAAATTAAAAAAAAATATTGACAGTTATGAAACATGTTCACTTTTCATATGTAATATCATGCGATAAATGTGGAGATATCATTCTCGTGGATCTAACTCGTTCCAGTCACGAGAAAAGAAACGTTGTGTAATACTTTTGAACTTGAACACCAATAGTCATTTATCTGTTGTAAGAATAACATATTTCTCCGTTCATAACGCTTGGCGATATTTTGGCGACGAATTTGGCGGAATGTCGCCAACTTGGCGACTCTTTTAAATGTTGCCAAATTAACGAAAATCTCGCCAAATGGATAAAAATGACGCTAAATCAATGAAAATGACGACTAATTGAAGAAAATTCAATATCTTGGGAAGAATACAAGTATCTACTATAAGCATAACATTTTGTAACCATAAAAGTAATAAATTCATTGCATTATATAAGGAAAGTCATGTGCTGCCCACATCAGATTTTTTTTAAGACGGCAGCATAGGACAAAATTTGGCATAACCGTACATGAAAGGGGATTATTTATACATAACTCAAAGATTTCGAGACTTATCAGTTTCATTGTTGTGAAAAATAGTCGCAATAAAATTTTTGTGTTCGTGACGTCATTGGTAGACGATAATATGAGTAAGGAATGGGTTTCAAATTTCAATTTAAATGACGTGAAAAGGGGACTGGGTTTGGGTAAACAATTAGAAAATTACTTTATTGAAAATGATCCTTCGTCAGTGCGAAGTGCAAGGTTTAAAAGAGAATTACAAAATTGCTTAGCTCCTTATAGAGAGATTTTGATAGAGTTACAAAATGAAACTACATTTGAAAAAGAAAATGAAGATATGCAAAGCGAAGAGGACATTAAAAGAAAAAGAATTAGGCCACTAATATTTGACAGGGATGACGAATGTTAATAAGATTTTTGTTGGAAAAAAATCACTCAGCATTAGTTTTATTTTTACTTTCCTTTTAATACATGGTAATGTATAGGGAAAGTTTTGGAATCATACCGAAAATCACAACTGGAGTTTTCGACGGATCTACACGTTTCGAGACCTCTAGAATACGAAAACACTATTTTTAGCGTGACGTCTGTGTGTGTGTCTGTCTGTCTGTGCAATGTATGTATCCACTCTAACTAAAAAACTAATGGACCGAATTTCATAAAATTTGGTAGGTAAGTCACTTGGGTGAGATCCTGGTGCTGATTACTTTTTGTTAAGATTCGTAAAAACAGAACCCGCCTTTTTTTGCGAAATGGCCCGTAAAAATTTCATGCATCCACTCTAGCTAAAATACAAATTGACCAAATTTCACAAAACTTGGTAGATAAGTTACTTGTAAGATACTCTGGTGCTGATTAGATTTTCGTACGATTAGGAAAAGAACAACCTTCCTTTTTATTACAAAATGGCCCGCTAAAATCGTCAAAATCTAAAAAAAAAAGGACTAAGTAGTGTATGCTCAAATCTATCAATTAAATTCTCATTTTATACGCAATTTTTGAATGAGGAAAAGAATATAACACACTCCATTATACATGGTGCGGAAGCCCATTGGTTAGCGCGCTGGAGTTGCACTCGGTAGGCCCGGGTTCGATTCCAGCCGCTGCCAAAACTGCCGCCGTGTTCATGCGGAGTACGATCACGTTAAACATGTGGGTCCGAAAGTCCTTCCGAGAGGTTGGTGGTTGGGGAAGGAGGGTACGGTCCCTGTGGATGCCTCCCCCAATGGGTTCCGGTCTAAATTGGGTGGCACTTCCCGACCGTCCAAACAGTTACCTTACACCTTTCTGGTAGGTCGGACGGTCTGGGTTTCAACAACAACAACAACACTCCATTATACGTTAGGACTAACCGTTCTCAAGATATTTGAGATTTCTTGCAGTTTTGTTACGCTGCTTCTGGAACAATTTCCAATTACCAATTAAAAACAAAAATTGAATTAAAAATGCAAATTTAGTGTTATTTTGTGAAATTAAACTCAATCTACTGAATTTTTGAAGAAATAAAGGAAATATGAATTTGAGCTGCAGGGAAACTCATGTGCTGCCCACATCAGATTTTTATTTTCTTATATGAAGTCAAACTCAATAAATATAATTCGAAATATGTAAACATATATTTATTGCTTTTTGCATTTATAAACTTATTCATATCCGCATTCATTATAAGATGGTGCTCTAAAAATGCAATTTTATATAACATAGTACGAGAAGGCCTGATTTATATGTTCTGAGTTTCACTACTTAATGAGGTTTCCATAAAACGCAGTACGAATTGTTCTATTTTGTACTGAGTTTCTTATAACGCAGTTTCCATGCAACACAGCATGCGGTTTCTATATAACACGATACGAATTCATTTTATTTGCACCAATCTCAGTGTCTTATAACGCGGTTTCTATATAACGCGGTACGAATTAATCGCGTTACAGGAGGGTTGACTGTACACTTAAAACAATTAAAGGATAAACAATTTAATGATACAATAGATCCATTTTAAATTAAAATCACGTCCAACTGCTAGAAAAGTTTCATTTTAATTACATCTTCATTGAAGACAGCAATGCAGTGTGCCTCAACTCGACTTTTTCATACCAGAATCCATTTTCATTTGATTTTTATTACTTTCCTTATATACATAATGTATAAGGAAAGTATTGTGGCAGGGTCAAAAATTCGAATTCAAGTTTTCGACGGGAGAGCACGTTTCAAGCATCCCTGATCAAGAATCGAACATTTTTCAGGTGATGTCTGTGTGTGTGCGTGTGTGTCAGTGAGACTGTGGAGACAATATCTCACGAACGAATGGAGCGATTCGGATGAAATTTGGTACAAAAATCATAATCCGTGTGTACTGGAAGCCTATTGTTTTAAAACACAATCGAATGTCCAGAACTCTAAATTTTCGAGTGAATTTTTGAAAAAAATCATCAAAAAATCAAATCCCTTAATAAAGTTACGCAAATAGACATTTCTTATGTAATTTTTCCTTAGAAAGCGATTAACATAAACTTTAGAACGCTAGCATTCACCATTCTCGAGATATTGAGCATTTTTCAAATAAATTTATCAAAAAATCCCATAAATTACAAAAAAATATTAGCTGTTGAGAAACATGTTCACTTTTCATATGTAATACCATGCGATAAATTGGGTGACATTATTCTCGTGGATCTAGCTCGTTCATGAAAAAAGATACTTTGACTAATACTTTTGTATTTGAACGCCAATAGTCATTTATCAGCTGTAAGAATAACTTATGTCTCCGTCCATAACGCTTGGCGAGATTTGGCCACGAATTTAGCGGAATGTCGCTAACTTGGCGACATTTTTAAATGTTGCCAAATTAGCGAAAATCTCGCAAAATTAATGAAAATTACGACATAATTGAGGAAGATTCAATATCTTGGAAAAAGTATAAGTATCTACTAAAAGAATAACATTTTTTAACCGTTAATTAATTGCATTATATAAGGAATTGCATGAAAATTAATTGCATTATATAAGGAAAGTCATGTGTTGCCCACATCAGATTTTTTTTATTTATTTATTTATTTATTTTTTCAAATTTTACAACAATTTTAAAAATTCAGTATTGTGGGTCCAAATGATTACAATTATAGCATGTTACCCTTCACATTAAAGGGATTAAAAAAATCTTTCGATTGATGCCATACTTGACAATGTACCCCCCGGGGGGTGTAACTTGTCCCCGAGGGGGAAGGCTAATGACGTCGCGAACAAATAAAATTCATCGCGGCTATTTTTCATAACAATTATTGAAACTATTAGGATCCATGAATAAAAAACCCTTTAATGCATGGTTATGTCAAATTTTGTCCTGCTGCCATATAAAAGTATATAATTCCTAATAAATATCGAAATTTTCCCTCGAATTTTAAAAGAAATTCTATCTAGTTCTAGATGATGTTATAATACAGCCGGATATAAAGTTTTGTGAAAATCCATTGATTTTTGGGGCCGCTATATGTACACAAAAAATCGACCATGGGCAGACAAACGGGCATCACTCCAAAAATAGTCAAAGCGCGTTTAGGAGGTCTTAAAACGTACACTGGCATCAAAATCTCGAATTCGAAAAGTTTCATGAAATGGATACTATATTACATACATAGAACGTGAAAGTAAAAATGAATACACTTGAAACAGCTAGAGCAGATATATTTTATAGATAAAATTGTTTCCCTGCAGATGCAATTCACTGTCAGTAACAAAGAAAGCTCCATTTTCATTGTACTTTCACTGAAAACAACAATATAAAAAATGGAACAGACTTCAAAGAGCTAGCAAAGAAACATGTTAATGATATAATTGCTCCATTTCAGATAATTCAGTGTTAACGGCTTGGGAAGATTTATTTTAATTGCATTTTCATTAAAGATAATAATAAAAAAATGGCATGCACTTCAAATAACTATAGCGGATAAACAATTAAAGAATACAGAAGTTCAATTTTACATAAAAATCTTTGTCAAAGGTTAATAAAGTTTCATTTTAATTGTTATATTAAAGGTTAATAAAGGTTAATAAAGTTATTATTAAAGGTTATTATTAAAGGCTAATAAAGTTACATTTTCGTAAGTTTTTATTAAGACCAACAACATTATAAACGCAATACACTCGAAACAGCTAGCAAAGAAACAATTTAAAGATATAACATCATTCCATTTTAGATGGAAACAACTATCAATGGCTAGGAAAGATTCATTTTAATTGCATCTTCATTGAGAGCAACAGTATAAGAATCGAAATGCTAATAAAACAGAAAGTGGAGAAATAATTTAAAGATATACCATTAATCCATTTTAGATGAAAATAACTGCCAACTGCTAGGAAAGTTTCAGTTTATTTGCATCTTCATTGAGAACAACAGTATAAGAATCGAATGCACTTAAAACAGCTAGCGGAGACATAATTTAAAGATATACCGTTGTTCCATTTTAGACGAAAATAACTGTCAACTGCTAGGAAAATTTCATTTTAATAGCATTTTTATTAAGAACAACAGATAAAGAAGCGGAATGCACTTAAAACAAGTAGAAGAGAAAAAATTTAAAGATATACCATCATTCCATTTTAGATGGAAACAACTTTCAATGGCTAGGAAAATTTCATTTTAATTGCATCTTTATTGAGAATAACAGCATAAGAATCGGAATGCACTTAAAGCAGCTAGCGGAGAAATAATTTAGATGTACCATCATTCCATTTTAGATTGAAATAACTGTCAATGGCTAGGAAAGTTTCGTTTTAATTGCATCTTCACTGAGAACAACAGTATACGAATCGGAATGCACTTAAAGCAGCTAGCGGAGAAATAATTTATATGTACCATCATTCCATTTTTGATTGAAATAACTGTCAATGGCTAGGAAAGTTTCGTTTTAATTGCATCTTCATTGAGAACAACAGCATAAGAATCGGAATGCACTTAAAGCAGCTAGCGAAGAAATAATTTAGATGTACCATCATTCCATTTTTGATTGAAATAACTGTCAATGGCTAGGAAAGTTTCGTTTTAATTGCATCTTCATTGAGAACAACAGTATAAGAATCGGAATGCACTTAAAGCAGCTAGAAGAGAAATTATTTAAAGATATACCATTGTTCCAGTTTAGATGGAAATAACTGTCAACTGCTAGAAAAGTTTCAGTTTAATTGCATCTTTATTGAGAATAACAGTATAAGAATCGGAATGCACTTAAAGCAGCTAGCGGAGAAATAATTTATATGAACCATCATTCCATTTTAGATTGAAATAACTGTCAATGGCTAAGAAAGTTTCGTTTTAATTGCATCTTCATTGAAAACAACAGTATAAGAATCGGAATGCACTTAAAGCAGCTAGCAGAGAAATAATTTAAAGATATACCATTGTTCCAGTTTAGATGGAAATAACTGTCAACTGCTAGGAAAGTTTCAGTTTAATTGCATCTTTATTGAGAATAACAGTATAAGAATCGGAATGCACTTAAAGCAGCTAGCGGAGAAATAATTTATATGAACCATCATTCCATTTTAGATTGAAATAACTGTCAATGGCTAAGAAAGTTTCGTTTTAATTTCATCTTCATTGAGAACAACAGTATAAGAATCGGAATGCACTTAAAGCAGCTAGAGGAGAAATTATTTAAAGATATACCATTGTTCCAGTTTAGATGGAAATAACTGTCAACTGCTAGAAAAGTTTCAGTTTAATTGCATCTTTAATGAGAATAACAGTATAAGAATCGGAATGCACTTGAAGCAGCTAGCGGAGAAATAATTTATATGAACCATCATTCCATTTTAGATTGAAATAACTGTCAATGGCTAAGAAAGTTTCGTTTTAATTGCATCTTCATTGAAAACAACAGTATAAGAATCGGAATGCACTTAAAGCAGCTAGTAGAGAAATAATTTAAAGATATACCATTGTTCCAGTTTAGATGGATATAACTGTCAACTGCTAGAAAAGTTTCAGTTTAATTGCCTCTTTATTGAGAATAACAGTATAAGAATAGGAATGCACTTAAAGCAGCTAGCGGAGAAATAATTTATATGAACTATCATTCCATTTTAGATTGAAATAACTGTCAATGGCTAAGAAAGTTTCGTTTTAATTGCATCTTCATTGAAAACAACAGTATAAGAATCGGAATGCACTTAAAGCAGCTAGCAGAGAAATAATTTAAAGATATACCATTGTTCCAGTTTAGATGGATATAACTGCCAACTGCTTGGAAAGCTTCAGTTTAATTGCATCTCTATTGAGAATAACAGTATAAGAATCGGAATGCACTTAAAGCAGCTAGCGGAGAAATAATTTATATGTACCATCATTCCATTTTAGATTGAAATAACTGTCAATGGCTAGGAAAGTTTCGTTTTAATTGCATCTTCATTGAGAACAACAGTATAAGAATCGGAATGCACTTAAAGCAGCTAGAGGAGAAATTATTTAAAGATATACCATTGTTCCAGTTTAGATAGAAAAAACTGTCAACTGCTAGGAAAGTTTCAGTTTAATTGCATATGTATTGAGAATAACAGTATAAGAATCTGAATGCACTAAAAGCAGCTAGCGGAGAAATAATTTATATGTACCATCATTCCATTTTAGATTGAAATAACTGTCAATGGCTAGGAAAGTTTCGTTTTAATTGCATCTTCATTGAGAACAACAGTATAAGAATCGGAATGCACTTAAAGCAGCTAGAGGTGAAATTATTTAAAGATATACTATTGTTCCAGTTTAGATGGAAATAACTGCCAACTGCTAGGAAAGCTTCAGTTTAATTGCATCTCTATTGAGAATAACAGTAGAAGAATCGGAATGCACTTAAAGCAGCTAGCGGAGAAATAGTTTATATGTACCATCATTCCATTTTAGATTGAAATAACTGTCAATGGCTAGGAAAGTTTCGTTTTAATTGCATCTTCATTGAGAACAACAGTATAAGAATCTTAATGCACTTAAAGCAGCTAGAGGAGAAATTATTTAAAGATATACCATTGTTCCAATTTAGATGGAAATAACTGTCAACTGCTAGGAAAGTTTCAGTTTAATTGCATCTTTACTGAGAATAACAGTATAAAAATTGGAATGCACTTAAAGCAGCAAGCGGAGAAATAATTTAGATATACCATCATTCAATTTTGGATTGAAATTACTGTCAATGGCTAGGAAAGTTTCGTTTTAATTGCATCTTCATTGAGAACAACAGTATAAGAATCGGAATGCACTTAAAGCAGCTAGCAGGGAAATAATTTAAAGATATACCATTGTTCCAGTTTAGATGGAAATAACTGTCAACTGCTAGGAAAGTTTCAGTTTAATTGCATCTTTATTGAGAATAACAGTATAAGAATCGGAATGCACTTAAAGCAGCTAGCAGAGAAATAATTTAAAGATATACCATTGTTCCAGTTTAGATGGAAATAACTGTCAACTGCTAGGAAAGTTTCAGTTTAATTGCATCTCTATTGAGAATAACAGTATAAGAATCGGAATGCACTTAAAGCAGCTAGCGGAGAAATAATTTATATGTACCATCATTCCATTTTAGATTGAAATAACTGTCAATGGCTAGGAAAGCTTCATTTTAATTGCATCTTCATTCAGAACAACAGTATAATTATCGGAATGCACTTAAAGCATCTAGAGGAGAAATTATTTAAAGATATACCGTTGTTCCAGTTTAGATGGAAATAACTGTCAACTGCTAGGAAAGTTTCAGTTTAATTGCATCTTTATTGAGAATAACAGTATAAGAATTGGAATGCACCTAAAGCAGCTAACGGAGAAATAATTTAGATGTACCATCATTCCATTTTAGATTGAAATAACTGTCAATGGCTAGGAAAGTTTCGTTTTAATTGCATCTTCATTGAGAACAACAGTATAAGAATCGGCATGCACTGAAAGCAGCTAGAGGAGAAATTATTTTAAGATATACCATTGTTCCAGTTTAGATGGAAATAACTGTCAACTGCTAGGGAAGTTTCAGTTTAATTGCGTCTTCATTGAGAACAACAGATAAAGAAGCGGAATGCACTGAGAACAGATAGCGGAGAGACAATTTAACGATACAATTGTTCCATTTCAAACGCAAATCTCTGTTAACAGCTAGGAAAGTTTCATTTTAATTACATCTTCGTTGAAAATAACAGTATAAGAAACAATTATTCCAAAACACGTAAGAAGCAAATTCCAATCAATTTTCAGAATTTTCCATAATGTTAAAGAAACACGGGTGTTTTGCACTTTTAGCAGAAATAGGCTCTTTTCCCTGAACGTTATTTCACTCAAATCCATACACTGAGATGAGATTTCTATTGCATGAAGACTCCCATGGACTTTCGATGCTGAAATTACGAGGAAAAATATGGTGAAAAGAGTTTGAATTGTAAATGGCACCATATGTAGCATCATATCAACTCGAAAATCAAAAACAAACAACTGCAGACACGCAAAAGCCTTTAAACAGAGACTTAAATACATCAGCAATAGAGGGAAATTAAATGCGTTGTCTACATCAGCAATTATCTTCACAATGTCTCTGTAAGTATTATGGTAGAAAGCGACACGTTGTGGTCGTTTGATGCATTTTAGGAACTTTGCAAAATCTTCACAAATGTTTTCTATTGCCAGACAAAAAGCCGAAAAAGTACATAAAAATATATTCGGTAGCAACTGGGTTACGATGCTATATAAAAGAAAATATACACCCACTAATATCTTCATCCACACCGGCATTACATCATGTTCTACTTCTACAAAAAAATAAGTTTGCATTGCTTGCTTCAGAAATTTTTTCGTAGAATAAATATGTATCATAAAATTGGAATAAACAGTTCCAACCAGAAATAAAGAAATTACCAAGTAGACTCTAATTCGCTTTCCAATGATATACAATCGCTTACGTCTCAATATCTTGCGAATGAGATTTTCTATGCATTTTTCCAAATCAGAAAACTTGTGAAGTTTTTTAGTGAAAGATACGTAAACACATATATCTAAAATATGCGCCAAGCGTAAATTGAGTATATAAATTGAGGATTGCTTGGCGAATATTTCGTGGAAAATGTCCATTGAAAGCATGTAAAAACTGAAAAGTAGGCAAAATATAGAACATTTTGTGTATTTATAACTGCTTGAAAGATTTAAAGGATTATGAGAGAGAAGTTTCAGCGCTTTATACACTGGATCTAAAAATTTTCTTGTCTCATTCATATTTTTACTTTTAAATATTTATTCTATAATAGTATACATGTAGCGAAACTACCACCAAATATCTAAATCTCTTCACTTAATATTGCAGAACCCTTACACTTTTCCTTTTATTTTGCCGCAATCTATTGCATTATATTGTACCTCAACTTTTGTTGTTATATAGTTTTTTAGTTTTATTATTATTCAAATTGTTAGTTTTATTATTATACATCTTGTAAATTGTGTTCTCATACAGTTTGTCGGTTTTGTTAGTATACCGTTTCTTGTTGCTATAGTGATCTTGTTGCTATAGTTTCTTGTTGCTATAATTCCTTATTGCTCTAGATTCTTGTTGCTATAGTGATTTTCATACTCTTAACAAAACAAATGACTATACTTGGTTGAAGTGCAATTGAAAATATAAAATACCAAAAAATTACAAACAATTTTTTTAAATAAAGAATCACCAATCATCTTATTTCTTTAAAAATACTTTTATGATCTATAAAAATTTGTGTTATTCATAATTTAATGCAGTCTATCCATACCAGATGTAAATCACTGTCAAAGGCTAGAAAAAGTTTCACTTTAATTGCACTTTCTTTGAAAATAACAGTATAAGATAGGACATACACTTCGAACAGCTAGCGGAGAAACAATTTAAGTATATAATAGTTTCATTTCATATACGCAAATCATCGACAATAGCTAGAAAAGTTTTATTTAAATTGCAAACTGCATTACGAGAAACGGAATACACTAGCTGAGATACACTACGGAGAACAGCTAGCTGAGATATAAAATTGCTCCACTTCAGATACAAATCACTCTCAGCAGTTAGAAAAGTTTCATATTAATTACATTTTCATCAAAAACAGCAGTACAGAAAACTAAATACACTTCAAACCACTAGCGGAGAAACAATTAAGGAATGAATTGTTTCATTTCAGATACAAATCACTATTAACGACTAAACAAGTTTCATTTTAATTCATTAGATATGTATTTACAAAAAATTCGCCAAATGTATACATTTATCTCTCCGACCTAACTTTTTTTATCAATTATCCTATAACAACGTGTTTTTTTTTCTAAGCCTTGTACATAGAATGTGCGAGTTCAACCTTTTCCAGAAATAAACACTATTGCAATCTTTAAAATGAAATGTACCGAAAGATATATAGAACTGCCCTGTAACCTAAATTCCGTTTTAAACTGGAACTTGAAACCTTTTTAGGAGGAACCTTTGAAACCTTTTTACCAGAAACCTGAAACCTTTTTTGGAATAAGCATTGTTGCGATCTTAAAAATAAACCTATGACCTGAAACCTTTTTTTAACCTGGAACCTGACACCTTTTTAGGAATAAACACTTTTGCGATCTAAATTTTTTTTAACGAACCTTTAAACCGTTTTTAGGAATGAACGTTGTTGCGATCTAAACCTTTTTAACGAACTTTTAAACCTTTCTTAAATTGGAACATAAAACATTTTTTTAGGAATAAACGTTGTTGTGATCTTAGATATAAGCTTAGAACCTAAAACATTTTTCAGGAATAAATGTTGTTGCGATCTAAACCTTTTTTAATGAAACCTTAAACTTTTTTGTGGACCTAAAATCTTTGTTGACATGGAATCTAAAACCTTTGTTAACATGGAACCTAAAACCTTTTTTTAAGAATAAACGTTGTAGCGATCTTAAAAATATAAATTTAGAACCTAAAATCTTTTTTATTAAATAAACGGTGTTGCGATCTTAAAAATAAACCTGGAATCTAAAATCTTTTTTTAGGAATAAAGGTTATTGGGATCTTAGAAATAAGCCTGGAACCTAAACCCATTTTTAGAAATAAACGTTGTTGCAAATTTAGAAATAAACCTGGAACATAAAATATTTTCTAACAAACCTTTAAGCTTTTTGTGACCCTAAAACCTTTTTTAACCTAGAACACAAAACCATTTTCACGAATAAACGTTGATATCTCAATTTTTGAAAAACATAACGTAACCTATGAAATTCTCAATGTATTGGAATGAGACACGGTTTAGTGATGCTGCCTTTTTACATAGATGGCTTATATATAGTGAAACTGAAAATTTATTTGTATAATTTAGCATCCCAAATCTTAGCATTTTGTTATTGTTGTTATATGAACGACTCATTCATTCATTCTCTCACATATTGAAAAAGATAACCTTTTGCTTGCATTTTGTGATTCAATATTTCCCATTTTGTAGAATATCTCTTGACTGCAGATGTCATAAATATCTACTGAAATGGCACATTTCAAATTACATTTTGATATACATTTTATAATATTTAGCCACTCTTATAGTGGCGGCTCTTATAGTGACTGCTCTTACATTGACTACTCATATATTGATTACTCTTTAAAACGTCAAGCGAATGTCACCAAAGCTTTAAACCCTTATTTTAACAACAAAGATATTAAGAGTTCATTGTACTCATTTTCACAAATGCTTTATCTTGTTTCATTGCCAGTTTTACACATCTATACTGAAATTGATTATCTAATAGTGACCCTCTTACATTGACTGCTCACATATTGATTGCTCTTAAAACTTTAATAAAACGTCAAGTGAATAAAAACATCACTATAAACCTTTATTTTGACAAAGATATTAATAATTCACTGTACTCATCTTCACAAATGATTCATGCTTCATTGCCAATATTTTACACATCTATACCGAATTTGAATCTTAATTCTGTATTTTACTAAGATATTAACACTTTACCACTCTCATATTAATTATTCTCATTGCATATACTATATAGCAAACATGTATACTCAAATGGAAGATTATGTTTTGCCATCTTTCATATTTGATTGATTATATTTTTATTATATTCGTTAATTTTTATTGCTCGATTACAATATGTGATGCATGTATACTGAGAAGATTTACGATTATTTTTTTGAAACCCAACATTTTATTATTTAACTATATTTTGACATATATTTGTTTTCACCTTCTTCAATAATGCCTAATGGAAAAGAAGAACATATATTCTGAAGTTCAGAATCTACAATATTTTTGATATACAATATGTAATTACTCTATTGTTTCCATATTCAGTAAAGTCTCGTTGTAACTGTTGATTGTAGAAAAAAACACGCACATATTCTGAGGTTAAGACTTTAATATTCTACTGCTCTTGTGTTCATTAATGTCTCATTTTGATCGCTCTTTGCAGATGAAACACACAATTATTGAGAAATCAAAGACCTTACATCGATAGTTTTGACATCTAAGACCTAATCGTACTGTTCTCATCTTCATTAATGTCTCATTTTGATTTCTCACTTCAAAAAATACCCGTATGTATTCTGAAGTTGAATATTTATAGGAATCAGTGCAATTTCCAAAATTTTAATATTATACTGTTCTTATCTTCATTAATGTCTCATTTCGATTGCTCATTTCAGAAAATGCCTGCATGTATTCTGAAGTTGAATGTTTATAGGAATCATTGTAATATCTAAGATTTTAATATTATACTGTTCTCATATTCATTAATGTCTCATTTTGACTGCTCATTGAAGATAAAACATGCATGTATTTCAAAGTCAAAGACCCTTATATATTTTCAACACAAAATATCAACAGCATTTTGTATATGCAATTTAATTACTCTCAGCTTCACTACTATCCTGACTATTATATATCTTGACTGACACCCCCCCCCCCCTCCAATATTTATAAGGAGATTAAATATTTACCACAAAGATAAAACAAGGGATATATTCTGAAACCAAAGACTCTTCAATATTTGCAATACACAAGATCAACAGTATTTTTGACATACAGTTTAATTGCTCTCATTTAAACTGCTTCACCGTCATTGTTAATTTGAAAACTATATCAAATATTTATAAGGAGATCAGAAATTCAGCACATCCAATATGCAGTTTTGTTAAACTGAAATATAGCTCGATCAAATAAGAGTATATATATTTCACAGTAATTAGTTCAGCAGGTACCATCAGGAAAGGATAAACAGATGTTTATTCTTTGACATTAAAATACGCATATAGGTTATAAGAATCATTACGCTAAGTATATTAGTTATGAATACAACCCCTTAGCAATACGCCGTGTCAAATCTGTGACATATGCTTATTGTGACTTATGTGTACGCTTTTGTGTTTACTGAACGAATGTTGTTCTAAACACAGGACTCTCATCTGAAGCACAGATAGTTTTAATTCCTCGTTCTGCAAATATCATCTTAAAGCTAAAAGAACTCCTCGGAAATTGGATTAAACTGAATACATACCATTGAACCATGATATATCCAGCAAATCATAAACCGTAAATAATACTACGTCACGGGAGTTATCACTTAAAGTCATTACAGGTTTGTTATTGGCTGAAATTTACATTACGTAACTGCACATATCATCTTAAAGCTAAAAGAATGCTTCAAATATTGGATTAAACTGGATGCATACCGTTGAACCATGATATATCCAGCAAATCATAACTCGTAAATAATACTACGTCACGGGGTTATCATTTAAAGTCATTACAGATGTGTGATTGGCTGAAATTTACATTACGCAACTGCACATATCATCTTAAAGCTAAAAGAATGCTTCAAATATTGGATAAACTGGATGCATACCGTTGAACCATGATATATCCAGCAAATCATAACTCGTAAATAATACTACGTCACGGGGTTATCATTTAAAGTCATTACAGATTTGTGATTGGCTGAAAGTCACATTACGCAACTGCACATATCATCTTAAAGCTAAAAGAATGCTTCAAATATTGGATTAAACTGGATGCATACCTTTGAACCATAATATATCTAGCAAATCATAACTCGTAAATAATACTACGTCACAGGGTTATCATTTAAAGTCATTACAGGTTTGTGATTGGCTGAAAGTCATATTACGCAACTGCACATATCATCTTAAAGCTAAAAGAATGCTTCAAATATTGGATTAAACTGGGTGCATACCTTTGAACCATAATATATCTAGCAAATCATAACTCGTAAATAATACTACGTCACAGGGTTATCATTTAAAGTCATTACAGGTTTGTGATTGGCTGAAAGTCATATTACGAAACTGCACATATCATCTTAAAGCTAAAAGAATGCTTCAAATATTGGATTAAACTGGGTGCATACCGTTGAACCATGATATATCCAGCAAATCATGACTCGTGAACAATACTACGTCACGGGGTTAACATCTAAAATCATTATAGGTTTATGATTGGCTGAAAGTCACATTACGCAACCTTGTACTGAACATTTAGTGTCAACAGGAGACAGCGAGTGGCGTTTGAAAGTCAAAGTTTGGAACGCTAAATCATCTGAAAGCGATTCAGCTAATGCACCCACCGTAATGTTAAAATGTCTATAAAACCTAGCTCCATTATTAATACATTACGGGACAACATTATACTTATGGCACATGAAAAAACTCATTAGGGATAAAAACATTTTAAAACATATTCTTTATAAAACACAGCAAAATCATTTGCGATTATTTAAACACTGGAACTCAGGAACTGAAAATCGCATTATCACCTCCATTGTTACATTCTCAGTAAATTAACACAAAATGTACTCCAGTTGTGTAGTTACAAAGCGATGGTGTCACGCCTATCACATAAGAAGTATGTTCTATTATTTAAATTTCAACAATGAAAATTATATTACAGAGAAGTCCATAAACAACATTAGTATTCTTAAGCTAAGGTAAAGTAAGGTAAGATAAGTATACAGGGTGGATTGACGGAGGCGTCCAGCATAATGAAATTGACTTCCTAACTTTTGTCATACATTTAAAATATTCAGCACTTTTCATTTCGGTTTTCATCGTAAAACTTCAATAATAAATGTTTTTGATGCATCATATCATATATGTAATTACCCAAGAATATAGACTCCTTTCTGCACAGTGTGTGTTCGGAAACCATGAAGCATTGGAAATTGAATCCGACCTAATATATAATCTTGGGAGTGGCAATTAAACCCCACAACACCTTCTACGTCATCCAGAACCATCAAAACCTTTACAGATTCTGATTATCTTTTGATATAATGGCGCAACTTTATGTTACGTGATCGATGGCAATACGTATATTTGGATGATGTGAGTGAGTATAGGGCGAAAACAATACTTCTAATGGAAGTATCTGGCTTCACCTTTGATGATCGTCCTATTCCAAAATAAAATCAGTTATTTTCTGTAACGACGCAAAGCGATTGTGTCACGCTTGTTGTGCAAGGATTTGTTATCATTAAAATTAATTTTTACTTTCCTTATATACATAATGTATAAGGAAAGTATTGTGACGGGGTCGAAAATTCGAATTCGAGTTTTCGACGGGAGAGCACGTTTCAAGCATCCCTGATCTCGAATCAAACATTTTTGAAGTGATGTCTGTGTGTGTGTGTGTGTTTGTGTGTGTGTGTGTGTGTGTGTGTGTGTGTGTGTGAAAGTATGTGTGTGTGTGTGTGTCAGTGAGTCTGTGGAGACGATAACTGACGAACGAATGGACCGATTCGAACCAAATTTGGTACAAAAATCACAATCCGTAAACACTGGAAGCTTATTGTTTTTATACGTAATCGAATGTTCAGAACCCCCCTAAATTTTCGAATGAAATTTTGAAAAAATCGTCAAAAAATCAAAACCGCTAATAAAGTTACGCAAATAGACATTTCTTATGTAATTTTTCATTAGAAAACGATTGGCATAAATTTTAGAACGCTACCATGAACCATTCTCGAGATATTGTACATTTTTCAAAAAAATTATGAAAAAGTCACATAAAAATAAAATTCCTATTGAGAAAGAATGTTCACTTTTCATATGTAATACCATGCGATAAATTGAGTGACATCATTCTCGTGGATCTAGCTCGTTCCATTCATGAAAAAATATACTTTGAATAATACTTTTGTATTTGAACGCCAATAGCCATTTATCTGCTGTAAGAATAACTTTTTCTTAGTGCATAACGCTTGGCGAGATTTTGGCGACGAATTTGGCGGAATGTCGCCAACTTGACGACTTTTTTGAAATGTTGCCAAATTAATGAAAATCTCGCCAAATGGATAAAAATGATGCTAAATCAATGAAAATGACGACTAATTGTCGAAAATTCAATATCGTGGAAAGAATATTAGTATCTACTATAAGAAAACCCTATTTTTTACTGTAAAAGTAGTAAATTCATTACATTATATAAGGAAAGTCATATGTTGCCCACATCAGACTTTTTATTAAGCAAAGAGATAAAGTGACGAAAGATAAAGCTACAAACATCGTTTTCATGATGAATCATTATAAAAGCCCCTCTCCCCCCCTCCAAATCTCTTCAATTCCTGGGCCCTCTACTACCATCTCAACAATGAGAATTGTTGAGATGGGGTAGTAGAGAATTCGAGATTTTTAAGACTAGCATGTTTTAGGACCTCCTGAACCCATTTCGAACACTTTTGGAAAGATTTCCTTCTGTGTATGGGAGATGTAGGACGGACTTAGAACTACAAAACGTTAGTAAGTCTCAGGAAAGGAAAAAACTCTACTTTTTCGAATTATAAGATTTTCGTAACATCAACTTTTAAGGAAAACAATAATTCCAAGAACTGTGATTACAGTCTATGTACTATATAAAATTGTAAATCTGCCTTTTTGTTTATCTGTTCGGTATACAAATCCCCATTTTTGGAGGGTTTTTTTTTCTTTTTCATATTTGATATGGTTATTCTCCACTTTACTGTAGGTAACCCGTCCATGTTTCTAGTTTCTAAATTCAGGGATTGTCGAGATATAAGTAAAAAATCTGATGTGGGCAACACATGACTTTCCTTATATAATGTAATGAATTTACTACTTTTACAGTAAAAAAATAGGTTTTTCTTATAGTAGATACTAATATTCTTTCCAAGATATTGAATTTTCGACAATTAGTTGTCATTTTCATTGATTTAGCGTCATTTTTATCCATTTGACGAGATTTACGTTAATTTGGCAACATTTCAAAAAGTCGCCAAGTTGGCGACATTTCGCCAAATTCGTCGCCAAAATCTCGCCAAGAGTTATGCACTAAGAAAAAAGTTATTCTTACAGCAGATAAATGACTATTGGCGTTCAAATACAAAAGTATTATTCAAAGTATATTTTTTCATGAATGGAACGAGCTAGATCCACGAGAATGATGTAACTCAATTTATCGCATGGTATTACATATGAAAAGTGAACATGTTTCTCAATAGGAATTTTTTTTATGTGACTTTTTCATAATTTTTTTGAAAAATGTACAATATCTCGAGAACGGTTCATGTTAGCCTTCTAAAATTTATGCCAATCGTTTTCTAATGAAAAATTACATAAGAAATGTCTATTTGCGTAACTTTATTAGCGGTTTTGATTTTTTGACGATTTTTTCAAAATTTCATTCGAAAATTTAGGGAGGTTCTGAACATTCGATTACGTATAAAAACAATAGGCTTCCAGTGTTTACGGATTGTGATTTTTGTACCAAATTTGGTTCGAATCGGTCCATTCGTTCGTCTGTTATCGTCTCCACAGACTCACTGACACACACACATACACACATACTTTCACACACACACACACACACACACACACACACAGACATCACTCCAAAAATGTTTGATTCGTGATCAGGGATGCTTGAAACGTGCTCTCCCGTCGAAAACTCGAATTCGAATTTTCGACCCCGTCACAATACTTTCCTTATACATTATGTATATAAGGAAAGTAAAAATGCTTCCATATAAATAGCATGGTGCAGACAATTTTTATTTTAAACTCTATTACAGAAAAGTGACATCATGTTAAACAGCTAGGGAATTAATTCAAACATGTTTATTGTGCGGCAGACGATTTTAATTCAATCCATACAATTTAAAAGAATGGATATAAAAAGAAATTTCCCAAAAGAATGGGTTATTTTTGATTGGGTTATATCAGTTGCAGCTTTGGGATATAAGATGATAGCAGTTATTGATATTTCGTTTTGTTTAAGCAAAGAATTTTGAAACTCATATATTTTTGAAATTCAGACACTTTATTACAGAAAAGTGGTATGTTGCTTAGCAACGGAACTAATTCAAATATGTTTATTGCGCGGCAGAGAATTTTCATTCAATCCATGCAATTTGAAAGACAAAGAAATGGATATAAAACAAATTTTTCAGAAGAATGGTATTATATTTTTGATTGGATTATATCAGTTGCGGCTTTGGGATATAAGATAATTGGAGGTATTGGTATTTCGTTTTGTTTAAGTAAAGAATTTTGAAACACATATTTTTAAAAAAATCATGTACTTGCATACTTATTACATAAAAATTATGTCGCTTAGCAACGGAATTAACTCAAATATCTTTATTGTGCAGCAGCCGATTTTCATTCAATCAATGCAATTTAAAAGATAAACAAATGGATATATACATAAGTTTTTCAGAAGAATGGTATTATATTTTTGATTGGGTTATATCAGTTGCGTTTTTGTTGTTGTTGTTGTTGTGTTGTGGCTTATCCTCCGGCTGTCTGACGAAGTCAGACAAGATCCATTAGACCGTTGACCCTAAGGAAGTCGAGGACCAGAAGGGGGGAAGAGTATATGTCCTCTCTGGAAAGTCCCAGACAGTCCAGGATGTGTTCAGGAGAAGCCTGCGGAGCTTGACATTTAGAGCAGACTGAGAGACATTTAGAGCAGACATTTAGAGAATCCTCCTGCCCTCAAAATACGAAAGACCTTTTGTGTGGCCGCTTGCTAATCTGGATATTGCAGTTCAAAAGGCTCTGTCACAATTGAGAACGAACGAAGAGCCCGGCTCTCTGCCCGCATGCCAGTGATGGCTGGGAGGAACCCTCCTCTCCCTCGAAATTTCAGAGTTGACTATTGATTGATGTTCAGAAAAAGTAAGGGCCGAAGAGGAAGGACCAGAGTGGCCACAACCCTCCTTGGCCAGTCCATCCGCTTGCTCATTGCCGTAAATGTCAACGTGGGGTGGAATCCACTGAAAATGAACATCATGGGACTCTGAAATGAGCTTGAGTTTGAGAAGGATGGGAATACTAGTTTGATCTCCAACTGCAATCCAATTATGGAGGTGTTGAAGAGAGCTGTCCGAAAGGATCCAGAGGTCCCCAAAGTCGTTTTCGTTGAGAGCAACTTCAAGGCCTTGCTCAATTGCAATTAGTTCGCTTTTGAAGACTGATGAGGAATCGGCTTGCGAAGGCTGATGGGCAATTTATCCCTTGGTTTCTCGATGTAGATGCCACTACCAGCGTGGTCCTCCAGTTTGCTGCCATCCGTATAGATTTCAATGGCATTATCGGGGATCTTATTAATGATCTCTAAGGCCAACTGTCTAAGATGAGCTGGGATAAAATCCCTCTTGGTGACCGGGGTAGAAAAGTCAAAGTGGAAATGAACTCTGGGGAGTCCCTCTGAGGGACTCAGACAAGATTTTAAGGAGTGGGGCTCGATCTCATCAAAAGGCAGACGCAGATGTTCAGCATGACTAAAAGGACTATTTTTCTTAAGTCTTTGGTTGTTGCTCCAGTTCAGGTAAAGGGAGGTTTTATTATGCTGACCATAGCTAGCAAGTTTGTTAAAATATTGGGCAAGGTTGGCCCTTCTTCTAGTTCGAAAAGGTTGCAAATTAGCCTCATAAAGAACTACCTCTCTAGGGCAGCTACGTCTCAGTCCAGTGATAATTCTAGCAGCACTGAGTTGAACCCTCTCCAATTTATCCAAGTTGGTGGCTGAAGTACAGCAATAAACAGGGAAACCATACTCTAAGATGGGCCTAATGAATGTCATATATGTATTTCTCAGAGTGACAGCATTTTTGTGATATATGATAATGTGAGTTACTGATATTTCGTTTAGTTTAAGAAAATAATTTTGGAACTCATATTTTTAAAATTCATACACTTCATTACCGAAAAATGATACGTTGCTTAGCAACGAGATTCATTCAAATATGTTTATTGCGAGAAGACGATTTTCATTCAATCGATACAATTTTAAAGATAAAAGAAATGGATATAAAAATAAATTTTTCAGAAAAATGGGTTATTTTTGATTAGATTATATTAGCTGCAGCTTTGAGAAGAATGAATGGATTTGCTTTTTCAGAAGAATGGGTTATTTTTGATTGGATTATATCACTGGCGGCTTTGGAAGGTAAGATAATGATTAATTGGGACCTATAGATATTTCGATTTGTTTTTGAAATTCATATATTTTATATTATCTTTAACTGATTCGTGCATCAGGATAAAATGGCAAGGGGATATATTTAGGCTACCATTTTAACGTTTTCAGTTGTGCATGTGTTGACCAAATTTCCACTTTTTTCCCCTTGTAAATTAGTTTACAAACGAGACCAGGATGCGTTTATTTTTCAGATTTGCCCATGCAGATAATTTTATAATTTCAGAACAGTAATTCATACACATCTGTTTAAAAAATTAAATTAAATATTATAATAGAATTTTTTAAGAACAATGTAATTTAGCCTGCTACTAGTATTTGCACATTTTAAATCACGAGTTACGGCGGGTATATCTATCGCCTGTTAATATATATATATAGTATATGGAGCGATTGATAATTTTAATTACGTTATGAATGTTAACGGTACCAGGATATTTTCATCAAAACTAAGCCAACTGCACCTATAAACATTTCAAAGCTGTTGACAATGTGGAAAAAGCAATTTTTTTAGAATTTATACGAAACATTTTATAAGATAACGTGAGCACTAAATTCACAAGAATTTAAAACAATGTTTATTCTGGTAATCTGTATCATACAGCTAAGCAAGATTGACTGACAAATAGAAAAATTACACAGCCTAAACTTACGGAGGTAAAAACTTGAAACTTTACACGCTCAGGGGACTTGACATAAGTAATGAGAAAAATCTATACTATCTTGAAACTTTATTCGAAAAACTTACAAATTATAGAATTTTTTTGTTCTAACATTCTTTCAGTTATAACTCGAGGACGACTAAACGCACAAAATTCGTTTTTACATCAAAATATCTTAAATTTTCTTAATTAACTCTGTTAATGTATAATTAATAGTTCTGAACAAATTTTAATACGTAGTTACAGCAGACGATACTTTTTATTATATTTATCCATTATTTATAGCTTACATTATGGCATATATCAAATAACGAAATCTTTTATTTGCTATTCTTCAAATCAAAGTATTGAAAAATAATGCTATAATAAATTTTATTCTTAGCTTTAAAAATCAGAAATTTTTAAAATAAGATCTGAGATGATATTGCTTTATATACCACAATTTCAATGTGAACTGAATTGTAAAATGGGCAATACGTGTACGCTTAAATTTGAAGCGGTTTTATTTTTTCATGCATTCAGAATTTTTGTTACTTGTTAATTTTATTAATGTCATATTCAGGGAGGTAAAAAGAGTTATAATTCATATTAAGAAAACGCCAATATCATTTGAGGCAATCATTCAGGTGGCTCTGGGATACGATCCTGCATTACATGAAATTCTATGAAAAAAAGGATAAATTATTTATTTAAACCGTCCATTTTGTAAACATAAATTATTAGCTCAATGCAAATTCGAATTGAAAGAATAAAGGATTTTCCTACGTATTCAAAATTATTTTACTTTTCCATTTACAATACCCGACAAAGAAAATGCAACACCACGAAGCTTTTGCCGTATAATTATGCAAATTGCGAGACAAACGCAGCTGGCCGATGTATGCAAATGATCTGAAATGCAAGTAGGTCACATGATTAGAGAGCATGATAAAAGGGATGGAAACGGCAAATGAGACAAGAGTTGTTACTGTCTGTCACCTACGGAAATCCGTTTACCCAGCTATTTTTACTTTCCCTGCAATACATGGTAATGTACAGAGAAAGTATTGGAATCATGTCGAAAATCGCAACTCGAGTTTTCGACGGATCTACACGTTTCGAGACCTCTAGAATACGAAAAACTATTTTTAGCGAGACGTCTGTGTGTGTGTCTGTGTATCTGTGTGTCTATCTGTCTGTGTGTCTGTGCAATGTATGTATCCACTCCAACTCAAAAACTAATGGGCCGAATTTCATAAAATTTGGTAGGTAAGTCACTTGGATGTGACCCTGGTGCTGATTAGTTTTGGTACGATTCGTAAAAACGGAACCCGCCTTTTTTTGCGAAGAGGCCCGCTAAAATCTCATGTATTCCCACTAGCTCAAAAACAAATTGACCAAATTTCACAAAATTTGGTAGATAAATCACATGTAGGATACTCTGGTGCTGATTAAATTTTAGTACGATTCGGAAGAGAACAACCTGCCTTTTTTTACGAAATGGCCCGCAAAAATCGCCAATTACTAATAAGAAATTACGTATGTTCAAATGTATCAATTAAATGCTTGTTTTATACCTAATTTTTGATGAGGAAAAGAATAAGAACAACTCTATAACTCTAAGACTAACCGTTCTCGAGATATTTGAGATTTTTCGCATTTTTTTATACCGCCTTTGGAAAAATATCCAATTACCAAATAAAAGCAGAAATTGAATTAAAAATGCAAATTTAGTGTCATTTTGAGCAATTAAACTCAATGTAATGAGTTCTTAAAGAAATAAAGAAAAAATTAACTTGAGTCTGCAGGGAAAGTCATGTACTGCCCACATCAGATTTTTACTTTCTCTGCAATACATGGTAATGTATAGGGAGGGTATTGGAATCATGCCGAAAATCGCAATTCGAATTTTTGACGGATCTACGCGTTTCGAGACCTCTAGAATATGAAAGAACTATTTTTAACGTGACGTCTGTGTGTGTGTCTGTTTGTGTATCTGTGCAATGTATATATCCACTCTAACTAAAAAACTAATGGATCGAATTTCATAAAATTTGGTAGGTAAGTCACTTGAGTGAGACCCTGGTGCTGATTAGTTTTCGGTAGGATTCATAAAAACAGAACCCGCCTTTTTTTGCGGAATGGTCCGTAAAAATTTCATTTATCCACTCTAGCTAAAATACTAATTGACCAAATTTCACAAAATTTGGTAGATAAATCACTTGTGGGACACTCTGGTGCTAATTCGATTTTGGTGCAATTCGGAAAATAACAACCTACCTTTTTTTTACGAATGGTACACAAAAATCGTCAAAATCTAAAAAAAAAGACTACGTATGCTGAAATGTATCAATTAAATTGTTGTTTTATACGCAATTTTTGACGAGGAAAAGAATATAACACACTCCATTATACTTTAGGACTAACCGTTCTCAAGGTAATTGAGATTTCTTGCATTTTTGTTACGCCGCTATCGGAAAAATGTCCAATTAACAAATAAAAACAAAAATTGAATTAAAAGTGAAAATTTGGTGTTATTTAGTGCAATTAAACTCAATCTAATGAATTATTAAAGAAATAAAGAAAATATGAATTTAAGTCTGCAGTGAAAGTCATGTTCTGCCCACATCACATTTTTATTTTTTTCTATGAAGTCAAACTCAATAAAAGTGATGTCATAATATGAAGTCAAATAATGTGAAGTCAAACTCACTACATGGTAATGTATAGGGAAAGTATTGGAATCATGCCGAAAATCGCAACTCGAGTTTTCGACGGATCTATACGTTTCGAGACCTCTAGAATACGAAAAATCTATTTTTAGCGTGACGTCTGTGTGTGTGTCTGTCTGTGTGTCTGTGCAAATTTTGTATCCACTCTAACTAAAACCTAATTAGCCGAATTTCATAAAATTTGGTAGGTTATGGGCGTAAACACTTGTGGGCGAATCTGGTGTTGATTAGTTTAGGGTACGATTCGGGATAAAAGAAGCCGCCTTTTTGTGGAAATGGCCCGCAAAAGCCTGTATCCACTCTATCTAAAAAATTAATAGACCTTATTTCACAAAATTTGGTAGATAAGACGCTTGTGGGTTACTCTGGTGCTGATTACATACTGGTACACTTCGGAAAAAAATAACCTGTCTTTTTTTGCAAATTGGCCAGCAAAATTCATTAAAATCTAAAATTAAAAACTACGTATGCTCAAATATATCCATTACATGCTTGTTTTATATGTAATTTTTAACGAAGAAAAGAATAAGACCAACTCCATTACACTAGGACTAGCCGTTCTCGAGATATTTAAGTTTTTTCGTATTTCCTCTACGCCACCTTTGCAAACAAGTCCAGTTACCAAATGAGAACGAATATTGAATTAAAAGTTAATAAAATTTAATTAAAATAGGGAAAACGTGGATGTAAATAAGTCTGCAGGGAAAGTCATGTGCTGCCCGCATCAGACTTTTCATTTCAGAAGACATTTGTTCTTGAACAGATAGATACCTGGCCAAAGACGAATCGTGCGAATAGAACGATAGTGCGAATAGATTCAATTTAGGTCTACGTATAGTTGGGTGATCGTACCGGAGTATCGTCGCTAAAACAAGCCTAGGTGCGCCTACTGTTTGGAGAAGATGGATTGAAGAAGGTCATATGAATCGTCACAGTGGTACAGATCCACCCAGATGAACGTGTTGATCAACGCATTCGAAGGCATGTGGGGACGATCCCACAAACGACGACTGTCAATATTCTGCAGAATTTGAGGGTACATTGGATGTTCCAATATCAGCGAGAACAGTTTATCGATGATTGGCCAAAAGCGACTTGCACTCAAACCGTCCTTCGAGAAGACTGACATTGACAAGACACCGACTTGAGAGATTGCAATGGTGTAGGGCCAGAGCCTCTTGGACGACTGAATGAGACACGGTAATGTTCAACGAAGAGTCTCGGTTCTGTTTGTCCACTGACAGTCGCTGTGTGGAGGCGACGTGGAAACAGATTGAATCCAGCTGCGACTGTTGAACGTCGTTGTTGTTGTTGTTGTTGCTTATCCTCCAGGGTCTGACGATATCAGACGAGATCCATAAGTCCGTTGACTCTCAGAAAGTCGAGCACAAGAAAAGGATCGCAATAGATATCCTCCTTGGAGGAACCTATACAATCCAATATATGCTCTGCAGAAGCCTGATGGTCGTGGCACTTAGTGCAGGCGGCAAAGACCTTCCTGCCCTCATTAAAAGAGAGCACTTGATGTGACCGCTAGCATCAAGATCATGAGTCAACGAAGTCATAAGGAGGAAATATGCAGCTTCTGTTAGTTGAAAGACTGGAGCACCAGGAGGTAGAAGACTGTCTTGGCTCCTTCGCCTACTGATTTTAGCAGGGCATATGGAATGGCCTTCACGCGTAGGGTGACCCTACCACGAGTAAACTCCCGACGTACTTCACACATTCCGTCCAGTGTCATCCTCCCGCTACGATGAGGCAATCAGTAAGACTTGGGAGAGGTTAAACGTCTCAGACTCTGTACTGCTCGACAACGCGGCATCATGATTTGGGTTGCCATCGGCTTCGATAGCAGCTCACCTCTGGTTTGTACCAGAGGCACAATGCCGGCAGACGATATGTGGATGAGGTGCTGCTGCCGGTCACACTGCCCTACCTTCAGCGGTTATAAACCGCTGTTGCAAAATGCACGACAACCATCAGCAGCACAATTATTATAAATTACACTGAATTTGCAATTTTAATTCAATTTTCGTTTTCATTTGGGAACTGGACTTATTTTCAAAGTTAGCGTGGCTAATAATACTAAAATATCTCGAGAACGGCTAGTCCTAAAGTAATGAGGTTGGTCTTACTCTTCATCGTCAAGAATTACATATGAAACATGCACTTAATTGATATATTTGAGCACTTTTATTTTAGATTTTGGCGAATTTTACATGACACTTTGCAAAAAAGGGAAGGTTCTTTTTTTTTCTGAATCGTACCAAAATCTAACTAGCACCAAGGACGATACCACAAGTGACTTATCTACCAAATTTTGTGAAATTTGGTTTAATAGTACTTTAGCTAGAATTAATGCAGACAATTTTTGCTAATCATTTCGCAAAAAAAAGCATGTTCTGTTGTCCCGAATCGCTCCAAAATCTAATCAGCACCAGGGTAACACATAATTCGCTTTTGTATAAAATTTTATGAAATTTGATCAATTAGTTTTTGAACTAGAGTAGACACAAACTCTGCCTAGACAGACACACACAGAGGCACTTCCCGGCAGTCCAAACAGTTACCTAACACCTTTCTGGTAGATCGGACGGTCTGGGTCTCAACAACAACAACACACACAGAGGCACAGACGTCACACTAAAAATAGGTTTTCCGTGTTCTACAAATCCCGAAACGTATAGATCCGTCGAAAACTCCTCGTTGCAATTTTCGACATGATTCCAGTACCACAGACTAATATTCCAGTACCACAGACTAATATTCCAGTACCATAGACTAATATATGTTTTCAGTACTATTCTTATACATTATCATGTCTTGCAGGGAAAGTAAAAAGTTATATTCTCACAAATATCGGTTTCATTTATTATTTATTGCTATATACTAGATCCGTATTGATATTTACGAGTTTTTGATGATATTTCATATGGAGTTTCAAGAAGGCGTGCCTTAAAAATGCAAATACTTAATCTGAAATTACGTGCTGTAACTTATAATAAAGGTTTTACTTTAGTGCTTTACTCTATGAGTGCAAAAACGGTTTTATCCTGGAAGAATCTGGAATGGAGAAATAATTATTTAAAGTTTGAAAATCTCTGTATGTGTATAAGTTTTGGTCGCGTAAATGGGCGTGGCTTAACTATTTAATTAGTACAGAAATTGCAGACCACAAGAAAAAGAAATTGCACAGCATCTGTAAATGACTGTTCTTATATAAATTAAATAGATATTTTTGTTTTATGAAATTTTGTATTGCAATTAAATAATTTCGTAATATTGCATTGTAATTAACGAAATTCGTTTTGAATTGTAGATTGTGGTATTTTGCCCACAATGTAAATACTTATTCTGAAATTACGTGCCGTAATTTATAACGACAATTCTTTTGTGCTTACTTTATAAAACAAAAACGAATTTATTGTGTAAAAATCTGACATGGAAAAATAAATTTTTAAAGTTTGATGAAAATCTCTGTATGTGTATAAGTCTTGGTCGTGTAAATGGGCGTGGCTGAACAATTTTATTGTGTACAGATATTGCAGACCAAGCTAAAGAGAAATTGCAGAGTATCTGTAAATGAATGTTGCTATATAAATTCCATAGATATTTTTGTTTTATGAAATTTTGCATTGTAATTAAATAATTTCGTTTTGAATTGTAAATTTTGGTATTTTGCTTACAATGCAAATACTTATTCTGAAATTACGTGCCGTAATTTATAACAACGACATTTCTTTTGTGCTTACTTTATAAAACAAAAAAGAATTTATTGTGTAAAAATCAGACATGGAAAAATAAATTTTTAAAGTTTGATGAAAATCTCTGTATGTGTATTAGTCTTGGTCTTGTAAATGGGCGTGGCTTAACAATTTTATTGTGCATAAAAATTGCAGACCTAGCTAAAGAGAAATTGCAGAGTATCTGTAAATGAATGCTGTTATATAAATTCCATAGATATTTTTGTTTTATGAAATTTTGCATTGTAATTAAATAATTTCGTTTTGAATTGTATATTTTGGTATTTTGCTTACAATGCAAATACTTATTCTGAAATTACTTGCCGTAAATTATAATAACGATATTGCTTTTGCGCTTACAAGTACAAAAGCAAATTTATTGTGGAGGACTCTGACATGGAAAAAAATTATTTAAAGTTTGATGATAATCTCTGTATGTGTATTAGTCTTGGTTGTGTAAATGGGCGTGGCTTAACTATTTTACCGTGTACAGAAACTGCAGACCACGCAAAAGAGAAATTGCAGTGCATCTGTAAATGACTGTTGTTATATAAATTAAATAGATATTTTTGTTTTATGAAATTTTGCATTGTAATTAAATAATTTCGTTTGAATTGTAAATTTTGGTATTTTGCTTACAATGCAAATATTTATTCTGAAATTACATGATTCCATGACAAATAAAAATACATGACTTGAATCCAGTACCACAGACTAATATTCCAGTACCACGGACTAATATACGTGTCCAGTACTATCCCTATACATTACCATGAATTGCAGGAAGCGTAAAATGTTATATTCTCACAAATATCGGTTTCATTTATTATTTTTTGCTGATTATTACTTATTCTAAAATTACGTGCCATAATTTATATTAACGATATTTCTTTTGTGCTTAATTTATAAGTTCAAAAACGAGTTTATTGTGGGAGAATCTGAGAAGGAAAAATAATTATTTAAAGTTTATTATATATTATTATTAAAAAATCTGTATGTGTATTAGACTTGGTCGTGTAAATGGGCGTGGCTTAACCATTTTATAGTATACAGAAATTGCAGACCAAGCGAAAGAGAAATTGCAGAATATCTGTAAATGAATGTTGTTATATAAATTAAATAGATATTTTTGTTTCATGAAATATTGAATTGTAATTAACTAATTTCGTTTTGAATTGTAAATTTTGGTATTTTGCTTACAATGCAAATCCTTATTCTGAAATTACGTGCCGTAATTTATAATAACGATATTTCTTTTGTGCTTACTTTATAAATACAAAAACGGATTTATTGTGGAAGAATCTGACATGGAAAAATAATTATTTAAAGTTTGATGAAAATCCCTGTATGTGTATTACTCTTGGTTGTGTAAATGGACGTGGCTTAACTATTCTACCGAGTACACCACGTGAAAGAGAAATTGCAGTGCATCTGTAAATGCCTGTTGTTATATAAATTAAATAGATATTGTTGTTTTATGAAATTTTGCATTGTAATTAAATAATTTCGTTTTGAATTGTGAATTTTGGTATTTTGCTGGACACAAACTCTGCCTAGACAGACACACACACACAGACACAGACGTCAGACTAAAAATAGGTTTTCCCTGTTCTAGAAGTCCCGAAACGTGTAGATCCATCGAAAATTCCTTGCTGCAATTTTCGACATGATTCCAGTACCACAGACTAATATTCCAGTGCCACAGACTAATTTACGTGTCCAGTACTATCCCTATACATTAACATGTATTGCAGGGAAAGTAAAAAGTTATATTCTCACAAATATCGGTTTCATTTATCATTTATTGCTGATTATTACTTATTCTAAAATTATGTGCCATAATTTATATTAACGATATTTCTTTTGTGTTTACTTTATAAGTTCGAAAACGAATTTATTGTGAAGGAATCTGACATGCAAAAATAATTATTTAAAGTTTGATGAAAACCTCTGTATGCAATAGTCATGGTCGTGTAAATAGGCGTGGCTTAACTATTTTAGTGTGTACAGAAATTGCAGACCACACGAAAGAGAAATTACAGAGCATCTATAAATGAATGTTGTTATATAAATTAAATAGATATTTTTGTTTCATGAAATTTTGCATTGTAATTATGTAATTTGGTTTTGAATTGTAAATTTTGGTATTTTGCTTACAATGCAAATACTTATTCTGAAATTACGTGCCGTAATTTATAATAACGATATTTCTCTTGTGCTTTCTTTATAAGTACGAAAACGAATTTATTTTAAAGGAATCTGACATGGAAAAACAATTATTTAAAGTTTGATGAAAATATCTGTATGTGTATTAGACTTATTTGGGTAAATAAGCGTGGCTTAACTATTTTATAGTGTACAGAAATTGCAGACCAAGCGAAAGAGAAATTGCAGAGTATCTGTAAATGAATGTTGTTATATATATAAATAGATATTTTTGTTTCATGAAATATTGCATTGTAGTTAACTAATTTCGTTTTGAATTGTAAATTTTGGTATTTTGCTTACTATACAAATACTTATTCTGAAATTAGGTGCCGAAATATATAATAACGATATTTCTTTTGTGCTTACTTTATAAATACAAAAACGGATTTTTTGTGGAAGAATCTGACATGGAAAAAAACTTATTTAAAGTTTGATGAAAATCCCTGTGTGTGTATTAGTCTTGGTTGTGTAAATGGGCGTGGCTTAACTTCTTTTACCGAGTACACCACGCGAAAGAGAAATTGCAGTGCATCTGTAAATGGCTGTTGTTATATAAATTAAATAGATATTGTTGTATTATGAAATTTTGCATTGTCATTAAATAATTTCGTTTTGAATTGTGAATTTTGGTATTTTGCTGGACACAAACTCTGCCTAGACAGACACACACACAGAGACGCAGACGTCACACTAAAAATAGGTTTTCCCTGTTCTAGAGGTCCCGAAACGTGTAGTTCCGTCGAAAATTCCTGGCTGCAATTTTCGACATGATTCCAGTACCACAGACTAATATTCCAGTACCACAGACTAATTTACGTGTCCAGTACTATCCCTATACATTACCATGTATTGCAGGCAAAGTAAAACGTTATTCTCACAAATATCGGTTTCATTTATTATTTATTGCTGATTATTACTTATTCTGAAATTACGTGCCATAATATATATTAACGATATTTCTTTTGTGCTTACTTTATAAGTTCGAAAACGAATTTATTGTGGAAGAATCTGACATGGAAAAATAATTATTTAAAGTTTGATGAAAATATCTGTATGTGTATTAGACTTGGTCGCGTAAAGGGGCGTGGCTTAAATATTTTATAGTGTACAGATATTGCAGACCAAGCGAAAGAGGAATTGCAGAATATCTCTAAATGAATGTTGTTATATAAATTAAATAGATATTTTTGTTTCATGAAATATTGCATTGTAATTAACGAAATTCGTTTTGAATTGTAAATTTTGGTATTTTGCTCATAATGCAAATACTTATTCTGAAATTACGTGCCGTAATTTATAATAACGATATTTCTTTTGTGCTTACTTTATAAGTACAAAAATGAATTTATTGTTGAAGAATCTGACTTGGAAAAATAATTATTTAAAGTTTGATGAAAATCCATGTATGTGTATTAGTGTCTTGATCGTGTAAATGGGCGTGGCTTAACTATTTTACCGTGTACAGAAATTGCAGACCACGCGAAAGAGAAATTGCAGGGTATCTGTAAATGAATGTTGTTATATAAATTAAATAGATATATTTGATTTATGAAATTTTGTATTGTAATTAAATAATTTCGTTTTAAATTGTAAATTTTGGTATTTTGCTGGATGCAAACTCTGTCTAGACAGACACACACACAGTGATACAAACGTCACACTAAAAATAGGTTTTCCGTGTTCTAGAGGTCCCGAAACGTGTATATCCGTCGAAAACTCCTATTTGCAATTTTCGACATGATTCCAGTACCACAGACTAATATACGTGTCCAGTACTATCCCTATACATTACCATGTATTGCAGAGAAAGTAAAAATTTATATTCTCACAAATATCAGTTTAATTTTTTATTTATTGCTGATTACTACTGTTTCTGAAATTACGTGCCGTAATTTATAATAACGATATTTCTTTTGTGCTTACTTTATAAGTACGAAAACGAATTTATTGTGGAAAAATCTGACATAGAAAAATAATTAATTAAGTTTGATGAAAATTTCTGCATGTGTATTTGTCTTGGTCGTGTAAATAGGCGTGGCTTAACTATTTTAGTGTGTACAGAAATTGCAGACCACGCGAAAGAGAAACTGCAGAGCATCTAAATGACTGTTGTTATATAAATTACATAGATATTTTTGTTTTATGAAATTTTGCATTGTAATTAAATAATTTCGTTTTGAATTGTAAATTTTTGTATTTTGCTTACAATGCTAATACTTATTCTGAAATTACGTGCCGTAATTTATAATAACCATATTTCTAACGAATTTATTTTAAAAGTATCTGACATGGAAAAATAGTTATTTAAAGTTTGATGAAAAAACTGTATGTGTATTAGACTTAGTGGCGTAAATGAGCGTGGCTTAACTATTTTATAGTGTACAGAAATTGAGACCAAGCGAAAGAGAAATTGCAGAGCATCTGTAAATGACTGTTGTTATATAAATTAAATAGATATTTTTTTATGAAATTTTGCATTGTAATTAACTAATGAATTGTAAATTTTGGCATTTTGCTTACAAAGCAAATACTTATTCTGAAATTTCATGATTCCATGACAAATGAAAATACATGACATGAATCCTGCACCACAGACTAATATTCCAGTACCACGGACTAATGTACGTGTCTAGTACTATCCCTATACATTACCATCTATTGCAGGGAATATAAAAGTTTGATATTCTCTCAAATATCGGTTTCATTTATTATTTATTGCTGATTATTAGTTATTCTGAAATTATGTGCCGTCATTTATAATAACAATATTTCTTTTGTGCTTACTTACGAAACGATTAGTACGAAAACGAATTAATGTGGAAGAATCTGACATTTAAAAAAAATTATTTAAAGTTTGAGGAAAATCCCCGTATGTGTATTAGTGTTGGTTGTGTAAATGGGCGTGGCTTAACTATTTTATATTGTACAGAAATTGAGACCAAGCGAAAGAGAAATTGCAGAGCATCTCTAAATGACTGTTGTTACATAAATTAAATAGATATTTTTATTTCATGAAATATTACATTCTAATTAACTAATTTCGTTTTGAATTGTAAATTTTGGTATTTTGCTTACAATGCAAATACTTATTCTGAAATTACGTGCCGTAATTTATAAAAACGATATTTATTTTGTGCTTCCTTTATAAGTACAAATACGAATTTATTGTGGAAGAATCTGGCATGGAATAGAAATACAATTATTTAAAATTTAAAGAAAATTTTTGAATGTTTATTAGTTTAAGTGATGCAAGTATGGGTGGCTTAACTTTTGACCATGTACAGAAATTGTAGACCACGCCATTGCCGATCAGCTAACTGTCAATGATTGCTGTGATAAACTCCATGGGAGCGCGTATCTAAATTTCGCAAATACTCCAGGCAGCAGTTTATGAATTTTAACTTCGTTTAAAAAATGTGTGAAAAATTAGGTCCCATAGGATTCAACGTATTTCGTTTTTTCAACCCAGGTTCAATCCAAAACTGATTGGGTAATATTATTCTTTTGCATTCCCATATGTCCCACAGACCGCCTCATCAACGTACTAAAATTTCATTTTGATAAAGTCATTTTTACGGCAGTTATCGTGCAAACGGACAGACAGACACACAGAATGAGCAAAGTCATAAACACTTTTCCACTATGTTGTAAAGTGGTAAAAAAATAGTTTCATTCTCTAAATATTTAAAACATGAAGTGTTTTATTTTTTTAGTTTAAGAAATGAAATAATGTTTACGTAGATTTATTGTATTATACGAAAATACATATAGTCAAAAAATTTATCCAAAAAGTGTTTTATTTCTTTAAATCAACAAAAAAATTTATTGTCAAAGTAGAAAACAAGAAAGATCAATCGTGCTTAAAGCATTGACTATGAAACACTTTCCATCTTCAATGCAATTTTATTTAAGCATCTCTAAAATACAATACATTCCTCGGTAATATTTTAAAACTTATCACAATACTACATTAATTTACTATATTTGAAAACTTAAACCTTCATCGAAAAAAATGAACTTCATTCAAATAACAGCATTGAAATATAAATTGCCTGGTTTAAACATGTCTAACATGCGATATATTCCTCGGTAATATTTTTAAAATTATCTTAATACTACGATAATTTATTATATTTGAAAACTCCATCAAAATCAACTGAAATTCACTCAAATGACGTCATAGAAAAACTAACATGCCTGGCTTTCTCTATAAAAGCAGCTTTTCATTCATAACATTTTCCCATTCATTTCATTCATCACAATAGTATAATAATTTAATTTATTTAAAAATTGAGACCATGGAGCTACAAGTAATTAAACTCTATGCTTAAAACTTCATCGAAAAAATCGTCCTTCTCTCTCATATCAACTATGCAGACTCCATGAACTAAATAATTTTGCGTTAAAGAAATACAGCAAATTTTATACAACTCATTCTACATATTTTGCTGTTTACATTTTACATAAGTGAAAAATAGGCTTCGTTGTAGAATTAGTCAAATTTCAATGATCATTTAAACTCAAATATATTGTAATTGCGTTGTTTCAGTATATAGATGCACAGAATTTAAGCAAAATAAAGCGGTTTTAGGACGGATACAACACTCAATATGAATTAAAAAGAACTTAAAAAATCATGATTTTGAGACATGATGGATGCCATATTTCATTTTGAAGCGGGTCACGTGATCTCTTCATATCATGGTCAAGTGATCGCTTCATATAAGAAGTGTAATTATTATTTTAATTTTTATTTAAAAAACTACTGAATATATTTTGCTGAATTTTTTTGTATATTTTATGGAACAATTTGAATATTACCTAAAATTTTCAAAGCAATTTGTAAATTTTAAATCTGCTTAAAAATGTTTGAAAAAGTAGGTCTCATAGGGTTCAACGTATGTATTTCATTTTTTCAACCCGGGTTCAATCCAAAACTAATTGGGTGATATTATTTATTTATATTCCCATAGGTCCTACAGACCGTCTGAACAACATACTAAAATTTCATTTTGATTAAGTCATTTTTACGGCAGTTATCCTGCTAACGGACAGACAGACAGACAGGAAGAATGAACAAAGTCATAAACACTTTTCAACTTCGTTGTAAAGTGTTAAAAATACTGTTGCAAATTTCATGTTTGTATTTTCAAAACAGTATTTTCGGTTATTGATTAAATAGTTATTTATTGATAGTTTAAATATTTTTATTTACTAGTAATTTTTACGGCTCATTTTTTCAATTTTACTTGAAACACATATTTCTGAAAAATAACTGATAGTGCTTAGGTAATAACTGATATAGATTCAGCTTGAAGTTCTGGAAGCAATAGAAATACTTGTTTAGAATTTGCACTTCGAGTTTCTTTCAATTGACGGTTCAAAAATTTTCCTTGAAACATCTAATTCTCAGGATCAATTATGGATACAGCTTAGATAATGACGCCAATTTTTCAAGATGGACTATAGATATAGCTTTATTGATGACTGATATAAATCCAGATTTAAATTCCGGGAAGAGGTCGGTGAGGTTCTCTAAAGATTTCCATTTTCGTATTTTTTTTCTCTTCCAGTTCAAAATAGTTTTTTGAATCAATTATTTTGCAGCATTGGCTATAAATCAAGCCTGGGCAAAATGTCAATCTCAATTCACCGACAGCCCGTCAAGAAATTATTGGGGGATTAAATGAATTAAGAGAAAAGCATCAAAATATTTTTAAATTGTCAAAGTATATTTTTTATCAAATTCACAATCAAAATTCACAATTTAAGGCGTTCTGGAGGAAAATAATGGATTACTTCCCAATGATTCACAAACGACCACTTCGAAATCGAGTTTGATTGAAAACTTTAAACGTTTATTATCTGGCATAAATATTTTGTTAAAAAATTGCTAATAGCGAAAAATTAGGTTTACATTTGTCATGCATTTTGTCTTCTAATCCACATCAGGAATTCCTATTACGAATAGGAAAGCAGAGCAAAAAAAAAAAATCTGAAGTGGGCAACACATGACTTTCCTTATATAATGCAATGAATTTACTACTTTCCGAGTAAAAAGATAGGTTTTTCTTATAGTAGATACTAATATTCTTTCCGAGATAATGAATTTTCGACAATTGGTCGTCATTTTCATTGATTTAGCGTCATTTTTATCCATTTGGCGAGATTTTCGTTAATTTGGCAACATTTCAAAAAGTCGCCAAGTTGGCGACATTCCGCCAAATTCGTCGCCAAAATTTCGCCAAGCGTTATGGGCGAAGAAATATGTTACTCTTACAGCAGATAAATGACTATTGGCGTTCAAATACAAAAGTATTACTCAAAGTATCTTTTTTCATGAATGGAATCAGCTAGATCCACGAGAATGATGTCACCCAATTTATCGCATGGTATTACATATGAAAAGTGAACATGTTTCTCAATAGGAAATATTTTTATTTTTTATTTTATATGACTTTTTGATAATTTTTTTGAAAAATGTGCAATATCTCGAGAACGGTTTATCTTAGCGTTCTAAAATTTATGTGAATCGTTTTCTAATGAAAAATTACATAAGAAATGTCTATTTGCGTAACTTTATTAGTGGTTTTGATTTTTTGACGATTTCTTTAAAATTCCATTCGAAAATTTAGGTGGGTTCTGGACATTCGATTGCATATAAGAACAATAGTCTTCCAGTGTTTACGGATTGTGATTTTTCTACCAAATTTGGTTCGAATCGGTCCATTCGTTCGTCAGTTATCGTCTCCACAGACTCACTGACACACACACACACACACAGACATCACTTCAAAAATGTTTGATTCGTGATCAGGGATGCTTGAAACGTGCTCTCCCGTCGAAAACTCGAATTCGAATTTTCAACCCCGTCACAATACTTTCCTTATACATTATGTATATAAAGAAAGTAAAAAAAATGAATAATATACATATATATATATATACCTGGAGATATATATCTTATTTCACAAAATAAGTCCAGTTACCCAATGAGAACGAAATTTGAATTAAAAGTGAGAATTCAGTGTCATTTAAAATAATTATGGATGTTATTTTGTGCAATGAAAATCAATTTAATTAAGAAATAAAGAGATCGTTAATAATGAGTCTGCAGGGAAAGTTATATGCTGACCACATCAGATTTTTTAATTCTTTTTCTCACGATCTAAGCGAATGCCTTTTAAAGAAATTTGGATTTCCGTTATTTTCTGCAGGAATTGAGTTAATTTAAATTTATGTAGGAATTTGGGGCAAGATGTACAGAGGTACAGCGATGTTAAATCTCTAAAATATCGTGTCGAAAATCGCAGAGTTTTCGACGTATTTACTCGTTTTGGGACCTCTAGAGCACGAAAAAACTATTTTTAGCGTGACATCTGTGTGTGTGTGTGTATCTGTGTGACTGTCTGTGTGTTTCTCTGCAATGGATGTATCCACTCTAACTCAGAAACTAATGCCCCAAATTTCTTAAAATTTGGTAGGTAAGTCACTTGTGGATGACCCTGGTGCTGATTAGTTTTCGGTACGATTCGGGATAAAGGAACCCGCTTTTTTTGCGAAGTGACCGCCAAAAATCGCATTTATCCACTCTAGCTAAAAAACTAATTCACCCACCAAATTTTACAAATTTTGGTAAATAAAACACTTGTAGGTTATCCTGGTGCTGATTAGATTTTGGTACGATTCGGGAGAATATAACCTGCATTTTTGCAAAATGCCCCCCCCCCCCGAAAAAAAATCATTAATATCTAAAATAAAACACTAATTATGTTCAAATGTATCAATTAAATGCTTGTTTCGTACGTAATTTTTGGCGATAAAAAGAATACGATCAACCTCAGGGGCGGCAAAAATATTTCTTATTCTGGACCAAAACTGAAAAGACGAAAAAAAAATGCCAAGCGAATTCGGTGAAAAATAACCCCAAGGTGAAAAAAATCCCCACACTGATGTTAAATCATATCACAGAATCAATATTCAATATGAAATTATAGATTCAGTATCTAATGAAATTGAGACAAGATTTAATAAGAACAATATATCCGTTTCGTTTGCCCTTAGTTCAGTATTATCCGGACCGGATGTCGGAAAAGAAAAAGTTTCAACCATATGCATAAACTTCCAGATGTATATAACTATGTATATAACTTCCAGAAAGAGGAATTGCTATGTGAATTGCAACTGTTTTATTCAATGGTGAAAAATGTAAACATAGACCATCCCAATTTTAAAAGTCGCCTGGATTATTTTAAAGTGCGGAATTTAAAAAATGTGTTTCCTGTCATAACATTATTAGTTAAATTGTTTTTGACTGTGCCAATCAGCTCAACTAGTTGTGAAAGATCTTTTTCGTGTCTCAAGAGGTTGAAAAATTATTTCCTCAGTACAATAGTACAAGAAAGAGTTTAATCTTTAGCTATTTTAACTCTAGAACAAGATATACCACTGGATTAGGATGATATTGTAACAAAATGTTTTCTTCGTCCAGACTCTAAGAACCGGCGTTTAAAACTTCAATAACAAGTAAATAAATATAGATATTTGCATTTAGAAAATTATGTTAACAACAATTATGTTAACACAATTATGTACAAAAATTATGTTAACAATTATTTTTCTCAACATGAATTCAATTTTGTGATCCCTCTCCCCCCTCCCTGTTAACATGCATTTTATTTATTTCATATTGTGGATTTTCATACAAATCTCGCACCCCCAAATGAAATGCTGATATACCGCCCCTGATCAACCTTTTTACTCTAACATTAGCCGTTCTTCAGATATTTTAGCTTTTATCGCATTTTTGCTACGCCGCCTTTGAATATATGTGCAGTTATCAAATAAAAACGGTACTTGATAAAAAGTGAAAATTCAGTGTAATTTCAAATAAGTATGCATGTTTTTATTTATTTATTTTTTCAATAAAACTCACTTTAATGAATTATCAAAGAAATAAAGTGAAAAGTCATGTGCTGCCCACATCAGATTTTTTAATTTACTAAAACAAATTAGTTTCAAAATTTTAGTTTTTTAATCACCTGTGTAAAAGCACAGTGCCAATATGTCAGAGCACCGAATTCTATCCCGAGAGCTTACAAAACTCATTATGGAGTGTTGAAGACCCAGACCACACGACCGACCCAAAGGTTAACGGTAGCAAAATGTGTGGCCGGGAAGGACTCATTATGGAGTGAGTATGTAAAGGAGAGTACCCGGGTATGTTTAGCGCTTTTTTAAAAAAAAAAATTATAAAAGTATATGTCTAACCGTAGCCACCGTTATCTAAAATGACCAACCATTTCCCCTTATTCAATTGTTAAAAAGTGGAAACCGCGATAAACCCACAAAAGGTTATAATCCGCTTATAAAAGTACTCTACGGTCAAAGTAGGTAAGTGTCGCCATCTACCGGTGACAGCCACAACAAGTTGAGGATTTAAATGATCATAAACGATTCGACCTGAAATGACAATTTTCAAGTACAAATCGAGACATATTGCGATTACAAGTTTCCATCATCTAACTAGGTGAAAGCACGAATTCACACATCGCTAAATAGTTTAATAAATTGAATTTTCGTCCTTTAAATTGAAAAGTAAAATATTAGATATTTTTCAAGTTCAACAGCACCGATATTTGCATTCATTTTTAGTCGTTAAGTTACATACTTTTCTCAAACGCAGATGCCCAAATTGAAAATAATAATAGAGAAATGCAATTTCCCCCCTCATAGCCCCACTAAGAATGTCTCCCCTTAAGCCGCAATGAAAGAAACTAATCACCTATTTATTACTTTCCCTGCAATACTTGGTAATGTATAACTTTCCCTGCAATATATGGTAATGTATAGGGAAAGTATTGGAATAATGCCGAAAATCGCAACTCGAGTTTTCGCCGGATCTACGCGTTTCGAGACCTCTAGAATATGAAAAACTATTTTTAGCGTGACGTCTGTGTGTGTGTCTGTCTGTCTGTGCAGATTTTGTATCCACTCTAACTAAAAAACTAATTGACCGAATTTCATAATATTTGGTAGGTAAATGACTTGCGGGCGAATCTGGTGCTGATTAGTTTTGGGTACGATTCGGGATAAAAGAACCCGCCTTTTTTTTGCGAAATGGCCCGCAAAAGACTGTATCGACTCTAGCTTAAAAACTAATGGACCGAATTTCACAAAATTCGGTAGATACGTCTTCTGTGGGTTACCCTGGTGCCGATTAGATTTTGGTACGATTCGGAAAAATATAACCTGCCTTTTGTGCAAAATGGCCCTCAAAAATCGTCAAAATCTAAAATAAGAAACTATGTATGCTCAAATATGTCCATTAAATGCGTGTTTTGTACGCAAGTTTTAACGATGAAAGGAAGAAGACCAACCCCATTGCACTAGATCTAGCCGTTCTCGAGATATTTTAATTTTTCGTATTTTCTCCACGCCACCTTCGAAAATAAGTCCAGTTACCAAATGAAAACGAAAATTGAATTAAAAGTTAATTAAATTTATTTAAAATAAAAATAACATGGATATAAATCTGCAGGGAAAGTCATGTGCTGCCCACATCAGATTTTTATATTATTTGAATACACTACCCGACATAGAAAATGCAATGCCATGACGCGTTGACCGTATAATTATGCAAATTGATAGACAAATGCCGCTGGCCGATTTATGCAAATGATCTGAAATGCAGGAAAGTCACGTGATTAGAGCGCGAGATAAAATGAATGGAAATGGCAGATGAGCCAAGAGTTGTAACTGTCTATCGCCTACGAAAACCCTTTTTCCGATCTGTGTTTCGTTTCAGAAAGAACATGTTGAGGAAGGGATGCCTGGCCGACGATGCCGAAGTCACTTTCAGCATTTTGCGATTGTGCGAAGAGATTCATTTTAGGCCTACGTACGACTGGCTGGTCGTACCGGCATATCGCAGGTGAATCGTCTCAGTGATACAGGTCCATCCAGACGTACGTCAGCACGCGTTGGTCGATGCATTCAAAGGCATGCATTGACGACCTAACAAATAAGGACTGCTGGCATTTTGCAGAATTTGCAGGGTGCATTGGATGTTCCAATATCAGAGAGAACAAACAGTTTCTCGACGATTGGCCGAAAGCGGCTTGCACTCAAACCGTCCTTTGCGAAGACTGACATTGACAACAAGACACCGACTTGAGAGATTGCAATGCTGTAGGGCCAGAGCCTCTTGGACGACTGAACGAGACACGGTAATGTTCAACGAAGAGTCTCGGTTCTGTTTGTCCACTGACAGTTGCTGTGTGAAAGTCTGGAGGCGACGTGGAAACAGATCCAATCCAGCTGCGACTGCTGAACGTCGTTGTTGTTGTTGTTGCTTATCCTCCAGGGTCTGACGATATCAGACGAGATCCATAAGTCCGTTGACTCTCAGAAAGTCAAGCACAAGAAAAGGATCGCAATAGATATCCTCCTTGGAGAAACCCAAACGATTGGCCGAAAGCGGCTTAAACTCAAACCGTCCTTTATGAAGATTGTCATTGACGACGACAAGACACCGACGTGAGAGATTACAATGGTGTCGGGTCCGAGCCTCTTGGATGACTGGATGGGACAGAATAGTGTTCAGCAACGAGTCTCAGTTCTGTTTGTCGAATGACAGTCGCCGTGTGAGAGTTTGGAAACGAAGTGGAAACAGATCCAATCCTGCTGCGAATGTTGAATGCCATACTGCTCGACAACGCGGCAGCATAGTTTGGGGTGCCATCGGCTTCGATCGCCGGTCACCTCTGGTTCGTATCAGAGGCACAATAACAGCATGACGATATGTGGATGAGATTCTGCTGTCGTTGCACTGCCCTACCTTCTTACTTTTGCAAAGTGCTGCATTCCAGCAAAATAACGCGCGACCACAAACGGCAGCCACCAGCAAACAAGCCTTGCAAGGTATCCAGGTACATCCTTGGCCTCCGCTGTCTCCAAATCTCTCACCCATCGAACATGTATGGGACGTGATTGACCGTCATTTGACTGCACTGCCCCCAACTGAAACAGAGGACGACCTGTAGAGGATAGTTGAAAGCACAGGGTCATCCACCCCTCAGAAAACTATCCGCACGCTCATTGCATCTGTTCTTCGAAGGGCTGCTGCTTGTACCGATGCAAGAGGTAGCCCTACCTGTCTATGCACAGAGGTGGTCCATCCTGGCTATGCCATTAGTCATTACTGTATTGCATTATCCTTCTGGAATTAACATCACATATTTATACTATGCCATCGCTGTTTGTGTAGCCTTTATTATCACACTTTATTCGCTATTTCATGGAGTTGCATTTTCTGTGTCGGGAAATGTATATGTTTTTAAATGAATTATTCTGCACTTAACTGCAAGGTAATCTGCCAGCAGTAGATAGACAGATAATTTAACTTTAATTTTACTCCCCAAAATAAGAATAAAATAATTTTAGAAAAAATCAAATCGGTAATGAATATCAAACTCAACTCATAGCATCAGCTGATAGCATTAATCAACTCATAACAGTACTCAACTCATAGCATCAGCTGTTAGCATTAATCAACTCATTGCAGTACTCAACCCATAGCTCATAGCATTAATAATTCATTTAAATAGATGCAAGATTATCAAATTGAAAGTCATTCCCATATATAGCCACCGCCACCCCACCCCCCTCCTCCCGTGGTAGGATGGTCATACCTGTCTCTTGCGAAATAAAATTATCATTTCCATATAATGAAATTAAATTTCTGTTGACCTAGAGAGGATTTACCTCCCAATAACTCACAACTTTCGGCTAGATGACTGAATAAGAAATTAGATTTGTTTGCAGAAATTCAGCAACAAGTAAAAGAAAAAAGAAGAAAAAACAGCTGATGTGAACAGCACATGACTTCCTTACAAACTAAAATTCAGTTTCTCTCTATTTCATTAACAATTCATTAAATTGAGTTTAATTGCACTCAGTAACAGGCATAATGAACTAAAATTACACTCCGAATTTACACTTTTAATTCAGCTTTCGTTTTCATTTTGCAACTGGACTTATTCTCAAAATCGGAGTATCAGAAATGTGAAAAAAGTAAAATATCTCCAGAACGGCTAGTCCTAGAGTAATGGGGTTGGTCTTATTCTTTTCATCGTCAAAAATTACGTATAAAACAAGCATTTAATTGATACATTTCAGCATACGTAGTCTTTTATTTCAAACTTTGGCAATTTTTACCGGCCATTTTGCAAAAAAAGGGTTCTTTTTTTTTCGAATCGCACCAAAATCTGATCAGTACCAGGCTCATCTACAAGTGACTTATCTACCAAATTTCATGAAATATGGTATATTAGTTTTTCAGCTAGAAGGGATACAGGCTATTTTTGATGGCTATTTTGCAAAAAAAGGCAGGTTCTTTTAACCCGAATCGTACCAAGATCTAATCATTACCAGGGTCACCCAAAAGGAACTTGCCTGCCAAATTTTATGAAATTCGGTCAATTTGTTTTTCAGTTAGAGTGGATACATTCATTGCACAGACACACACACACACACACAGGCGTCACGGTAAAAATCGTTTTTTTTTTTGTGTGTGTGTGTGTGTTCTTAAAACGTGTAGATCCATCAAAAACTGAAGTTAAGATTTTCCACACGATTCCAATACTTTGCCTATACATTACCATGTATTGCAAAAAAGTAAAAATCTGATGTGGGCAGCACATGGCTTTTCCTGCAGTTTCAAATTTATTTTTTATGCATTATATTAAGTTTAATTGCAGATGATAACATGGACACTTTTTGATATTATATCAGATTTGCCTTTTTATTGCATCTTTGTTTCATTTGGCAACCAAATTCTCTTTAAATTCTTCAGGTGTTCAAAATTCCAAAAAACAAAAATATCTCGAGAACGGTTCGTCCTAAAGTCATGGGGTCAGTCCTATTTGCTTAGTTGTTAAAGTTTATCTACAGAGCAAGTACTTAATTAATATACAGGGTGGCGATAATTAAAGTAGAGGTGTTTAGAACCCGATAATGAGAAAACTGTTGGGGCAAACTCAACCAAATTTGCAGTAAATACTATTTAAACCATGGGGTTTTGATTTTCAAAAGAAAAAAAATAGTTCGGATTTTTGCCAAAGTGGCGCTGTAAGGTCCATTTTTGGAATAAAATAGGCATAGAAAATACAGAAAGTTAATATTTTACATGCATTTCTAAAAGGACATCCCATTTACATTGTATACGTATTTAATACATTTTATATTTGCATTTGCATCTTACATTTACATACGTATGACATTAATTTTTATATTGGCATCATTTATCTGAACATGTGTGATTCAATATGTTTTTCTTGCATATGTTCCAAAAAGTGCATTCTCTACTGCAGAATGCAGCAGATCTTCATTGATTTGCTTGACGTGCAATGTTATTCGGTCCTTCAAAGTGGCTAATATACGCCTTATTACTCCACAAGATTTTCCAAGGCCATGATTCGTCGACTTGCATGCGAGATGGAAACGTCAGAAAAAATCTGATGTGGGCAGCACATGACTTTCCCTGCAGACTCAAATTCATATTTTCTTTATTTCTTTAATGATTCATTAGACTGAATTTAATTGAACCAGATAACACTAAATTTTAATTTTTTATTCAATTTTTGTTTTCATTTGGTAATTGAACATTTTTCCGAAATCGGCGTAACAAAAATGCAAGCAATCTCAAATACTCGTACCTTGAGAGCGGTCAGTCCTAAAGTATAATGCAGTGTGTTATATTATTTTCCTCGTCAAAAATTGAGTAACACAAAAACTGAGTAAAACAAGAATTGAATTAATGCATTTAAGCATACACTACTTAGTCTTTTTTTTTTTTTTTTTAGATTTTGGTGATTTGGGCGGGCCATTTTCGTTGTTCTTTTCCGAATCGTACCAAGTTCTAATCAGCACCAGAGTATCCAACAAGTAACTTATCTACCAAATTTTGTGAAGTTTGGTCAATTAGTATTTTAGCTAGAGCGGATAAATGAAATTTTTACGGGCCATTTCACAAAAAAATGCGGGTTCTGTTTTTACGAATCATACCAAAAACTAATCAGCCCCAGGGACACATCCAAGTGACTAACTTACCAAATTTTATGATATTCGGTTTATTAGTTTTTGAGTTAGAGTGGATACATACATTGCGCAGACACACAGACAGACAGACACACACACAGACGTCACGCTAAAAATAGTTTTTCGTATTCTAGAGGTCTCGAAACGCGTAGATCCGTCGAAAACTCGAGTTGCGATTTTCGACATGATTCCAATACTTTCCCTCTATATTACCATGTATTGCAAGGAAAGTAAAAAATCCAAGCGAGCTTCTGCATCTCCTTGAAGCAATAGTTGAGTATGGCTGATTTTGTATGGGTAAAATTTTAGCAATTTGAGCATGATTTTCCATGTCGCGAATATGGCATATCCACTTCCCTGGATAGTGCCCGAGCACTGTTAGATCCGGCTGTTGGATCCTCTATGGCAGTTGCAACTGTATGAAGTTCTTCATTCCTTACAGGTTTACGCCCTCGTACTGGTAACACTTGTAAAGTTCCAGAATTTTCAAAATGCAAAACCATTTTCGCAAACCTATGACAGTCGTTAAACCTTTCATTAGGCCCTTCAACCTCCGATATTCTCGAAGGGCAATAGAAGCGTTTCGATTTGTTTGGTACTAAAGTTTTACTAGCAAAGCACGATCACGTAATGTTAGCATAGTGAACATTTGACAGCAAAGCACGATTGTAAAAAATGTAGCTCATCATTGATTCCGACACATTCTTTCCGTTTTCCTTATATCCTCAAAACTAGTAGTACGTACTAATGCCGTTAGCGTCAGCTGACTAAAATTTGCTTAACGTTTTGCATTACCACTTCTTTTCTTCGTGAAAATCTGCATATTTACTGCAACGCACTACTGTGTATGAGAGACATGATTGCTAAAATATTTGATAAAATGTAAGTGCAAATGTGAATGTAAAATGTGATGTCATATCAAAATGCATGTAAAATATTAACTTTCTGTACTTCCTATGTCTGTTTTACTCCAAAAATGAACCTCACTGAACCACTTTGGCCCGCGGTGGCAAAAATCCGAACTATATATTTTCTTTTAAAAATCAAAACACCATGGTCTAAATAGTATTTGCTACAAATTTGGTTGAGTTTGACCCAACAGTTTTCTCACTATCAGGTTCTTTATATATATATATATATATATACGGTTCTTTATATATATTTATATATATATATATATATATATATATATATATACACGTATACATATTGTCATGTCCAAAAGTTAAGTATAGTGCTATTTATATGAAATTTAAGGAAATCTACATCGGAATGGAAGGAAAAGCGATATGCTGGTGTAATAGGGTTATAGAAGAAGAAAACAATGCAAAACAAGAATAATAACGACTTTTATTATCCAAAGAAAAGGATCACAATACGAGTGTCAACCTCAGTGAAACAGAATGATTAAAACGATGTGATGCTGCAGCTTAATACGGTGTGTGGGAGCCTCGGGTAGCCACGCATGCTGCACAAAGATTTCCCATACTTTCGACGAGGGTTTGGATGAGCTGTGTTCTCAAGAAGTTCCAAGCCTCGCGGAGGGCAGTTTTCAATTCCGCAAAGGAGCTTGGTAGGTAGCGGAAGACTGAAAGATGTCTTCCGAGCATATTCCACACATGCTCTATTGGATTCAGATCAGGAGAGTTGGTAGGCCACTGCATGTGCTGGATATCTTCAGTTTGAAGGGAGTCATCGGCCAAGGCCGCAGGGTGAGGAGACGAGTTATCCATTAATATGAAATCAGGACCAACAGCACCTCGGAACAATCCAACGGTAGGCTCAAGGACTTCGTCTCTGTATCTTTGACCGGTAGCCGACCCCGTGTCAAAGATGTGGAGGTCTGTGCGGCCGTCCATCATGATGCCTGCCCAGACCATGACTCCCCCAAACGGAAAACAATGTCTTTCCGTGATGTTTCCCGAGTGAAAACGCGTACCACGTTCTCTCCATATCGGGGTACGACGAGAATCAGTTTGCAGCCTAAACCTGTACTCGTCACTGAACATGACATTGCCCCACTGTTGTCCACTTCACTGCCGATCTGGCATAGAGACCAACGTGTCTGAGCCTCCTGTAAACAGTTTGTCTCGAAACAATGACTCCTATGGCGGCTGCCAGGACTGAACCCAGTTGTCTGGCAGTGTTTTCTCTGACGTAGCGCAGTTATCAGCAGATATCGATCTTGCGGAGCGGTTGTTACCCTTGGTCGACTTGGTACTGGTCGTCGGGTAACATCTCCAGTGGTTTGGAACCTCTGCCACAGTCCGGAGATCACACACTGAGGCGCATTAAGAATTTGAGACGCTTCGGTTTGGGATCGACCAACTTCCAGCATTCCAATAATTCGTCCCTTCAAAAAGTCTAGTTGGCATCTTTTTGACACCTTTTGTCCTTTTTGTTTGTTAACAGCGCTCCGTACCACAGCAATTGCGAAATTCTGCCTCAACTGGCCATTCCGCTTGAGGCCGTTTTATACTCGTTCCGACTACGTGCGCCGATGCTTTGCGCAAGTCGACGTCAACTGAACTTTTTTACATATGCACAATGATTTATCTTTGAACCATGATTCTCCACAACAGACTGTGAACCATTGTATCCATATTAACTCTGAATTTTTCGCATTTTACGAATTATGCTTAACTTTGGAGCATGAGTGTATATATATGTAAATTACAATGATAAAATCAAAATGTGCAGGAGTGCATATCTATAAACACAGCACCAAACCGCAGGTAATAAAACAATGTGTGTTTAATTTCCAATAAAAGCAAAAAGTAACGAGAAAGGGCTGGAAGAGTAGATCATTGAATGACCAGGAAAAAGAAAATAAATCAATGAATAGTATATCTTCCAGAAACGTCTTCAGGGGCACATTCTAGACAGATATACTAAAATCAGTTTTCCTATGATTGCATAAAAACACGTTGTTAAAAAATTATGCAATCTGTGCCCAACAATGGAATAAACAAGATTCACAAGGAAACGACACAAGAGGACAATATTAAACTAAAATTCCATAAAATAACTATAATCATGATTCATGATAACACATAATCATGATTCATGAAATATACAACACACAAATGCACAAACATGCAAAAACGGCAATCACAAATCTTGGAACGAGCCAGCTTGGACTCTTACCACTCGAAACTAAAAGTGCGATGGAATGAGCCAGTTAAAAGTGAATGGAAGTAGAAGTAGATGGTGAGCAGTGAGAGGTTAAACCCAAGAGTTCTGAAACTAACCGTGAAGTGGCCACTATGATCGAAATCATTTAAAATAGGGATAACACTGTCTTTTGCAGACTTAATATTTTTCTTTACCTGCTGAAGCAGTTTTTAAAGAAATATTTTGTACATTTTTTGTTGAAACGAAGTTATTGTTTTTCTAGTATTTTCAAGTTTTTATTTTTACCCGCCGTTTATTCTATGGTGTTCTTATTCCACCCCAATTTTTCCCCTTTACAACGATAAGTTACCTACTATTTGTATTAGTCTCAACAGTGTTAGAAATGGGTTGTTAGTCATTACGGTAGTTAATGCATTGTTTTCGCTTTAAAATATCCATTATATATATATATAGAATGTCATATAACAGAAACTACCATAGTACAAAAACAGTTATCTAGAACGGGAACTAGGGGTCACAATCCCCCTAGGCCTTTTATGTATTACCTGTTGGCTGACTTCATGTCCAATCTTTCAATTTTTACTATTATATATATATATATATATATATATATATTGTTTTTAGCATTCATCGGTATCATCAAATTGCTTTCAAAATGATTAAATTGTACAAACATCTAGCCACAAAAAGAGCATCAACTGGATTATAATGAATGTTATGTGTAAGTTACAATATATAAATTAAAATCTAACTTTATAAACTATACAAAAATATTACTTACTTACTGTATGGACAACAGATAAGTCAAACATTTACCCAGAATACCTTGCGAAGCGATCAGCTTTCATCACCAAGCCTAAATATCGCCTTACGCGTCGATTCTTCGCACGATCTACCGCCCTAAATAAGTTCTTGGGATAAACGAACGCACCTTAACTATTTAACCTTTATGGCAACAATGAATTGCTTTGATAATTGTTATCGTGGTCTGGCAACATCGTTTACATATCAAAAATAACATTTGCATTAAAAAATAAAGTTAATAATTTTATGAAATAAATATTTTATTATATTTTGATCTCTAAAAAATAACAGTCTGGCTTCACCCGCATTATTTGAAGCTATGCAAATTATCATTTGTTTGTAAAAGTCGATGATGAATAATATTATAAAAACTGAAATCGATGAAAATGTTACACGGATAACAGTTATACCGTTTGTTTGTGATGTGTGTAAAAAAGCTTTTACTCAATTGATTCATTTAGAGGAGCATTTAGAAACTCATAAAGACGAATTTTTAAACAATGATCAGTTTGCTAGTTTTCCCTCGAATTACGAAGAATCCGGAGCTCCGCTTGATGATGGAGCTTTTGAGTGTGACGTATGTTGTCATGGTTTTAAAAGTCAAGATGTTTTAGATGAACATTACTTAAGTCATGCCTTAGATTCTCCTTTCTCATGTGACATGTGTGATAAACGATTCAAAAGTAAATACCTTCTAAAAAAGCACTACGTTCAACATACTGGACTGAAACCATATACTTGTAATTACTGTGGGAAAGCATTCAAGAAAAAAGAGTATCTTCGAGTTCATTATATGCTTCATACTGGTGATCAGCCATATGCATGCACAGTATGCAATAAACGTTTTCTAACTAGATTGAACTTGCAACAACATTTTACATTGCATACAGGAGAAAAACCATACATATGCAATATATGCAAAAAGTGTTTTAGAAAGAAAAATACCTTAAACCAGCACCAACGTACTCACACAGATGCAAAACCGCATATTTGTGACATATGCAGCAAAGGATTCAAAACTAAAGGAGATTTAACTCAGCACTATTTAGTTCATAATGGTGAAAAGTGTCATATATGTAAAATATGTAATAAAGGGTTTAAAACTAAAGGAGAACTTCACAAACATTCAATTGTTCATTCAACTGAAAAAACTCTGTATACTTGTGAAATATGTAATAAGCAGTTTACTTCAAAAGGTTATCTAAAGCAACATCATATGCTTCATACTGGAGAAAGACCATATACATGCAGTTTTTGTCAAAAATCATTTCCCCTGAAAACACACCTGCGCAAACATTGTTTATCGCATACAAGTGATCGACCTCATACATGTTTTATATGCCAGAAAAGTTTTAAGACTAAGAGTACATTGCAACAGCATTATTATATCCATAAAGGAGAAAAGCCTTATATTTGTCAGTTCTGTAGAAAGGGCTTTTCGTTAAAGAGTCATTTAAAGCGGCATATGTCAACCCATGTTGCGGAACAATCTTATATTGAAGATTCTAATGCCGATGTTCCTGAAGCTCAAAGTAATGAAGAATCTAGTAATTCTCTAGGAGAATGGATTGGATTTACTGTTGAAGTTGCCTCAATGTAACTCACTAAATATATTTAATATTTATAAATTAAAACTAACCAAGTTATTTGTAGATTGTTCTTGAATAGTTTATTATGTTTTCCTGCATAAATTATTTATTCCAGTTTTAATAATCATTATTAATTTTTCTTTTTTTGAAAACTATTTTAAAAAGGGGAAAGTATAGAATACAAATTAAATGAATTTATGGATACTACTCGTCATAGTTTTAGTATACATAACATGACCATTTATTTTTTTTCCTCAAAATGGGACATCTAATTTTTAGGTAATAGTATGTGTATTCAAGAAAACGCATATTTCTTCATAGTTTCTATTTATTAATGAAAAACAGGAATGAACGTGTAAAAATAAATAATTTATGTGGTCTTATATTTTTGTGAAGAACAAATTTGCTGCAGTATATTTGGTGTTGATTTTAAATACGAATGAAATTCTTGTCACGATTTCTGAAAATTTACTTTCGTAAGTAACATGGCTTTGAGAACTGCGACTTTCAATTGTGTTTTTTCGCTCATCCATAACTTATTCATAAGGGAAAAGAAAGACCCTTTCTATGGGTGCATTAGTGCTGAGCAGACATAAAATATATTCAATAATTATACGAAAGTTCGTATGTTTCAAATTATTGGTGTGAAAGTGTTTGAACAATTCCACCCAACGATTTTCGGTTGAAACATTCCCAGTGTTCCATTCTGTCACTTTTTGAGGTGTAATGTATTTGGAAATAAGTGAATACTCATCAAATACTTCTGTGTCTTGTTTAGAATTAAAAAATCCTTTTGCAATTAATTCATCCATTACACTTTGAATTTCTTCCCACCTAGGTATTTTAGTTAAATTCGCCCATTCAAATATTTTGAATTCTTCAAAGAACACAGTCCACTGCTCCAAATATTCTTTGCTTATTTTATAGAACTCAGCAGCTGTAGTTTTCACATATTCTTTGTCAATACCACTGCAGCCACTTTCTTGCAATTTCGCCATTAAATTACGAACGGAGTGGAAAAGAAACAGAGTACTTTGTTTCAAGGCCAAATTGTCTTTAAGTTGATTGATTTCCTTCGTTGCTTCAATTGCAGAAATACTCTGACCCTTGATTTTAACACAGCTTGATGGAACGTTGCTGACTGTGCATGCATAAAAAAGAGCCATAATTCAGAGTTAGTGTTTTCAAAACAGGTTCTCAATATGGTTGAGCATTTATCTATACTCAAAAAGTAGTTTTTTAATTGCTTGTACAGTTTCAAAACCCTCTCAATAACAGACATAAGCGCAAGCTACCTAGTCTTACTATAGCCTAGCAATTTGTGATACTCTGTGTCAACTTCATTACAAAATTCTTTCAGTCCTTCCACGCGAACACAATAGATATAAAAGTGTGAATATATTTTCACAATAATGCATTCAAAGTCTATAGGTATTCAATCTGTGGCAGTTTCAATTGCTTTGTGAATTATGTGTGCTCCACATCTGATTCTGATCAATGTTCTTCCGAGAGATAAATTTAGTTTTGCATAAACATTTTTGACGTCTCGTCTTTTCATTCTGCCAAAATTGCAGAATTATGTGTGCTCCACACATAATTCTGCAGTATTATCTGTTAGTATTATCTTCACAAAATGCCACAATTTTTGAAGTCACATTATTTCCGGTCAATACTTTCATAAGATAATTCATAATAACGTCCGATGTTTCGCCCGTTTGGTCTTGAAATTCTAAAAGTTTCACTTGTGTGCCTTCGTATGGTAAAAAGAAACGAACTAAAACAGGGAATATTTTCTTGGACCCGTGGTTCGAAGTATCAGTTAATATAGCAACACAGTTGCATTCGCTGAGGCGATCTTTTAATTCACTTATTACTATTGGCGCTAACTCATTTACAACAATAGCTTCTGTTTTCATATGAGCACATCCAGATTTCTGATCAAAACATGTTTGAATTAACTTAAAAGCACAATCGTTTGAGCGAAAACTGTGGTTCTCTTGCACCGTGTGATAAGCCCAGGCGCCTTCCACTGCAGCAACTTCCAGATCTTTCGAAGTTGGTGAATCCGTTTTCTTAAAAAAATTAAGCATCGAAGAACTTGTTGCGGCAGCAAGATCAGAATTTTTATGTTTTTCTGATCTTAAATGCTGGTTAATATTGCTGGCACCTCCATGGGCTATGTTAAATTCTGTAGGATACTTTTCACATCTGACATCCGATGGAGTACTTCTTTGCTTTATAAATGGGTACTTAGTTTGTAGATTAACATTAAAAGTGCACTTGCGTTTAGACATTGTTAAAATGAAGGGTTCACATACAAGAAACTTAAATTGAGTACAATAACACACGTCGATAAAAAAACAATCAATCGTTAAGAAAGATGCATGATCTGTCTTGTACATCAGGCCTGGGCACGTGTACTCACAACCGAGGAGCGAGCGAACTAGCAGGTTTCTGGCCGACTTACATTGTGTGAGACGTATTGGCATGCCGTCATCGCTACGCTACTAGAGGTGCTACTGTCGGATGATTTTTAGATTTTTCGTGTCCTTTTTTGAAATTGTTAAAGTGGGTTGCTCTCTTTCTAAAGATGGGACATTTTGGCATCCCGAAGCTGTGCTTGGGGACAATGGGACAGGCTACCTAAAAACGGGACGTATGGTCACATTAAGTATACAGCACATTTTGAAATCTCCTAGTCTATATTTGCATCTTACTATGCTAATTTTATTCAAAATATTTTGAATAAAAAAAATATATTTATCTTAAATCTTACTTAATAAAGGAAGACGTCTGTGTGGAAATCTAAGTGTCGTAAGACCATGAAATTTGGTACACAGATACTTCAGAACTTGAGTAGGTATACCTCAACATAATTTTTTTATAATTTCAAATTAGTTATTTTGTTTTAGCCCAATTCAGGATGATTTTGGCCAATATTGACACAAATCAAATTCTTATCAATCTAAAATATTATCATAGAGATTCAATCTTGACACCATCTGAAAGATAAAAATATTCCCTTTCAAACAAACTGTGAATGGAATCCATATGATTATTAGACAATTTTTAGTGAATTTTAAAAAAAAATATTTTTTTTTTTCGTGCATTTTAAACCTCTGCAATTTTTATATTACAATATACAGAAATTAACTTGCCATCCATCATTCATTTTTGTTTTCAGCACATGCTTACAATATCACAGATTACTGTAGTAGAAAAAATGATTTCATAAACCCATCCGTTGATTAATTATAAATTTTTTATCTGAAGCATGTCTTTGATTTTTTAAATGAATCTCCCAGGCTAACACAAGTCTTGGACCCCTTCTCAGGTAGAACAGACTAGTTAAGGAACCACTCATTTTGTCATAGGGGGAGTGGATATTTTAAGATGGGCTGAGAGAGTGTCGCATGTGGATTTCCACTGAATCGCCTGTTTGATGGGCGGTTGAATATACAGTTAATTGTGATTCTCCTATTTTTTGTTTTAGCAGAATGTGTATATGATTTGATTCATGCAATTTTCGGATTGAAGCCATTTTAACTTGTGTTTGAATGTATTATTTAAGCAGTGGATGCTTATTTAACTATTTATATAAGGGCTCGACAAATCCCAGGTGCCAGGTTGCCTAAAAAATTAGATATGGCGACTAGAAATGTTGGATTAAAAATTTAAAAATTAACAGCAGAGGAACTAGAATTTAAAATAAATTTTAAAAAATTGCCAGACAGAAAATTTAACTAGAATTTACTTAGATTGTCTTTCATGTTTTTTATTATTTTTAATGCAATGATAATATTTGTTAGTAGACTATGGATAGCCAAACATTGAAGGCAAACTCCCACAGGGATATCATAAAACGCACGCGGTAGCGTCCTCATATCCTTGCTGCCAGCAATGCACTGCCGTGAAGCCCTCGCTGAAACCTGAAAATCGTAGGGGCAACTGCTGAGAGTTTTATTGCAGTTTTCCTTTTTATTTTAAATTAATTTTATTTCTCTTGTGCATATTTATTTATACAGACCGGCCACTCGCCTTCGCAATGAGTGAGTCGCGTCATAAGTGTCTGAAGATCTATGCAAGCACCAAGTACCGAAAAAAGGTATCTGGGGGATAATCTTTCACAATTGCAACAGAACTACAACCATTGCCAGTTTGCATATTTTGAAGCGGGTTTATTTACCAATCATACTATCTTATAAATTTGTGCTTTGTTTATTTATAAGGTGTATTAAAATTGAAACGTAATTTGTCAGATAAAACTGAAAAAGCAACAAAGCAGTCACGTTTAACAAGTTTCTTTGTTTTACGTACATCAGACAAAAATGATGGAATTAATGTTAATTATACGAACTTTTAACTCTGAGCAATGAAAAACGATTTCATATTATAGGATTATTATTATCAATTAGAAAATGTACCTGGGATTTAAGATAAGCGTTCGTGGCATAGCTGTATGCGCACCGAACTACAGTTGTTTTATTTTATTTTTGTTATAAGCATGTGTATTGTTAAATCGTTCTTTGACTTTTGTGATTTTGCTGTGAGTTCCAGTGTAATTTTTATCAGAGATCTGCATTTGAAATCGTTGAAATAGTCTAGAAAATATACTTGACATTGTCTGGAATTTAAGATGCAAACTGATTACAATTACACCAGAACTCCCAAAAAATTCTTGAAAACCAAAGAATGTTTTGACATATACAATACGCCCACCTATAATAACAGAGGGGGGGGGGACGCTGCACTGATGGTGTTAAGATAGACTCTACTAGAATATCCAGGCCCGGGAGCCTGATTTCAACAAGAGAAAAGTATATACTTTTTTAAAAATTCATGAAAATTCAACTATTAATCGTATGGATTCCGTTCAAAGTTGATTTGAAAGAGAATTTTTCGATCTTTTCATTGGTGTTAAGATGAAAACTCTGAAATAATATTTTTGGTCACTAAGGAACGCATTTGTATGAAAATTGTACTAAAACATAGAACTGAAAAAGTAATTCAAATTTAAAAAAAATAATGCCAAGGCATATCGTCCCGGGTCCTGAGGTACCTGCGTACCAAAATGTACATAATCAGTGCAGATAAAGTGCAATATGCAGAAATGTAAAATTAATGATTAAAAATTAAAACATTTTAATGTTAAATATATATATATATTTTACTTTCCTTATAATTTTAAAGTATTTTAAGGATTAATGTTAACTACTATGTTTAATTATGCCAGTGTAACTATTTATTATAAGTTCTTTATAACAAATGCTCATCAAAATGTAAAATATCGTAAAATTAAAAGCTGGCTCCTAGATTGTGGAGAAATTTGTCGAACCCTGATTTATATATAGTGTATGCTTATTTAGAACCCAGGCGATGCTGGGCAATTCATCCTAGTACTTTTAATAAAATTGAAATGAGAAGAATGTTAATTTCATTAACATGTTTGAAAAATAATATCCTACCATAAAAAGCCCAATATATATAAAAATATCGGTGAAAATATTTAACAGATTGAAAATATTTAAAAATGTAATAACGATTGTGTTTAACTGAAAATTTCCTCGATTCTGTTAAACAGTCTTTTAAATCTTTTATAAATTACTAAATACATAAAAAAAGCCATTAAATACTGCAAGGGAATTTTTTACTTGAGCCAATTTTCAATTCAAAATTGCCATTTTCATCAAAGTATAAAAATTATGATTTCAATGAAAAATGTCTTTGATGCAAGAATTCTATCAAAGTCTTAAAATTTGAAGATTTGTATATTTTCTCAGCAATGAAAAAATCAGATTTTCCTGAGAAAATGAAAAGTTGATTGCTTAGGTTGCATATTAAATATGGAGAGGTTAAAATAATAATAAATCTGAAGGCATCATCTGAATAAATCTGAAGGCATAAAATGATGTTTTATAGTTGCTATAATTTATCATCGCATTTGGGCAAAAGTTAGTTTTGGGAATTGTTAAAAAATGCACTTTCTATATTTGGTGGTAAAATTTCAATAGATCGAATTTCCATCTTGCAAATGCGGTGATGACACATTTTTTTTTTGCATCTTTTCCAAGAATTCTTTATTGATTATGCACCACAGCGTGAATCCTGTATGGCACATCGTATTTTAAGGACATAGCAATTACAATTTTGGAATCTTTTTACTAAAGAATATCGGAATATTTTTTAATCAAAATTCAAAACCCTAGAGCAAGGTGGAAAAAAAAAAACCAGGTAACGAATTCGAAAAAATTTAAATGGTTGAGGTGGGTCTGCTCTACCTCAGACACTCAGAAAAAATGAAATCTCTTTCCATTATTAAAAAATGAAATCTCCTTTCCATTATTATCTCAGATGAAACTCCTTCAAAAATTTTCAGGCAATATAGACCTTCTCAGGACCAATATAGACCACTCTGCGAATTCATGGAGTATTTTCAATTTCATCCTTCTCTCCCATGGCCGACCATGTTCCTCATTTTCATTTCCAAAATTTAAGGTGGTGAACAGTGACAAATGTGTGCTATTTCTTGCATTCTAAATTTTTCTATGCAAGATTTTTATTATTTTGTGCATGTCCCATTTCAAGACCTGAAATAAGTATTTGAAAAAACTAAACTTATGACACTTAAGTCAATAAACCGTCTACCATACTCAGTTTGAAACTAAATATGCATTGTATCCTTTTGTGTGCACAATGAAGCGTAATAATAGGGAATGGGGTCACTACCTACCCTATACATTGCTTGGGCAGTCTTTTTGATGGCATAATTTTGAACCTAGGACGGGTCAGATTCAGATATTGTATTTATGCATAACAAAATTTATATGTACTCAACCTTTAATGAATACCTATATTGTGAATCCCCAATTTTAACAAAATCAACAGTTTTACAGAATATATATATAGGAGGTCACAATCAACTTGAAATGGTCCATTTCTCCCAATGCAAAGAATACAAAGTGTGTTACAAAATTGGAGTATATAAATTTTTTTAACGTTTGTCAAACTGCAAAATGCTTAGATTCCATTATATAGACATTTTCAATATAATTTGTATGAATAATACATGTATATCAATAAATAAAATCTTGTTAAGTACAGCATTTAATTGATAAAAGATATCAACTAAAACCACCTTCTTTGAATTAAAATAATCCTGAAGAATTGCTGATATTATGATTCAATTTGATTTCCAAAAAGTTGACAACTCTTACTTTGACACAAAGCTATTAAAACCTCTTAAAACTACTTTCAAAACCATAATATTCAACTGCCACATTTTATGGTCCAGTTAAGAATGAATGTGGATAGCCCATATATTAAAGGTCATTTTTTCTGTGTTTGTCCCATTTTTTATGAGTCACATGGTACTTCTCCTTTGACTGCTAATTTGAACCATGTTAACTTCAGAAACAGCTAAACAAATGTACTACACAACAATAAATTAATTAATTTGCACAATTATTCTGTTTATACTCTTCTAAGTTTTATGATATGTTTTCCTAGAAAATTGTTTGTTTTTTATATTTAAAATTAATAATTTAAATAAATATATGGTTTATGTTTCACTAGAGGGTCGTATAATAATCCACGTGTCTGGAGATATTAGGAGCGCCAGAGCTATACCTTCATTCTGATGATTGTGAGACAAACAAAACTAAACACTACAGAATATTAATGTTTGAAAAAGTCGAATAGAAACTCACACTACAGAGGTTGGGTAGTAAGTTACAAACAGATACTAAACATTAAAAGATACTAGAGCACACAGATGCTCTGCGTGAGTATAGCTAGTTTTAAAATAATTTTCATGCAACCTGAGCTAAATTTTTATAAAATTTTGTCAACATAGAGGTTCACAAAGTCGTGACATTTAGCAAGTTTTCTTGCTGCCATTGGCAAGTATTGTCTGTTCCATGAAGCACATAGTTCAAAACTAGTCTATAGATGGAGTTATCTGCAATGAAAGCGTAATCCTAATTTTAGAATGTTGGAATAGATTTTCAATATGTCTAGGATCACCCTCACTAACCAACATTCCAAATGAAAGTACAAGTGATAAAGTCATAAAAGTAGCTCTTATTTGTTTAATATGCTTAAGTGCAGCCAGTCTGTTCTTGTGCAAGTACTAAGCATGAGGGCATGTAAATAGTTAACTTTTTAACTATGAGGCATTTATAGCTTTGATGTTTAGAGAAATATAGCTACAATTTATTTGTTTGATATGCCTAAGAAAGTGGAGTTAGTCTGTTCTTGTGCAAGTACTGAGCATGAGAGCATGTAAATAGTTAACTTTTTGACTATGAGGCTTTATAGCTTTGATTTTTGAAGAAATATATGGATTTGTAAGATAAGAATGTCAGTAGAAAATTGCCAATATGATACACAAATATCTCATTACAAAAACAGTATTTTTTTTAATCTGCTTTTCCTGTCATATGAAATGTCTTGATAATTTTCACAACAATCTCCGTTTATTGAGGTGTCCAATAGGCTGTCACATGAAATGTGAATAAGGAATTCTACACATGTGTATTGTTGAGGGCTGGAAAACAGTTACGATTACTTTAAAAATTCCAATTCCCCTAATTTACAGTTTTTTTATGAATTCCCTGATGTTTCCCCGATTCTGTAGCTACCCTGTTGAAGACCCAGACTGCCCGACTCGTCCGAAGACATGAGCAGCTGTTTGGACGCAGGGAGAATGTAGCTACCCTGTGGATTACCTGATGTGTTTAAATCAATTACAATAATTTAGAGAATTATATTTTAAATTGTTTATTTAACATGATATATATATGATACAGAGTACTTAAAATATTTTTTTTTACATTTCATCACCCCATACTTTTTAAATTTAAATACAACATGTAAATTTTTCAAAATATAAAAATATTTATTCATATGTATAATTTTTTCCTTACTCAAAATTAAACAAAATTATGCAATATAATAAAATGTAATGTTTCCTAATTTGCATATAAATTCTCATATTTAGACAAACCAACTTATTTTTAAAAGTAGCAGCAATTGGACAAAATTTAAATACTGGAATGCCAGCATATTATACAGAACTCTAACCATTCTAATTAAACATTGTGCTACTACTATTGTTTAAAATTTCATATTCAAGTAACAATCTGAAATATACAAGTTATAACATCTGACCTACATGAAAATGATATGTTTAAAAGTGAGTAACAGATAAAATTTTCTTCAATTACACTCAGAATAACTAAAATTATCAGTACTTTATATCAACAATATAAAAAAATATCACTGAATGTGCGATTTCTATTTTCAGGAACTATATATTGAGTTATAAAGTTTACTTTCAACAGGTTGTTGAAAAGTGCTACATGCATAATAAATTTTTGTTGAGGTGCACAAACTTTCTCGCCAAACTGGCTACAGATGTGCATGTATGCAGAATCATTTTTAGGGTGGCTAAAAAGCAAAAAAATGCTATAAAAACTAAATGAATATAAAATCTTCAAATAAATGAAGCATAAATTTAGAAGTTAATCAGTTATAGCTTAAATTCTGATTTTAGAGTTTGGTAACCACTGGCTAGTAAACTCCATATTTTTACTAGCCACTTTTGACTAATTATTAGTCAATGACTTCAGCACAAGTTACTATAAATGCAGCAATATAATTTATAAATTTATACTCAATAAATGCAATAACTAAATTGAAGAGTTATATTTTATAAATATTTAACATACAAAAAAGATATTTGGTCAATATTTTTATTCCATTTTCCACTTATTTGGCCAGGTTCTACAAATTTATTGACTGATCTTATTGACATCACTAGGATTGATGTCAAAAAGTTACTAGTCAGCTGGCTAGTTGCTGCCACTTAATGTAAGCTATACAACCAGTTTCAAAGGCAGGAAACAGCTTTCCCTAGGACAAGGGTAACCTCACTTACATAAACAAGCTTGGCATCTCAATTGTAAGCAAGTTCATCAGTTTCGAAGGTAAAAAAACAGACGACTTCTTCAGCATAAGCATTAATCTGAATTGATTGAGCCAAATTGCTAAATGAGATTTTAATGTTGTGTGGTTTGATTTAGAATATAATTGTATGTCCGGAGAGGGGTATGAGATAATAGTATGTATATTGAATACAGACAGCAAGATTTTTTGCTGCATACAAAATGTCACTAAAATTTGCACTTCTTAAAGGCAATAATTTCCGTTTGTGCACCTCTTTTATCAACAGAAATTTTGAAATATTTCATAAAACTCTTATAACAAATATTTAACCTAATTCAGCAACATATGCCAAAGTGCATAAGTCATACCTTATACAGTTTGCAAGTAGAGCCAAGTTGAAACATACAATAGATTATAGATATATATTTTTCATATTTAATCTTAATTGATATATCACATATTTTTTGTACAAAAACATCTAGTATTTAATTTGTGAAATGATATGAAAAGAAAGTTATTTTAAATGATTCCTTAATATTTAGTACAGAATGATCAAAAAATCACACACAATAAAATTTTAAATCATATGTACCAAGAAATTAAAATAGAATTTTTTTTCATTTAAGTGCCACTAATATACTCTAAAAAATATATAAAAAATGTCATCTGCTGTTTTTAATACATCAGACGATAATTACAGACCTCTTTTTTATCAATCAGAGAAAAATATTTTCCCAGAGTGAAATAATTTTTATTTTAAAGCAATATTTCTCCAGCTATTTTTTATGAGTGTCATTGAAAAACTTCATACTCTTCTGAAATGAAAAGGAGAAGAAAACTGGATCTGTTGCAGACAAATCAAGAACAGATGGTCCATCTATTTAAGTCAGTCTGCAGTACTGAAATTCTTCAGTGAACACTTCTGAAACTCTTCAATGACACTCTCATAGAAAAGGGTAAAGAAATATTGGTTTAAAATAAACAAGCATTATTTCACCCTGGGAAAGCATCATGTTTTTATGAAAAAGAGGTCTGTAATTATTGTCTGACATATTAAAAACAGCAGACGATATTTCTAACATATTTTTGAGGAATATTAGTGTCACCTAACAAAAATTCTTTACTACAAGTGGTTTTGATAATCTGAGATAATGTGGACCAGAATCAACTCGGATTACTGAAAATTCAAAGTAAGTGAAATTTCAAAACATGATGTTGACAAAAATGAACTTAAATATCATAGAAAAGATTTTTAATGATCAATTAAATGACATAAAAAGCAAATTAAACAATGAGTGTAAAACTTGCATCGCATTGATGAAAAAACCATCTGGTGTTTTCTGCTTTGTTAAAAGAATGCATGTTAAGGGTAAAAACATGCCTAAAATTTCTATTAATGACCTTCGGTTAAGTGGAACTTGGTTTATCGAGACAGATTATCAAGACTCTATGATACATTATGATTTTAAAATTTTATGTGCATTACTTTTCAATCATCCTATACATATCTTAAAAGCTGGTTATCACATATCCTCAAAGGACCATCCAAACTATTTGTTATAGATGAACACAGCCTGAGCTTAGTCCTTAAAATACTTAAAGTTGGCTTTGTGTGTGTGGTAGTTGTACTATTTGTTGATATTAATAAAGGTTAGCAGAATTCTGGCACACATCAAGTTTTCTTGTCATTGTAGAAATTGGCTATTCCATGCCGATGAGCACATAAAACATACAAAATTAGTTCATGGATAACGTTATCTGCAAAGGGAGCAAGATCCTCACTTTGAAAATGCACCTTTTGGGTAGGTTCTGTTAGCATGCACTTGGCTTGGCCGCTGCACAGCCTGAGCTTATTTTTAGACCATTTGATGTTGGCTACATGGCAGGACTGAATGTCACTCTTTATAGAAGTTCATTAAATTGTGACACATAGCAAATTTTCTTGCTGCCATTCCAAATAATGATTATTCTATACTGACAAATACATTTAAAGAAAGAAACCAGTCCATGGATGCTGTCATCTGCAACTGGAATGCGACCCTGCTGTGGAGTTTGCTGCGATTTACTGTTGGTTAGCTGTGTTATACTCTGGAGTTTACATAAGAAAGCATTTATGAATTACACAGGATATTAATTTAAAGCATTTTTCAAAAAAAAAAATTTTCAAAATGTACTTAATGCAAGCTGAAATTTTCCTATACACGAGCTAGCTGCAAATAGACTAATTGCATTATGTGTTATTAGATTATAGGGCTTATGCTGTTACTATTAATTTAGTATATTATAAAGAAAAGTTCATTATATATATTATATATAACTGTAGTATAACCAGCTTGCAATGCATTAAAAATGCATGATATAAAACTAATAAGCAAAAATTATATATATATATATATATGGTATAAAATATTTTAAAAAACATACGAACAAGTAAATATAGACTTAAAAGCTAAGTATTGTAAGGCGCAATGCTACATTTTCAATATAAGCCGAAATTAGTTAGAAAACATTGAAAAAGATTGAAAAGAGGAGGGCGAGGAAAAAGGGGAGGGGGAAAAAAGTTTAAAGAGTACTTACAGGAACGGCAGTAAAAAAGCCGGGGGAGATTGTGACCCTCCATTCCCGGTTAAAGCGCTTTTATTCCATGGAAACACTCCCGGCACTACTGCCTTCCTGAAGCATTTCTCCATCCGATGAAAAATAATGAAACATCCAAGTGGAAAACATTGAAGGAAGCAGTCATTATCCTTTTCGTTATCTAAGGCATTATGGCAGAGCAATCTATGATAAGACGAATGTACGCCTGAAGTGATGAATTAGATGTTGTCATACTGCCATATAAAGGGTTTTTACGCTGAGTGTGGACATGAATAGGATGTATTTTGGTGGTGTATTTAGTTTCTTTCCGACTTGCCCCTTTGTGAATTCTGGCTTGTTTTCCACTTGGATGTTTCATTATTTTTCATCGGACAGAGAAATGCTTCAGAAAGGCAGTGGTACCGGGAGTGTTTCCATGAAATAAAAGCACTTTAGGAATGGGGGTCACAATCCCCCCCCGGCCTTTTTACTGCCGTTCCTGTAAGTACTCAACTCCCCCCCCCCTTTTTTTTCCTCGTCCTCCTCTTTTCAATCTTTTTCAACATATTCCAACTCACATATATATATGTGCATGTGAATATGTCTCATTTTAACTTGCAATTGAAAATGTCAGTTTAAATTATTGGAACCAATTGCTAAAAGCACTTCAACAATGATGGTCTAATCATTTTAATCTTATGGCACACAAAGATAATATTTTCTGTAGCACAATGGAATGGACACAATTCTTTTTGTAACATACTTAATAAAATAATTAAATTTCAGTCAATTTTCAATGAGCTATAAATTATATCAAATAGAGATGAGCAATTAACACTTTTTTCCAAATTCGAATATTAACCAGTCGACTACCCCAAATAGTTATTTCAAATTATTAATAAATATATTTATATTTATTGAATATTTATTAATTATTATTAAATAAATAACCAAAGTAAAAAGTGTACTAAAACTATGTTAATTTAGAAATGAAACTTTTATTTTAAATTTTAACTATTTTACAGTAGCTTTTTATTTTAAGAATTCTAATATGGTGACTACAACAATTGAATAATTGTAAATACTTCTCACCTACTGTAGATTTTATTTAAGAAAACAAGCATTCAAATATGTTTAAAATTCGCAATCTTTTCTGTCACAAATTAAACCAGAAGTGCTAAAGAGTCTCCGAAAAAAACTGTTGTGAAAACTGGTCTGATAAAACTGAAGGTAAATTCTGTTTCTGGCAGTTCTAATAAATGTGTCAATCATGGTATAATATTCGAAGTATATAAATTTCTTCTAGTCACACTATATTCAAGATCTCGAATACAGCGGCGGCTCATGACTACAGAAATTGGTGACGAGACTCAGTGACGGGATTCCCTCTCCTCCTCAACAACGAACATCATCAAAAGCAAAACACATCCTGCTACTGGCACAAGTGTTGTCAAATATTATTTAAAAATAGTCAAATGAGTTTGAAAAAAAATAATAATAATAATAATAACACATTCAGCAGATAACTTTAAGTGAAGCAGTGGTTATCCTGCTTCACCTCACGAGTCGCCACTGCTCGAATACTTTCAAGATATGCAAGTATTGGTCCATTTCTAATACAAAGTCTGCATGATTTAAAACAATGTAGAAAATAAAAATTTAATATAATAGCAAATTCTACAAATCCCTAAAGTTATTCAACATAAACAATATAAAGAATTCCAGATATGTTTTGAAACTTTCTAGGTTAATAAAACTGGTTAAAAGAAATTTAACTGAATAATTAATGCAGTAGTGAATTCTTTGTATTGTGCTTGTCTGGAGCCAAGCAAATTGCACTTTATAAAATGGGTTAAAATACTAATACTTTTACAAACCCCTAACTTTTCTAGGTTTTCTGAAATATGTCTATATATATGTATATTATACATTGAATATATATATATATATTTCATGCAAATATAGAACACTTTGTGGACATAATATACCTTTATAATTTACAATTTTTACAATAAGAATTTTTTTTATACAATTGAATTAAAATAATGATATGCAATAAAAGATATCAATTACTTTAATATTTAATCAGTTTGAATTGGTAAAAACACAGCTAGAGATATACAGGGCGTTTAAAAAATATTGCATGACTAAATAATCTAATCTTGAGCAATTTGCCGTATCGTAGATCCATGGTACCAATTTAAGAAATGCTTTAATCAAGGTAGACTATCATATGAAAATTCTGATCATGCGACACGTTTTAGTAAAAATGTACCAAATATAACTTTTTATACGGGCCCTCTAAAAGATGTTTTCAATTATAAAACTATTTTCCATAGTCTAATTAGTCAAACAAAGAAAGTTTAATTGTCGTATGATCAAAAATACCTGACATATCATTCATTAAAATATTTTAAAGACAATTGAGGACTATGTAAAACTTTTGCTACAGACAGGTATGCATGCAAGTTTTCGAATAGAAATTTCATCTAATGAAATTCAATTTTTATACAACCCCTGGAATTTATGCATCTGCTATCTTTATTGTATCGAATCAAAGTGGTTTAAGTCCAATAACTTAACTTTTTTATGGCCAAATTTGCGTATTAGAGAACCAGGTTTTTTCGCAAAAGATCTTTTAAATAAATATGGAACAATTTTCTGATTGGAACTTTCTTTGTAGAGGGCCCAGATAAAACATTATTTTTTAATATGTCACATGACCCAAACTGTCAAAGTCTGAAAGTCTACATTACTTGAAATATTTTTTAAATTGGAACAATGGGTCTGTGACCAATCAATCAAGAGATATTTAGTTGTGCTATCTTTTTGAAACACTGTATTGAGGGAGCATGGTTTTTAGACTTAGATCTAACATCCTAGACAAATGGGTTTAGTAACAACATCTTGCAATATATCTGTATTCATCCCTTTGAAACAACGCATGCAACTTAAATAACTAATACAAGGTTCTATTTTTCTATTTATTGAAATGAAGCAAGTTCTGAGCATAGCTTCATTAACTCCTACTCAAATCTGATGGTGCAGAAAACCCAGACCGCTTGGCTCACCCAAGGGTTTGAGTGGCCGAGAAATCTGATTGTGTGTGCAAGTTTCGTTGACATAGTAAATCGCAACTAATTTGAAGAAATTTTGTACATAGGTTGCAAACAAATCATGTTTTAGGCCATGATAAAGCCCGAATTTTAAATTTCGATGCATGTACTGATATATCCGAAGCCAAAAGTCGGATGTTAATTTTGCAGAGAAAAATTAATTTTAAAAATTTCCTGTACCAAACAAAATTTTCTATTTATTTGGTACAACTTATACAATTCTACAAATGACTAGGCTTTCTTTTACATAATTTATTTAATATTTACTATTAAATATCTCAATTATTAAACATGTAGCTAGGTACTCTGTTTCACTTCAGTTTTGGGTCACGAGAAACAGCCTAGTTTATTTCATTGTTAGATGGATATTTATTTAAAAAATTAAAATTTTTATCCATCTAGATATTCAATCAATGGCCAGTCAATGAATTAAAATACATTGTTTCATAGTCCTGAAGAACGATCATTTTGTATACAAAATGTTTTATAAAGAAACAAGTAATTTATCTATATATTAAATTATCATTATTTAAACTTCTGTCAGGGAAAAAAAATAAAAGTTATATGGAAATTCAGAAAAAAAAAATTACTTTTATGAGAGTTAAAAATTTAAAAATCAATTTTACAAGATTTTGAGAACACTGTATGAAATAGAATGAATTTTTAAATGTAAAGAAAATGATGATTGAAAATTTTATTTAGTAGTTGGATTGGCAAAATAAAATAATAATCTAAAGTGGTCTTTTAAATTATATATATATATATATATATATATATATATATATATATATATATATATATATAAATTTTATATTATAGCATAAGATCTCTATAAATGTATTCAGATATTAATATAGTCATACATGATCTGATACAAAATCTTGTTTTATAATTTTTGTACGGCATATCTTTAATAATGTTCTTTATATAAAATAGCATAAGAAATGGCATCATTTGGCTTTGAAAGCAAAAAGCATCCTGCATTGCCTGGACTAGACTTATCAGAGCAAGGTTGGCAACTGCCAGTAGAATAGTAAATGTGAAGTAGAGAAAAGAGTTGCCAATGGTGAAAAGAGGAGGGCATAAAAAACCAAGAAAGAAGGAATGAGTAGCAGAATATTATGGAAGGGGGAATGTGAAAGTCCAGCAAAAATATTCAAAGCACTAATTCGTAAAATTACACATATAAGTGCCCAGGGGCGCGGTAGCCCATTGGTTAGCGCGCTGGAGTTGCACTCGGTAGGCCCGGGTTCGATTCCAGCCACTGCCAAAACTGCCGCCGTGTTCATGCGGAGTACGATCACGTTAAACATGTGGGTCCGAAAGTCCTTCCGAGAGGTTGGTGGTAGGGGAAGGAGGGTACGGTCCCTGTGGATGCCTCCCCCACTGGGTTCCGGTCTAAATTGGGTGGCACTTCCCGACCGTCCAAACAGTTACCTTACACCTTTCTGGTAGGTCGGACGGTCTGGGTTTCAACTTCAACAACAACAACAACATATAAGTGCCCTACTATAAATCGTTATAATTTTACTGACTAAACAGGTACTTTACATTTTTTTGCTAGACGTTCACATTAGTTTTTGCTGTTCATTCATAGTATTGTAATGAAATACCCACCCACCCCTCTTTCATTAAATCAAATCCTTCTAAATTCATGTTTCGGAAACACCGTTTCAAAAATCCATTTTGTTCTATCGTTTCGGCGAATTCTAAATTGTACTTTCGATTTCAAACTTTGTTCTTGAGAATATATTAATACCATTTTGATAAAAAGCCAAATATTTCACTCCTTCTTCCTGGAGCCGTTCAGTCTGTAATGATAACCCCTCACGCCTTTATACACATGACGTACTTTCCCTTTTCCCGCGAAATATTTTTATATGGAAATGTACCGGCATTATTTTTTCTCTCATCATGAATGTGCGTAATGATACAAAAGATGCTTATATCTGATTTTGGTAAATGGTTTCAGTTGGCAATAGATCATAGACGGGGAAGGTCGCGTATGCCCACGGGGCAGGAGAATCTAAATTAATTACCTGAAATTCTATTTGTAAAATATCTTAATTTGTTTTAAATTGAATTGAATATCATTAAAATGCTTTATTAAAGTGACGCGTTATCGAAGGTGAGATGATTAGAAGGAAAATTTAATGTATTACGATCATCCGATGTTCTATTGAGAACTTGTAGCAAAATGTTAGATTTCTGTTCGCGAGTCAAGTTCTATCTATACGTTGGATATATACTGTTCCTGAATTAATAATATGTGAAGACAAATTAATAAATCAAGTTATTCTAAGCTAAGATTGTTTCAGCTTATTCCTTTTCTTGAATCGAGACGCCACATTCGTCGTCAAGGATTCGTTTCGTTTTTCCAAATAAGCCATTGGTAAGTTTCGATACCTGTATTTGAGATGTCTTCAACAAATGTATTCTACATTGTCTATCTTCAACTCAAAGCAATCATCCAATTCCGAAGTATTCGTTTTTTCCTACAGCTTCCAACTTATGATTTTTTCACAATGAAAAGACATTTGATTTCTCAACATACGATCTTATCCAAGTGTGATGCCAGCGTGTTACGACCCCTTTTTGGAACCTCCAACAGTCGACTTGTGTCTGATCCGGTCCCACCGAGGAATCCAACCAACGGAATTTTCACTCCTCGATCACCACTCATCAGCACCACCCCGCGACCACCTATTCGGAGCGTAACCGGAGCATCACTATTACAGTATTCTGTTTCTTATTCCTTCCTCCATGGTTTCAACTTCATTTTTCTCCTCTCACTATTGGCAACACTTTTCTTACTTTAGCTATGTTTGCTATTTTACTAGCAGTTCCTGATCTTGCTCTGGTGAGTGTAGGTCACACATTTTGCTGGTCTTGAAGACGAAAGATATTTTTCCCTTTCAAAATCAGTTAACACTATTATATTGTACTTTATCTGTTTTAATTGAAATTTTATAAACTTTCTTAACATTAGCAGCAGTTTCAGCTGTATGAGAGCATATTTTTAGTCATAACAGACAATTTAAGTTCCTAATTGAAATTCTGCTACATTTTTGGTTACAATAAGGCTGATTGAGAAATGTATGTCAAATACCACTTACAAGTTAAATAAAATGCTGTGCTAGGATTATATTCCCACTGCAGATAACATGCAGATAACAATGATGTTATCTACAATAGGAGTGTAGTCCTAACTGTAATTATGTCTGCAATGGAAGTGTAATCCTAACTTTAATGATATTTGCAACAGGAGTGTAATCCTAACTTTAATAATATCTGCAATGGGGGTGCAATGCTAACTTTAATGATATCTGAAATGGGAGTGTAACCCTAACTGTAATGATATCTGCAATGGGAGTGTCATCCTAACTTTAATGATATGTGGTGTAATCCTAAATGCTGAAACACTTCCTGGACACACACAGACTGGAGAGGGCTCTGACTAAAAATGCTGCATAAGAGAAAAGCTGCATAAGAAAAAGCTTGATGAGGATAACATATATTCTTATCCTTGGTCCTACAGCTGATATATAGCAACCATTCAGATACTGCACACTCCCTTATATAACCTTTATAGAAGACTTTATAACATTAAATGGCATTTAATATATACAGAAATATGGTATATCATAAAATATGGTATATCATAAAATTATAGCATCAAACTACTTTACAAAAATCACAACCAAATAAAACAAATTTTGTACTTTTTAAATAAATTCAACATACAAAACATAACAAAAATAAGAAAATATATACTAAAATAAATTTTCTAGATATTGAATATATTACAAAAGCTCGCTTAGTGTAATTATATATTCAATTTTATATTTGAGCAATATTTTTAAGCTATACTACTTACAGCGATACAAAACAGACATTTGGCAATGTAAGTGTTCTTTAAAGGTTCCCAAGTGTTATAAATATGGCTGTACAATGTTTTATTTACAAAATATGTAAATAAATTTCTCAATATGATCAAATATACTAAAATACCAGTAAACTAGACCATATATATATATATTCCACAAAGATTTTTAGTCAGTTAAAATTATATATGAAGCTATATTCAAGGAGATTCTATCCCAGGAATATCAGACTTTGTTTTGTTTTTTCCTTCTTTTGCATCTGATTTGTGATGTCATTCCCTGACAATGCACATGCATTTTCACACAAATTTTATGTAATGAGCTAGCAGAGGCTAGCACTGGTGAGCACCAGTAGCATAGTTTGATATTTTTGACTAGGGAGGCTGAGTGATTGGTGTTTTAACTTGGAAAAGGTTTTTGTATTATAAGTGAAATTTATGCAGGAATTTGCATTTTTAATCAGTTTTATGTCCTTGGTAAGTAAAATAAAATAATTTAACATAAAAATGCTAAAAGTGAATGAAATGTATAATATTTTAAAATATGTTACCTATGTAAGATCAATACGTACAAAATATAACATTTTAAATGTATCCTTATTTCTAAATTAGTTAAACTTTTACAACCATTTTATTAAATATGAAGTCATGGTAGCTCATAGGGGAGGGCGCCACCCACTTCCTTTGATATTCAAGATAACAAAGGTGAGCATCAAGCTAGGCAATGTTGTACATTTTATTCTTGAGATAACTTTTCAAAAACTTTGTGAAGATTTTAATGCACTTCTCAATTTAACGATATTAAAATGTGTAAACAAGTGCATCAGAAATGATGAAAAATATGATTATTTTTAATTAATATTTATCTTATATGGTGATAAAATAAATTTTAAGTGATAAAATAGATTTTAAGTGATAAAATGGATTAATCTTATTTTAATGAATATAACAGTAGAATAAAATGTAATTCAAGTAAAAATCATACGCTGCCTGGATTAATCTCATTTTAATGAATATAACAGTAGAATAAAATGTAATTCAAGTAAAAATCATATGGTGCCTATATCAGACTTTACGAATTTTTGATAAGATAGAATGACTTGAACAGCCTCATACATAAATTTTCATTTAAGTAAGTTTCAAACACTATACTTCAAACTTTGGTCCTTTACAAAGTTAAAAATTAGCTCTAAAATCTTAAAAATACATCTAAAAATCTTATAAAACATTTAAAAAAAAAGAATTTGAGATTGCATGCTTAACTATTGATAAGCCAGAGTGGGTAGGTTATACACAGTAATGTTTCTATACTTCAAACTTTGGTCTTTTACAAAGTAAAAATTAGCTTTAAAATCTTTAAAATACATCTAAAACATTTTATAAAACATTCAAAAAAAGAATTTGAGATTGTGTTCAGAACTATTGATGAGCTAGAGCAGGCAGGTTATACACGGTGACGTTTCTAGTTTCTTCAAGAATAACAATTTTATTGGCTAAAGTTCATGCTTCACTCTAGCAGGGGCTTAGCCTGGGCACAGTTTTGTGGAGGCGGGGCACAATCTGATACAAATTTCATGAAAAAGGATTGGGTCTTCTTGATGAAAAGAAATTGATGAAAAAAAAATAATTGCATTTCACCAATTTCCCCCAAAAGTTCGAGAGCTTTTTATAATATGGCTCACAAACATCAAGAAAATGTGCTTTTTGTACTGAAAGAGCTGGTGGAATACCATATTTAAAGATATGGTTATTAAACTACAGAAATGCAGATGATAGATCCCGAAAATATGAGTACAAGCACAATGATAAAGTTTCCTAATAAGTAAATTCACCTCATTAGTATAAAGATATACTGTGCTATAAGAGTTTATGACATTTAATGGGTATTTTCAGAAATTGGGGACAAACACGATGGATGTTACAAACATTTGTGGAGCCTCTTTAAGTTACAATTTAAAAAATTGGGGACAAACACAATGATGGATATTACAAGCATTTATGGAGCTTCTTTTAGTTGCAATTTCTAATCATATTAATAAATATATAAAGATAACTTGAATTACATCAATTGTCACTATTTCATATCAATAGCATAGTACTCCACCATTATTTTCTTTGGGACTAGATCCCTGACACTCGTGTAGTTTTGAATGATTCTGTAATAAACCGGTCAAATAGATTTGATCATTCAACAGTTCCGAACAGTCCTAGGATAGATTTCACTACAATAGATATTGGTTGATTTACACTCATAGATGTCCAGTATTGGTCTGTCTGATTTCAGGTCCTCAGTTTAGTATGCATAGAGTGTGCTACTCTTCCCTTTAAAAAACTACTGAAATATTTTTTTTTTACCTACTTCATATATATATATATATATATTTATATATATATAAAAGATAAAATTAAAAATAAAATAAAAATAGTAAGACTAATTTAAAACATGATCAGTGTCATATCCTGGTTCAAAAACAATACAGAGAAAATTTCAATAACGAGGATATGAAAGGAAATATCAGACAAAAGGAAAACAATACTAAGTATACATATATATATATATATACATATATATATAGATAGATAGATATAAAGGGGGGGGGGGGAAGAGCATGTAAAATTACATATAGGCAAATTGCAAAGAGGCAATTAGAACACAGGATAGACAAGGATTTCTTGCAGAAAATTATGAATTAACTTAACCTTCAATGTCAAACATAAATATGAATTATAAGAAACAGATAATATAATTGAGGATTGCATAGACTTTTGAAGATAATTCTAGCACAATTCAAAAGGTCACATAAAACTATGATAACGAATTTATATACTCTAACCATTAACATGCGCATGTGCAGCATAAATTAATGGAAGATTGTAAATTATTGTTATTAATATCAGTTAATAACTACAGTACTACGATTCAATTTAGATCTAACATTTGTATATTTGTGCATATGCAGCAGATATTTTACAATGTGTCAATAAAAAAGATAAAATTAAAAATAAAATAAAAATAGTAAGACTAATTTAAAACATGATCGGTGTCATACCCTGGTTCAAAAACAATATGGAGGAAAATTCAGTAACGAGGATATGAAAGGAAATATCAGACAAAAGGAAAACAATACTAAGTATACATATATACATATATATATATATATATATAAGGGGGGGGAAGAGCATGTAAAATTACATATAGGCAAATTGCAAAGAGGCAATTAGAACATAGGATAGACAAGGATTTCTTGCAGAAAATTATGAATTAACTTGCCCTTCAATGTCAAACATAAATATGAATTATAAGAAACAGATAATATAATTGAGGATTACATAGACTTTTGAAGAGAATTCTAGCACAATTCAAAAGGTCACATAAAACTATAATAAAGAATTTATATAATATATATATATATATATAATTTGATATAAATTAAAATTTGTAGAAAGTAGAAAAACATTAAATACAAGATGCTAAATATAAAAAGTTGGGTGTGTTTGAAAGGTGGAGCCAACAATTAGAGGTAGAACGATAATAGACTCCATGTACTCAGTACATCTAATCCTCGATAAGTATGATTTCAGTTCTGCACAATAAAAAAATATTAAATTTTCATTTCACACAAAATCAACATGGTTTAATAATATATATATATATACAGGATGTCTCAAAACTAATGAAACAAACTTTAAGGGTAATAGAACACACTGAAAGAAACACTTTTCATCATAGAATGCATGGTTGTAAGTGAAGTGGTTAAGCTCTAAAGGGCACTAGAGGGCTCTTTCAGGTAAGCGTGTAATAATTTTTTGCATGTAAGGTCATTAGCAACTTGGAATGGATTGGTATACCAATGTGGAGAAGGCGAACATGCATTTTATCTATGGTCTTGCCAAAGGTAACAGCAGGGAAGCGCAAAGGCTTTACCAAGGGCGCTTTCCCAACAGGTGTTTTCCCGATCATGGAATGTTTTCTCATTTGCACCGCCAACTGTCTGAAAGGGGATCCTTTAGTGCTGCCATGCATTTATTTTGTCTTAAATAAAGCTTTGTTTTGATGTTTCGTGCCAGTCCTGTTATTGAGTTGCATAAGACTTTATGTAGGTGGAGAAATGGAAAACGCCCTCTAGAGTATAACTGCTTCACTTGCAACCATGCATTGTATGATGAAAAATGTTTATTTCGGTGTGTTCTATCACCCTTTAAACTTTGTTCCATTAGTTTTGAAACACTCTGAACGTATGTATGTATGTGTTTATATATATATATATATATATATGTTTAATTAGGACCATTAACAATCACCATGCCAGACCAACACAATAGCAAAAATCAGTAGGCCCTTTCTGAGAGCAAAATGTTAAAAATAGATACAAATCCATAATTTCTAATATCAATAGTATATACCAGGTGTGGCTAAACTTCATGTTATTAAAAGCCATTCCCCCACAGAAGGCCCGTCACACTATGGCAGCGTACGGAACTTAGCCTTCTCATAGCTCTGATCCTCCTTTCCTTTGGGGTATATCTATTTGTGGATGGGCTGTGTACTAATGTGCTTTAGGCCTTGAAGCAGGTGCTTCCAGGTGGCATAAAAAAGCAGGCCCTTTATGACCTATTTCCAGACCCGGCGGTGACTGGGGTCAAGTCTCTGTAGATTGCCTTCGCCCTCCCCGGTGAATAGTTCAGCCGACCCTTGCTCTCCAGGTCATGGTCTCGCTTGGGTGATGGATATCACTTTTCTCCTTTCTCTCTTGCAGTTGGCATAAACCCCCAGGTTGTCATGGAGGGTGGAGGTAATCTGTCATTAAAAGTCACACATATGAACTTCAAAGTGTTGAGAGCTACAATATTTTTATGGCATAATAATTGCAAAATTTATAAAATAGTTCATTTAAAAATTGCCATTAGTACATATATATTATATATATATATATATATATATATATTTAAGTTATTTGTTTAGAATTTTATTCATTGTTCAAAACTTTTAAGTTTGGCTTGTAACATATATTTAATATTGATACATCTTTTTTAATATATACACATGCCGCAAGTACCAAAGAACCAGGTTAAGCAGTTCACAAGCAACAGCTTAGCCATATTGAGTAGATATGTATATTGGTGATTTAATATTTTGACATTATGGATATTAATAATTCTTTTTATGTCTAATTGAAGAATAGTTATAATTTGGTGGAATGCATAGAAATACTGTATTATTGGTTTACTTAACAGAAAACTAATTAATAATGCTTAAAAATTGTATTAAAATAAACTTTTACATGAAAATATTTTGCTCTCCTGTATGGAAAAGGGCAATTTTTTAGAAATTCCAGACTGAAAATATGAAACTTTCTGACCACCTCTTATGCAGGGGTGTAATTTAGGGAAGATGAAGAAGTGTCGGCTGCCCCTTATTTCCAAGTGTTATTAACTTTCTTATACACTTTCCTTGCAAAATCACATTTCTATCATTAGAACAATAGTCCATCAACTAACTCTTTAACCCCCCCCTTTAAAAATGCTTTGCCTCCCTCCCCATGGAATTCTTGAAATGGCACCCCTGCTCTTATGAGTGGGCCACACACAAGCAACTGTCTATTGTGCATTTTGGTAAATCACCACTGACAAAAATGCTAAAAATTACCCAGAGGAATAAATGGTTTGATTTTCATCAGTGAAATCAAATATAGCAGCTTTTCTGGGAACCAGACGATAAACAGAAATTATGACATATTCACATTATACATTAGACTAGAATGGTGGCTTTAACATCTGTGGTTATAGTCTATATGGCTCAGTCTTTTGATTCAAAATGCAAAATAAAATTGATGCAAAATATGAGAGAATTTCTCAGGAATTCGGCGGCTGCGTAGAGTGAGTCAAAGAGTAGCGTTGAGCAACAACATCATGGTTTTGTTCAGAAGAAAGGAGAGGCAATCCGTCAGATGTGCCAACATTGCACAGTTCCTAAATGAAGGAAATATCAGTTAAGAATTTAATATACTTACATTAGAGGATAAAATTTTAAATGCCAATCTTATATATCACTAGAAAATATACCCGGCGTTGGCCGAGAGTTGAAACATAATAGTTATACAAAATAACAAAATAAATAAATTTGAATGGGTGTGATAATAAAATAAGCACTTGCTACTTAAGTAAGTGGCCACTATTTATAAATAAATTAAATAAGCACCCACTACTTAAATAATATATCCTTCTAAAATGCCTATTTTGAATAAACATCATTCCCACACTCAATTTTTCCCATTTGCAATCAAGCCAATTATAAAGAGCATGCTGAAAATCCTTTGTGTTCTATATTTAAAGTATAAAATAACAATGAATATGTGGAAGTAGCCTAGTCTGTTCCTTCCCCTATATGTGAGAATGGCCTGAAAAAGGGGTACTATGCGTACCAGTTTTATTCATACAATGAAAGACACGTACGTCTTGGTTAAAAAATTTATAATCAATCAATGAGGGAGTTTATAAATTTTCCTTTTTGGAGTAGTCTATGATATATTTATAAGCTGCTGTTAAATTATGGATGTTAGATGGCACATCAATTTTTGTATATTATAGTATAAAAACCGGAAATGTTTAAAATGCATGAAATATATAAATAATTTAAAAATCAATGAAAAACTGCCAAGCAATCATATGGATTCCATTCAAAGTTTGTTTGAAAGAGAATTTTTCAAACTTTCCAACTGTGATAATATTTTTGACTGACAAAGAATCAATTTGTGTAAATATTGCCCAAAATTGGGCTAAAACATAAAATAACTGAAAAACTAATTCGAAATTTAAATAAACATTTATGTGTACCTATTCAACTCCTGGTATACCTGTGTACCAAGTTTTATGACCATACGATGCTTAGATTTCCCACTACAGACTGCACACAGGGACATCTTCCTTTATTATAAAAGATCATATCACATCTTGGCAACATGATTATTTTTAACCATAATTTGTGTTAATAAGCAAATAACATTTTTTGCAAAGAATAAGGAACACTAACATATTTAAGCACAAATAAAATAACATTGCAGTATACAGCTGTTTCGAGGATATGCTGGACTCCTATCAGTGCTAGACAGACTAACAAAACTAAAGTCAAACAGACAAAATAAACACAAATAGAAGAAACAGAGGGGTATATATACACAAGTTGTTGATACAACTTACGAAAACCAATATAAAAAAGTAGAATCAAGATCAGTTCAGCCAATGCAAAACATAACAAACATACAAGATTGGAATGCACCAAAACACAAATTTCCCAACCAGACAAGAGAAGTCAAAACAAGATTAAATGAGTCCTAATAAGATAAAAAGTCAGTCAAAATTACACACAAAATTCCCAAAAGCAAAGAAATGAGCAAAAATGGAATAAATATAAAAAAGGAAAAAAAATTCAGGGCACCCAACCAAACCATGGGCAAAAATTAAGTACTGGACACAGTGTTCTCCCTTCCTATCTTTTGAATGGGCGGGCTGTTTTTACGAGCCGCCAGGCTGACAATCTAAGAAAAACGTATGTAAAAAGTAAAAAAAAAACAAAGGAATGTGAGCAAATATAAAAAATAATTTTTCATTAGCCTACATAAATTTGCGAAGCCACTAACTTGAGTAAAGAACTTTGGAGCCGGATTAAAGAGCCACTGACAGCATAATATTTTGCCTACCATCTGAGCCAATAACCCCTTTAAAAAAACGAAAATTTAGTTCTCCGATCATTCCGTGATGGCGCCATGCCAATAAATATACGTCGCCGAAGTCAAAACATAGTGGCTGGACATCAGTAAACATAGACGCTGTGCATTTTTCCCATAGTGGAATAAAATAGTGAATAATTTGCCAAATAGTCTTGTTCTATGCTATGTGTTTCTAAATATCTCGGAGGGTAATTTTGCTTTGTGTTTTTTAAAATGAGTAGAAAGGTAATCCAGGAAAAGAACCTATTTTGTTATTTTAATAAAGTTCATGAAAATAATGTGCATGAAAGTGATACTATGTCTACAGAGATGCCAACTTTTAAGGATTTTCCGTACGAATTTTTACTTCATCTTACAGTTTTACGGACTCTCAAAACCACAGAAAATCCCGTGAAATCCATCCATCCCACCATTCAATTCATATTCCCTGCTTTGCTGAGAGTCCAAAATTATCAGTTTGCATGTATTTTCTTCTTCTAATGATTTCATATCAGAAAAATAGACCCAATTTATTTTTATAGTGTAAGTAAAAATAAAGAAATATTTTACTAAACAAATTATATTTCGCTTAAATTATAAGATTGAGCAATTCAGTCTTTCTTTTCGGGCTGTGCTGAGAGTACACAATTGCCTTTCTTCATCCATCTCCATCCCCGCATTATTGCACATAAACTTGACTAAACTAGCTTATATTCATATTTTGGTTGATTATAAAGGTTAATTTTTTAATTATTTTTATATAATTAGTACGATCATGAAAATCAGTTTTTTGTTTCACCGGCGTTGCCGAGGGTACGCAATTATCCATTTCCATTGATCTCCATCTCCCTATTGTTGCACATTAACTTGACTAAACTAGCTTATTTTCATAGTTTGGTTGATTATAAAAGTTAATTTTTTAATTATTTTCATAAAAATAGTAAGATCGTGAAATTCAGTTTCAATGTTTCTTTTTGCTGCCATTGCCGAGAGCACACAATTATCCTTTTCCATCGATCTCCATCTCCCTATTGTTGCACATTAGCTTGACTAAACTAACAGATTTTCATATTTTGGTTAATTATAAAAGCTAATTTTTTAATTATTTTCACATAAATAGTACGATCGTGAAATTCAGTTTTAATGCTTCTTTTTGCTGCCGTTGCCAAGAGCACGCAATTATCCTTTTCCATCGATCATCATCTCCCTATTGTTGCACATTAACTTAACTAAACAAACTTATTTTCATATTTTGGTTGATTATAAAGGTTAATTTTTTAATTATTTTCACATAAATAGTACGATCGTGAAATTCAGTATTTTGTTTCACGTGCATTGCCGAAGGTACGCAATTATCTTTTTTCATCGATCTCCATCTCCCTATTGTTGCACATTAACTTGACTAAACTAGCTTATTTACATATTTCAGTTGATTATAAAGGTTAATTTTTTAATTATTTTCACATAAATAGTACTATCATGAAATTCAGTTTTTTGGTTTTTTTTGGGGGGTTTTTTCCGCAGGCGTTGCCGTTCTTTACTAATGCTTTCTGATATTTTACCTCATTTGGCTGCTTTATCTAGGGGTTGACAAAAACAAGATATCGGCTTAACAGAAATAGAACCAATTTTGGAAGCCATAAAACTGACCATTACAGAACTTAAAGAATCTCTTTGGTTGTCACTTTTAAAGCATCCACCACAATCTGACTAGCTTCTGGCCTGATTTTCATGTTAAAATTTCAAATGCTGAAGCAGCTACATTTAAAACTGAAATCTCTGGAAGCCAGACATGCCTATTATTACATCTATCCCTAGACTTTTTAGTACAAACACCTCCAGTCATGACGAAAATGAGGCCGCTGAGAGTCTCTTTGATCATTATTCTAAACAAGGGAATCCACCAATATTAAACTATGAAGCTTCTAAATTAGAGTGGGTAGTTGCCTCCAAAATGATCAAAGGGCAATCATATAAAAATATGAGCACAAAGCAAATACTTTTGAAATTGGCTACAACACCTGAGCTCAGAGAATCATTTCCAAATTTATCAAGGCTGCCTACTGTTGCACTCTATACCTGTCAGTACAGCAGAACGTAAAAGAGAATTTTCATCCCAAGGTAGAATTTAGACCTGTTTACGAAACCAAATGAAACAGCCAACTCTGAATAATCTCATGGCTATTTTAATAGAGGGGCCAGATCCAGATGATTTTGATTATAACAAGGCAGCTGATGACTTTGCTTCTCAGAAGAAGAGAAAAATTCATGTGTAGAATTATTAGCATTTATTAATACTAATAAGTAATTATATTGTAATATTATATACAATATGTGTTGTAATTATTATTAAATGTAAGTTACATTTACAGTTAAAGACCTTTGCGTTTCTGAGCATCGAAAAAATTTGTAAAACATAGTACATCTGCTTTGACCACCCGGCTGTTGATTCACACCACCCGGCTGGTAAAATTTTCAAGGGAGAACACTGACTGGACCGTCAATAACTAAATCACTAGAATTTTTCTGAATATAGATGGCTTAAAAAAAGGCAAGATCACAGATCAAAGTACAATTTTATATAATCCTGAAGAAAACTCAAAACAACGGTTAAAATTAAGCAAGCTTGAGTAATTGAAAATTTATTAAATTCTAATTTTTTTTACATAGTTTTCATGTTGTTTGACATGAAATTTCAGACCATGTTTAGTTTTACCAATATAAGAAAAAACCACACTAGCAAAAATTACTGTAAATGCCCAAAGTATTAAAAATTTCTATAGGATTTTTAAGACTAGAAAACCCAAGTTCATTACAGGGGTAGTACTGGTAGCTGATCAAAATTCAGGACACCAATTTTACAAAATTACAGGACATACCGTAATATTTTATCATATGTCACATACAATTTGAGTGATATAAATACTAGTAAAAATACTTAAAAGTTGAAAGAACAGATAAAAAATTACTAAAGCAGGGCATTTGCTTAATAAAATACAGAAGTAACTTTAAAAATGCTTAATATAAAAGTGTTAAAAATTCAATATATAAAATAATGAGTTACTGTAACTTATTATTTAATATTGGGAAATTTAACACTATAAACCAGTTGCAAAATTTTACGAGAAAGATCAATCATGCATGAAGAATTAATTATGAAATACTTTCAAACTGAAATGCAATTTTATTTAAAATCTCTAACATGCGATACATTCAGCAGTGATATTTTTAAAATTATCACAATACTGCAATAACTTATTATATTTGAAAACTTCATCAAAAACAAATGAATGTTATTCAAATAATGTCATTGAAATATAAATCGACTGGCTCTTTATATAAAAGCAGTGAATATTTCATTTATAAAAATTTTTCCATTCCTTTCATTCATTGGCAATATTTTAAAAATTATCATAATACTACAATAATTTATTTTACTTAAAAATTTAAAACCATGAAGGTAAAAGCACTTTCTAACTCCACGCTAAAAACTTCATTGAAAAAGCAATAGAATTGTCTGCTTCTCATGCAAAATCAATAAATATTTTATTCATATCAGATATATTGCAAACTCCAGAGCTAAATAATTTTGCGTTAAAGAAATTCAGCAATTCTGATACAACTCATCCTAGAGCTTGGTGTATTTACATTCTCCATTAGTGAAAATTAGGCTTCATTGTAGAAATAATCAAATTTCAATGATCATTTAAATTTCAAAATATTGTAATTGCATTGGAACAGTATATAGATGCACAGAAAAAAAAATAAAGCAGTTTTACGATGGATGCAACACTAAATATAAAATAAAAAGAATAAAAATCACGATTTTGACACAAGACGGATGTCCGGCCACTCATCCTGCTGCTCATACCTTAGGGTGAGTCGGGTGATCTGGGTCTTCCACAAAATGGATGCCATATTTTATTTTGAAGCGGGTCACGTGATCTCTTCATATAATATAGGTGTAATTATTATTTTAATTTTTATTTAAAAAAACTACCGAATATATTTTGCCGAAATTTTTTTTCATATTTTTTACGAAATAATTTGAAGCAATTTGTGAATTTTAAATTCGCTTAAAAAATGTTTGAAAAATTAGGTCCCACAGGGATTCAATGTATTTCACTTTTTCAATCCGGGTTCAATCCAAAACATATTGGGTGATATTATTCATTTATATTCCCATAGGTCCCATAGACTATCTGAACAAAATACTAAAATTTCATTTTGATAAAGTCACTTTTACGGCAGTTATGTGAACAGACAGGCAGACAGAATGAACAAAGTCATAAACACTTTTCAACTATGTTGCAAAGTGTTAAAAGTGACTTTCTTCAGGATCAACAATTAGCATAACCTCACTTATTTAGTCAGATCATCTTCAGTTATTGTTTTGCATTTGAAACAGGTAGATCAGTCTATTTTTGCATATATCCTGTATTGAAAGTTTAACTTTATTGTGTTATTAATGTAGAAATTTTTGAATAATAATTTTATTAGGAATCTTACTTTAACTTCAGATATATATTTCTTGTAAGACAATTTTTCCATAACTTGTTTTATGTTTGTCATTGGCAGTCATCAACATCTATTATGCACGTTTACAGAAAGTGCTGAAATTTGTGATGTTATTTACAAGCACTAATATTCGTGATTTTATTTAAAAATTCTTAAATTCAAAATATTATTTAAAAGTGCTAAAATTCTCAATTCTTATGAAAAGAGCTAAAGTCTGAAATTTGATTTAAAAGCATTAAAATTTACAAATTTCAAAGTTGTAATTTAAAATTTACAACTTTTCAAATAAGTGATTTTATTTAAGAAGTGCTAGAATTGAAAATTTTACTTAAAAGCAGATTTTTATGAAAAGTGCTAAAATTCATGATTTAAAAGTGCTTAAATTTGTAATTTTGTTAACTGCTAAAAATCAGGAATTTTATGAAAAAACACGAAATTTCATGATTTGATTTGTAAGTGCTTAAATTTACATTTTTTTTAAATACTAAAATTTATGACTTCATTTAACAGCACTAAAATTTAAGATTATAAGTGCTAAAATGCCCAATTTTATTTAAAAATGAAGATACATGATTTTATTTTAAAGTGCAAACATATGTGGTCTTGTTTACAAACCCTAAATTAGGTGGCATTATTTAAAAGTGATAAAATTCATGATTTTGCTTAAGAGTGTGAAAAAAGCATGACTTCAATAGAACTGGCTATAAACAAAGCTGTAGGACTATGTGATGTATATGAAAAATTCAGGAATTTTATAGCAAATAGTGAAATTTCAAGACATGAATATCTTTTTCACAAATTTTAAGAATTTAAGGACGAGTACTACCCCTATTATTAATAGGTATAAACATAATATTAAACTTCAATTTTTGTAGGTAACAATACGATTTAGGTACATATACCCCTCTGTTTCTTCTGTTTGTGCCCATTTTGTCTTTTTGATTTTGGGTTTGTTGATTGGTCTAGCACTGATGAAGTAGATCTAGCATATCCCCAAAATAGCTGTTTACTTTTCAGATAACCCCTGGCATCACTAATGTTTAATTAGCCACACTTGGGTATTTTAATATATTTTACATTAATCCTCTTCTAGTTATTTATTATATCTCAAATTCTAAGCAAAACATTTAATTGGTTAAACTTCGCAGATACTGCTAGAGCATATCCTCTGAAATTGTGGGTGCTCACATAGGATAGAAGAATGAGTACAAGTTTCTAAATTAATAAACACGCTTATTCACAAGCACAATGTAAACAGGAACAATATACAGTCAAACAGCACTTAAATGCTCCACTAATTTCACAAAACAACTTATACTAATCTCAAAAATTGACAAAAATAATTTCACATAACAGCAGCTACCAGTCTTTGAACATTGACAAAAATCACAGTCCAATATAGCTCATATCTTGTCAACTACTTCAACTGAAAAATGACTCCTATTTATAGACTCACCATAGAAATTTCTAGAAATCTCTAATATCACATAGAATAATCGTTATTTTGTGATCCTAGAAGATTCTGGAAGCCGTTAAATCTGGTAACCTTTCTTCAAAATTCCAAAAGTGGCAACCCTAGAACAATGTCATAGGAAAATATGCCTTTACGGTTGTTTTCTCCTTCTGGTCTTCGAAAGAGAGGAATGTAAGGAGAGGAAAATAGTCTCCGAATGAAAGGGAATATTATGCTTTTGCTAAATAGTTTTTGAGCTAGAGTGGATGCATACATTGCACATACACACAGAGATATCATGCTCTAGTGCCTGAAAAGTGTAGATCTGTTGAAAACTGCAGTTCTGATTTTTGTCATCATTCCAATATATTTCCTAGACATTACCATGTATTATACGGAATTTTTTTTTTTTTTAATCAAATAGCCAGGCACTTGACTTTCATCATTCGCCTTTGTCAGCAGCCAGAACGTGAACCATTTAGCCATCCTAGGACGTTGCCCCAGGTGCACCAAAGGGGGGTGGAACACACTGCACCCACAACACAAACATCCATGCCTTACGTGGGACTCAAACCCACAATGCGGCGGTTGAGCGATTGCTGTGGAAACGCTCGCCTTGACTACTCGACCACTGCGTCGGCTTATACAGAAAGTAAAAGAGCCCAAATCATGCGTAATGCTATTTGTACACTTTAGCATGTGAATCAATTCAATAAAAAAAGAAACTACTAAAAATATAAACTAACAAAAACACAAGTTATTTTTGTCTAGTGGCAGAATTGGTCATATGGTAACCGGCCTATGCTATGTAGCATATTATGAAATATAAGTTCAGACTGGAAAATATTTTTTGGCCTAATCATATAGTATCAGGCTATTATGCTCCAGTGCATGGATTCTAAACACTACAAGGACAAGCCGGTCCCACAGTCACATACATGCTTTGTTTTAATTAAAGCTGTATGTGATAACAACAGCTTTAATTAAAACAAAGCAATAGCTTTAATTAAAATAAAGCATGTATACCTAAATCGTATTACATGCTTTGTTAAGTTAACATTTCATTTGGAGGTAGAAATTAAATGTGGTATTTGCATGTGTGTGGTACAATTTTTATATTGATCATGACTGGAAATAGAAGATTCAACTCTATGGGTATTCTGTGAATGTGATTTTTTTTACCAAACTATAACTATTCCTCTAAATTTGCAGAATGGTTATAAAAATGGTTGGTCAGTTAAAATTTTTTGGTGCCATGACCACCATTTCAACTTTTTTTCCAAGACAATATTAATCCAACCATGTTTTATACAACAAATAAAGTTTTAAATATATCAAGCAGTCCTATTCTGGACAACAGCCTTTCAACAAGCAGAGATAACTTACACTTGTTGAAGGACAATTGTCTAGAATAGAGCCTTAATATAAGAACCTTTATACATTTATTTCACTTTTAAATTTTACAGCATTAAACCATTACTCACCTCGAGATTCCGGTATGATCTGGATGTGACGTATGATTGTGTTGATGGTGCGTAACCATCAACTGATTTAATAACATTCTCTGCAGATGGGGGAATGGATCCAAGCATATGAGGTGAAGATATGGGAGGAGATGGGTACATATTTACAAAGTTTGACACAGGGCTAATGTCAGGAGTTTGGTAGGAATTTTCACCAACACTCAAATGAATTGGATTACGGTATTGTGCCAGTTCCTCTTGAACTTTTTTCAGCTCTTCCTGGTACTGCATGATGGAACTTTCCAATTGACGACACTTTTGATTTAAAATATTGAATTTTTCATCTGGAGCATGTTGTATTCGTTCACCCTGAAACTGATTATATAAATAAGCACACGAATTATTTTAAATATATAATTATTTTAAATAGTGTTTCACCCTGAAACTGATTATATAAATAAGCACAAGAATTTTTTTAAATATATAATTATTTTAAATAGTATTTCACCCTGAAACTGATTATATAAATAAACACAATTTTTTTAAATATATAATTATTTTAAGTAGTATTTCACCCTGAAACTGTTTATATAAATAAGCACAAGCATTTTTTTATATAAATAAGCAGTTGGAAATTATATAAATACTGTTTATTTTGTTATATAAATAAGCAAAAGAATTTTTTAAATGAGTAAAACTTAACACTGAGTTATATTTTGTTATATAAATAAGCACAATAATTTTACTTCAAGAATTATTTTAAATAGTGTTTCACCCTGAAACTAATATAAATAAGCACAAGAATTATTTTAAATATATAAAGTTTTTAAATAGCATTAACTAGAAGGGTAAGCCTGTCATAAAAGGGGTAAAGTTGCAAAAGATTACCTCCCATCTGCCATTTATGAAGTTGTAAAGGATTTCCTCCCAATCCATCTGTCTTGTATTCTCTGACTATTCACAGGCATATATATGTAAGCCATACAATTTTCCCATTCACTATTACTATCTCTTATACAACTTCTATTGAAACATATATAATATAATCTCTTAACATAACAAAATAATTTACGCTTCCCCCTAACAAAACATACATAGTTGTCTCATGAATATTGAAACTCACTATAGTTTGAATACAGAATATTAAATAAATAATTTCCTTAAAGTGACAAGAATTATCAAACAAATTAAAATTTAATTAATAGTGTAGATTTTCTGAGTTATTGAATTTTTGACAATTTAGCAACATTTTTGTCAATTTCGTAATTTTTTTTATCATATTTGAAAAAAATTTTAAAAGTCATCAAGTTTGCAACCAAGGTCATTAAATTTGCCATCTAATGGAAGGCAGATTCTATTGAAAAATAATTAATATACCATCTATTCATTAATTAGTTTGAATTCAAATCCTTTCCTAATCAATATTTAAATTAAAATCGTACTATGCTTTGATTTTAAATTTTATTTTGATTCTAAATTTGGCATCATTTTTAACACTTCACAACATAGTTGAAAAGTGTTTATGACTTTGTTCATTCTGTCTGTCTGTCTGTCTGTTAGCACGATAACTGCCGTAAAAATGACTTTATCAAAATGAAATTTTAGTATGTTGTTCAGACAGTCTGTGGCACCTATGGGAATATAAATGAATAATATCACCCAATTAGTTTTGGATTGAACCCGGGTTGAAAAACTGAAATACATTGAACCCTATAGGACCTAATTTCTCAAACATTTTTTAAGCGAATTTAAAATTCACAAATTGCTTCGAAAGTTTTAGGAGAAATTCAAATTATCACATAAAATATACAAAAAAATTTTCAGAAAAATATATTCAGTAGTTTTTTAAATAAAAATTAAAATAATAATTACACCCATTATATGAAGAGATCAATCACATGACCATTATATGAAGAAATCACATGACACACTTCTAAATAAAATATGGTATCCATCTTGTGTCAAAATCGTGATTTTTATTTTTTTTAATTTATATTTGGTGTTGTATCCGTCCTAAAACAGCTTTATTTTTGCTTAATTTCTGTGCATCAATGTTCTGAAACAACGCAACTACAATATAATTGAGTTTAAATGATCATCAAACTTTAATTATTTCTACAACAAAGCCTAATTTTCACTTATGAAGATTGTAAACACATCAAGCTGTAAGATGAGTTGTATAAGAATTCCTGAATTTCTTTAACACAAAATTACTTAGTGCAGGAGTCTGCAATATAGTTGATATGAATGAAACAGTCATTGATTTTACATAGAGAACAGACAATTTTACAGCAGACTTTTTCGGTGAAGTTCTAAGCACAGAGTTAAATTACTTTTACCTCCATGGTTTTAAGTTTTTAAGTAAAATAAATTATTGTAGTATTGTGATGAATGAAATGAATAGAATAAATGTTCATGAATGAAATTTTTACTGCTTTTTCAGAGTCAGGCAATTTTATGAACAGCATTAAATGAATGACAAGAAAGAACAATCAGGCATAAAGCATTGATTATGTGAAACACTCTAACTACAATACAATTTTATTTAAACATCTCTAAAATGTGATACAATGTGTATTTCAATGATGTCATTTGAATAAAGTTTATTTGTTTTTGATCAAGTTTTCAAATATAATAAATTATTGTAGTATTGTGATAATTTTAAAAATATTACTGCTGAATGTATCACATTTTAGAGATGTTTAAATAAAATTGTATTGTAGTTAGAGAGTGTTTCACATAATCAATGCTTTATGCCTGATTGTTCTTTCTTGTCATTCATTTAATGCTGTTCATAAAATTTGGTGACATATTTATCAATTTGGCCACAAAAAAAAAAAGGGAACCAAATTTATTGCCATGGTCGCTAAATTTTTTGCCAAGCATTCCAGACAGACACACCTGGATTATGTAGAAAGTCATTTCACCTTTAGTTCATAGATGTTGTTTGTACAAATTTCAAAGGATTATCTGTACTGTACACACATGATATATGTACAGTAACATACTAATTATCCAGAATCCTCTTAACTGGGCGTTCTTAACCTATGGGTCGCTGTGGCTTTTAGGAAAGGTCACCACACCATAGCTGCCATATAAAAATAAAAAATTGATATGTAAATGAAGATATCTCAAACATTTTCTTAATGTAAGTATTTATAGATGTCTTTTGCCTATAATCTGGAAAGCAAAAAGGTAACAGGAAATGGGTACAATATTCCTATTTATCAATTTACTGTGGCATTACATTTGGCAAGCTTGAAGAAGAAACTTTTAAAACACAACCCAATACCCAATGTCAACAGTGGTGTTGTTATGAATTGCATTTCACAGTTCAAAACACCATCAAGTTAAAACCCAACTTTTAAAATACTACAATTTTGATTTCTTATGTAATGCAAAATTACTTATTCCTAATCTTCTTCAACATGCCTTTTTTCCCAGCCATTTTGTTAATTTTATTTATTTATTTTCAGCTCTCACAAAATAAATCAATTTATTAAAACACATTGAAGTTCAGAGAAAAGGTACTTAAGGAAATGGGAAATAAAATAATTGATCACTTTCTCACCAAAAAATTTTCTTTTCTGGTGACACTATACTGACTAAAACATGGATGGTTTAAAAAAAAACTTGAGCAACGTATAAAAGCACAAATAACACTATAATGCAGCATACAGCTGTTTCGAGGATACATTGGATCCCATTTGTCAGTACAAAAGAACTAACAAACCTGAAGTTCAAAAGAGGAATGGGTGCCTTTTGGACAAGTTCAAGGGTTTGTTGGTTCTCTTGCACTGATGAAGGAGACCCAGCATATCCTCGAAACAGTTGTATGCTGTATTACTGTGTTATTTGGGCTTCTATACGTTGCTCAAGTTTTTCTTATCCTTCGAACAAAGTGTATTGTACTTATTGATGGATAGTTTTAGTTTAGAAATGATAAGATTTTTTAAAGTTCTTTATACAGGCTGAAGCAATTGAGAATAGACCTACCTGAGAACCGGACACATTAGTGCTGATGATAATGGAAGATGAAGCAGAAGCAGAGTAAATACTTGAAGCAGAAACATAGACCTGAAACTCGCGGCTTGTCGTGGATGGAAGAACAGAATGATCGGTCGACGAGATGGTATTCATATCAGAAGCCTGAGAAGCTGGAAGCGCTGCCAAATTTGGAGGTGGTTCTAAGAAATTTTCTTGCAACACAGATGTTCCACGAGATACTGGCACTCTATTTAGAGGTGAGGATGGTAATTTTTCCCTATTTCCATGACTTGGATATAATACTGTATTTACACGAATGTTGGAAGATATACCTATAGAATTTTGCAAACTTAAGTATTGAATATGAGAGCTATTTAAATGTTACAATAATAATCTGTATTATAATATGAAAATAAAAGATTAGGCAAAAGTATGTATACTTTAAATTGTGCAGTAACCTCTAGTATATGGCTAGAATTTCAAATTAGAAACTAGGATTCAAACTACAATTTCAAAAATATATTATTATGCAGGCTAATAACTTCATACTTTGACTAGATTGATTCTCAGCAAATCAATTTAAATATGTATGTGATTAGAACAAAAATATGAACACTCCAGCATAATTTTATGAATCTATATTATAATTCTTTTATGCATATACAGAATATTTTAAAATTAATGGAACAAACTTTAAGAGGTGATAGAACATACTGAAACAAACACTTTTCGTCAAAGAATGCATGGTCACAAGTTAAGTGGTTAGGCATTGGAGAGAGCTTTCCATCTCTCCATACACTCTACCTTTCACAACAAAAAGACACAGGGCTAGCATATAAAAGCAATGGTTTTTGCATGCAACGTCATTAGCAACTTCTTCAACCCAGGCAGTCTAACCTACCCATAAGTGTAAGGTAACTGTTTAGGGGTAGGACAGCCCAGTGATTAGTACACGGGGGTTGCACTCGGACAACGCATTCAATTCTCAGCTCTTCCCAATCTGCCTCCAAAATCTGTTCCAATTTGTCCGCCCAAACAGATACCATACACCTATACACCTTCAGGTAGGTAGGATGGTCTGGGTCGAAGAAAAAGGCAACTGTTTGGATGGCCAGGACCTAATTTAGATCAGAACCCAGTGAGAATGTCATCCACAGGGACTGTACCCTCTTTCTCCCCCACCAAATTCTTAGGACTTATGAACCCACATATTTAAAGTGCTAGTACTCGGAGTAAACACAGGAACAGTTTGGGCAGAACCAGAAATCAAACTCTGATCGTCCGAGTGCAATCCTTACGTGCTAACAACTGGTCTGTTCAACTCCTTCATTAGCAACTTGGAATGAATCAGTATGCGAATGAGGAGAAGGCAGAGATGCATTTCGACCATGAATGGCACAAAAATACATTGCTTACGTCTTTGCGTTATGAAAGATAGCGTGTGTGGGGAAACAGAAAAGCCCTCCAGCACTTAACCGCTTAACTTGTGACCATGCATTCTTTGATGAAAAGTGTTTGTTTCGGTGTGTTCTGCGACTCCTTAAAGTTAAGTTCTATTAATTTTGAAACACACTGTATATAATAGTACTCCAAAAATTCAAGGTGATTAAATATTCCTAGATCCTTCAGAAGCAAGCCCCTTGGTGATGTAGTGTATCTTTACACACTTTTAGCATCGACTATGAAACAGAGCCTAACAAACTTGGATTTTTGATTTTGCTCACAAGGATGAAGAAAATGGTAAAAGGGTTTCAAAAAGCCGAATTCCTCTTTAACCTACAAGGCTGAGCTTATGGAATTAAGAATTTCACTATGATGCAAAATTGCGGTATGACACTCTTGGCTTGCATTCGAGATTTTAAAGATTCAGCTCTTCTTCTGCAAAGGAAGCATAACTTTTTATATTTTAAAATATGGTGGCCAAAAAAATGGGCAGAATGAATTTTTCAGTTCTTAAAAAGGATAAGGCGCATTTTTTAGCTTTAAAACAGTGAAGGGTTCATTTTTTAGTTTTAAGAAAAGAGCCGAGCAGCACTCTGAAAAATGCTTATGGGAATGCTGTACTAGTTCACAATAATTTAAATACCCTAATTTAATTCTATGTTCATTATTATTCAAATTACTTATTCTGTTTAGTATCTATAAAGTTATAGCTAAATTGTCCTAAAATAAGGTCAGCAAAAAACATTATTAGCTAGTAAAAAAAATCTGAATTCAATGACTACTGAACTAGATTCATAATTTTAGCAATACACAGAAATGCAGTTAAAATGCTTTACCTAAAGATGTGAATACAAAATACAAATACATATATATACACTTTTAATTATGCTATACAAACTTAAATGCTACGTAACACAATCTTAACATTCAGGTCGAGCAGGTAGATAGATCATAGACAGAACTCAAAATGAACAACACTCACCAGAGCAGAAGCTAGTCTAGCTTTAATGAGTGTTGACCATGCTATCTTTTAGTTCTAGAGAAAAAGGCTGTTTTTTGTCTCTGAAATTGGTTGGTACCCTTACTATTATTATGTGCTGTTTTATACAAAGCCCTTTTATCGGCCAATTAAAAGGATGCTCATGCTCTTGGGTGAGTGGAGCAGTCTGGGTATTAAACAAAACACTTTTGAGAAGCAGCTGGAATTCCCAAAATGTGTTAATGCTGTCTAAAATTTAAAAATGCTCTGACTTTAAAGCCAGTCTTTTTAATCTCTTGTAAATTCCCAGTTTTCTATACTTTTCACGTAGGGAGGTACATCTGCAATGAACTAGAGATTGGCGAATACTATCCGTGAATACTTGAAAGTATTTAAGATTCAAAATTTAAATATAACAACACTAGAAGAAATTTGAATATCTCGAATATCACACCTTGGTTCTAGAATGAAAAGTCAGGATACTTCAGAAGAAGAAATTCAAAAATACCTAGAAGACAGTTTGCTTCCACCAAATGAAAACATTTTTGACTACTGGAAAAAGAGAAGTCCGTATCCTTACTTGAAGGAATTATCTTCCATCACACTGTCATAAACAGTTTTTTTTTTCAGAGCGATTCCTCAGCACCTCCGGTTTGTTTTGCAATGAAAAAAGAAGCAGACTAGAATATGAACATGTTCTACTGTTTATTTTATTTGATAAAAATTTGCAGTAAGTGAGAAGCATTTACAATTATTCAAATATTATAGTTATTAAATAAAAATATACTACAAAATAATTAAAATAAGTTTAATAATTAATGTAATTTTATTACACTTTTTACCTTCTATGTTTCACTTTATGAATTTATGTACTAATAATTAATAAATACTTAATAAATAAATATACTAACTATTGAATTCGGGGTACTCAAATATTTAAAGTATTTGAATATTCGAGATCTGATTAATATTCGGATTCGATATTCGAAATTGAAAAAAATGTCATTTTCCCATCTCTACAATAAATATTAAAAATAAAAAATTAAATTTTTGAAAATCACACTCGCACAAAAGCATATCTTACTTTTAGTAGAGCATTGCTCAGAGTGTTCAGACGATAAGCTGCCAATAGAGCTCACCGATGGCGAAGGAGATATGCAGGCACTTTGGCTGGGTGGAGTAGTTATTTGTGGTTGGCTGGACTTAGGAGAGTACATTTTAGGCATTTCTGGCATATTCTTCAAGACCTTCTCAGTGCTGTAATTTGATAAAATGGCATTATAAAGTCTGAAGTTCTAAATGAAACTTGTCGAGTATTAAATAAACTAATGAATAAAGTTGAAAATATTAAAATATTTAGGAAAATTTACTACATTTATCATACAAATTTCTTTAAGGGTGAGCGTCAGTAAATTTCTGCCCTATCCGCACTTTGTTAACTTTCGCGGCACACATATTTCGCCAAAATTCTGCTCAAAAAGTTGCGAAATATTTTCTGAAAGATAAAATGCAATGTTTAGATTATATTAAAACTAAATTTAATGCCCCCAAAAACATAGAATATATTTTTTATTTTAATCCAAAATATTTTTGGTGCTGCCATCTATTGTCGTAATTTAATTCATACCGATTATTTTTATTTTTTAATGAACATTTTAAAATATCTATTCCTTCTAATACAGTTTTAAATACAACAACAGATCATATATAATAATGCCACAATCACGGAAAGGTAATTTATCATTCTATAAATTTGATAAGGGATCTGAATGTACATCACTGAGGACTGCAGTTTTGTCTTCAAGTTCCTTTGTCTTCAAGTCCAAGTTCAATTACTTTTTCGTGATTATGGCATTATATATGATCTGCTGTTGTATTTAATAGCGTATTAGAAGGAATAGACATTTAAAAATGTTCATTAAAAAATAAAAATAGTCGGTATGAATTAAATTACGACAACAGATGGCAGCACCAAAAATACTTTAAATTAAAATAAAACATATATTCTATGTTTTATTGGGTATTAAATTTAGTTTTAATGTAATCTAAGCATAACATTTTATCTATAAAAAAATATTTCGCAACTGTTTGAGCAGAATTTCGGCGAAACATGTGTGCCGCGAAAGTTAACAAAGCGCGGATAGGGCAGAAAATTTACTGACGCTCACCCTTAAGGAAGTTCAGAGCAAAGATTTTACTTTACCCATATTTTACACTAGCAGTATACCATTCTTTGTATGGAATATATATAAAGAACCTTAAAATTCACAATTATACACAAATTCCTTTAGTATTCTAAATGACATTGTGTAACATCGTACCACAAAATTGTTACACTCTCCTTGTATTATTATGACATATGAAAATTATTTATGCATGAGAAACATTGCCAGTTAATCATACTTACAGCAGGATACATACAATTGATGATAATTTTTTACAAGTTTAAAATCTATATGTAATTGAGTGAATCTTTTATATCCCCCCCCCCCTCCCCCTAAATAAACAGTGAACAACTTTGTTACTTGTTATAGGTTGATGTGAAACATTACTACGTTCGCATATTTTCAATGAGAAGAGGTTTATGTGTGTTGTGTGTTATGATGAAACATCTACCTATAGAAAAATTTCGATATTTTCTGGGTTTTATTTTATTTCAATTTATTGGAAAATTATAGTTTTAATAAATTAATAGAATGCAATCAGACCATAAATGACAAAGTTAATGATGATGATGATGAAACATTTTGGATGTAACATTGGCAGTTACTCTATGAGGCTAACGTACGGTTCGAGCAAGCGATAAGAAAGCGCATACTGGTGCATAGTGCAAATGCCTATAAACAGATGTTGCAGAACAGAAATTTAATTTTCTTTACACTTTTCATATATATATATATATATATATATATATATATATATATATATATATATATATATATATATATATACAATTACGATAAAGTGAGACAAAATAGGATATATCCCAAATAAGCCTGAAATTAAAAGAACTATTCACTACAAAGGAGGAGGCGCAAATGCTGCTCAAATTCCCTAGTAGAATACATGAATGAAAGTAGAAAAGAACGGGAGTGACCATATGAATTACATAAGAATGGTAGGGGTGGATTGCGACACCCCTTTCCCGCTTAAAGCAGCTTTTACAACCCGGGTAACGCTCACGGAACCAACATAATTCCATGGTCAGCCTCCCAAATGTGCGAAAATAAAAGCACCAGAACAGACTCAGAACCAAAGAAGTAAACGAATCCATGAAGGAGAAACATCCGCTAGTCCAACCCGATGGAACGTCTCTTTATATAAGTAAAGTTGCTCATGCGCAGAGAAATATCAGGATAATAGTTACGCAGTCATGAATATTAAATCTCTATATCAACAATCAGATTACAAATTTTCTTTAAAAAACGATTTGTAATAATGTTGTACAAAATTGACTGGATAATTTCTTTTTATAGCTTCATCTGCAAATTTAAAGCTGCATTTGCAAATGTAAAAAATTTGCAGATGAAGCTATAAAAAGAAATTATCCAGTCAATTTTGTACAACATTATTACAAATCGTTTTTTAAAGAAAATTTGTAATCTGATTGTTGATATAGAGATTTAATATTCATGACTGCGTAACTATTATCCTGATATTTCTCTGCGCATGAGCAACTTTACTTATATAAAGAGACGTTCCATCGGGTTGGACTAGCGGATGTTTCTCCTTCATGGATTCGTTTACTTCTTTGGTTCTGAGTCTGTTCTGGTGCTTTTATTTTCGCACATTTGGGAGGCTGACCATGGAATTATGTTGGTTCCGTGAGCGTTACCCGGGTTGTAAAAGCTGTTTTAAGCGGGAAAGGGGTGTCGCAATCCACCCCTACCATTCTTATGTAATTCATATGGTCACTCCCGTTCTTTTCTACTTTCATTCATATATATATATATATATATATATAGATAGATAATTACGACTTCGCACCTACATAGTAAAACCTTTATACTTTGTGCACATATGTTATGTTAATCTATCACATGTTCTGTCATAGACAAAATACATTTAGCTCATTAATATATGAAATACAATAATTACCTAACAACAGTATGAGTACAAACAATGAATTCTGGTTTTGAGTTCCACTGATGGTAGGATATATAGTAACGGGTCTGAAGCCAAATCCACTGTTGCCCTTTTGTAAGAAATCTGTAATAACAAGATGTTCCTTCTCCGGTTTGCATCACTAAAATAAGAAATGAAATGAGAATATTATGAGTATCAAAATTTTAGTGTAATGAAGTTATTTGTACAGGTCCTGAATTTAATTAAAAATGAGATTTTATCTGTTGATAGCTAAAATATACAGGATGTTTAAAAAGGATTGTAAAACTAAATATTTCTTGAACGATTGATTAGCTGTAGACCCATGGCTGCAATTTAAATAAGGTACCGTAAGCAAATTTTGATCATGTTACACCTTAAAAATATACAAAATGTAACTTTTTATATGGGCCCAATAGAGAAAAATTTTCAACTATTCATAAAAATATTTTCCGTAGCCCAATTAGTCAAACTAAAAGTTACATTCTTATGAGAGTATCATTGAAGAGTTTGAGAATTTCAGCAATAGAGTCTCCTTTTCAGAAAATTTTTCCCTATTTAAAATGGACAGACCGCCCGCCTGTTCTCTATTTGTCTGCAGCAGATCCAGTTTCTTGAAAGCGTCTTACTATCCTTGTAATCGTTGAATTGTCTGGGATTTCAAAATGTGGGCACTGTCATGAACCCTTTTTGTCCATGCAAAGAAGGACTGGTAAAGAGATTTTTTACGTCTGCAATCTTGACTCTGAAGTTTTTGCAATGTGACCCCACAGTACCCCATTACTAGGTCAGCTGTAAAAACTTTGCAGAGGCAAGATGGCAGATTTAAAGAATTTTTTTTTTCAATCCTTCTTTGCATAGACAGAGATGTCATGAACCCCTCTCTGTCCATGCAATGAAGGACTGAAGAAGAGGTTCTTTAAATCTGCCATCTTGTCACTAAACAGTTTTTACAGCTGGTGCAGTAATTTGTTACTGTGGGGTCATGTCAGAAAAACCATCTGTATAAACTATATATTGCTTAAGATATCTATGGCAAAAAATGTTAGGGTGGGTAGCAGAAGAGGAATGAATGATGTGAAAAAAGACACTTGCTTTCTGGACTTTCTCCTGTAAACAGCAGAGAAAAGACGATAGGACTCTCTGATAGCACAAATTAGAGGAGAGCATTTGTAAAGCTCAAAGGAACAAACCATCGAGTTGGCTCAGTTAATTATAAACATAGAATCAGCTCATGACAGGTACAAACTCTTTAATGGCATCTCATAAGAATGGTTAGAAAAATATTGCTCTAAAATAAAATTTTCTTCACTCTGGAAAAACGCTACGTTCTTTAACTGATGAAAAAGAGATCTGCAATTATTGTCAAACATTTTGGAAACAGCAAAAGATATTCCTAATATATTTTTGAGGGTATATTGGTGCTACCCGACTGAAAAAAAAATTCTACAATTTCAATTTCTCGGTAATTATAAGTTTTAATTTGATGTGTGTGACTTTTCAATCACCTTGTAAAATGCTGGCTCAAACTGATATCACTTAATACAAATTTTGACTTCTTCTCATGAGAAGAACACCGTCATGAAAACATAGAAGTCCAGAATAGAAAGTTTTAACCCTTACAATGTATGTCAGTTTAAATTGCACTTAAAAATACACAAATACTTTCTGCTGTACAGACAACACATTTAAAAAGGCATTAAAGTTGAATTTTATTACACATCTACAGTGTAAAATAATTTTAGAAGTTTAACTTACAAAGCTCATGGGAGCCTGTTATGCTGTCGAGATCATCCACATGATAATAATCATAACCTGATGTCCCAAGAACTTCAAAAGGCAGGTAACCAATAATAGGTGGAGCCCTGAAAAATGAATAAGCAAGTTAAGAAAATTACTATTACTATATTTTCTCAATGCCCAGGCACTTAATATTAAATCATTCACCTACATAGCAGCCAAAGCTTGAACCATTTTGCTATTATACCACATAGCCCAGGTGCCCCTTACGCCTTTATAGCCACCCAATTTAGACTGAACCCAATGGCGATGGCAACCACAGGGTCTGTACCCTCCTTCTCTTGCCCATAACCTCTCAGAAGGACTTCAAGACCATTTATTGTTCCCATATACCCCAGGGGATAGTTTTGGGTGGTGGTGAGGATTGAACTCGGACCTTCCTTGTACAATATTTTCACTATAGCCAATGTGCTATCCTAGTCCTCAGTTTAATAAAATTATAAAACTTGATATCAATATTTTGCGATAATTATTGGCAATTATTACTTAATCTACATTTTCTCTTTTAAACAACTTATTCCATGATTTTTCGATCATTTATGATGATTTTATCTGATATAATTGATAAAATCCACTTTTTAAAATTTTCAGTTGGGGATTTTTTATTTATATAATCCAGTTTATCTGTTTTAAATAAATTGTTCCATAAATTTTACGCCATTTAAAATGTTTCTATCAGTTACAATCCATAAAAAAAAACACTATCTCAATTTTACAAAAATATTTCGCATTAATACTGCGCGGTTTTTTTAATTCTTTTTTCTTTTATTTTTATGGAAAAAGAATCAATAAAATAACTTGTTCCATGATTTTTTAGGTATTTATGATGATTTTGTCAAATATAATCAATAAATGGCAATTTTAAAACATTTTAGCAATACTTTTTGATAATTCTCAGTATTTTTGTTTCATGTAACCACTTTTTAAATAATATAAGAATCCATGAATTTTTGATCAATTAATTAAAATACCCTTTTCAATTTTTCAGCAATATTTTGCAATAATTCTCAGCAATTATGTATTTAATCTATATTTTCATTTCCAATAATTTATTTTCTATATTTCTTTATGTTGTCCTGATTTAGTTATTTTTGAGTCATTTAAATTTTCATTTTCAAATAATTTTCATATTTTTTAAAATGCACATTTGGTTTCGCTTTCACCCGGAATAATAAATTAAAGGCTTTAGTCTCATCTGGATAGAAAATAGCAGGAATGTGGGAAATTACTACATGATTTTATTTGTTTTAAACTTTATATAATTTTAGAAATAGCATAATTTCATGTGCTTTTTGACAAAATAAAATTCAAAGAATTCTCCAATACATTTTTTTATAAATATTATTTGAGACTTTTTAGACATACCATAAATACTACTTCCCCTGATATTCAAGGCCTACAGGAAAAAATCTAAAATTTAATGATTTACAAGGTTCACAAGATCATGAGCACACACTATTTTTTGTTAATTTATATTAAGTGATTTTAATACCTTACCAAGAAAAATCAAATCAAAAGTATAATGAAGAAAGCTCATATTGATGACAAAATAAGCTGATTATATCAAGAAAGTGCTCAACTGATCATTCCTCCTCACCTGTAGACTAAGGTTTTGCAGTTATTGCCACTCATCAGCACAGGTAAGACGATGAGATGATCAGTAAACACGAAACTTCTAAAATAAAGGATTTTAAATTTAGGGGGTAGAAGAGTTTTCTTCAAACCCACTAACGATGTAGAGTCTTAAACTCTGCCTACCAGTAACAAATTATTAATAGTGAGCACAGTTTAATGCTCTGAATCATTACTGGTTGTAAAGAAAAATCTACAAAAAAGTTCTAAAACTGTTGCTTTAAAGAGCTTTATGCTCCTCAATCATCTCATCACCTGCCCTGTGCTGATGAGCAGCAATGATAGCGAAACCATGGCCTACAGGTAGTGAGAGATGATTAGTTGAGTACTTTCTTGCTATTTGGACATGTCTTGTTTTAGGTCAGAAGTCGCTTTAATGGTAAACAAGTTGATACTATTATACACAGTCAAGTCACATTATTGTGACCACCAGCTAATATCCAGAGTAATGCCATGTGCAGCATGGACAGCAGCTAGACAGACTGGGAGTGACTCAATAAGGTGCTGGAAAGTGTTCACAGGTATTTGGAGCCATGCTGATTGCAGAGCATCTGACAGCTGCCGGAGGGTGCATAATGGAGAATCCATAGAGTGAACAACCCAATCGAGGTGGGCCCATAGATGTTCAATTGGGTTTAAGTCTGGGAAATTAGGGAATCAGGGAAGTATTTTGAAGTCTTCGTCATGCTCCTCCAATCACTGTATTTTTATTGTGATGCTCAATAGCAGTATTTTGTTGCAAATAATTTTGTACAATAATTTAAGCAAATTCTTTTTAACTGAAAATGGGGTTCTTGCACATTTTTTATTGAAATAATTAAGCACTTTATAAGTACCTTTTAAGGAGTACAGACAATAAATGAAGTATTGGAAAAAGTAGGTTTAATGCATTATGAATTTTATCAAACTTCACATAATATAATATTTGATTTTAATACTATATCAGAAATCTCGATGAATGCTTATAAAAATTTCTTTAAATTTAAGTAAAATTAACATATTTTGGATCTTGTTAATTTGAAAATATTTAACAATGCTGGGTTGTGAAAATATTTGACGACTTTTGACGATATGTTTTGTGACTGATCTCAAATAAGTAAAGGTGAGCAATTCACAAGTATATTAGAGAGTTTTATAAATAATTCCTAAAAACGGGAGAAAGTTTTTCTGATTGGAAGATAATAATATGGATATATAATTATACACTAAAACGAAATAAATGTTAACACATAAATAAAACACCCCGATTACGGGTGCTGCAGTAACCTATTATTAGACGCAGGAAATCAGGGTTGGGTTTCCACCCAGACAAAAAAAACTGGAAGAAACAGAAATTGGAAAATATGAACCCCTTTAACACCTTTCCCATATGATAATTCCACAGTTTGAAATCTCATTGTCACTTAGATGGGAGACTATTTATTCTACTGTTACTGAAATTTCTTAATTGTGATACCTGTAAAAGAATTTATATAAATAACCTGTATAAGAACTTTTATACAAATTTAGGTAGTTTTAAGGTCCTTAAACATCAATATCAGATATTGAGCAGTTTTTAAGTACTTTTAGGCAGAGCCCCCACAAAGGAGGGGGAGGGGGAGTCAGTTGGGATCATGGTACTGGGGACCGGCGAATGATAGCGGGCCTGTGAAGGTGTCAGGAGAAATCTTTTCTTTTTTTATAGTTTGTGCATATAAATTTATAATAAAAATTATTTTATGATACAATATCGCATATTTTGTGCAATTATAAAATTACAAGTATAGGATAGATAGAAAGCAAACGCGAGTTTTTTAAATCAATAACCCAATCAATATACTTATTTTAATCGGTGGCCATTTATTTTCAGCGAATTCGTGTCATAAGGAAGTTCTAATTTTTTATTGTTTATGCATATCAAAATATATTAATTTGCTGGTAAAGTTTTATGTTAGATACATCAGATGTTTTAGTTGTTGGGTCTGTGGATAATTTTTTCATTCTCTGAGAAGTAAATAAAACAATTAAAATTTACCAGAAAAGTTGTAGATTCTTCCAAATTATCAAATAACTCATAATAGTTGAAGAAATTTTTACAACTGATGTATTGTTGAACATACAATTAAAAATAGTTAAGAGAGATGGGTCTCAGATACCTGTCATACTACAAAATTAATCATATCAGAAGATCGCAGGATGCAAATAGGACATTTTTCTTCCCCAGTTGAAGATTTATATACTACTAGAATAAATTATCCGCCATTGCCAGGGTCCTAAATAGGCTTCCGATACTTAAATAATACATTTACAGATAAAACCACCCAATTTCCATATTGCTTTCAAACCGCCTCAATTTCAACTCATTTCTTCCTTTCATTTCACAACTGCGAAAAGTAGGAAAATAGAATAAATAAATAAAAGAAACAAAATAGAATCCCTTCTCTAGGGGAGAAGACATGGCTTAAACTGCACCGTGAGTTTCAAGGCTTTGATGGTAATGCACTCAAACGTTCACCGGGGAGAAAAAAAGATATGCATTTCATTAACGATACCTACAATTTTAATTTTTATGCGTTTGTTTGAAAATTCCCAAAAACTAAAATAATGTATAATTAAAAATAAATTTGCTAGAATACGAAGATATACACACATATTTAAGTATCAAATAATCTAAAATATACACATCTTGATGAATTTAAAATAAATAAATAAATAAATATAAGGAATTGTCCTACTGGTTCGGTTCAGTTTAAACATGATTGAAAAGAACATTATTTGATCTTTCCGATGGTGTCAAAATAGAAACTCTGTCACAAAATGTTATATCGCTAAAGAACCGATTTGATATAAATAACTAAAATACTTAAAATAAAAACTTCAATATAAAATAACTAAAAAACTAATATGAATAAAAAAAATTCGCAGAGTCGTATTTGTCGGGGCCTGAAATAACTCTGTACCAAATTCCTTCGCTGTCTGCAGCTTAGATTTCCTGCTACAGACTACACACATACACACCTTCTTATAAATAAGTAAAATTAACTGTTTTGTACCTGTATGGTGTGCTGAAATAGAAATCAGCTGATGTAGAAGATCCAAACTATTACCTATTTTAAAAAAATCGTTTATCACAAAAACCAAAAACTTTGTATGAGATTTTGATACGAAAAATTGATTGATACACAAAATCAGAATATCTTATCCTGCTTTTGTTAAAAAAGTGGCAATAGGAATAAAAGTTGATCACATAATGATTTATTGGAAGATATTTTGGATAGATCGTTTTTTTCCTTTATTGATGAATATACATATACTTTTTTGTTTCATTAAGTGATTGTTATATCTGATGTGTTTTACTATTTTGTAACTAGATAATGCAACTTTAAATTATTTAAAAAACTTAAGCAAAAATTATATTACTACAGTTAAGTTTGCCGAAAATGTGTTGGATACAGGAGGGGGGGGGGGGGGTAATCACTCCATTAATTTACATGGGGCCCACAGTACTACCTGGTGCCCTGTCCCACAATTTGATGTGGGGGGGCCTGCTTTTAAGTATCATATGTGTTGGGTTGCTTTAGAATGTATGTAATTTGGAGGTTTGAAAAATTACTTTTATTTCTTTTTCCCTGGCTCAATATTCTTAATTTGGTAATATTTAAATAATATTTATTGGCTTTTTCATTTATTCTTTAATTAGAATATTTTAATCTTCTAAATTAATTTTCTTTATAATATTCTTAATTAAAAATGTTCTATTCCCTAGATTAATATTACTTTTGATTTGTAAATTTTAAAAATTAATTATTTATTTGATTCCCCTTAAAATTCCCTTTAATTTGATGTCCCATTTTCCCATTGTGGTTAGAAATTCCGTTTGTTCTACAGTTTCAAGTTATTTCCATGTTTCAGTGATTTAAAAAATTTCAGTTGCGGCCATTTTCGGAATCCTGTTTAGCGGGCTTTTTACCGCAATTGATGCGCCACCTAAACGCTTTTCGCGCCTCTTTGGAATTCGTGAATTATTTTAATTGGTTCGCGTTTTTACGTATCGACTGCTCTCGGAATTATGAGTTTTATTTTGGCAATTCTAATTTCGGTAAGCGAATTTTAATTGCTACCGTTTGTCTAAACTCCGCCCTTTTTCCCGCACGTATAAATACGCGCGCAGAATTTTTCAGTTTCAGTTTTTTGTTGAAATCCCTCGTCGTGTGTTAACGTGTGAAGTGCATCCTTGTTCTTTTATTGGAACTTATGTTCCACGCGAGATTTTCTATGGAACGTTAAGTTCCTCGCGTTACTTTTTTTTTTACACTTGTTGTTTTAATTTAAATGATGGTTTTTCGAGCTTTTATCGCGTAATTCGCGATGTAACTCTCCGGAAAAGTGTGTGGTGAAATTCATTATGCGAGTTACGTGAACGTAGCTTCTAACGAGGACGGCCGTTCTAAAAAGATCCGAGTGTACCAGAAGTTTTTGTTAGGTCCGATTTCCTGAGTTCTGATGTCTTTCAAGAAAATGCTGAATCCTCTCCTGACTAAAGTTTGGTAATCTCCAGTAAACCAGTCCACAGAATTTGCCTCCAACCTGTGCAGCTCTAATATTTGGAACTTTTCCCCCCTGTCTGATGGCCCAGCCGGGTGAATACAAATGTTTTATTTAAACTCTTAATTTCTTTAATTCTGAATATAAATTCTCAATATTTGAAATGTATTTAATCAAATTTTATTCTGTAAATTTAAAATTCTAAAACTTCATTCTGAGAGCAAATTTCTAAACCTTCATAAATTTATAAGAGCCTGGGTAAATTCTAAAATTCTTTAAATTTAATATTTTTGTTAATGATTTTCTGATGGAATATAAAATAGATTGTTTTGAGTAAAGTTTTTATGCTAATTCCTTAATTCTAACCAAGTTGATAAAATTCTAAAATTCTAATGTCTGTCTAAAATTCTAATTAACAAGATTCTAATGTTAATTCTTCCTGAGTTGCCTGCCTGTGAGCAGTGTTTTTGTATTTGTTAATTTGAATTAATTTGAAGTTACAATTTAATAAACTAATTTTCTTTAAACTAAATATTATGTCTTCCTTTATCTCTTTTAAACACAGCAGGTTTTATTCTCTACCTTTCAAACACAACATAAGCATCCTATGTTACATAAGCCGATACTATTATATTTTTATTATGCTGCTCAATAACAGTCTTTCATTGCAGATAATTTTTTACAAAAATTTAAGCAAAGCTTTTCTAACTGAAAGTAATAGCGAAATGAACAAACCTGTGATCTAAAAAGAGGAACTTCCATTCAAGGCTGTGCCTTGATGTGAATTCATTTTTTGCATCATCCGGCAAGTTGACGCCTCTAAGTAGGTGTGGAGTCTGAAGCCGTCCAACAGCTATAAAGCAAGAGCGCCATTCTACTCCCGAAGAAGGCAAGAGGGAAGAAATGCTACTACAGCTGTTACTATCACAATCAAACCCTGAAGGATTCGAACCTAAGGATAGAATTTTATGAAACACTAAAAATGTTTACTTATGCAGTGGTCACTACGAGATTTGACAAAAGTAGGTCAAACAGACCCAAACTATAAAAAATTTGGGTCATTTTTTAAAGAGTCCTAATTTTTTTTATATATATTTATTATATAAAAGAAAAAACCTGCTATATAAAGAGTGTCAAAGAAAATCAGAGACTAAACCAAAAAATTGAAAAGTATTAGGGTTACAATATATATTCTTGTGCAAGTATATAAAAGACCTTATACGATGGGGCAAGTTTAAAGAGGCTGATCCCATTTTTCAAGGGTGTATGGGGGACTATCTAGCTTCCTGTTAGAAATTGGGGAAAAATTAATTATAAAGTTGTAGAACACTGCAAAATTAGAACTAAGCAATTTTCCATAACAAAAGCTGCAAAATAACTCTCTGGATAACTATTTTAAAAGAGGCAATTTTATTAATTTGTATGTAAAAGTATAAATGTAGAGACATTGGAAAACATAAGGAATCATCTTATTACACATGTGCAAGCATGCATCACTACTGAAGGTGAACATTTTGTAGTTTGTGCATAATGAAGTCAATTTTATTCTGCTTCATTGTCAAAATGTTCAAATGTTTTTGGTTGTTTGTTTGTTTGTTTGTTTGTTTGTTTTGGGGGAGGGGGTATAAGGCAAGAGATGGATTGCAGACTGGTTTCCAAGTTAGTCAGACTGGTCTTCAAGGTTCCTTTCCATCTTTTGCAGGACAAAAATGCTTTGTACTAATTTTGCAATGCTTTGTAACTAACATATAACCATTTAACTATCTGCAGGGGCTGCTCTGGATTTTTGATTACTTTTGTCAACCTATTTGCCAAATGAAATTTTCTTTCACCAAATTATTTTTATTTGCCAAATTTTATTTTGACAATCCATTTGAAATTTTTTTTTTTCATTTACAAATTCTCAAATTAAGAAGAAAAAAAAAAAATAGGAAAATACAACTTCGATTTTTATTTTGACATTGACAGAATTTAAAATCACCAACATTTGTCAAATTCTTTTTCAACCACAAAATTGAATTTATTTATTTATTTATTTTTTTTTTTTTGCAAAATGCGATAATGGTGATCAGCAGCATGATCTTGTATCTGTAACAGGAAGTGAGGCAGCTCCCCAATACATTCTAGAGAGGGGTTAGTCCACTTACAGTTGTCCCATTGTGTAGCACCATTGGGCTTTTTTTTTTACATCTGCATAAAAAAATATATAATAATCCTAATATTTCTTGAATTATTGGCCTAATCTATGACTTTGAAATCCTGCATATATTGATAGAAATTTTTAGAAGAATAATATTAGAAGATAAGAAGATATAAAATAATTCACTCGAGATACTGTCACAGCTTTTAAGATATCTTTATTAAAACATAAATAGAAAATAGTTATGAGTAAGTAAAGCCTGGAAGTTCAAGCATTAAAATAATACTAAAATAGGCTGGCAAATAAGCAAAATAGAATGTTAAAATAGGCAGCAGAAATGGGACTTTATTACGTGCATAGTGTTTCATATTATATAGAGGTATTTAGCTAACCTTACACAATTATTTTTGAGGTTACACAAATGCTAGATTTGTTTTTCCTTTTTAATTATCAAACATTAAACTTTGCTTTCTATCACTTAGAATGTGTTTTAGAAGTGAAAATGATCTTTTGACTTCTACAGAGGTAATGGGGGGGGGGGGGGGGGGCATATTTAGAACTTATCACATTTGTAGAACCCATTTCAATAGAAGTTGAATTATCAGTATCACCTTCAAGTCTTTCAGCGATGAATTTTATTTTCTCCAAGTTAAAATAAAATAAAAATACTGGCATTTATACTGGCATGATAAAAAAAATACTGGCATTTTTCACTCAGGATATGACCCTTCTGTCTGGGAACAGATACAATTTAACTAAGCGATGTGATTACAAAAAACTCATTTGGAGCAATTTTTGGAGCAGTAAATTTTTGAAATTGTAGCAGTTTGTAGTAAGTGATTTTTCTATATTGTAGGAGATAGAAGCAAGGCACATTTTTATTTCAGCAGTTTGTCATATATATACAACAGGTATAAATAAGACAATACAATGAAATTTTAAAAATCTAATTAACAAAATTGAAGTATAAAAATTTAGAATTTTTAATTAACTTTTAATAAGTTGAAATAGTATATAAATTACATTAATAAGAAATGCTTAATTTTTATAAAAAAATCTTTTTCTCAATACATATTCCTTAATATAAAAATAAAACTACAATAAATAATTATAGGAAAGATCTATAAAAAAATTTAAAATTGCAATACATAATTTTAAAGATTTAAATAAATTTTATTGCATTAAATATTGAAAAAATCTAAAAAATATCAATAAATAATTTTAAAACATATTTTAAAAAATTAAATAATTAAAGATCTAAAAAAAATTTATTGCATTAAAATTCTTAAAAGGATCTAATAAAATGCAACAAATAATTTTAGAAAAAAAAAATCTAAAAATTTCAAATAAATAATACTTTAAAAAATTTAAAAAATTGTAATATTTAATTTTAAGAAAAATTGACAAAATTAAAAACTTATAATAAGTAATTTTTGAAAAGATCTAAAATTATTTAAAGGAAAAATCGAAGCAGCTTTTTTTTTAATCTTGTAGATGGACATTTCCTGAGTAGTTATAAAGTGTCTTTGTTCAAGGCCTTTAATATACATGATTGACTGTTTGTAAAAGATTATATCAATGGGTATTTTTCTTGAGTATAAGTCGACCTGTCGACTTCTCCCCACCCCCCTCAATTCGCAGAAGAAAATATCTCTACTACTTTCCCTGCAATACATGGTAATGTAAAGGGAAAGCACTGGAATCATGTCGAAAATCACAAGTCGAGTTTCCTTTGGATCTACACATTTTGAGACATCTCGAATACGAAAAAAACTATTTTTAGCGGGACGTTTGTATGTGTGTCTGTCTGTTCAGAGTCTGTATCCACTCTAACTCAAAAATTAATTGATCAAATTTCATAAAATTTTACAGGCAAATCACTTGTGGCTTACCCTGGTGCCGATTAGATTTTGGTGTGATTTGGGATTAAACAACTTGTCTCCCCTAACATTCCTTTCCCTTCCCCTAAACAAGAATTACATTTTCCGGTATTTTCATGAAATGGTGCAGTGTTGGCGCAACATCAGTTACATTTTGCTTTTTGTATCAGAATGGTGCAGTTTGGCACAATTGGCACAGCAATCGCATCACTGCTAACTACATCATTTAATAACTGCATCATATAATAATTTATATATAAGTTTGGAACTTAAATTGCTATATCAATAATAAATCTGTTTATCACAAAGAAAATTTCAAAAATGAAAAATATTTGAATCGATTGTTCATCTGAGGTGATATTTGTTATAGAGAAATTAAGACAAAAAAGAATTAAAAGGACCCTCTTCAGTGAAACTAAAAAAATTGAATTCTACGTTTAATTCAAATTTACTTGTAAAAATCAAACAGAATAAATTACATGAATGAAATACTTTTCACATAGCTTTATATCAGAAAAACCATGAGATTATTTTGAAAGAGGAACAATAAATAGCTTTAAACATTTTAAAAATGATGCGATCCATATGCATTTGCAAGCAATATGAAACTACTGACATAACGAAGTCAAGTTACAGAACACACCAATGATACTTCTTGTCACCATCAACTTCTTGTATCATGTACAAGAAGCCTTTATTCAAGTCAAATTTTTGTGTTGTTTACAAGTGTCTTTATTCAGTGACCAGTACTTACCTTCGACATTTGATGGCCAATGAAAGAAAGTTCCAACTAAATTTACCAGTTCATATAAGTTACTAGCTTGTGAATGAATTGGTCCTCGTTTCATATGAAGAAGTAGTGATATGTAAGAATCTAAAACAAAAACATGTTTTTCAGCAATATGCAACAAATACAAAGAAAAGTGTAATGTATAGCAGATTAATGCTTAAATAATGATTCTCACTAAGATGCTAAATTTTATTATTATACTATTCTAACTTTGTAACAAAGAATATGTTAAGGATTGTAGGTATTTGTTATAAAAGTATCTACCATTCATTTAAGCAGCTTTCAGAGATAAAACTATATTATAAATTTATTATTTTAAATCAAAACTATATTATCTTAAACAAGAAAGATCAATCATGTATAAAGCACTGATTATGAAACACTTTCCAAGTAAAATGCAATTTTATTTAAACATCTCTAAAATGTGATACATTCAGCACTGATATATTTTAAATTATCACAGTATTACAATAATTTATTATATTTGAAAACTTAAAACTTCATTGAAAAAAATGAACTTTGTTCACATGACATCATTGAAATATAAATCATCTGGCTCTTTATGTAAAAGCAATGAATATTTATATCATTTTTATTTCAGACTCCAGAGCTAAATAATTTTGCATAAAAAAAATTAAACAATTCTTATACAACTCATCTAACAATCACTTGTTTACATTCTGCATCCATTAAAATTAGGCTTTGTTGTAGAAATAATCAAAATTTGATGATCATTTAAACTCAAAAATATTGTAATTGAGTTGGCACAAAATATAGATGCACAGAAAATTTGCAAAAATAAAATGGTTTTAGGATGGATGCAACACTAAACATAAATTTAAAAGAACTTTAAAAATCACAATTATTAAATTAAAAAAAAAGATGGATGCTATGTTTTACTTTGAAGTGGGTTACGTGATCTCTTCATATAATATGGGTTGTTGTTGAGACCCAGACCATCCAACCTACCAGAAAGGTGTAAAGTAACCGTTTGGACGGCCGGGAAGTGCCACCCAATTTAGACCGAAATCCAGTAGGGAAGGCATCACCATGGATCGTACCCTCCTTCCCCTACCACCTACCTCTCGGAAAGACTTACGGACCCACATGTTTCACGTGATCGTACTCCACATGAACATGGCGGCAGTTGTGGCAGCATGCAAATCCAGTGCGCAAACCACAAGGCTACAGTGCCCGAAAAGTGCCAATAGCACGCGGTGTTCCCAAGTGGTCACCCACCCAAGTACTAACCGTGCCCGATGCTGCTTGACTTCAGTGATCTAACGAGAACCGGTGCTTTCAGCATGGTTGGACCATTGGCCTATATAATATGGGTGTAATTATTATTTAAATTTTTATTTAAAAAACTACTGAACATATTTTGCTGAAATTTTTTTATATATTTTAAGAGATAATTTGAATATTTCCTAAAGTTTTTGAAGCAATTTATGAATTTTAACTTCGCTTAAAAAATGTTTGAAAAATTAGGTCCCATAGGCTTCAATGTACTTCATTTTTTCAACCCGGGTTCAATCCAAAACTAATTGGGTGGTATCATTTATTTACATTCCCATATGTCCCACAGACTGTCTCGACAACATACTAAAATTTCATTTTAATAAGTCATTTTTACGGCAGTTATCATGTGAATGTACAGACAGACAGAATGAGCAAAGTCATAAAAACTTTTCAACTATGTTGAAAAGTGTTATTAAAAATTAAAAGTCTAAAATTTCTTTCCTGGGTGTCAATTTTAAAGAAATATCATTTTGTGTACAATATAAGGATTATTCCTATATATGATCATTGCACAATAATTGAGCAACAATTAGTACACATCTCTGATTTTTCATCAAACTATGACCTTGAAGAGTGCTTCTTTAACCCAGACAGATCGTAAACGAAAAATAAAGAGGGAAAAAATGATCATTCTGGTAAACTTATTTATCAAGTGTGTGTATGATTTAGTTTCACAATTTTTATTATTTTTATTCTGTCAGCCCTTCAAAGATAGGTTGTAATAAAATACAGTCCAACAAATCAAAAACTAAAAAGTTAAAAAATATAACTAATGCCATGTTATTGACCTGACCTAATAATACCAACACGAAGTATTAAATATATACAAAATATACTTAAAATTATATGAAATATAGAAATAATATAAAGTGCATCAAATACATTCATTAATTAATAAAGTAGATCACAATGCAAAATGCTGTGCAAAAAAGGTTTTGCAAGCAAACATATATTTCAGAAATTTTTGGATTTTCTATTTCATTGCAAACAAGCTCAAAACAATGTCTAAACAAGAGCTAAGCTATGCTGGGCAAACATAGAAAATAAAATGGCAAAATAACAGAACTCAATATGATAGTGCCACCATTAAAATACAGAGAGTACGAACTTTAGAAGCAAACGAGAAAAAATAAATAAAATGCCGAGTAAATGAACTCAATGTGTGGGGATATTCAATTAGACATAGTCATGCTGAACCTCAGAGAAATATGACATCATTGTCAAATACAGTAATGGGTGAATTATCCGGAATCCTCCAGACCGATGGCTTTTCGAAGTTTGGAATTTTCTGGACTTGTGATCCGTATCAAAATTGGCTGCCAAACAGAGATGTTGAGTTAGCACTAATGATTAATCCATGCTTTATGGCAGCCAGTTGAATTGTTTTAAGTGCCAATCATGGAAATAGACAATTATTATTTTGTCTGGTAAATTTGATTAAGTTGCTAGCATTATGTGAACATAATCATGTTACATGTTACAAGCATCATGTTACAAGCATGACAAATGTTTATGCTAGGAATTCATTTTCTAAAGCTTGGTGATGTTTACAAACCAAAATTTCACCGTTGATTCTTTGTTTAAATGCACTGTTTAAATGCACGACTTTCAAGCTCGTAAATAGGCGATCATTATTTTGTCTGGTAAATTGTTTTTGTCTGTGTTGCTGGCATTAATTCATGTTGTAAGGAATGAGTTGTCTAAATCTTGAAAATGTTTCTAAAATGAAATTTTACCATTAATTCTCTATTTAAATACACACATTTGAAATATTTGAATTTAAGTTTGGGAATTAGCAACTTCTATTGTAGATATAGAAAAAATATTCCTTCTTTTTTTTTTTTTTCCTCCAGAATTCTAGATTACAGATAATTGATCTGTTACTGTATACTGAAAAGGAATATGTTACTGTTACTGAAAAGGAATCTGTTTCTGTTACTGAAAAGGCATAAGGGAAACAACGAAATACAAAAGAAAAATTCAAAGATTTGTAGCATAACCAGTGTCAAAAAAAAAAAAAAAAAAATCCAAAGATTTCAAAATGCAAGTCTGCTTACTAAACCTTATTTGTGCAGTAGTTTACTTTGTGATCTAATGCATTATTGACTGAGCACAAAATTACACTATAATTTCACAGATTGTCTATTTAATTAATATATTATACAATAACTAAAACAAAACTAGTTTTGAAAACAATACAAATATAAAGCATTATATATAAAAACTATATAAATAAAATTGAAAATGTGTCTGTATGTATGTTTGTGTGTTTATCTCATCATCATAGGAAAGCAGCTGCACCAAATTTTATAAAATTCTGCGGGTAGCCTTGGAATAGCTACAAAAATTTAGTTCATGTTATGAGTTTCTAGGACCATGAGTTGTTGAAATATTAATAAAACAAGAAATATCAATCATGCATAAAGCATTGATTATGAAATACTGTCCAACTTTAATGCAATTTTATTTAAACATCTCTAAAATGTGATATATTCCTTGGTAATATTTTAAAAATTATCACAATACAACATTAATTTATTATATGTAAAAACTTAAAACTTCATAGAAAAAAATGAATTTTATTCAAATGACGGCATTGAAATATAAATTGCCTGGTTTAAACATCTCTAAAATGCGATACATTCCTTGGTAATATTTTTTAAATTATCATAATACTACAATATTTTATTAAATTTGAAAACTTCATCGAAAACAAATGAACTTTATTCAAATGACATCATCAAAATATAAATCACCTGGCTCTCTCTATAAAAGCAGCATTTCACTCACTAACTTTTTTCCATTACTTTCACTCATCACAATACTATAATAATTTATTTTATTTAAAAACTTAAAACCATGGAGGTATAAGTAATTTAACTCTATGCTTAAAACTTCATCGAAAAAATGTATTCTTCTCTATGTAAAATCAATGAATGTTTCATTCATATTAGCTATATTGCAGATTCCATGAGCTAAATAATTTTGCGTTAAAGAAATGCAGCAATTCTTATATGACTCATTCTACATCTTTTGGTGTGTACCATACCTTTTTGGTGTCTCATTCTCCATAAGTGAAAATTAGGCTTTGTTGCAGAAATAATCGAAGTTTGATGATCATTTAAACTCAAATATGTAATTGCATTGTTTCAGTATGTAGATGCATAGAATTTAAGCAAAAATAAAGCGGTTTTAGGATGGATGCAACAGCAAATATGAATTAAAAAGAACTTTAAAAATCATGATTTTGACACAAGATGGATGCCGTATTTTATTTTGAAGTGGGTCACGTGATCTCTTCATATAAAGGGTTGAAAACCCAGGCCATAAGGGTTGAAAACCCAGGCCATAATTTATATAAAGGGCGTAATTATTATTTTAATTTTTATTCAAAAAACTACTGAATATATTTTGCTGAAATTTTTTTTATTTATTTTATGAGACAATTGATTTGAATATTTCCTAAAACTTTCGAAGCAATTTGTGAATTTTAAATTCGCTTAAAAAATGTTTGAAAAATTAGATCCCACAGGGTTCAATGTATTTCATTTTTTCAACCTGGGTTCAATCCAAAACTAATTGGGTGATATTATTAATTTATATTTCCATAGGTCCGTCTGAACAACATACTAAAATTTCATTTTAATAGTCATTTTTATGGTAGTTATTGTGCTAACGGACAGACAGACAGAATGAACAAAGTCATAAACACTTTTCAACTATGTTGTAAAGTGTTAAAAATGAACCTCTGATAGAAATAGCATTATGTATACAATTTTTCCACAAATTTATTTGAAGAAAAATATATCATATTGCTTAGCAATGGAATTGAATTCAATATGTTTATACAGCAGGCTATTTCATTCAATCTTTTCAGATTTAAATCATAAAAAAAATATATATTAAAATTAATTTTATAAGAATTGCATTTTGACTGGATAATATCAATTACGGCCTACAGGTTTAAAGATTACAGGAATAATAGATATTTTAAATTTCTTACACCATCTGTTTTATTTTAGTAAATATTATTTATTTATTTCATAGCACTTTCATTTTGGCATATATTTATCAAATTTCATAGCACTTTCATTCTGGCATATATTGGCCCAATTTCATACTTTTGTAAATTTATTTCCAAACGGGACCTGGATGTTTTGTTTTTCAAATGTACCTGTGAAGATAATTTTGAATAGAAAGAACAGAGATTCTTACACTTCTTTATAAGAGAATTAAATTAAATATTTTAATGGAATATTTTGAATAACAATGTCATTTAGAATACTATAGGAATTTGGGCATAATTGTGAATTTAATTTTTTTTTCATATTATATGTTCCATACGAAGAACGGGTATACTGCAAGTATCAAATATTTCCCAGTGTTATTTCAAAGCTTGCATTTTAAATATAAATTGTCCTTTCTTTTGTGTAGCTTGAACCACTTTTATAACCACAGCAAGACAACAGTTGACTCTAGTGCTTTCTATTCTGATGCCATGATCATTTACTACTTATGTTCATAGCCCCCCCCCCCCCCCCCCCAAATGGAGGTGTTCTCATAGCTAAAATCCTGCTTCCATTGCAATTAACAGGATCTATGAACTAGTTACATAGTTTTCATTTGATTGTCAGCAGGGCTGCAGACAGGAGGGGAGGGGGGGGGGCAAAAGAATGCATTGCATAGGGACCGGCTGCACAAACTGTTTATGAAAAATAATCAATAACTTTAAAAATAGAGAGTAGTGGGGAGCCCTATACATTTTCTGCAAAGAGATCCAAAAATTCTATAGATGATACTGATTAATAGTGTGAAATAGTGAAAACTGTAATAGCAGCAAGGAAACTTGTAAGAGCCACCCCAAAATTCTATATACAATACTGTTTATTAGTATGAAATAGTGAAAACTTGCAATAGCAGCAAGGAAACTTGTAAGAGCCACAGTTTTTCAAAAGTCTATGGAGACCCAACAAATTTAGCCCCACCATACAGTCACTATCAAATTTATTAAAAACTGAGCTCAGACTGTAATGGGTAAATTCATACTCACAAAATCTGTCTAAAGTGGTAGAATGAGAACTATATGCATCAATATATTAGCACATATATCCAGCATTGATCATCATTTAAAACATGTGAAAATTCTATTAACATTCGAAATCACAGCATTTTTCAAAAAATTTCATTAAAAATATTTAATTTTCTTATAAAAATAAAAAAAATGCATAATAATCATTGTCCTCATCATACAAAATTATCTTCACAGCCAAATCTAAAGAATAAAACATCCTGGTCCTGTTTGTAAACCAATTTACAAAAAATATGAAGTTTAAACAGCATGTGTTAAAATGAAGAAGCTGAAATAAATATATAACAAAAGTTATAGCCATACTATTTTACCCCATTACAACAATTAGTTAAACACAATTATACATGATATATGATTTTGAATAAACTTTGAATATGATTTTGAATAAAATAAAAAATAAATTGTAAAGATCTATAATTATTGTAATCTTACACCCCATAGGAGCAAATGATATAATATCAAAAGTAGAATATCATTCATTTATAAAATTAAAATCAATGTTTTCATTATTTAAAACTAATAAAATGAATTTTAAATCATCTGCTGTATAAACACATTTGATTTTTGTACACAATAAACACAATTAATTAAATTGCTAAACAACCTCTAATATAATTTTGTCAAAATAAAATTTTGAAAAATAATCGTCTACTTATTGCTAATTTTATGGAAGGTTTTGTATTTTTCACTAATTTTTGGACAATCCCTTGGTCTAGAACAGGGGTCGGTGAACTGCAGCTCATGAGCTACATGCGGCTGGTTCTTTGGTTACGTTCATGTGGCTCTGAAGTAAAATTGAAAATGAAAATAAAACTATTATACTATCATTTATAAAATTTTTAAAGGATTTTGTTCACATAATGATGAATAATGTTGTAAATTAATCATGAAGTGATTATTTTCCATTGTACACTTCAGCACTTTGTGCACAAACATTTGCAGAAGAAATCGGCAAATTTATGAAATTGGTCAAATCAATGATTTTTAATACTTGGAATAGTCTTCCGGACTCGTATCATGAGTTAAAAAAATGTGCATTTGGTACTCTCAGTATCTTCAGGTCTACGTATTTATGTGAGCAATCGTTTACTGACATGTATTTCATTAAATGTAAATTGAGGAGCCAAATTACTGATGCCAACTTGGAATCATGGCTTAAATCAGGGTGGTCACAAGAAATTCATTTTGAAATTCCCTGATATTTTCCCTGATAATTCCCTGAAACGTTCCCCCTCGAAGGATGTTTATCAAGGTCATGTTGCCTGTTGACGAAAACATTCCCTCCAGCCTCTTGTTCAAAAGTATATTTAAAGGAGATAAGTGGTGGGTTTTATGATATGAGATGAAAAATGTGACATCATGAAATGAGCAAGCATTGTTCATCCAGTTAAAATAAAACTATACGGTCGGAAAATTAAAAAAAAAATCACAGAAATTCACAGTTTTCCCCAATTTTCAATGGAATTCCCTGATATTTTCAGAAGCATAAAATTCCCTGATAATTCCAGGTTTTCCCTGTTTTCCAGGTCTGTGGTCACCCTGTAAAATAATAGCGACTAGTTACAAATCGGACATACAGAAACTTTCTAAGGAAATGCAAGCTCATTGCTCACACTGAGTAAGCAGCAATGAGAGCAATTTTTGTGTAATTTTTCTCAGCACAAAAAACATAATTAATATTATGACTTGCTATAATATTACTTTAAATTTTCCTTATTTGTAAAAATATATTTGTGGCTCTGAAACAATTTTTAAATTGTTATGAGGGACATGTTTGTTTCTTTTGTCTCAAAAGCTTTCCGACCCCTGGTCTAGAAGAATGAAACATGGACATAGTTATCCACAGAAAAGCAAAGAATCATACCAAATTTGAAAAATATTCATAAATTGTGGAATTATATACCAAATAGGGAGACTTTCAGTTTTTCATATATAGAATAAAAAATTGTAAATTGACATCATTGTTTCACTTTCAGTTGATAATAGATCATCATGAAAACAATGGTTTAAAGTACTTGGGTCATAACAATGATTTTGAATAAGTGGCCACATGAAAAGAACTAATTTTACTCAATTAAAAAAATCACTGCAGGTCAACAAGCACTTCAAATCTTAATACGGATCTTAAATATCAAAATGTACATTTATGCACAATTCTGAGGATACAATTTTAGGAGCCACATATGTAGATGTACTTAATACAATGCAACCTGCTTTATAAAAATCTAATTTTTGATTGGTGAAAACTCACAAATATTAGATAAATAATAAGTACCCAAGAAAAATCACAGAAAATTTTTCATTCACTGAAAGTTAATAAATGTAAAAGATTTTTAAGTTTGATTATTTCTATGTCAAATATATCTTCCAAAAGAATACTTTTAGTATAAATTTTATATAGTATTATTTACCTTAAAATGACTTAATTATCTCATTAAATCAGTTTTGATATTCTCTTCCTCAAGAGACCAGAGAATAATGGTAGAAACATTAAGTGTCAGCTATTCCTAACTGTGAGCAAGCATACTCAGTGTTTCTTTCAAGCATACATCCGGAGGAGCGAAGCCCCTCCTGGAGACTATTATTTCCCCCCCCCCCTTCCCCCAGAGACACTTTATATTAACTTGGTTTCCATTTGTAACAGCATTTAAATATATTTCTATAGGGCCAATAGAAAACTTGCCCCCCCCCCCCCCTTCCCATCCAAAAAGTTCTGAAAGACTGCCTGCACTTACTGAGAATCTCTGATGAACATGTGGAACTTTTACTCTGGTTTAAGATTTAATTAATCAGCTCCAAATTATAAGATAAACATATTATGTTTACAGTCTTATTATTGCAAAAAGGTATTTTAAAATAACATAAGTTCTTACTTTATTAAAAGGGAATAATGTAAACAAACCCAAATTCTGGAACCTGTGCATATGCTTGTTGCCATTCGGCAAACCAAAATAATGTGCATAAATTATGCACACTCAAAGTTATGTTGCTTGATTTAGGTGAAAATAAACGGTATAAATAATTAATAAATAAAAATACTTTCTGCAAAGGATAAGGAAAAATGCAATTAAGCACAAATCAATAAAACAAAGTAGCAACACAGCTGTTTCAAGGATATGTTGGCCCCCTTCTTCAGTGCAAAATAGACCAACAAACCTGAAGTCAAAAAGATGAAATGAGCACAAATAGAAGAAAGAGGGTGTGTGTGTGTATATATATATATATATATATATATACACACCCAAATACGGGATTAAGAGTCAACCCAAGTGAGCCAATCAAAGTAGAATGAAAAACAGCTCAGCCAACCTGAAACAGAGACAACATAAGTTTGGAGTGCCCCAAAACAAAACAGAAAAGACCAAATAAAATTAGACGATTCTGAACAAGATTAAATGAGTACCAACAAGACCAAAACAAGTCAAAATGACACACAAAGGTTCCAAAATCTAGGAAACTGACAAATATGGAACAAAAATAGTGAAAAAGAGATAATATTACAAGACACTCAGTCAAACTGTGGGGGAAAATGGAATACTAGACAAATTATTTAATTTTTCTGAACATAAGAAGCTTCAAAAAAGTCAAGATCGCATATCAATGTTCATGTTTGTATAATCTTTGAAGAAGAAAATGCAAAATAGTGGTCAAAATTAAAGCAATGTTGAGCAGTTGAAGATTTATTAAATTCTTGTTTTCTTAAATGGTTTTCATATTTAGAACATGTTTAAGAAACACCAAAAGCCAGTAAGCCAGTATAAAAAACACCACAATGGCAGGAAATACTGTAAATGCCCCCAACTATTAGAAAACTATATGAATTATATATAAATAACCCCAAATATATAAATTGTTTTTTAAATTTGGATAGGCAGGAGAAAACAGAGGTTTGCAAGAATGGCAAATGGGGAGCACAGCTCCACCTAGTGCAGTTAAAATTTTAAAAAAAATCTGTGTTTCTACAAATGTTGACAAACACCTACCTTTGGATACGGAATTGTTGGAAGAAGAGTTTGGGGCATTACTGATAAGTTTATACAAAGATGATTTATCCACCTCATGAATGATGTCAAATACTGATGAATAGATGCGGCTCTGAAATGCAAAATTTATATGAAATAACATTTTACTCAAGTACAATTCAAATATTAAAACAAATTTATGTATGTCATTTATGTATGAGTAATGTAATCAAAATCATATATTTGCATTTAATCTAATCATTCAGCTTATAATAATAAATATCCAATTATCTTGCAACAGCAATTGCAAACAAAGTTAAATTTCCATGAAAAAAAAATTGAAAAAATTTTAATTGAGATTTTCCAGCAAAAATTAAAGAGAAATGGAGTCCTTATATGCCATCTCAAAGAGAAAGAAAGTAAAAATAACTTTTAAAAGAAAAGTTAAAATTAAATGCACTAAATCAAAATTAATCAAATTTCAAATGCATAAGCAGTCAATTAAAGTGTACAAATAAAGTAGTCACAGATACAGTTCATGCACAAGTAGCACAAGGTCAATTAAAAAATATAACAAGAAAGATCAATCATGCTTAAAGCATTTATTATGAAACACTTTCCAACTTCAATGCAATTTTATTTAAACAAGTCTAAAATGCAATACATTTCTCGGTAATATTTTAAAACTTATCACAATACTACATTAATTTATTATATTTGAAAACTTAAACCTTCATCGAAAAAAATGAACTTCATTCAAATGACAGCATTGAAATATAAATTGCCTGGTTTAAACATCTCTAAAATGCGATACATTCCTCAGTAATATTTTTAAAACTATCATAATACTATAATAATTTATTATATTTGAAAACTTCATCGAAAACAACTGAAATTCATTCAAATGACGTCATAGAAAAAATAACACGCCTGGATCTCTCTATAAAAACAGCATTTCATTCATAACATTTTCCCATTCATTTCAATCATCACAATACTATTATAATTTATTTTATTTAAAAATTAAGACTATGGAGCTACTAGTAATTTAACTCTATGCTTAAAACTTCACCGAAAAAAATCGTCCTTCTCTTTGTAAAATCAATGAATATTTCATTCATATCAGCTATGCAGACTCCATGGGCTAAATAATTTTGTGTTAACGAAATACAGCAATTTTAATGCAACTCATTCTACATATTTTGCTGTTTACATTTTACATAAGTGAAAAATAGGCTTCGTTGTAGAAATAATCAAATTTAGATGATCATTTAAACTCAAATATATTGTAATTGCACTGTTTCAGTATGTAGATGCACAGAATTTAAGCAAAAATAAAGTGGTTTTAGGACGGATACAACACTCAATATGAATTAAAAAGAACTTTTAAAATCACGATTTTGAGACAAGATGGATGCCATATATCATTTTGAAGTGGGGTCATGTGATCTTTTCATATCATGGTCACGTGATCGCTTCATATGAGAGGTGTAATTATTATTTTAATTTTTATTTAAAAAACTACTGAATACATTTCGCTGAATTTTTTTTTATATAATTTATGGAACAATTTGAATATTACCTAAAATTTTCGAAGCAATTTGTGAATTTTAAATCCGCTTAAAAAATGTTTGAAAAATTAGGTCCCATAGGGCTCAATGTATTTCATTTTTTCAACCTGGGTTCAATCCAAAACTAATTGGGTGATATTATTCATTTATATTTCCATAGGTCTGAACAACATACTAAAATTTCATTTTGATTAAGTCATTTTTACGGCAGTTATCGTGCTAATGGACAAACAGACAGAAAGACAGAATGAACAAAGTCATAAACACTTTTCAATTTTGTTGTAAAGTGTTAAAAAGGGATCGTGCCATCATACACAGTAAGTGTTGTGATTGGTCAGTTACAGTCCAGAAATTGCAAGATCTTGGAGGCTGCAAAGGTTCTTTCAAGACGTTATATGCAAGAAGTTCGCCATTCAACTCCTGTCACAATGCAAGTTCGCACAATGGTTCAATTTATTGATTCAATGTTTTGCATCATGTAAAGGGTCCTTTAAGCTTTATATTTACTCTATCTTATTAAATTTAGATATTTAAATTTTAACAATTTTAATTGACTGGTAAGTTTTAGTAGATGGCCAATAGAAAATTAGCTGTGCCAGCCAAAGTGGCTGATAGAAATCTCAGCACATTCATCAACCCTGATGCTAGTATGTCTTAAAAAAATAAAATTCCAAAATGAAAAATAAAATTGGAACAAAATGCACAATCTTTCACTTTGTATTAATATTATACAAGTCAAAACAAAGAAGTCTAATCTTTGGTCTAATACAAATTCATCAGGGGTACTTACTGTCGTGAATCCCCCTTCCCTTGATTAGATACCTTGACTACGAAAAAACTCTTTTTCGTTAACCATTTTGATCTGAGTTGTAAAACTCCTTGGCTTGCCATGCAAGATGATAGCTTTATTTTTGAGATCAGCGCATTGCTATGACTAATTGCTATGATGGACGATGACTGACTAAACTGCAGAGAAGCAAGCGAAGATATACAAGAGGCTCATAGGCAATAATATGTAATACGCTGTAAATATATGGCTATTCATATTGGAGATTATTACTAAATTATCATTTATTACTTTCCCTACAATACATGATAATATGGAAAAGTATTGAAATCATGTCGAAAATTTGCATTTAAGTTTTTATCAGATCTACACATTTTGAGTACTCTAGAACTAAAAAATATGTTTTTAGCATGATGTCTGTCTAATGTAGTATGTATCCACTCTAGCTGAAAAACTAATTGGCCAAACTTAGTAGATAACTCACCTGGTGCTGATTAGATTTTGGTATGATTCCAAAAGAAAGAACCTGACTTTTTTTTGCGAAACGGCCCTCAAAAATTGTCAAACTCTAAAATAAAAGACTATATGTACTCAAATGTGTTAATTAAATGCTTGTTTTACATGTAATTTTTTATGATGAAAAGAAAAAGATCAACCTCATAACTCTAGGACTAACTGTTCTCAAGATATTTTAGAATTCTCATATTTCTGCCACCTCACCTTTGAAAATGCGTCCAGTTGCCAAATGAAAATTGAAATAAAACTGCAAATTCAGTATGATTTCAAATAATTGTCAGTGTTATTTCATGATATTAAAATCAATTTAATGAATTATAAAAGAAAGAGAAAACAAATTTGAGTCTGAAGGGAAAGTGTGCTGCCCACATGAAATTTTTATCTTCTGATGTTATAGAACTGATTTAATAAACTAATGACAGAGTCAGAGCAAAATTTATGCTCATATAAACTGGCCACCTACAGAAGGAAGGTGGCACATGTCGAGTAAAAATGTAGGAATTGATGATAATGGGTCCCGAGCCAGGTTTGAACTCAGGACCAACATTATAAGATTAGACCAAAAGCTAGCTTCTAGTCCGAACTTAAAATTCAGGTACTGATTAATAGAAGTTTCGATCGATGTTTTGACAGGAGCAGAATTGGCTGCTGTCACACACTCCATCCCTTGGTAATGTGCTCGGTTGGTTTGTGAGACATGGTGGGGGAAAAGCAGCAGAGTCCACAATTATCCAAGTGCAGACACAGTTGGGAGCTGCAGCAGGGAGCGGAGGCAAGTCATACCTCAATCATGAGGCTGCGTGACATCAGTCATTGTCATCCAGAAGAGGATGGTCGGCACATCTGGCTCAGTATGGTGGTGCCATCTTGTGTTCATTGTACGCATTAGATGTCCAGTACACCATTGTTTGACTTGATGATGATGAGTCTCGAGCCAGGTTTAAACTCGGGACCATGAGCTTACAAGACCAACATTATAAGATTAGACCAGAAGCTAGCTTTGAGTCTGAACTTATAATTCGGATACTGATTCTTAGAATTTTTAATCGATGTTTTGACAGGAGCAGAGTCGGCTGCTGCCACAAAAATATAAGATGAATAATACTTACCGGTAGGTATCCAAGAAGTGATGCTGTGCTTTCTGATGAGTATAATATCTGTCCATTACAAGAGAAAACAATTATGAAACCATCTAATGCCTAAAATAAGTTTAAACCAGGAATTAATGCAAGTAAATAATTTCTCTAAGCAAAGCTAAGAAAATTTAAAAAATGGTTCTATACAAGATTAACATGGGGGGGGGGGGGGGGGGGATTAATGATTATTTTTAATTCTTCCAAGAAATTTGAGGAATAGGTTTTTCAAAGTGGGGAGTAAAATAAAAAATAAATAGTACCATAAATTTTCTAATATTTTTATAAAATAATAATCAATTAAATGTAATTTAATAAAATATTAGAAAACATATTTTATAAAATATTAGAAATTTTAAAAATCATATTTAAAAAACACCACAATACAATCAAACCTGACTGTTCAATATCTTAAAAAGTTGTTGCTTAAGCTGTTGCAAGACAAATAAGAAAAATAATAACTGTACATTTATGTTTCGAGTTTCTACATCCAGGGGCTGTCAAGATATAATTAATTCCACCCCATTCCATCCATAGAATTAATATTAGGCAGATAATTTTTTTACTAAAATAATTATTAAAGAAAATAACATCATATTGCTCAGAAACAACAACAAAAAAATGCATAATTATTTTATAAACATTCTTGAATAAATAATAAATGCTTGAATAAGTAATAATAAAAATGCTTAAAATCAATACAATTATAAAGCTGACTTCTATAATTTAATTTCTTATTATCTGAATAATATAGAAAATATTTTATAAATAAATTAAATATGTAATTTTTTTTTCGGGGGGGGGGGGGGGGGGAGTCCATTGCAATAGTGATAGCAACAAATTAGTGACAACATAATATTTTTTTATTTCATACATAATTTTTAAATATATATTAAAATATTTTAGATGTTAAATTAAAAGATTTCAGATAGTAAGATAGAAAATTGTTTCTAACTTAATCTGTTAAAAGAAATATCAATTAAGAAATATCAATTAAGAAATATCAATTAAAAGAAATGTCATAACAGTCTAAAAGTTTGTCTACTTAATAAGTCATGAAATATGCAATCCTCCAAAATTAGACTGATGAAAATCAGATAGAACAAATAAAATATATCATTAGAATTACACAATGTTCATAATACATAGCCAAATCTAATGTACATCCCTTTTATATATACACTGGAAAGAATTACCCAAAGTTGCCTGCATCCTAAATAAACACATACAACATAAATAATATGGATAACACTACTAAATTTCCAAATCGCCTGTTTTAAGCCAAAATCATTTCCATCTCTCAATTTAATCCAAATCTTTTAGTTTCAATGTATGTTTAGTCACATGCAATAATTTGACATGCATGTGCACAAATATTCAAAGCTTGCCACAATGACGCCCAGCTAGAGATACTAACCACCAACCAAAAAATTAAATCCTTCCCCAGCAGAATTGAAAATCTCTGTTTTTTATACTTTTGTCTGAAAATTCACAGGAAATCAGAAAATAGAGTAAAAATAAAAAAAAAATGTATTAAGATGAGAAGATATACACCCATATTTCAACCAAACTATAAAATTGTGCTTTCTATTTTCAGATTCAAGGAAATAAAAATCAGATAACCTAAAACATGTATATTTTAATATATTTAAAAATAAATAAATAAATATCAAGAAATTCTTTAATATCAAAAATCTTTAGAAAAAGCACTCTTTGATCTTTTGGATGTTGTCCAAAATGAAACTCTGTGATAATATTAATCACTAAAGAACTAATTTGTGTGAATAAATCAGCTCAAAATTGTGCTCTGATATAAAATAAATAATAAACTAATTAGAATTTTAAAAAAAATCTCGCCATGGTGCATTATACGGGGACCTGAAGTACCTTCATAGCAAATTTCATCACTGTTCAACGTTTTGAATTTTTGCTACAGACCACACATATAGAGACACACACAAACATCTTCTTTCATTATGTACAAGCTGTATTCAGACTAAACTATGTCAAGATTTGAAGCTGATAAATTTTTCTTCTGTTTAAGGAAGAAAACAAAAAATTGACTTTTTTTTGTAATTTATTTTATAATCTGTGGAATAGTCAATTATTACACAATACTAAGACTATTCTAAAACACCTTCTAAAGACATTTTTTACTTTTCCCAAGATTACATGGGAAAAGTAAAAAAATAATGCACATATAAATATATAACTCAATCTTACCTCCAACATCAAGTGTGTGAACTCTTCATTGGAGAGAAAAGGCGGCTTCCAATTTTCTTGCACTTCAACATTCTGCGATTGCACTGACAATTCTGCAATGTAATGAAAATCAACAGCATAAATGTGATTATTCATTTTTATTTAATTGCTTATATTCATTTATTACACACTAAGTCCCAGGATTCATGCTAATACGTATCGGATTGCAATTAGCCTTTTTACGAATAAATTAGAAACATGCATAGTAAAAGTATTATTTAAGAAAAATGCCTCCCTTCAAAAAAAAAATTATTTTTTTCAAAATATCAATTGAAATTCTTATTTGGTAGATCTCAAAATGACTTGTAAATTTGCACATTTTATGGAAAAATTGTAAAAGTTGGCTTGTATGTATTGCAGTATGAAATACATGCAGTAGTGAAACACCCAACCCTGCAAGGCTTGTGGCAGACTGCTACATAGAAACTACAAATTATTATAAAAATTAAGCAAATAATGAGCAGGGTTCCACAAATTTAACTTCACAGAAGGGCCCAAGCTTAAATTGTTATGCCATTGAAATCTGCATGCATACACACACTGACTGAATGATTCCTTGGTGACCTAAAATATTATCACACAGTTTCCATCTTAACGCCACTGAAAAGATCAAAGAACGTTCTTTCCAGCAATGTTTGAACCGAATCCGTGGGACAATTCCTTCATATTTATTATTTTTTAAAAACATGGAAATTTGTATTCTTTACATGATCTGATATATATATATATGAGCTGCAATGTGCCTATGATAATATGGGCATTTGTCAGTTGTAAAATTTCTTGTAATAGTTATACTTGACTAAACATTTGTATGGTATATATATATATATATATATACAGTGGGATATGATAGAATGAACACAATGGTTCCACAACCATGTTCGTTATAGCATCAGTTCGTTTTAATATGCATGATATGCACTGAGTTACATGCATTTAGGGGTAATCGGTTCCAAGCCCACACAATATAAGTATAAAAATAATATGTAATATGTATAAAATTAATTTATTTAACATGTAAATTTGAGAAATATTAACAATCTTTGAAAAGCATAAACACTCTTTGAAAAATAACACGATCTTCGAAAAATAAATAATCTTAATTTGAAAAGCATGAATAAATGAAAAGCACTAAACAAACTTTCCCTTATAAAAAACATAAAACAGTCTTATGTTTAAACAAAAAAAAACCATAAAGGATCAAAATTCATTTTAAAAAATCATACCGAGGTGAAAGGGAGTTCTCGTTCCTACTCATTTTGGATGACTGTCCTGTGATGAGTTCATCAGTTGGAGGGCGTTTCTCTACTTTTTTGAAGAATGAATTCAGGGTTGACTGCTTTATCCTGGATGTTTGAACTCTCCAAAAGTGGGCCATCGAGGTATCGTTAAAATGATTACGGCCCATTTCTAAGGCAGCAATATCCGGATGATAATCTTTCATAAGTTTGGACAGTTTATTCCCACAAGAAAATACTCCTTTAAGGTCCTCAGCTGGAATGCTGCTACCTTTTTCCCCGTCCTCCTCATCCCAGAAAGCTTTATGGTTCAGTGCCTCTTCATTGTGAAGCTCTTCTAGCTCCTCAAATGACAGCTCCTTTGTGTGCTCCTCCACAAAGTTCTCCACATCTTCTTCACTGATCTCCAAGCCCTTGGAACTGTCTAGACACAAAATTTCCTGCACAACAGGCTCTTCCTCCAAGTGCTGAAATTCTTCGGAGTCCCTCAGAGCCATAGCATCAGGCCACAATTGCCTCCAAGCCGAATTCAAGCATCTAGCAGAAACCTCTTCAAAGCAGTCCCAATTAAGAGAACAGCACCCGCTATATTAAAGTGACTCTTCCAAAAGTCTTTCAGAGTCACATCACTGGAAGAAGTGACCTCAAAACATTTTTTGAACATTGCTTTAGTGTAGAGTTTTTTAAAATTTGCGATCACCTGCTGGTCCATAGGTTAAAGGAAAGTGGTTGTATTTAGTGGCAAAAAGTGGACCTTGATGAAGCTGAACTCATCTGGTAATTCTTCCATTAAATTAGGAGAGTGACCTGGGGCATTGTCCATGACCAAAAGAACCTTTAATGGAAGATATGTCTCCCTAAGATAGTCACGAACAGTGGGACCAAACACCTCAGTCATCCAGTAAAAGAAAAGACTCCTGGTAACCCAAGCCTTGTGGTTGGAATGCCAAAAAACTCCAAGGCTCCTAATTTAATGCCTTTCACATTGCTAATAATATGAATATTTTAAATTGAAACATCAGGATGTTAAGATTACTGTCTAACAGTAATAGGCCAGTATTCACATTGCTTCAACAGACTGCAGAAAAGCCAGGGGAAAATCAGAAATTCAGCATATTTGTTGCGACGACATAAAAATAGCATCCAATACAAAATTAACTTTTAAATGCTTCAATGCTGTGGCTTTTATGCTAGAAATAACAGTAATTGTCCAATTAAATTATTATTGAAAATTGATCCTCAAAATCAGCTATATACGGGACAAACTGCTGCACCAAGAAAATACATTAAAAAAAATCAATTTTACAAACAACAATAAATTTTAATCAAAATATTGCAAACCGGACTCTTAAAATAGAACTTTCTCCTCTCTCAACTACATGAAATAGCAATTAAAACAATTCCATAATGATTAGAAACCTTCTACCCACTGACCTTTCAAAGCAGATTCGCCGACCTTTTTCAAAGCGGTTATAGATGAAATGAGTGTGCCAATTTATCTACTGAATGCAATGTAATCTAATATGAGAGTTGGCTCATTTGCTAGTATCATGGTTAGGGCTCGCTGAAAATAGCACCAATGACGTCAAGTTCCCGGAAACCATATATTTCACAATATGAACTGTTGATACCTAGTTAAGAAAAACTTAAAACTCCAAGCTTGTTCCAAATGATTTATTTTACTGCTTTTTCAGTAAGTTATTTTATTCTAAATAATGAAAAACAAAAGAATGATATAACAAAAAATTGAATTATTGTGTGAATGTATGAAAATACCATTTATTTTCATACATGCAATATAAATTTTTGAGAAATTGAAAGATGGTTACATATTAAGACTGAATATATTAGTTCCAATAGAAGGTTGCCACATTGTGTCATATGCAGTAGCATAACTAGTATTAAGAGTGGTCAAGTTATGCTCAAGGGCCCAAGAAACATAAGGATCCAGAGCAAGCTGGCATAATTGCAGTGCTCAGAACAAAACAATATTTTTCTCATAAATGCCATTGAAAAATAAAAGTATTTTATTGTTATTATAACAATCATACATAAAAAGTTATTCATGCCTAATTAAACTGATATTTATGATGAATACAAAAACAATTTTACACGAATTATCCATTTTTTTTTTTTTCCAAATGTGTGTGCATACATTTAATAATAGTTTCACTTCACACCAGGGAATGACCCAAGTTTCTGTCAGTTTTTAATATGAGCTGAAGAAATGAATAGTTTCTGAAGCTATTTTAATATTTGAAAATAATTTTCAATCATTTACCTATGGCTGCAAAAAATTTAAGTAAAACTAAAGAAAAAGAGCAAAAGAAAGAGAAGAGAAATTAAAGAAAATTCCAAAAATTTAAAATTTTTTCACTTATAAAAATAGCCTCAAAATAAAAATATTTTCTATAATTATATAATTTTGGGAAGACAAAAATAATAATTTTAGAATCCAAAATTTTTGTTTTCCCCCAAGCAATTTTTTTTTTTTGAGTGGGGCCCAAAAATTTTAGGGGTCTCCAAAACTTTGGGCCCCTAAATTTAAAACCTGCTTTTCTTTTTAGGAACCAAAAGTAAAATTTTTGTCACCAAAATTTTAGTTTAGGGGAAAACTAAAATTTGGGGGGCTTTTTTATATATATTTTTTAAGGGATGAAAATTCCTAGTTATGCCACTGGCCATATGACAAGTTTATTGCTGCCATTGCAGATATCTGATATTTTACAAAATACAACCAATTATATCTATTAAACTCAATATAATTTCAGAATAGCAATCATAATGTTAATTCTGAAATTTTGTTTGTCTGGTTTAATTTTTACTGATATCTCAAAAAACTCTGAACCCAGAAACTCAAAACATAAGTAAGGTAACCTGCAGTACCTTACTTATAGAATAGCCATAACAAATATTAGAATAACCATAACAAATTAGGGTCTAAAACTGTGGATTTGTATACTAGACAAACACAGAGACTGAATTTCAATTTATATATATATATATATATATATATATATATATATATATATATATATATAGAGAGAGAGAGAGAGAGAGAGAGAGATTGTTTATATATATATATATATATATATATATATATTAGAGAAATGTAATAACAAAAATTCAAGCAATATTAACATCACCATAGAAGCAAAACCACGGCTATATTGCCGATAAGAGAAAAGAACGGCACCGGCCCAAATTCGATGATTAATCAGAATTAAATTCATCTTCAGGTCTGAGTATTTAATTCTAATTAACCCAAACAAATGCCTGTTTCAGATTGAGCAATAGTACATTACTATAAATGCTCAAACTCAGACTGCAGACATCAAAAGATGAAAAAATGAAGATAAGAAATATTAAGGAAATTTGTATTACCGTGTGGCATGAACCCTTCTTCTTTCACCACGTGTATACGCGATCCCCCTCAGCAGAATGAATTATCTAGAAGCACCGGAATGAACATGTCGAAATACAACCAGGGAGGCAGTACGAATGTTCACAGTAACACTCCTAGATCCGTCCAGTGAGTCAGAGCAGGAGACAGGACAATTACCCGTAGAAGCAATTCAGAATACGAACATGAAGCAAAGATGAAAATTCTTACTAAACAAGTGATTCATAGAAGAAATGGATAAACTAGAATACCACTATACACCATTATAAGGGCTCTCAAATCATAGTTTCAAACTGGCTAAAGTTACAATTTTTTAGCGAAAATAAAATTCAAAACATTAATATTAATGTATCTTATTTTCCAAATTTTTGATTTTTCTAATTTTTTTTTAGCTTATTTTATTATTTTTCATTTTTATTTATTTATATAATTAATTAATAATTATAATTTTTTTTTTAGCCACTATAATTGGGAAAGTTGTCTTGGATGTTATCGAGTGGAAGTTGATACAATACATCCCAAATTTGTGATTTTAATAACAAATTTGGGAGGATATGCATTGTTAGTCGCTGTACTCAATAATTCCATAAAATATGCTAATTTATAATTTTCATCACAAATTTTATTGATTCTAATTTATTGATATATATATATATATATATATATATATATATATATATATATACAGATAGATAGATAAACTGTAAGGTTTTCACATTATAATAACTAATTATTCTGCTGTTTCCATCACATATTTGTTACGTGTCAAAATTTACTTATAGGCTTACATTAATATCTCAAATATATCTAAAAAAAATTATCATGAAATTCATTTAGTACAAAATTTGGTTAAGATGAAATGTTTGTGAAGGTACATCACAAGTTATGTTAAGTGGTTTCCAAAATATTATAAAAATTCAGGTTATAAATTTATGAATACAAGAAAAAGTCCTTAAACTCAACACATATAACCTATAATTCATTTTTGTAAAAGTATAATACACAACTTATTTAAACTTGGACAGTTACTACCAATATTAACTAAATTAAATTTAAAAGTTAGAAATATGATTAATTATGTTAAAAACTATAGCACAGGAAAAGTATCTGATTAAAATTAAATTATTCATAAAAGTAACTAAATTAAATTAAAACATTATTTTTGTAATTCAGATGTCAAATTGAAATTTTACAGTACAATAATGTTTAAGATAACGGTACTTTTCCATTTCGCCGGCGCAAATTTTGTCAAGCAGGCTTTATTGGCGACAACACACAGAATCTAAGAATTTTTTAACTAAAAGAAAGTTCTAAGAATTTTTTACTTTGGAGGCATAAACATTTTAATATCGTTTAAAATTTTTCAAATGGGTCTTTCGTTTACTTTATCGCCTGCGCCGGCGAAATGGAAAAGTACCAAGATAACTAGCTTGAAAAATGCAAAAATAATTAACACATAAGACAATAAGCAGTAAAACATGTGTTTGCTTTTGAATGTGGCAGAAAAGATCATGCATATGGTAGAACAACAAAATTGGATTAATTTAGGGGTTTGCTGGGCCATTATCTAATATCACCAAATTTGGTGAGAAACAAGGGTATTTAGGGGAATCTATAGGCACCCACAAAAACATATCAATGATGGTTTGTGGGAGAACACTTTAGAGTTGTTCTAGTAATATGAACAGCATTTCCAGCACCAAGTGCAGTCAATGTTAAGTCAAGTAATGTCATAGCACAGCGATCCAAAAGAAAATAGTGAAAATATGTAAAAAAAAATAACTATTTAACTGAATTTTTATTACATTTTAGAAAAAAAAGTAAGGAATTAAATTTAAAGTTAACAAAAGTAAAAGTAACAAAATAACTTAAAACTTAGCATAAAAAATAACTTTTCAACATACCTTTAACTTCTAATGACATTATTTCCAAGTCTGAAATTATTAATAGCATATACGAAAATTGTGTAGAAACTATTCTTACCACTGTGATTTTTCAGAAAAGATATAGTAGCTCGCAAAATGGATGATTTATCCATTTTACGACTGGAGGGGCACACCATGCTGGACAGTTCATTAATAAGCACATTGAATTGATCTCTCCGCTTCTTTTCACTAAGGTTTCGTGATTTACTGAAAAAAGGAAGAAAATCATTAATATAGATAAGTTTCAGAAATAAGATGTGATATGCAATTTTTAAAATATGTAGCAAAATAAGAACTACTTATTAAATTTTTCAACTTATCTAAAAATATATATTTACAAGTTTCAGATCTAATAAAGTAAAGATTGATGAATCTCTTTTCTTTTTTTTTCTTAAATACCTATGAAAAATGATTAGCAATACAAGTGATTCTGGCAAAACAGAACAAATGTAAATTATCAAACAACATAATGTTGAGTGTGATTAAGTTGTGTATGTTATTATCATTTGCCGAATGGCAACAAGCATATACACATATTTGATAATTTGGGTTTGTTTACATTATTCGATTTCAATAAATTAAGAAATGATTATGCTATTTTAAAATAACTTTTTGAAATAATAACATTTTATACACAATATTATTGTCTTATTTTTTAACTTTCAGCTGATTAATTAAATCTTAAACCAGAGTAAACGTTTCATATGTTCACCAAATATTCCCCGTCAGCATACAGTTAGGCCTAACTGACACTTAGTACTTCCATCATTATTTTCCTGCCATTTGAGGAAGAGAATATTAAAACCGATTTAATGAGATAATTTTGAGTCGTTTTTAAAATAAATAATACTATATAAAATTCGTACTAAAAATATTCTTTTTAAAGATATCTTTAAAATAAAATTAAACTCAAAGATCTTTTACATCCAATGATATTTCCTATGTACTCACTAGTAAATGATAATCACTTAATTAGAAAATTTTGCAAACCCACAAACATAATTCTGTAAATCAAAGATGCACATTGTAAAGAAAGCTGTAAGAATAGTACAGAAAATTGGGTTTCAACCCAAATAGCATAACACAATTCCCTGACTTTTCCAAATAGGTTTTGAAATTTCCCAGGAAAAAAAACCTAATAGATTTATGAAATTAAACTATGTATATAACTAAATGCTGTTTATTAAATCATATTTATCCAGAGATAAGTAAAAATAAACAATTAATGCACCTTAGCAGTAGTGGCCTGTGATTAGTTTTTTATAGTGGGATCATTTATGTTCAAAGGAAACAATATATACACACTTCATCTACAGGGTGTCCCAAAAAGATTGAAAAGCACTGTAATTCTTTACCTGTTGGAGATAAATGGGCAATGTAATCTGCAAAAATGTTGAAAGTAAGGTAGGAAATAAGATTACGTTAATGAAATAGTCCTCTCATTCATTTTCAAAAAGTTACACTTTTAAATTTTTTATACGACCCCCCCCCCCCCCCTTAGACAAATTTGGTTAATCAAAGAAATTTTATTTTTAATGCAACAAGATCATTAAAAAAACCGCATATCCGTATCTTTAAAATCAACTGAATTATGATAAAGGAAAAAATCTGACTTATGCCACTTTCCCGTACCATGTGAAGGGCTGTTTCATCAGTGAAAATAGGGATCATAAACAAATTGATGATGGAAATTGTTTAGATATAAAAAAAAGTACTTAATTATTAACCGAGTCGTGTACCAAATTGCAAGTCTCTATCTATTCGGAAAGTGTCTAAAAAAGCGTGACAGACGGACAAACAGACAGATGGACACTTAGCAATTAGTATATATACATTTTGGATAAACTAAATTAAAAGCATCATGCATATATATATTTCTTTACTTCACTGAGCTACAGGAGGGTATGGTGATAGTGATTATGATTTGTATGCTTTTTCATGTTAGATATGCTTTTAGCAGTAGATTAATAAAACTTTTACTTTAACCGATGTAGCCTAAGAAAAATATGGTGATTGTTATTTAATGACGAGTTGGGTTTCCCCTCAAATACACCACTGGTCTCCCTAGATATCAGAAATGATTTTTGTTGATCTATGAGTATGGGGTGTCAGATCATTAGGCCTTCATCATTTCAAAAACCAGTGAAGCATTTTGAAAAAAAATTGCTTGGCAAATTTCATATGTTATGCAGATGTGAGTGCAGGAAAAAAAAAAAATTCTGATAAATGTATATGGGTCATTTTCTGTAAATGGGAGTTTTACATGTCCCAGATGTTTTAATGAAAATTTGCATGACTTGGGACTGATTTTGGACACTGGTCAGTTTTACTATATTGTAGTTCATATTTGCCACCCATTAGCTAAAGAAACAATTTATATTTTTAATATTTAAAAAATTTAGTTTTTTTATTAAATGTCATTCCCCTGTGTGTTCCAACAGCCAAATAATAAAATCACAACTTCATTTTCTAGTTTTCTTTTAATTTGATGTTTTATATTAAATTAGACAATTTAAAATACAAACAGTAATAAAAAATCCACTATGCATTAGAGCAATATTTTTATTTAATTTTTTACAACTGTTCCCTAGCATTTTTGTTATTCACCTGTCTTTAAATTTTAACACCTCTTTCTGTACATAGATGACAATAAAATATAATTAAAGTAGTATTCTTTTTTACGAAAGTCCATATTCACCATTTCAAGAGTTTAACTGTGTTCTGGGTATCATTCTGTGCAGGGAAATATTATAAAACTGAACAATTTTGGGTATCTTTATTCCTTGTCATTCACCTGTCTTTAATTATTCTCAGAATAAAAAAGAAAATAATTTTTTTTAACATACGTATATATGTTCCTAGTTAGTGTAGCAAACTGCATATCAAGTTAGGCTTAAATGCAAATAAAACTCATATACTCAGAAAGTAAAATCACATGATTTGTCATTCCCCTGTCATCATTCACCTGTCTTCTTGGTTGACAAGGAATGGCATTAGAACAGGTGAATTACATTTAAACTAGATTTTCATTTTAGAAGGTAAAACAAATAAGAAGTTAGTTCTAAATATAAGATTGCAATTAAAGCAAAACATTTTTTTTATTTTTCTAATGATATATGTATATATATACTAACAAAGGAGTTTCCTATATTAAGTGTCATTCCCCTGTCATGCTGTATTTACTTGTCTTGAAAATAAAAATATGCATTTTCTATTTAATTTCCCCCAAATAATCACTGTTATTGTTTTTTCTTTTTAGTTTAAATCACCCGTGTTAAAATATAATGCAGAAAACAGGTTGAAAAATAGAAAAAAAATACATTGTAACAAGAAAGATGAAAAAACATGTTTAGAGAAAATGACCCATATAGTTTAGCTATAAACAAGATATTGTCAAAATCGCTGCCCTTTCATAATCTCAAAATCCAATAAAATGATTTGGACCCAATTTGGATTGTATATTGCATACATTGTCTAGATGTGAAGTGAACAGAGAAAGACATTCAGAAGAATGTATATAGTTTAACTATATACGGAAATTTTGTCAAAATATGTGACCCTTCGTAATCTCAAACCACTGAAACAATTTAGACCCAATTTGGGTGCTGTACTACATGTATTATGTAGATATGTATATGGAAAAGAAATTTCTAAAAAGTATATAGTTTGAATCAGAGGTCGAATGCTTACTTGTTTCGTGTGGAAAGTCCTGCGATTGCGCCAATCCTCTACTTTACAATATGAAAACAACTTCATTCCATTATTAAGCAAAATAATATAAATTTCAAATAAAGTTCAGAAAAAATAATTATCTGAAAAACTACTATACAAATTTTTAGAAAATCTACCAAAAACTGGATTTGTATATGGAACAGACAGACAAACAGTCTTTAATTATATAGCTATATAATAAACAATGAACTGACTGATTCAGTGAATTATCAAAATTATCAAGCACTTCCACTATAGCTAGAATTTTGGTTTTGATGCCATTCGATCTGTCTTAACTGTAAGACCAAGGGGAAAATCTAAAATTTTGAATTAGGGGTAAAGGTGAGAAGAGATAATCAAAACAGTCAAAACTATTTTTAAAAAATTTTGAGCACTTCTACTTCAACCAAAATCTTGATTTTGGTCTCATTGGATCTATCTCATCTTACAGATTAAGAGAAAAATCTAATAAAGTGGAACCCCGATTTTATGGTTTTCATAGGCCTAATGGCAAGAAAAGTTAAATACAAGAAAATGTAAAACCAAGGTCAAAGAAAATTCAATGCTTTAAGGGTATAAGTAAAATATTTCAATACGTATAAACAAAATGAATATCAAAAAGGCCAAAAAGAGGAAAAGAAACATTTTGTATCACACCTATATTTAACGATAAAAACTATCACTTGTTGAGGATATTGAAAATAATCAGTTTGATTTAGTTTGCCTTTAGTTTTGAGTTGTAATTTCATAAATAGCACTTTCGATAATTGAGAGGATTTGAAAATGCAATTCTTGATTTTCATTCTCTAGAAAAAAGTTTTTCACAGTTTTTAGTGCATTTATAGTTTTGATCTAGGAAGGCACACTCTTTACAGGCTCAGTAAGGTTGTCATTCGCATTAGTGCTGTCATCACTATGATCTTAGAACATCAAATTAGAAATGTCCAGAACTTCTGACATCATAACATCTCTGTCACAATCAGTATATTCGCTAAGATCAATTGCTAGCTGAACAAATTGGTCATTTCTCAATGAATCTTCATTATCTGTTGAATCATAACATACTTTGTCAGTTAAATTTGAAAATCCACTTTTCACAAAACAACGAACTATACATGTTTCACTTAGTGTTCCACATCTAAAAAATTAGCAACAAATAAGAAAAATAAGAGAAATATATCATTTGCCACTTCAAATAAGAATGAACAATTGATATAGGGCTTTTATGGGAGCCAAAGAAAAATCATGTACGAAGCGAAAAAAATGTATGAATCAGTAAATGTACTGTATTCAAAAAATTCAAATTAGGGGCAACAATTCAAAAAAATAATCAAAACACTCAAAACCACTTTGGTTAATTATCAAGCACTTCTACTCCAGCTAGAATCTCTATTTTTGTCTCATTCAATCAGTCTCATCTTTTAGATTAATGAAAAATTCTAATTTTACAAAACATTCAAATAAAGGGTGGTGATTTAAAAATATAATCAAAAAATTCAAAACCACTTTGTTCAAACCATGTCCACTCTAGCTAGAATCACGTTTTTAATCTCATTTGATCTGTCTCATCTTTTAGGTCAACAGGAAAATCTACTATGTTGAAAAATTCAAATTAGGGGTGACAATTTGAAGAAATAATCAAAGAACTCAAAACCACTTTGCTTAGTTATCAAGTCAATTTTAGTTAGAATCTCAGTTTTGGTCTCATTCGATCTGTCTCATCTTCTAGGTCAATAGAAAAATTCAATATTTTAAAAAAATTCGAATTAGGGGTGACAATTCAATGGAATAATATAAAATACTCAAAAACATTTTACTTAATTATCGAACACGTCTACTCTCAGTTCTAAATCTTGGTTTTAGTCTTATGTGATTCATCTCGGCTTCCAGTTGAAACAAAAATCAAAAATTTTAAAAATTCGAATTGGGGGTGATCAAGGGATTTAAAAAAAAAAAACTCACATCACTTTGCTTCTCAAAAGTAATTAAAACTTAATTTGATATTTATTGCTGTCAACAATTAAAACTGAAAAAAAGAAATAAATTTATAAATATAAATCAAGGATTTTTCCATTTGTTTCAATTAAATGATTTTGAAAATAAGATTCAATATATTCTACCATTTAACATGTTAACAGGATTACAAAATGCAAGCGATTTTTATACATAAACCTAAAAAAGTTTTTGATATTCAGAAAAATTATCCACATCTGGTATTAAGTGTGTAGTCATCCCATTTAATGACTACTAGCCATTTCGAACATGCAAAGCGTGAGTGAAAATGGCTAATAATTATATATACTAGAAAATGCACCAGGTGATGCACAGGATTTAAAATGAGTAATCGTGGCACAGCCGTGTGTGCACCCAAGTAAAAGTTTTTTATTTTATTGATTTTATAAGAGAGCATATTGTTAAAATGTAATTTGATTTTCAGGAATTCACTATGAGTTCAGGTGAAGTAGTTATCAGTTTATATTTTAAATCCTGGGTAACACCGGATACATTTTCTGGTAAACAAAAAATACAATTGCGTGGGTGCACACATAGTTATGCCATGACTGTTCATTTTAAATCCCGAGCAATATCAAGTACATTCTCTAGTTAAAATGTTCAATTTATTTTTAAAGTACAATCTGTTCAGCTCAAATAATGCCATGTTTTCAAATACTGAGACATACCAGAGGTTGAAGCATTCAAACTGGGTACTCCTGGGGCAAAATCTAAGCATGCTATTCACAAAGCAAAAATAAAAAAAACATGCTCTCTACAAAGCAGAAAAAGAAAAAAAAAGATTCAAAACCTCTAGGCAATTTTTCCTAAATGCCAAATGCACATCTTGCTCACCCCTCTTTAAAATGAATCTGATCCACAGCAGGGGAAGAATGAATCTTGGTTGAAGTGGGAGGCGGTCCATTGCAATGACTGAATGCGATCACTTAAAAGTTACAAAAATTAAAATTACTTCTGAAATTTTAAACAAAAAAAAAAAGTTAGAATGCTGATATATATGGAAAAATTTTAGCCAAATTATAGAATTGGTATAATCTTAAGTTTCTGGATGTAATGATATATATATCAGATCACGTAAAACATCCAAATTTCAATGTATTTAAAAAATAAATAAATGCGAAGAAATTGTCTCACGAATTTGGTTCAAACATTGTTGAAAAGAACATTCTTCGATCTTTCGATGGTGTCAAGATGGAAACCGCGATAATATATTAGGTCGCTAAGGAATTGATTTGTGTGAATATCACCCAAAATTATTGTAAATCAGACTAAAACATAAAATAACTAATAAACTAATTCAAGATTTTCAAAAAATAACATTAAAGTGCACCTATTCAGGTTCTGAAGTATCTGTGCGTCAAATTTCATGGCTATATGATGTTTAGATTTCCCACAACAGACTGTGCACACACACACACATTTTTCTTTAAGATATAGAGAGATATAGCTAACTACTTAGATAAAATTAAGTTACATTCTGGTACTGGAGATAAATATGGCATTTAAATACAAAGCTACTAAAACAAATTAACTACATTTATATTTAGGAACTATTAAATTTAATAGAAAAACTAAAGACAATTGTTTCCATTTGGCATTTGGCAATCTTAGAATTATGCAAATAGAGAATTTACTCAAACTGTCAAAAGTCCAATAGCAATTTTTCTTTCATTTTATGTGCACAAAATATATAAATTACTTCATTTCCTCTGCAATTTCAAAACACATTTCTCTTAAACATGTAATACAGTTATTTGGAACAGCTTCAACATAAATTTAACATGCATATGATACAAAAAATTAAAATAGCTTTCATATTATTTCACATTCCTGTATGCAGAAATAAAAAAAGAAACTGTATATATCATTTTAATGAAAGATATTTCATATCTATATGATTTAAAACCAGAATATTTTTAGAGCTCTCATACCTCTGATTAAATAAACTAGAGTGTGGCTCAACTTGATTTTCACATACCAGAATCCACTTTTAAGTAGCTTGTAACTTTTTTATTTTACAAATTTTGCAAGAAAAAATTCGAAAAATTTGGGTTGATCTAAATAATCCCAATTATACCATGTTACCCTTAATTTTAAAGGGCTTAAAAAAACATTTCGATTGATACCAAGTTTGAAAACATAAACTTGCCCCCCCCCCTCACAGGGGGCTAATGATGTCGGAAATACAAAAATTGTATCACTGCCATTTTTTCATAGCAATGACTTAAACTTTTAAGTTCTGAGATCATTGAGATATAAATAACTGTTTTTATGCATAATTATGTCAAATTTCGCCCTATGCTGCCATGTTATAAAATATAAAATTTCGAAGTTTCCAGTCGAAATTCAAAAGATTTTATCTAGTTCCTGATTTTTCGATAATAAAAGCAGATATAAAGTATCATGAAAATCCATAAATATTTGTGGCAGCTATCGTGTATACAAAATATAGACTAGACAAACAACATTACTCTAAAAATAGTCAATACATGTTCAGAAAATCATAAAGCATATATCAGCATCAAAATCCCAAAATTGAAAATGTTCATGAAAACAGTACTTTATCTGTACTATATTCTATAGTATGAGAAAGCAAAAATTTAATGACATTTTAAAAACCAAAATTATACTTTTAAGGACCTTTACTGCACTTATCCAATGAATCCCTAAAGAAACATGCCTAGTTATAAAACCGTTAAAAGATGCATACACGTCAAAACATTGAATGACATCACAACCAATAGAAGCAATAATATATTATGGATAAAAAAATATAAATAAAAAAGCAATATATACCTTAATGGTTTTGTGCTATGAAAATCATGGCCAATAAATGCAAAATTTTTTTAAATGTGACAACTATCATCATTATCATTATATATACTTTTATGTCCACCCAAAAGTTCTGTGTCCAACAGTTTTTCGAATGAAAATCTTGAACTCATTTAGCCTACAATATAAACTAATTACCTATCAGTGAACTAGAATAATGCAACAAACATACTAATAAATTCAATAAAATGTTTTGCCCTATTCAATTTTGATCATACTGCATCTGTGCAAACCTTTACATTAATGAACTTATATATATTTCATAAAATAAAACAAAATATGCCTATGAAATGTTTTACATTTTATAAGAACAAAATAGATATCATAACACATAAGATGGCAAAGTAAACACATAATCAATTTAAATACAGTGATCCCTCCGTTTATGAAAGAAACAGAATCAATCAATTATAAATCAGATTACTATCATATTTAAAAATTTTATTGGGAATGTTTTGACAAATTCAACCCAAGGCATAAATTGATCTACTGCTTGCACTTTTTGCAATTTGCAATAGAATTTTTTTTGTCAATAATTGCCAGAAAGATTCAGCAAAAATTTTAGCAATTATAATTTTGAACCATTAACTTTTGAATAATTTTATAAAGTAAATATTAAAATTATTTTTTTATATTCTAGTGTTTCACAAGCTCGCCATGTCACATCAATGTTTTTCACTTTTTCTCAAAACACTTTCTGTGTTCTTTGGGCAGGCACTCTTTTATGCAATTAGTAAATACTATTTTGGATAATAAAAGAAGATATTTATACGTGTGTGAGTGCATATGTAGTGGGAAATCTACGAGTCGAACAGCGAAGAAATATGGTATAGAGATACTTCAGGACCCAGAAAAATACAACACAGTGAGATATTTTTTATTTGAATTAATTTTATAGTTTTAGCATGATTTTGAGCAATTTTAATGCGTACTTCCTTAGCGATCAAAAATATTATCATCGAGTATCCATCTTGATACAATTAGAAAGATCGAAGAATGTTCTTTTCCACAATCATTCAACCAAATCTGTAAGGCAATTTCTTCATATTTATTTATTTATTTTGAAATACATTGAAATTTACATGTTTTAGATTATCTGATACTCATTTTGCAAGATCCAAAAAATAAAGATTAGCACAAATTTTGGCAAAAATGTGTTGAAGACCCAGACCGTCCGACTCATCCTAAGACTTGAGCAACCATTTAGACAGCCGGTGGCAAAAATCTGTTTATATCTTCACAATCTAACATTTTTTTTTCTTTTAATTACTACATTTCATTTTTTGTGAATTATCAAGCAAACGCATAAAAATGTAAATTGCAGATTCCATTAATGAAGTGGGGTCGAATTCAACCACAGTGATTTTTGTGCGTATGCCGTCAAAACATGCCTTTGAACTCACGGTACAATTTAAGCCTTCTTTTCTAAAAACAGGATTTCGTCTTGTTTCTTTCCACAGTTACAGAGAGTATGTGTGGGGTTTTGGTTTAAAACGAAAAGCGAAAATTCTTTGGAAAATTAGGCAGTTTGCAGCACAGATACGGATTGAGGATATCTATGGTTTAAAGAGGTGATTTGGAAATTGAGTGGCGTTATCTATAAATGCATTATTTAAGCAGCAGGCACTTATTTAGGACCCGAGGAACACCAGGTAATGCATTCAAGGAAAAATAAATGATGAAAAAGAAACTACAATATTTCATGAATCAACTTTTTAATTAAACTTCAAAATCTTGTTAGGTTTCAAAATTGTTAAGAAATAATATTTTGGAATTAAAAACTGATAAAAAATAAATTTTTAAATTTTAAAAGGAAATATTCCATTTGGGAATTAGGATTGTGAAAAATATCAAACTATAGAAAGACTCATGATTTATTTACATAAGTATGTAAAGGTATTGTTAAAAGGGTTTAAGTTTTATTAAAACAATTTAAGTTCATGAAAAAAAAAATACTAAGGGAAAACTTAACAATTTAAGAACATATTCAGTACTTATGTTCAATATATAAGTAAAATACTGTGCAAATAAGCAGCAGAAAACATACAAGCATTTCAAACACATTTGATGAGTTTCTTTCTTCAGTTAAACAGGTCAAGAAGTACCTACCAAATAGACTGACTATACATAAGTATGACGCTACTTAAATAAACAGATACACAGAGATAGAACCGCCTAATTTGCAACTTTTGTTGTCTTTCTTTTTTTTTACTTTATTGTTCTAAATTTTGCACTTATTTTTCTGATTTTATTAAATCCCTTCTCCTTTCTCTCATCAGGCAACACTACCGTTGTGTATCTCTATTTATGTAAGCAGCTTCTTGCACATGATCAGCCCATTTAATAGGTACTGCTTGACCTGTTTGCACTGAAAAAAAACACTAATGTGTTTTAGAAACAATTGTATGTTTTCTACAATGCATTTGTGCAGTATTTTATGTTGTGCTCTACTTATAGTTTGAAGAGTATTAAAGTTTTATAAGCTTCTATTTTATTACTTTTCACTGTACTATTTTACTCTATGATGTTTAATAATTATCTCTTAAGCCAACAGAATATTTTTCTAAGGACCATGACATCCAACAAATCCAAAAACCAACAAACTCCAAAAATCAAAAAGATGAAATGGGCTCATTTTGTCTTTTTGATTTAGGATTTGTTGACCTGTCTTACACTGAAGGAGATCCAATGTATCCCCGAAACAGCTGCATGATGCATTATTTATTAATTTGTACATAATTACGTTTGTGTATAAGTTTTTCCTTATTCTTTGCACAAAATACTTAAAGATATAAACAAAGGTATACTTTTAGGACATTATCTTTGTTTAACGGGATATTTTTAGTGCTTTACAGGCATTTTTATAAGACATTTTTCCTCAATAAAAAGATCAATAAAGTCATAGCACTAGTAATAACTATTAACCAAGTCTCTGTAATGTCATTCACCAAGGGACCACTGTACAGCTAAAAATACACATTCAGCCAATTTTAACTTTCATATTATTCATAAACATACTTCAAGATTCTTCCATAGGAGCATCATGAGCCAGACATTCTCAAGAAGCAGAAACATCTGCTGCTTTACACAGCTTTTAGAAATTCCTGACCCTATAGCATCAAAGAAGAATTTGGAGTTAAACTAGAATCACTAATGCACTCCAAATACTCCCATCACCAGTAAAGAAAGAAAATTTGAAACACCAAGTAGAACCAGGTAGGTAGTTGAAACACCAAGACCAGAATATTCCAAAATATTAGAGACTTCTTTATAAACAATTTTAATTCATCAAAGGCTTATTACAGGAATACTACCCTTTATAAACTTCTTCTGTAAGATGCAAGCATATGATAAAATAATGAAAATACAAGTGTCATCTGTTTTATTGGCACATTTTCAAGGCCGTAAAAGAAGCTATGCTTATAATCGCATGCAAAAGCTCCTACACATATGCCAGAAGATGGGGAAATTTAAACTCCACTTAGAATGTCAATGAAAAGAGGAACACTTAAACCTGTCAACAGTCCTTTCGTCAAATAGCCATACATCCATTGGTGAATAGGAATAAAATACAATTTTGTTTTAATAAAGAGTCTACCTTACAGTTACGTATATATTAGCATCAGGTCGGAGACATACAGTTACCTGCAGCTTATCTGCTTTGCAGATTTGGTTTCCTTTACTTTTCAAGCTGTGTGCGGCAGGTTACGGGTCTACCCACAAAAATAATTTTTAAAGGCTATATACCTTATAACAGTTTTTAAGAAACTAAGTGGATAAATGGATAAACAGAAGTTACAAACTGTAAATACCAGAAAATTGTGCATATGTGTTACAGATGTAAAATCTACTGAATAGAATTTTGAAATACAATTCCTTCACAGGTCAGGTACTCAGTCACACACTGTGGGTTCTAGTCAGGTTGTGGAACAACAATTTTCTTTGTTGCAGGTGCGGGTCGGATCAAACACGACCTGCACAGATCTCTAATATATCTGCATATTCCTATGTTATCAAAAGTTAGTGATTCTTATTTAATTAAAAACTACCGAAACTACTTTCTGACATTCACTTCACATTGAAGTTTTAAAAATATCACAATTATTTCCTACATAAATTACTATATTTTATTCTTTATTTTTTTAAATAATCCTTTTATTTCAAATGTTAATTATAATTTCAGCACAAAAACAAAGCAACCACAACTTGAAACATATTAATTTTTAACAGGGAATATATGATTATATATTTTAATTTGCAAAATAGTTAATTTTGTTTGAAATGGAACTAAAAAGGGAAATTGCTATCGATGACCAAAATTCTAATAATATTTAAACTGTAAGGCAAGATGTTAAGTTTGCCATCTTAACCTAATCAACTTGCCCGCAGAAATATAAGGCATGATGAATAAGTGTCAATACAATTGAAAATCTAATATGCATGTAAATAAGCTATAATTTAATAACACTCCTAATTGCAAAAATATTGTCTTATACTAACATTTATTATAATGTAAAGTGGGCATGTTTTATCTATAACAACACTCTAAATTACAAAACATATATTGCAGTCTTATACTAACATGTTATTACTCCTAAAAAGCAAAAATTACAGGCTAGGTGTAAAGGGGATATATATTTTATATATACTAGCTACAATTTAATAACACAAAAGATATAAATTGCAAAAGTCTGTCTTACACTAATATTTATCATTTCTATTTCCTACAATGTAAAAATTATAGACTGGGCATAAATAAAAAAATAAATATAATAAAAAATATAAAAATAAAATAAAAAATGGGCATATTTTATCTATATGCTGACTATCACTTCAAATATAAATTGCAAAAGTTGAAGACCATTTATTATTTCCTCATTGTAAGTGAGCATATTTCATCTATATACTATAGTTTAAAAATACGTCAGAAATAAATTACAAAGTTTTATACTAACATTTATTATTCTGGCAAAACAAAAATTACAGACCAGGTGCAAAATAGACATATTTCATACAACAAGCTATAATAAATATATTATAAACTAACTATATTATAAACAAATTTATACATTATAAACTAGCTATAATTTAATAACACTCAAGATATAAATTGCGAAAGTTTTTCTTTTGTACTAATATTATTACTATTTCCTACAAAGCAAAAATTACACACCAGGTATAAAGAGGGCATACTTTATCTATATGCTTGCTATAGTTTAATAACGCTCAAGATATGAATTACAGAGGCTTAAGTCTTATACTAACATTTATTATTCCTACAAAGCAAAGATTACAGATCAGGTGCAAAGCGGACATATTTTATTTTATTCTATATACAAGCAATAGTTTAACAAGACTTCATAAATTACAAATGTTTAAATCTTATACAAACTTTTAACTAGCTACGGTCAATAATCACTTTTATTGCTGTCACTTCTTTAGCAATATTTTTTTTAATTAACAAAAGATACAAAATAATCACTTAATAAATATTAAATAAAATTAATATTATCTAATAAAACACACAGGTGCTCTTTGTACATGAACAGGATGTAAAGCATAATCACAAAATAAAGCACATTTTACTATTCCTTATTTAAAGTGCCCACGAATTTCTCTCAAAATTCTTTGTGCAACTCTCCATATTTCTCTTACTATAGTAATGAACTGAGTGGAAACCAGCAAGTTTTTCTCTCTATTGCTTCTTTTGTTCAAACTATCCTTGGCAAAAATTTGAAAATACCTTCAATTTGTAATTTGTTTGCCAAAAACTGCCAAATAAAGGCAAAAATATAATTTTTTCATTGCAAGAATGCATTTTGATGCGAATAAAGTTGAATGATAGGATTGTAATAAGTTTCATTAACCCTTTAGCGACGAACGGCACGCCCAGGTGCCAGCTGTGAACTTGCATTCAAGGACGAACGGCACGCCCACGGGCCGGAGGAAATTTTACCCTAAAGGACGACTGGCACGTATTGGTGTTTCTACGTGGAATGTCTTAATTTTAATGTTTTTGTCTACTAGATGGCGTTAAATGCCCGTGGAAGCAACTTAAATGTATTTTGTAGATGTTTGACCTTGGCACAAGGAGAATCCAATGAATTATTTCTCCATTTGGAGCGGTGAAACACATAGTTCTGTAAAGTAAACAGAGCACTTCTCGTAGCATCAACAATTTTATAATTGAGTTCCGGGTCTCGTTCTGATTTTGTCTTTTATTGATTTCGTTGTTGAATTAGAGGAATATAAGAGAGGTTTTTTTTTTAGCAGGTGGGGGAGGGGGGGTAAAGGAATGTGTGGCAATGAAATGATTAGGTTATTTATGTTCTCATGGAAAGGAAGGCTGGGATTTCGTTAATATACCCCATCGAAAAGGTCCAGATATGGAATAAAAATATATAAATCGTCAGAATCGGAATGAGGCCATAAATGGAATTTCCTTGTGTATACTGGAAAGGACACGGGATTATCAAGCTCTGATGGTGGGTATGGAGAACGCGTTGTGAAAACATTTCTAAGTGAACTTTTAGGAAAAGGATATACTTTGTATTTGGATAAATTTTTTACCTCTCCTGTACTTGCAAAGTATTTGTTGTCTAAGAATACACATGTATGAGATACAGTTTTAAAAAATCGGAAGGACATGCCAAAGAATTATCCATCTGTACCTAAAGCATATATACACTAAAATTTTTAATATTTTGATAAAAGAAAATTTGTATAAAAAATATACATTAAATAGAAAATAAGTATTTCCTTTTTTCCTGAAAAAAGTAGAATGCTGTGTTGAACCGGTGATTTTTAGTGAATTTTTTTCGAGAGTTAGGCTTAGAGCAAAAAAATAGCCGTCTTTTGGGCACATTTCGGAAACGAAGCGCTTCGTCCTTTGGGCCACGGTAGTTTCGGAATGCCGCCATCCCGAAAGGGTTAACAAACTTTTGGAATCTGCTCAGATAATTTTTAAAAATTTACTAGAATGAAAACTTTTGGCCTGCAAATTTTCCTAATATTTTTGATTAAATTTATAGCTGACCTCAGCATTTCAAAATCAACTCAATTCATTTTCATGATTCATTTTTGAACAAAAGGTCTTTAACTGCAGATTTGCTCAATATTTGTGCCTAAATAGAGAATGAAATCAAATTTTCAGTATGGTAATTTATTGAATTCATCTGTTCCCCAGAGTGTAATTCTTGAAACCTACTCGACCAATTTTAATGATCATTTTTTTAACAAAAGATCTTGACTTGCAGATTTGTCTAAATTAAAAATGCATTTAAAGTTCAAGTTTGAGGTTAAAACAGCCCAGGGGTCTAGGTGTAGGGACCTCACATAGTAGATCCAGTTTTGATCCTCAATGAAACCCAAAACTATCTGCATCTATGTGGAGTATGAACATGGTAAATCTAAGTCCAAAAGTTCATTAGAGAGCTAATGAGTTAGGGGAAGGATAGTAGTCCCACTGGTTGTCACACTTATTGGACTGCACTGTCCTATTCATCTAAATAGTTACCTTACATCTTCAAGTAGGTTGAAAGATCTGAGTAAGGAACAAAGATCGAATATGAATTACGATCATTTATTAAATCTACTATACTATCCTCAATATGCTCTTAGAATCTACTCAACTTACTTTTATGATTTTATTTTTAAACAAAAAGATCTCCACCTGCATATTTATCAAATATTTTTGTCTTAAATGAGAAACTCATTAATGTTTGTAGCATAGCAATTTACTGAAATCATCAGTCCCCCATATGTTCTATGAATCTACTAGGTCCGCCTTCATGATTTTGTCTAAACAAAAGAAACCTTTCATAAAATAGGTTTATATTTACCACATAACCTATGTTAAGCCTTGCAATATTAAATGCTAGGTCATTGGAATACCAAAATAGTGCCTGATAAAAACTGAACACCGATAGGGTTCCCACTCTTTTTCATGAAAAAATTCACACTTTTCAAGGACCTAAAATGTTTTTCCAAAGACTGCTTTAAGAACTAATTTTATTCAGATTTTAAAATTCGGATTTCCGATTTTCATAAATACAATAGCAAAGGCACATAAGCTGAAGTATTGTATAAATTCACATGAATTGCCAAATTTTGGGGCAAAATCGGATCAAGTCACATTGAGAGAATGGGAGATAAAAAAAATTTGAAGATTTTTAAGGACTTTGTTGCAATTTTGAACACTTATAAGGAGGGTGGGACAGCCCAGCAGTTAACGTTTGGGAATTGCACTCTGATGAACTGAGTTCAATTCCCATCTCTGCCTAAACTGTTTCCATGTTCATGCAAAGAACAGGCATGTTAAACATGTGAATCTGTAAGTCCTTCTGACAAGTTGGTGGTAGAAGAAGGAATACCACCCCCACTGATTCCAGTCTAAATTAGGTTGCACTTCCTGGCCATCCAAATAGATACCTCCCATCTTCTGGTAGGTCAGACAATCTGGGTCAGAGAAGAACACTTATAAGGGCCCTCAAAAGCAAAATAAAAATCAAGCATGTTTAAAGGACCATGAGAATCCTGATTGAATAAAAAAAAGGCATTTGATGAGTTGTTCATTTTAGGTTGTGAAATTTTCACAATGGATTCAGCTAGCTATTCTTAAAATTCAAAAAACTGTAGTAAAAGATATGGCTGTCAAAAATATACTATATGAAAGGTTGGTCATATGCCACCCACATTGAATTGCTTTAATGATATATAGGTTTTAAATAAAGGAAAATTATAAAGGATATTATATTGCCATCCCCTGTTACCTTAAAGTACACTCATGTCCAAAATTTAAGCATAATTCATAAAATGGGAAAACTTCGGAGTTAATATGGATACAATGGTTCACAATCAGTTTGAGAATCGTGGGACGAAGGTGAATTATTGTGCATATGCAAAACGGTTCAGTTGACGTCTATATGTGCAAAGCACCAGCGCATATCGGAATGAGCATACAACGGCCTTGAGCGGCATGGCCAGTTGAGGCAGAATTTGCAATTACTGTGGTACGGAGCATTGTTAACAATCAAAAAGGGCAAAAGATGTCACAAAGATACTAACTGGGCATGTTTTTGAAGGAACGAATTATTGGAATGCTGGAATCCGGTCGATCCCAAACCGAAGCATCTCGAATTCTGAATGTGCCTTAGTGTGTGATCTCCAGACTATAGCAAAGGTTCCAAACCGAGTTGTTACCTGATGACTAGTACCAGGTTGTCAAAGGGAAACAACTGCTCAGCAAGACCGAAATTTGGTGATAACTGATGTCAGAAGAACCGTTCTGTCAGACAACTAGGTTCAGCCTTGACAGCCACCACAGGAGTCGCTGTTTCGAGAAAAACTGTTTTCAGGAGACTCAGACACGTTAGTTTCTATGCCTGATGAGCAACAGTTTGCATTCTCCTGACGTCTGCACAGAAACGCACACGTTCACAGTGGAGTTTGGAACATCGGCAGTGGAGTGGACAGCAGTGGGGCAATGTCATGTTCAGTCATGAGTCCCGGTTTAGCCTGCACACTGATTCTCGTTATACCACGATCTGGAGAGAACGTGGAACACATTTTCACTTGGGAAACATCAATGAAAGACATTGTTTTCCATTTAGTGGAGTCATTGTCTAGGCAGGCATGATGATGGATGGCCGCACAGACCTCCACATCTTTGATGCAGGGTCAGTTACCGGTCAAAGATACAGAGACGAAGATCTTGAGCCTACTGTTTGATTGTTTTGAGGTGCTGTTGGTTCTGATTTCATATTCATGGATTATAACCCACCTCCTTACCATGCAGTCTTCGTCGACGACTTCCTTCAAGCTGAAGATATCCAGCACATGCAGTGACCTACCAACTCTCCTGATCTGAATCCAATAGACCATGTGTGGGATATGTTCGGGAGGCATCTTGCAGCCCTTCGCTACCCACTAAGCTCCGTTCTGGGATTGAAAACTGCTCTCCATGAGGCTTGTAACTCTTTGAGCACACAACTCATCCAAACTCTCATCGAAAGCATGGGAAACCGTTGTGCAGCACGTGTAGCTACACAAGGTTTCCACACAATATATTAAACTGCAGCATCACATTGTTTTAATCATTCTGTTTCACTGAGGTTGACACTCATATTGTGACCCTTTTTCTTTCAACCCTTTACTTTGGATAATAAAAGTCATTATTATCCTTGTTTTGCATTATTTTCTTCTATAACCCTATTACACCCACATACCACATTTCCTTCCATTCCGATGTAGATTTTCTGAAATTTTCACATAAACAGCAACTATGCTTAACTTTTAGACATGAGTGTTGTCTATAATAAGAAACTCTGCATATGCAAATGAATCTCTGAATTCCAACTTGAACCTTTAAAAGGGACATATTAATAAGAAAACTTACTGCATAAGGTTTGCTGTATCACATCTATTCTTCATATGTAAAATTTCTATTGGATGTGCCTGAGTAAATGCAGAGTTCTTTTATGGATGTTTCGAGCAGAAAAACTAATGAAAACATTCCACAAGAAATAGAAGTTATGCATAAAAAGATATGAAGAAAAACTATACATGGAAAGAGCACTACAACATAAAAACATAATGGTTGCACAAATTTCAATTTAATAATTAAAAAAAAAATTTGTAATATACTCATTGCACCAGAATTTCATATTTGATAACATTGAACAATACACCAATGCAGCTTTCAGGATAAAAAAATTAATATTCAGTTTTTAGTAATTATTTTGCTGATCAAAAATTAATTCAAATTTCTCTGAAATCGATCTGAAAGTCTAAAAGCACAATTTGATAGATTAAAATGAAGTTTGTTTTTATTCAAAAATGTATTAGTAATGTTTCTTAACTGGAACACTAATTCATATCCAATATTCCTTGAATTATTCATTAATTCAAGAGCTGAAAATCCATGGTAAAGAGAAAAATTATATAGCTTCTGCTGATCCAGGTGGAAGATAAATATTCTGCAGAAGGAGGAAGATAAATATTCTGCAGAAAGTCTCACTTGCTAGCTTTAATTGGACACAAAGGAATAGCTTTCACATCTAAATTGGCCTTATCATAAATGAATTCCATTGGTCCCAATGTACTTTGCCAATTTCACTCAATCATTAACTTACTAGAGCTACCTGCAGAAATTTTTTATTGAGGTTAACATATTATAACATGCAAAGTAATATAGTAGCGTTACTCCTTACTTCCCCCCTCTAATGAGCAGCTATACCCCTCACCATGATGATGTAGTATAGCAGAACTTTAAGGAGATAATTATAATTTTTATTGAGATGCTGTGATTGAGTAGTGATGGTGGTTAAAAGCTGAATTTTCAAGAAAATTAAGTTAATATTCAAATGAGCGATTATAAATGAAGTAAAGTCTGAAAAATAAAACATCCACAACCCATTGAAGATGGCTATATGGAAAATCATGCTTTTATAGAAGACTTTCTATGAGAAATTGGAGTAGGAAAAATAGAAATGAAAATTTTGAACATATATTTGTTTGTAAATTTACATTTTCTGGAGTATGTGTTCTACTTTTAGAATTTTTATGTTTCTATTTTGAATTTTTTAAAAATCTACGATACTTTCATTTCCATTCATTTCATTATAGCCAAATTACTATTACAAAGCAGCTAAATTGTACTATCAGACTTTAAAGATCAGAAAATAATAAATTTTCTAAGAATTTCACAGAAATTAAGTTTATTAGATGCATTGTACTAAAGCATAGTTCAAATTTCACATTTATAATTCTTCAGTCTTAGCAAGAAAATAAATATAAAAAATAATAAATTTTTCATGCACCCTTCAAATCTTCATGTAGATAACATCATTTTGATTTAGAACAACAGTTCCCAACTTCTTTCATTCAAAATCCAAGATTTGTAAACATTTGCCTAGCAACCCAATATTAAAAAAAAAAATCACATTTTGCAATCCAGAGAATTGAAATTAAGGATTTAAGAATGTACTTTTCTCTCAAATAAGTGAAGAAATCATCAACTCATAATCATACCAAAATCTGCATTTATACAAGATGTTCATAAAAAGTATACAACTTCATGTTCTATTTATGTGGAAATGGCAATAAATAAAAACTTACAGAAATTTTTACACTGCATAGCAACTGTGAAAGTTTTTTCGTTAACAGACAGTAATAAATAGACTAATTTTTAATGGTGTAAATTTCCATGATTTCTTAGAAAGGGATTTTGAAAATTTGCAAATATTAAATATTACTATGAATTTCAGATTTCTTTACCAATTATTGCAGAATTTCTATTATAATTTTTGGATCATTTCCCAGAGCAAATTTCCGAGATTTTCTGAGAATTTTGAAGGGTTCCAAAATTTAAAGAATATTAAATACACACGAATTTCAGATATTTTTCCAATTATAACCAAGTTTCAATTATAATTTTTAGACTATTTTTCATATTTAAATAATTTTAACACTGACTTCATTAGAATTTATGCAAAATATTATACAGTAATGTAATCCTACATCAAAATTCAAACCAGAACATTTAACCTTGAATTACCCCTCCAGATATTTCATTATGAAAAGATATATTTTCAGGTGCCTCACTATATTTGAAAAAGAGAAAATTTAAATGCACAAAATATTATACTGCAATGCTAACAGTCTTAGCAAGAGTCAAGACTGTGCAATCATGTTGCTGCAAAAAGAACCATTTGCAATTTATGAAAAAATTAAGCTTTATTTTAAACACATGAAGCATTGGTATTTTATATATATGTTTAAAAGGGCAATAATTATAATGCAATAACTTTAATAGAAATTAAAATTGTTCATCAATTTAAAAATTGAAATTTTTTACACACTTGATTTCAGTATAAATGTGTATGGTGTGATATATAGAGGCCTCGACTATTTTTATCATTTTAAAATTAAAATTAAAAATGTTAAGAAGTAGCAAAAAATGACTCACAAATTTAAAAGTTTGACTCATAATTTTGAGTTGCAAAAGTCAATTTGACTTGAAATTTTACAAGCTTAGAGCCTCTGCATTGTCTACAAGCCAAAAGTAAGGTCTCTAATTGAGCTCAAGAAAATTTAATATTTTCTTTTTGTATATTTTCCCAAGACAATTTTATATTGACAGATGAAATAGGAAAATTAACTAGCAAGGTCCATACTCTTTTGCAAAAACCCAGGAGTTTTAATGAGTTTTTCTAAACATTCAAGCAAAAATAAAATCAAAATTCTGTATACGTTTCTCTTAGAGCTATGTCTCTTGATTACATACATACGACTCCAGCCATACAAAAGAATTCCATTAAATTACATTTCAATATACAATAAAAATTAAATTAAATTAAACTAAAAAAAAATCACCAATTTCACTGTTTTTAAGTATCAGCGATGTAATAAACATTTTTTCTGTTAAAAATAATAAAACTAATATTCCAATGTACTGAATTGAATTATTTTGCACACTGAAAAAAATTGCTAAAATTCCTGATTTTTATAAAAGAATACTTAAATTAACTATTTTTCAAAAAAGCATTAAATTTTCTGATTTTTATGAAAAGGTTCAAATTTGTGATTATGATTTTATGAAAAAGTGTTATTTTATAATTTTAATTCACAACTTTACAAAACGAATGCTAAAATTAAAGATCCTTATAAAAGAACATTGAATTTTCAATTTATTACAAAAGATCATTGAAATTCAAAATTGTTATGAAAGAATATCAAATTTCCAGATTCTTACATCGCATTTGAAAATAAAAAATCACGATGAAATTACAAACAATTTTCCATTTCCAGGAGTATAAGACCATGTTTGAAAAATCTCTATGGTTATGACAGATGGTTAACTGTCATAACCAGAGCATTTGAAAATTTAGATCATAACTGCTCAGTCATGACCACTGCCATTTGAAAACTCGTTTCGGCCTTGGTTCGGTTGCAATCAGAATTATTGAGATTTTCCCCTAGTCATGAATGTGATGAACGAAAAACTTGTTTTGTTGAAAATGCTGTCTGCAACCATGAAGAATAACCATGGATAACAGTGTTGCATTTTTTTCTGCTGAGTAAACAGGTAATCGATAAATAACAGTGATGCATCTGGTCGTAACAGGATGACCAGTCTGTTAACTTTTCAAATGTACTCTAAGGCAGGAACGAATAAAATAAGGAGTTTTTAAGTGCCCTAATAAAGAAAACCTTTAAATCGAGGAATTTCTAACGATTTTCAGGAGGTATATGGATCCTGAATTAAAAAATAACAAATATTAACTTGTATTTTCAAATTACATAATCATGAATATAATATTATGATTGTATGAATTAATATTACGTTACTAGAAAGTCCATTTAGAACAAAAAACATTACTGCGCTACTCCAATTTAGAGCCTCCATATTAGAACCAATATTCCTTACGGGGAAAAAAAATCCTGCATCTATATTTACCATAGGGGTATGCGATAAAAATAGTCTGGAGACCACTGCTCTAAGCCAGTGTTTCTCAACCACCAGGTCGCGGTCCAGTACAGCCCCCGGCATCATTTATATTGGGCTGCGAGAGATTCTCCTGAAATTTGTCATTCTAGTTTTCTAGGCATTTTTTATGAATAAATATTTCACAGTGGAAATATTCTTAGAAGAATAATATTCGTGAATATGTCAAAAAGCTCAGAACCAGAACGCCTAAATAAAAGCTAGCTAGCAAATGTCAGCGACCAAGCTGCATTTAAATTTCAATATGAATAAGACTGCTCAAGTGACTTCTATCACTAATTACAAAGAGTAAATATTTTTTTCAATACAGTTTTCTTTTTTCAAACCAAAATTAATTTAATAATACAGAAATCAATTTTATACTGAATAACATGAATTTCTGATGAGCAGAATGGAATATGTCAATAAAAATCAGCAGAAATTAATTTAATGATACTGACCTGAAGAAATTACAATATGCTGCAAGACTTTATTAGTTCAGTGATTGATAACTTTTTTAAATGTAATTTTACATTTGTCAACATGCCACAACGTATACATAAATGTACTAACACTCTAAGATTATGCCATGATTAATTATTAATAGTTCAGTTAGTTTATGTATGAACTAAAACAAAATTGGAAAGGTATTTAAGAGTAAATATAAAAAGTCCCTCGTCCTATATAAAAAGTATTTATCGGGCCACGGTCTCACAAAATTTGAGAAACACTGCTCTAAGCCACCAAAAGAAAAGATTGCACATGGAGATGTGCTGAACATGTAAAAGAGGACATTTAATTGTTTTCTACAGTTATTATACATTGTAAAAATTGTTTTTATCTATTATAGTTTCTGTATAAATACAACATGAAGCTGTATATACTTTATTTACGAACACTTGTATAATACCTAACTAACATTAACAACTTATTGACCTTGATAAGTATAATTATTAAATTTAAATTAAGCAGGAAGTTACAGAAGCTTTGAAGGGAAATGAAAAGAATCTTATCCCTAAGGTGATTTAAAAGTTACTTACATCTTTTCAGTCTTGAACTTGGGCATGTACCTATAGAAGGGATATTAAAATAAAAATTCCCTCAAATATCTGAATAAAAGACACTTGTAATACTTCTAAAATTTGCAATTTTCTTATAAATTGATGTAAAAATGAATAAAATTTGAATACAACACAAATTCCAATAGATAATATATATAAATTTCTAGACCAACCAAGAACATCCCATGATTCCATCTTATTACTTTCCTTATATAATGTATAAGAAAAGTATAGTGATGGGGTCGAAAATTCGAATTAGAGTTTTCAATGGGAGAGCATGTTTCAAGCATCCCTGATCATGAATCAAACAGTTTTAAGGTGATGTCTGTGAGTGTGTGTGTGTGTCAGTGAGTCTGTGGAGACGATATCTCACGAACAAATGGAGCAATCAGAATGAAATTTGGTCCAAAAATTACAATCCATGAATACTGGAAGCCTATTGTTTTTAAACATAATTGAATGTTCAAAATCCAGCTAAATTTTCGAGTAAAATTTTGAAAAATTCATCAAAAAATCAAAACCTTTAATAAAGTTACACAAATAGATATTTCTTATGTAATTTTTCCTTAGGAAATGATTGACAAACTTTAGAATGCTATCATGAACCATTCTCAAAATATTGCACATTTTTCAAATTATAAAAAAATCCCATAAATTAAAAAAAAATATTAACTGTTGAGAAACATGCTCACTTTTCATATGTAATATCATGTAATAAATTTGGTGACATCATTTTCATGGATCTAGCTTGTTCCATTCATGAGAAGATACTTTGAGTAATACTTTTGTATTTGAACAGCAAGCTGCTATAAGAATAACTTATTTCTCCATCTATAATGCTTGGCGAGATTTTAGCGACGAGTTTGGTGGAATGTCGCCATTTTAGCGACTTTTCCAAATGTTGTGAAATTAACAGAAATCTCGCCAAATGGATAAAAATGATGCTAAATCAATGAAAATGATGACTAATTGACGAAATGGCAATATCTTGGAAAGAATATAAGTATCCACTATAAGAATAACCTATTTCCTTTTACTGTAAAAGTAGTAAATTCATTGCATTATATAAGGAAAGTCATGTGCTGCCCACATCAGACTTTTTTTGTATGTAGAAAAATGAAGGACAAAACATATAATTAACAACCAATAACAAAACATAACATGCTAACAATCATCAACACAACCACATATTTAAATGTGCTTTGCTTGAAATGGCATTCAATAAAAACAGAAATTACTTTGTTCTGCTTCTTAAATTAACTAGGAAAACAAAATTTATTGGCACCACGTCAAATTTAAGTTTCTGGTTCATTTACATTGAAATTTCCAACTTGCACATTTGAGAAGAATTTTACCATTTTCAAAATCAAATGTTCCTGTTGGTGATTCTTTAAACAATTATTTTCATACCATTATTTCTGAGTATCTTAAAAGGCATTCCAATTAAGTTTGGTTGACTTTCATAAAATAGGTACCTCGGCAGAAGTCTTTGAATAAGAGTATACTTTATGATGGATCGCAGTATATACAGTAGGGATTACTCTGGATTTTTTATTACTTTCCCCAACTTGTTTGCCAAATGAAATTTTCTGTCACCAAATGGAGTTTTCATTTGCTAAATTTTATTCTGATTTTTCATTTGAAAAATATGATTTGTTTTATAAATTCTCAAATTGCAAAGATAGATGTTTTGGAAAAGATATACAATAAAGTATGCATTATGATTAGAATATCACAATATTTTATTTTGATATCACCAGAATTTATAATCACCAAATATTTTTATCAATCACAGGGATGTATCTAGTGAAATGTGAGTGGTGGTTGATTTTCCAGAACAATTATAATTACGAATATAAAATTTCGAAACGAGCTTCGCATTAATTCGCACACACAAACAGTATTAGTACTGTATACTTTTATATTAAGGAAAAACATTTGATAAAATTGAATATAACTTTTTTTAAATGTAGTTATAATATGTATATTTTTTTGGATGAGTGGTGGTCGGCAATTGAGTGGTGGTCGGCAATTCTGAGTGGTGGAAACCCCGACCACCGCCGACCACTGTAGATACATCCCTGCAATCACCAAATTGAATTTTCATTTACAAAATGTGTATGTGACAATGGTAACAATAATACAGGGAATTAAGGAAAGTCAGTAACTACTTGAGTCATGAACCAAGCACAGTCACTCAAGTAGTAATATGGTGTCATCATATACTTTTTATGCAAGTATATAGGAAAATCATGATAAAATTTTAAGCTGATCCCCTTTTTTAGAGGGGGGGGGGTATCTTACCTCCTGTTATTGATAGGGAAAATAGGAAAATATCAATTAAAGTTGTAAAGCATTGCAAAATTAGTTATTTAAAATTATTTGGCAAGAAATTTTTCCAAATAAAAGTGAAAAGGAACTCTAAAAATTATACAATCTAACTCTCTCACAAAAATAACCAAACATTTAAACAATGAAGCAGAATAGAGATCGACATAACACCTCTATATACATATTTCACACTATAAAATAAGAAAATACACCTTATAAATTAAGTAATGCCTATTTCTACGTATTGATTTTGAAGAAAAAAAATATTATAATTGCCAATTCATAGGACATCTACAGGTCACCAAAGTCTAGAAAATGTCATGAAATAGAACATGAATTTCACGAAAATGTTATGAATGTAGAAACAAAGTCACGAATTTTGAGATCAGTTTTTTTAGAAATCTGTCCTCTCCCTATAATTGTCTCATTATGTAGTGACATCTAGGGATTTCCTATAAGAGAATATCCTATAAGGGAATTTTTTTAAGGGAGGAATTAGGGTATTATACACCTATATAAAAAATATATATAACCCTAATATTTCGAGTTATTGATCTGCTTCATGACTTTCTTTGAAACCCTGTATATAAATACAGCAATGCCTCACACAGTCGGCACTATAGTCCAGTTTGAAAATTTCAAAATAAACTAAATTTTAATTGAGCAAAATAAAAATAAATTCTAAAAAATTAGTATACAAAATTATTATTTTCTACATAAATAATCGAATTTTTCCCTTTATACACTCAAGTCTCTTTTTGTACGGTTTCAAAATTATGTAATACTGATATACATTTCAATTTTTTCTAGGGTTCCCCATTATATATGTATGTACCTAGACATGGCAAAAGTGTAAATGCGGTATTGTGTTTCAGTGGTTCCCCTTTCAACGTCTTAAGTGCCAGTTTTACATAGCATTAGACAGCTATAGTAGTAACAAATGATTTCATTGGTTTTGAAACTAATTTTACTGAAGTCACTAATAACAGTGGAAATTGGACAGCAACTTGGTTTCAAATAGTTAGATTCCATCAAGGTAATTGAGTCAATTGAATCGAATACTAATGAACTAGATAATGAAACACTTATTAACATAGATGAACAATGGACTTATGAAGAATGGGAGGACAACTTAGACAACAACAACTGTGTTGAAAGCATCTGTGTTTAACAACCGAACAACTATAAAAAATTATTGGAATGAATAAAAACCTTATCAGAGCATATTATGGAAGTTGATCCCAATATTGAGCGTAGCCTTATAATTCACCGAACAATAAACAATACAATTCGCTGCTACAACGAAATATATGAAGAGAAATGGCCAAAGAAGAAAAATGTGCAAACATCGATATTGCAATTTTTAGGGAATAAAAAATGAATTACGTAAAACATGCATTTTTTAAAATTATTTTTAATAAAGACATTTGAATTTATTAAACGTGTTTTATTTATTGAAAAACAGGAAGAAATTTTATTTTTTGAACCAATTATAATTTTTTGTATGTATTTAGTTCCTTGATTAGCCCAGCTTCAAACAGTCTGGGATATTGGAGGAACCGATTACCTGGATTATGCGTGGTATTGCCATACATTGCATATATATATACAGTGTATACAATTCTATTTAGATTCGCTGCATCTGAAAATTAACCAAGGCAAAACATGGCTTTTACCAGAAGTGGGTTTTTCCCCTTCGTATTTGAGGCTGGTTTGTACAAAGTTGAATCTGGTGAGCATTTTAACTACCTGGGATCTCAAATAAACTAGAACATATCTCAAATAAACTGGAACATATCTCAAATAAACTGGAACAGATCTCAAATAAATTGTTAACAAATCTCAAATAAACTGTAGCAGATCTCAAATAGACTAACAGAAATTCAAAACTGAATTTTAGCTGCAAATCGTCACTTCTATGGATTAAGAATTTTTTTCAGATTACACCTGATTGAGAAAACAAAATTACAGCTTTATAAAATACTTATTAAACCAATCTTAATTTATGCTTAAACCTGGACTCAATTGGACTAATTTATGCTTCAGAAACCTGGCATTTTCAAATATGAACCCTATGGAGAAATCTAGAAGATTAAATATATTAGTTGTATAAAAATTAAAAATTGTGTGTCAAAATATAATGCAACAGCATATGATGGCACTAAAATTTTTGACTGGCTTTCAGATACAAATAAAATTTATTCTGCCTTTCTTTAGAGCAATTTGATATTTTACGTCTTGTGAGCAGAATAATATTGTAAATCTTGTACAATGTTAACAAGCATAAATTTAAAACTAGACACTTAGAAATTCACCTAATTGTACATTGTGTAATTCTAGATGGCAAATAAATACAGAACATTTGGATCTATGTACTGAACTTAAAGGTTTTGATTGTATTGTTCAAAGATAATGGGAAGAAGGCTAATGGCTTAATTGGCAAACACCTGGCATTTGTAAATAAACTATACAAAAATGTTCCATTCAACAAATTGAAAATAATACTGAAAACTACACACATATAATTCATTTTCATGTTCATTTACAAAGCACATGCAAAAAGACACAAACGTGACAAGTACTAAAAGGTAAACTTAGTGAAAAGTTAACTATCTTACATTTTTCCATCTTATAATATTTATCGGGACGACAAGTCCGTATGATGAAAGATCTTCGCTGCTTTATGATTTAGAAGCTCGTCTTTTGCTTTAGTGTTGCATTGTAGGGGGAGACCTAGTAATTTATGGTGTTAAAAACTTCATGAAGTAGACATATTTGAAAATTATTTAATTTGAAACTACTTACCTCCGAATCTCATCCCTTTCATCCATGAGAACAGTTCATATAACTGTAAAATAAATAAATATATAAACTTTGGTGTGAATTATTTATGTATAGCAATATAAAGGGTGTTTCAAAAAGGTAGCAAGCCCAAATATCTCCTGAACAAATGATTGCATGTCCATGACTTCAATTCAAGAAATGCCTTAATTAAGCTAGACCAGTGGCCTTCAAACTTCTAACGCCTTCGGAACCCTACGCTTAAAAAAAATTTTTTTGGAACCCTAGTACAAAAAATATGCCCCATAAGCATAGTGACGTAAAGACTTTAAGCATAGTGACTTTAAGTATAGTGACGTAACAGAAAATCTCGATGCCCCCTCTCCCTCCGCAAAAAAGTTTTGAAGCTACATTTACAAAAATTAACTACCGAAGACTGGAAATTAATTTTGACCATTATAATTATAAAACCAAATACTAAATACAAAAATAAATTATTAAAAACATGTTATTCAGATTTTTTATTGAATACAGCTGAGGTGAATTCGCCGGCTCTAAAAAGCCGCCACTGCAGTGAAACATACAAGCATATTTGTAGGCATAAATTCAAGAAAATACAAAATTCGGAATATATCTAATTCAGAAGTAATATTAGAAGTAACTAAATTTAATGACTTGAATGCGCTTGCTTCTTGCTACACAACTTTTGAAAATCAGGCTTAATTGTTATTTGCAAACGCATTTATCAATTATCGAAATTTTTGAATAACAAAAAAATTAATAAAAGTGTTATAAAATCTTATAACAAAAATCTAAAATTTTATTAAAAAAGTCGCGGAACCCCTGAAAATGTTTAGCGGAACCCCGGGGTTCCGCAGAACACAGTTTGAATATCACTGAGCTAGACTATCATACACAAATTTTGATTGCATGATACCTTTCAGTACAATATGCAACTTTTTAATATGGACTCCCTAGAAAAAATGGCTCAATTATAAAAATATTTTCTATTACCCAATTAGTCACATTAAAAAAGTCCTATTGTCTTATGATCAAAATTATCTAAGATATTAAGTTTTCGAAAGATAATTGAGTGTATAAAACTTTTAATAAATATAGGTAAGCAAATTTTTTAATAGAAACTTTATCTAAAAAAAATACAATTTTTATACTACCACTGAAATTTACATGTTTTTACTGTTTCTTAAGGTCAAGTCAAAGCAGTTTAAGTACAGTAACTTTCAACATTTTTCCCTGCCAATTTTGCATATTAGAAATTCAAACTTTTTTAATAGATCTAAAAATGAATAAGGGACAATTTGCTAATTGGAACTTCTGTTGTAGAGGACCCATATAAAAAGTTGCATTTTGTACTTTTACTAAAATGTGTCACATGGCCAAAATTGTTGTAGTCTGAAAGTCTATCTTATTTGAACTATTTATAAAATTAGAGCTATGGATCTGCGACCAATTGTTCATGAAATATTTTGTTATGCAATCTTTTATAAACACCCAGTATAATCCCATGCTTTAAACATAAAAGAATATCTCAAAAATAATTTTAAATATCTAGAGCAGTGTTCTTCAACCTTTGTCCCGCGGAACCCTTTCTTGAGATATTTTTTTTATGGAACCCTTCGTTCAGTAGCACACCCAGATTTGATTTTAGGGGGATGTGTCATATTACGTATTACACGTTATAAACAAGGTGCGCCCCTGCCTTTGTTATAAAAACTTTATATAAGATATAAATTTGCATTAATTCAAACAAGAAGATAAATATTCCGTATAAAGTATTTGTATTATACATACATATGTCGAACATTCGAATTGTAGTATCGACTCGCGGAACCCCTAAAGCGTTTGAGTGGAACCCTAGGGTTCCGCGGAACACAGGTTGAAGAACACTGATCTAGAGTAACCAGAACTGGCATGATATTAAGGGCCAAAGGCAAGCAAAAGAACTGAATTGTGAGTTCCTTACTGTATGTCATAAGGAGTTATTAAGGCTTAACAGAACTGGCATTAAAAGGGCTGTGGGGCTTCTTATTGGGCACTCACTGTACCCTTAAAAGACATCCAAGTATTATGGGTATTATTAATTGTTGGAAACTTGGTTCTGTTTTCGTCGCGATTCTCGTTATCGCGAGAACGTGTTTACATTTTTAGAATGGTTCTACCGTTCTCGTGAACGACTCGTGACGGGAACAGAACATGCCATTCATGCAAATCGCCATCTCGCCGCGCGCGCATTCTGATTTGCATATAGTGAGGGCGCTGCCGTCAACGGTTGTGTTCCGGAGCGTACCCATCACAGTGTATATATGATAGGACACATTCTCAGTTATTCAGACCTTAGTGATCTCGGAGTTTAGTCAGTGAGACTTTACAGACCTTGACTGACCATGTAGTAGACGTGGGAGACTTTTCAGAGTTTAAGATCTTGTAGTTATGCAGACTTAAGACTCGACGTATAGTCAGATCGATCAGACGGTGATCGACGGTGAAAGACCTTGTATGGAAGGCAGACCTTGATCGGTAGAGAGTAGTCTAACTTCTAAAGCCATGACGTGTGACCTGATGATGGTGGCTTCATTAACGTGCACGACATGAGTGGTACAGTAGCTGTTTTTTCTACTTACCGATGTTATAATAACTGAGAGTGTGTGCCTAGTCATAGACTGTTTAAAACCTTTTTCATGAGCTTGCTAGCTCATTGTATATAGTTTTGCTTTGCAACGAATGTTACAGTGTTTTATTTTGTAACTTCATCTGATGCAATGGATCTCACAACAAATAAATTGTGTTTGTGTTTAACGAGCTTGCTTTCTTGAGAAAACACATCACTACTGCATATCATCTGCTACAAAATTTTTTTTCTACCAGCACTTCGGATAGGGCTATGACCAACACTGCTAAATCTGCAAATGACTTTCAAATTTTTCTAGTCAAGTCGCTCAGCTAACACAGCAATAGCAGCCGACATTTGGTTATGGGCCATAGTATGTCAAGGCCATAACTTTTATCCGTGATAAAGCAGCAGTGAAGAGTTGTGAATTCCATCGACGGGGGCCGCGACCGGCGCCATTTGCATCAAGCAGAAAGGTAAACAACGCACTCTAGTCACAGTTAAAGACTATGGAGGTGAGCAACGGCATAGAAGCGTTAAACAGGGACAATTACGTCACCTGGCGTAATGAAATTTCATTTATCCTGAAAGGAGAAGGATGTTACGGCCACATCAACCGTACTGCATTACCAGTCGACGAATCTACGTCACGCCGCGAGCGAGAGGAGTACATGCGCAGCAGCGACCGCGCACTTTCCATCCTGTTTCGAAATATCTCGGCGGAGTACAGAGAACTGCTCGACATCGGCGACAGCCCGGCGGATGCGTGGGAGAAGTTGGAGGCGCATTTTGAGGCCCCAACGCGCGCTAATTTAGTTCATCTGTTGGACGAGTTTTTCAGTCTACGCCCGGAAATCGAGGAGCCCATCGACATATTCTGTACGAGGATAAGGAAAGCTGTCACCAAGCTCAAGAACGTGAATCACCCCGTGGAGGATGTGTACGTGGCATTCCAAGCCATCCGGTATCTCCCAGCCCAGTACCAGAGTATCATCCAAATCATTTATCGCTGGAGCGATACTGATTTTAAATTGGATAAAATTCAGAAAGAACTGTCCTTGGAGGAGGGCAGGATTAGACAGTTGAGGAAGGATCATGACAATAATAATGTAAGTTCCAATTCATCTGTATATTTTTCAAATGTTAACGCTAAATGCAAAAATGTTACCAAAGTTAAAAAGTCTATTAAGGTCATAGGACCATGTTTTATGTGTAATAAAAATGGTCATGTAAAGGCACAATGCCCAAAATTGAAAAAGATGACTAGCTCTAGTATTATTGAAGTATTTTCAAATATAAATGTAGAAGCTAATATTGTTGATAATCCTGACAATAGGCTCAGCTGGGTGATTGACACCGCTGCTACGCGACACTTTTGTAATGATGTTAAAATGTTTTCAAAATTTGATAAATGTAAGGATACATCTATGTCGCTAGCAGTGGGTGATATGGAAAGCCCAGTTGAGGCTATTGGAACGGTGAACATGTATGTTAAATTTAAAGATCATACAAATAATATTGTGTTACAAAATGTTATGTATTCACCAAAATTACGGCGTAACTTGTTGGCCGCATCTGTATTAGAAGAGCAGGGCTATTCTTTTAGTGCAGCCAAAGGTGTTCTATGGTTTAAGACTCCTGAGGGAGAAAATTTCTTTTACGCTAAACGTAAAGAAGGATTGTATTTCTTAAAACCACAGTACTCAACTAAAAGTTTAAATAGTAGTGTTGAGGGCCGTAAAGGAGATCAGGATAGGGACAAAAATTCTAAACAGGTTAGAAAAACCCCTGCAACAAATAGTCAAAGTCAAAACAAAATTAGGCCTAACTTGAATAAAAGGAAAAACAAATCTGATTTAAAATCAAAGTCAAATAAAATTAGTGGTTCAACAGTTGAAATTCTGAACAAAACTGAATTATGGCATAGAAGATATGGCCATATTAACTCAGACTACTTGCACCAAACAAGTAAAGTTTCCGCGGCAAACGGACTCCCAAAATTAAAATATGCAAAAGTAAATTGCATTCATTGCAAACTTGCAAAATCTAAAAGAGTTTCGTACAAACCAATAGGCAGGATTAGATCTACAGAACCTTTGCAATTACTGCACATGGACGTTTGTGGTCCAATGCCTGTAGCTTCATTGGGGGGAAACAAATACTTCTTGACTATTACAGACGATTTTAGCCGCAAGGTGTTTGTTTTTATTTTAAAACAAAAATCAGATGTGTTCAAAGTTTTTCAGGATTTTCAAGCTTGTCAGGAGAGACAATTAGGCAAAAAGATTTTGTGCATCCGTACTGATAACGGCATGGAATTTTGTCACGGTCAATTTAAAGCTTTTTTGAAAAAGTTAGGGATTAAGCATGAACGATCTAACACTTATACACCCGAACAAAACGGGGTATCTGAAAGATTCAACCTGACAGCGTTAGATTGTGTCAAGGCAATGCTTAATCAAAGCAAAGTTGGTGACAAAATGTGGGCAGAGGCAATCCTATGTTTTACTTATACAAAGAACAGGATTTGCCATAAATTTAAAGTTAAAACTCCACACGAATTGTACTATGGGAAGAAGCCTGCTGTATCCCATCTCAGAGTTTTTGGATGTAAGGCTTATGCTGGTATAGCAAAACAGCTTAGGAAGAAGCTAGACCTAAGAGCTCAACTGGGAGTTATGGTAGGATATGCGGAAAATACCAGGGGCTATAGAATTCTTCTTGTGAAAGAAGGAAAAATATTAGAAATAAGCAATGTCCGTTTTGAGGAGATGGAAGCAGCGGAAGGCGTCCTGGACCCCATTCGACCTAGAAACTTCACCCAAAAGAAATCGGGTTTTACTCGAACATCAGATTCAGGATCGGGATGTTTGGATAGTGAGTCAGAGGAAGAAGCAGGTGAGAGCCATGACACTAGTCATACTAGTGAGGAAGAGGACTCTCCTGCTGATTCCGATCTGACCCCCTGTTCAAACATAGATTGGGAAAGGAAAGCTGTACCCAGGCCTGATGGAACTCGAACTGATGTTTACTACTCAGTGAGGGGTGATAAACATAGGCTAAGAAGTCATAATGATGTTAAAAAATTCTGTGCTAAGGCTAACATACATTATGACCAAAATTTGTTTAACTTCAGAGAAAAGAGGGATATCAAATCCAGGCCAGAGGCAAGCAACATAGAAATAATAGGTGATATTGATCATGCAGTTTCTTTGCTAAAGGGAGAATTTGATATCAAAACTCTAGGGAAGGTCCAAAAACTGTTATGTGTGGAATTTGCTGAAATCAATAACAAAATTTTTATACATCATAGGCAGTACATTAATAAGATTTGCCAAATGTTTGAGGAATTTTTAGCATTAAATTTTTGTAATCAAATTTCCAAAAACAAAAATGATTAAATTTGTAACTTCTAAATTTTTTTTCTGTCTTTTACAAAATATGGTTAGGATATCGTATATTTTACTCCTCCCTCTGTGATGCAGATAATTGTATCTAGAGTATATATATGTGTATTGTTTACAATGAACTTTCTAAAATTTTTCACATTACACTGAATGTATATATATATCCATGTTTTCAATTCCCGCATAAGACAGTTATGCTTATGTGTATTATTTTGTGTGTTTACTCCTTGTTATCATACACTTGGCTATGATTCATTGATGACAAACCACTTATTTAAATTTGAATACAACACAGAAAGAAAAAAAAAAAAAAAAAAAAATCTTTCGTTATCTGTGTCATTGCTATTAGTATTAATTATGTATACTGGTCTTGGACAGAGATAATGAACAGCCATAATTGAATTTAATATTTATAGTAAATTTTTTAATCTTAAATGTTAAATTTAATAATTATACATAAAATTTTCTACATAATTGAATTTGATATTTATAGTGAAATTTTTTAATCTTAAATGTTAAATTTAATAGTTATACATGAAATTTTCTACAAATTGAATTTAATATTTATAGTGAAATTTTTTTTTAATCTTAAATGTTAAATTTAATAATTATACATAAAATTTTCTACAAATTGAATTTAATATTTATAGTGAAATTTTTTTAATCTTAAATGTTAAATTTAATAATTATACATAAAATTTTCTACATAATTGAATTTGATATTTAAAGTGAAATTTTTTTAATCTTAAATGTTAAATTTAATAATTATACATAAAATTTTCTACACAAATTGAATTTGATATTTATAGTGAAATTTTTTTAATCTTAAATGTTAAATTTAATAATTATACATAAAATTTTCTACATAATTGAATTTGATATTTATAGTGAAATTTTTAATCTTAAATGTTAAATTTAATAATTATACATAAAATTTTCTACATAATTGAATTTGATATTTATAGTGAAATTTTTTAATCTTAAATGTTAAATTTAATAGTTATACATGAAATTTTCTACAAATTGAATTTGATATTTATAGTAAAATTTTTTTAATCTTAAATGTTAAATTTAATAATTATACATAAAATTTTCTACATAATTGAATTTGATATTTATAGTGAAATTTTTTAATCTTAAATGTTAAATTTAATAATTATACATAAAATTTTCTACACAAATTGAATTTGATATTTATAGTAAAATTTTTAATCTTAAATGTTAAATTTAAATTATCATACTTAAATTTCTTGAAACTTAAATTTTGACTTAAATTAAATTTTTTGGAACTTAGTGTTTCAATGATATCTAAAATTTTCTTTCAATGATAAATTTTTTTTTGCTTAACATGAAAAGTAATATATATACTTTATGTTTTTGCTGGATACTAAAGAACTTGACATTTTTGCTGTTATGTTTTTTAGAATAATTTCATTGATTGATAGCACGTGCGCCGAGATTTGGGGTTTTGCATGAGGGGGCCGATTGTTGGAAACTTGGTTCTGTTTTCGTCGCGATTCTCGTTATCGCGAGAACGTGTTTACATTTTTAGAATGGTTCTACCGTTCTCGTGAACGACTCGTGACGGGAACAGAACATGCCATTCATGCAAATCGCCATCTCGCCGCGCGCGCATTCTGATTTGCATATAGTGAGGGCGCTGCCGTCAACGGTTGTGTTCCGGAGCGTACCCATCACAGTGTATATATGATAGGACACATTCTCAGTTATTCAGACCTTAGTGATCTCGGAGTTTAGTCAGTGAGACTTTACAGACCTTGACTGACCATGTAGTAGACGTGGGAGACTTTTCAGAGTTTAAGATCTTGTAGTTATGCAGACTTAAGACTCGACGTATAGTCAGATCGATCAGACGGTGATCGACGGTGAAAGACCTTGTATGGAAGGCAGACCTTGATCGGTAGAGAGTAGTCTAACTTCTAAAGCCATGACGTGTGACCTGATGATGGTGGCTTCATTAACGTGCACGACATGAGTGGTACAGTAGCTGTTTTTTCTACTTACCGATGTTATAATAACTGAGAGTGTGTGCCTAGTCATAGACTGTTTAAAACCTTTTTCATGAGCTTGCTAGCTCATTGTATATAGTTTTGCTTTGCAACGAATGTTACAGTGTTTTATTTTGTAACTTCATCTGATGCAATGGATCTCACAACAAATAAATTGTGTTTGTGTTTAACGAGCTTGCTTTCTTGAGAAAACACATCACTACTGCATATCATCTGCTACAAAATTTTTTTTCTACCAGCACTTCGGATAGGGCTATGACCAACACTGCTAAATCTGCAAATGACTTTCAAATTTTTCTAGTCAAGTCGCTCAGCTAACACAGCAATAGCAGCCGACATTAATGACCCAGTTTATAAAGATTGTCTGTACAGAGAAAACTGTTTCACATGTAGTCTGTGAGTGTGAGGTTTTCTCTGCATGTAGGTTTGAACACTTAGGTTGGCATTTGATCGAGCCTTAGGACATTCCTCAAATGCTTGTTGATCTTTACTTTATCCATGAGCCTTTTCTCCCAGGAATGTTTTGCATTTTGGGGATAGAAGAATAAATCTCTGCCCACAGTACTGCTCTTTTTGAGTCACTCATCCCCATGTCTAAGTCAGTCTAAACATCTAGAGTAGGGCTTTGCAATCTTTAATTATTCAAGAGCACTAATGCAATGTTAAATTTCTTCAAGGAACACCTGTGCAATGTTCCTTCAATAAGCACCATACTACTAGCCTTCAAGCAACAAATAAAACAATATCAGATGTTTACCAATTAGAAAACGATTAATATTAAAAATTAATATTTTAATAAAATAGGTATTAATGCAGAAACATATTTTAATGAAACAAAAGTTATACTTGTCTGAAATTAGATAATTTAAAATTACATATGGACAGAAGCGGATACTTCTGAATTCCTAATACTGCAATCTGTGGTAAAAAATAATATCTGATCACAAACATTTATTTAAGATGTATTAAAAGATGAGCAAAATATACTTTACTTTTCTTTCAAAAATATGAATTTGAACAAGATATCTGAAAAGTACACATTTAGTAGGTCATGATCAATAAAAAAACACCGTCTCATAAAAAAATTTAATATAAAATAAGCACAGATAGTTAGGAAAAAAGTACATGATCACACTGGAAAATAATATCTGTTCATGCAAATTAATACCTAGTAATATTGCATATGGCTCAAATTACAGATGTTATTCAGTCTAGCATTGAATTAACCAGCTTCCTATAATATGTGAAAGGAAAGACTGTCAGCTTTCTTTGATGACCTGTTGTAATTGAGCATCATCTCATCTGTAAACTTTATGCGATTAATTTTCTTTTTTATAGTATGGCAAGTTTTATCAATCAGTTTCAAGTCAGGACTATTGGCAGGACATAACAAAACAATTCCATTATTGTCGTTACTTCAAAGGTAAATCTTAACCACTTGCTACAATGGCATGATATAGTATCTTCAAGGATGAAAAGGATGGTGATGTATGGGTTGCAATGTACAATTTACCGAAAACTCTAGACATCATATATCTCCCAACTGTAAATGATCAAAAGAATTTTGCCTTCATGAAGATTCAGCCATCAAACTTTTCACTTGCTCTCTGCCAGATACATTTTCCTGTTATATCACTTAAACAAATAGTAATTCGACACTGAAACCTATATGTACTTGCCTTAGAAGCTTGCTAATAATGGAAAATTTGATTGATGGAGACGGAGAGTAAATAAAAAATTTAATAATGAATGCGTAAACAGGAAAGCAAAATGAACTTGATTATTTACAATCTAAAGATGCTTGACATCTGAAAAGTGCCAAAAATGTGCCTCGTAACCCGCACTGTTAACATCATAGTTTACACGGACATTTTGAATCACCTTTTACTTCCCAGCATTGCAGAAAGATTTCGTGAATCAGATAAGCTCATCTTTAGAAATAAGTGTCATGCATTGAAATAAAATGGTTAACATTTACCATCATTTTAATGATCTATAAATTAAAAATTTAACTGTCAAAGAAAGTGCCAATCTAGGAATGCAAGTAAAGGTGATACTTTGGCATAAAGTCTGAATACCTGCAACCTTAATATTGTATGCAAAATATTTATTTTACAAAAACATGACACTTTACCATTTTATTTTTTCATCATTGGAAAATTATTTCTGATGAAAAATACAAATGAAAAAGAATATTGCACAGCTTACCACTTTAAAATACATTAGCTTCATTAATTTTAAAACTTAACAAGAATGATAAAACCTGGAAGAAAAATAATAAAATTAGCAATTTTTTAAAATGAATTTTGAATTCAAATTCAATCTTAAACTAAATAAACAAAAACAGAAAAAAAAAATCACACTGGCAGCTAACTACTGCGATATAAGTATTTAAAATAAAATATAGTTAAAATATAGAACTACAATATAACAGATGACAGTAATAAAAGATCCAAAAAAAATTTTTTTTCTTACTTTCCCTGTAATTCATGGTAATGTATTGGAATCGTGTTAAAAATCACAACTCATGTTTTTGACAGATTTACACATTTTAAACACTCTAACAAGCAAAAAATATTTTTTGTGTGACATCTGTGTGTGCAATGTATAATGAAAGAAGCTGTTTTATACCTTTAGAACCAGATAAAAAAGTGAAATTCAAAAACTTTTTATTTTTATTTCATTCAGCAAAATATACTTTGTTTTACGTCAAGGCTGGACAAACCACAGTGCCAAGTTGTTTAAAAAATTAGTGGTTTGAACTGGAAATTTGGAAGATTAACAGAAAAAAAAAAAAAAAAAAAAATCGTCAATCAATGAAAATTTTAACTCTAGATTGAACAGAGTGACAAGAAAAAATTTTAAGGAAAATGCTAAAATTTTTTGCTTCTCATATAAATTTAAATTTGGAAACAATCAATGCTCTAAAATATGAAGTATTAATTTAAAAAGATTAAAATTTATTATTTTTTTTAAGTGTTAGTGTTAACCTCTATGTGTTATACCATTGAAACTGTATTTATCATAAGTTCAGGCAAATATCGTCAAAATGCAAAATAATGTAAATTAAAAACTGGCTCCTGGGTCATTTTCAGAAAAAATACAATTTGATGTACTGTGCTCCTAAAATTAATACTGTGCAAGATATCTAATTTCTGAGAAAACATAAATTTTCTTCATCTTTTTTTTCTTATAAGGCACACACATATCAAATGAATAGTTAATGCTTAAAGCAAATTATTTGAAATAAATAAAAATTAATTATTGACTATTTTAATGGAAGCCATATTTGTCCTATATCTAGAATTTGATTTTCAGCATGTTATATTTTAGCTGTACAGTAACCATTTTTATGGCTGTAAGCAATTTCACAGCTTTTTCAAATTTAAATTTTGAGTATTTTTTTTATTAGTATCCCTCTAAAATCAATTTTAAATACAAAAATTTAAGAAATAAAATTGTCCTACATGTTTTGGATCACAGGTCTAACTGCTATTTTTAAATTTTAGTTCTGCAATAATAAACAAATTATGGAAAATTGTACAATTTAGGTTCACAGCACTGTTTGTAAGAAATTTAGTTATTGAAATAAGTTGCAACATGTGGTCCATTCTGTGAAAAAAGAAAAAGTTGTTTATAGTTCAGGTGAGTTATACTATGCGTCACTGGTCTAACAGATATTTTATTCAACAAGTACTAATAATTTAATTTCAGTTAGATGATTTGTAATATAATAGTAAATATATAGAATATAACATCATGAATCATAACCTAACTTTTAAAATAAGGAATAAAACTTTGAACTTGAGAAATGTCACTGGTCTAACAGTCATTGGCATAACGGTAACATTTAGACCAGTGACATTATGTGTTAGGCCAGTGACAAGACTTACAATTATATTACTGTAAGTTATATTTATAATATTTACTGTAGCTTTAAATAAACAAATATTTTTGGCCAAAAAAGGAGGACTTATTGTCTTATGCATTAAATGAAATTTTAACTCTCTCTCTCTCTGTCATAACAATTCCTAATATGCTAGAAAGCGGACATCTAGAAATACCTGCTATTTATTGTAATGAATTATGTGACATGTTTAAATTGTAAGGTATTTTTAATTCTTTTTATACAACAATTAGGAATAGGATTATTGTTTTTTTTTTGTAGCAGCAAGGAAAGGTTTCTTTTTGTTATGTCTGTGTACAGTAATTCTTTTTAGCAATCCCTATTACTACTACTACTATTTTTACTATGATATATTACAAAAATTTAGTTTCCATTCCATTTGTATTATGACAGAGCAAAGAAAAAAAAATTGATCACAATAAAATTATTGTTTACTGTAGACCACTTCCACAATATCTGTACATACACACCCATTATAGTATTACTTTATATATATATATCAGTTTGTAAATGAATGGAATATATATCTGTACATCAAATTCTCAAGTTAAAAAGGTAAATTGGCTACAAATACTATGTTTATCAATGGTCTAACCCAAAGGTCTAACACAAAGTGTCAAAGGTCTAACAAATAATTATTTCAAATATTTATTTTTAAATATTTATGAGCCAATTAAGCTCGGCCACTATGTTTTTTGAGTTCTGCATATTTTTTACTAATTTTAGAAATAAGTAGTTGTGTGAAAAATTAGAATTTAAATTTTAGAGGAAAAACTGAAATTGTGCTTTTTCTAAAAATGACCTTCCTAACTTTTCTAGACTGAGGAGAAATCTGTCCAGCCCTACTTTATGTCAGCATTCAGAATTAAATAAACTGTTCAATTTATGATGACAAAATTATTTCAAATTTTGTATGTAATTATGTTAAAAAATCCCATTTTATAAAGTCTTAACTAAAAATTATTCTTGAAAGTCATAATTCAGTTTTCAGAAAATGACAAATTTAAAGCACACACACACAATGATTTTTATTTTTTTAAATATTTTTAAGGGATATTTTCTGAGTAATATTTTAATGCAACTGGAAAAAAGCATGAAAAACCTGTGGAATAAGTTTTGGAATTATATAAATAGATTTAATAGTTAGTAAGTTGTAACTTGCATTTTGTCATTCGCACACCGGAAAATGATTTAGACGAATAATATATTTATACTACGTAAAGTGTATTAAAGATTTGATAATTTTCAAATTAATCCAATTTTTAACAATGTGAGATGGCAATAAATAAAACTGCTGCAATTACAGGTATTTTAAAACTCACATAAGCACATTGGTGTTTATCTTATCACAATGTTTACATTCATGCAGCATTTCTTAAGGAAAATGAACAACTTGGAAATAGAGAAAATCTCGTTCACGTATGACCTTTTTTGTCACATACATTATACTATATTAAAAATTTAAACAAAACAACACCTAGAATATTATTTAATATGATATTTATAATATCATTTTAATATTATAATACAGAAAATGGAAAAAAAAAAGTTTTGCGCATTTACGGAAAAGCGCAACAACCCATTTACCTGTAACAGGTAGGAAACTCCGAAAAGTTGCGCATTCCAGTAAAATTACACATAGTAATCCAATTTATTGTCGAAACAAAAATTGAAGAAAATTAACATAATTTTATAAAAGGTAATCACAGATCGCACAGTAAGCGATTTTCGTGTCAAAAAAGCAGCGAGTAAAATTCACAACACAAATTTCGCAATCATCCACATACAAACATTAGCGGACGTATCACATCAAAACTGAAAAACAAACGATAGCAGCGCCTCGCCGAAGACCGCTTCCAGAATTTTCTCGAACACGATTGGCTACAGAACAACAGCAGAGATCGTATGCCATGCACCCGACGGCAATCATTAGAATTATTAGAACCCTGTATTTTCTCTGCAACCTCTTATCAAGATTACGTTTCAAATTTTGATGAAAATACTTCAGTCTTCTTGGGATAAAGATAACTGGCCATTTGTAAACGAAAAAAATATATCTGTAGAATCCGATTCTGTAAGGAAGTTTCATTTCTACATTGGAAGAGCTTATTTTGAGTTCCCCAATTCTGTGCCTGAGTTACACCAGAAGTTAAATTTTAAAAAAGCTTTCTAAATAACTAGAAATATAAACGATATGCAAAAAACTCCCAGAAAAATTCTCTTTGGCTGAAATATTTTACTGTGATTTTAAGTTAAATTTTTATTCTTCTGATTATCGGTAAATATGTAGGGTGTTATATGTCATATGTATAACTTTTAGACAATTTCGTAGAGATGGGCCCCATTTTCTGTGAATCAGCCCTGCCTATATCAAGTCAATCCAAATAAATCTGATGTGGGCAGTATATGAATTTCTTTATATAATGCATTGAATTTACTTCTTTCACAGTGAAAAAATGATTGAAAGATCTACGGGACAGAGTTTTGAACGTTAAATTGTAAATTTGGCGCTTTTCCGAATGACAGCATTTAATACTATTTCAAAATACCCCATTAACTTATATTTCACGCAACTCTAAATTAACAATTATTAATATTGATAGCATCCTTAATAAATAATATAGTACATATATTAAAATATTTTAATAATTAATTCATCAATTAGGGTTGTTGTTGTTGTTGAAACCCAGACCGTCCGACCTACCAGAAAGGTGTAAGGTAACTGTTTGGACGGTCGGGAAGGAACATCATCAATTAGGGTGTCGTTTTTATGAAATTGACGATATTTTCGTCAATCTAGGATGAAACATTGCCAATATGATAATATCCCGCTAGAATACACACCATGTTCACAAAATGGTTACCATTGTGTTACAGGTAAACGGAGATAAGAGCATTTCTTATATACTAGAAGGTATGCACGACGGAATTCAAAATTAGCAAATCATTACCTCTCTTTTGGCGTCATTTTTATCAACTTAGCGACATTTTCCTCACTTTGACAACATTTAAAAAGTCGCCAAGTTGGCGATATCCTACCAAAATTTTCTCCTAGCGTTACGGACGGAGAAATGGGTTATTTTTATAGTCGATTCTTATGTTCTTTCCCAGATATTAAATTTTCATCAATTAGTCGGTATTTTTACCAATTTGGCGACATTTTCGTTAATTTGTCAACATTTTAAAAAGTCGCCAAGTTAGCGATATTTTGTTAAATTTGTTGCTAAAATTTCGTTAAGCGTTATGGACGAGAAATAGGTTATTTCTATGGTAGGTAAATGACTATTGGTGTCCAAATAGAAAACTAGTGCCCGAAGTATCTTCTCTCATGAATGGAAAGTACTAGATCCACGAGAATGATATTAACAAATTTATCGCATAATTGTACATATAAAAAGTGAACATATTTTATAATAGTTATTTTTTTTATTTTATGGGATATTTGATACATTTATTTGCAAAATGTGTAATATCTCGAGAACGGTTTGTCTAATTTTTAAATCAATCGTTTTATAGTCGAAAACCCAGGCCACTCAGCATACCCTAGGGTATACTTAGCATTTTCTGCGGTTGAAATCGATTTATAGTGAAAATTTGCATAAACAATGATTATTTACGTAACTTTATTGAAGGTTTTTGATTTTTGACAATTTTTTCAAAATTTTATTCGAAAATTTAGGGGTGTTCTGAACATTTAATTGCGTTTTAAAAATAATTTTGTTCCAATGTTCACAGATTGTACCAGATTTCGTTCGAATATCTCCATTCGATCGTGAAATATCTTCCCCCCCATACTCACGGGGACACACACATACACATGGACATCACCTAGGAAACGACCAATTCGTGTTCAGGGATGCTTGAAACTTTCGAATTTTCGACCCCGTCATAATACTTTCCTTATATATTATACTATGTATATAAAGAATGGAATACTAATTGCCAAGTGTCCATCTGTCTGCCTATCTGTCTGTCCATCTGTCGCGCCATTTTGGACACTTCCAGAGATTTGCAATCTGGTACACGGGTCGATCATTTGGTAAAACCACCGGGAAAAATCGAATTTTTCGAAAATGTTCTGTAGAGGGGTTTTTCCACACCAAAACGTACGAAAAATGTTGTAACATATGGCTTTATTGGAATCTAATCCATACAAAACGTTCGAAAAGTGAAATGATAGAAAAGATACTTTGCGATGAGATGGACTTCAAATTTGGTGTATGCATAAATCGTTTGAAAGGAAGAAAGTGTACAATTTCAGTTTCCCACTATTTTCCACTTTAGGGGGTGCTACACACCAAAATGTTCGATTTTCCGAATAAATGATAACCACCTCTTTAAAAATGTGATAGAGGCTGGGTTTGCCACCCAGCTTTGAGGACTCTGCGAAATCGAGTGACAGATCTGTATTTACAAGATAGCCTGTTTAGAGCCTAATAGTGAGAAAATTGTTGGGCTAAACTCAACCAAATTTGTACAAGGCTTGAAATTTTGTACATTTGATAGAAAATTCAAGAAGAATTTTTTTCAAAAATTTCATGTAATGGGTGGGTCACACAAAAACTTTCAAAAGGTGAAATGATAGAAAAACATACTTAACGATAAGATAGATGGAAAAGAAGAAAGTGTACAATTTCAGTTTTCCATAATTTGATACTTTACGGGTGTCGATAGTTTGATACCCTGGAAAAATCGAAATTTTCGAAAATATTTTGTAGAAGGGATGCTCCACATCAAAACGTTCGAAATGTGAAACGATAAAAACGCATATTTTGTGATGAGGTAGAGACTTCAAATTTGATATATGAGTAGATAGTTCGAAAAAAAAGAAAGTACACAATTTTAGTTTTTTAATATTTGTTGCTTTTGGGTTTGCTACACACCAAAATGTCAGATTTGCTGAATAAATGATACTCAACATTTTTTGCACAGGTCAACTATTCAACAAAATCCTCGAAATTTATCGAATTTAAAAAAAAAAATGTTTAGTAAAGGGAGAGGGGTCCACAACAAAACGTTTGAAATTTTGGTCGAACGAAATAGGATTATAACATTGAAAATCGTCTTGGACCAAAACCAGACATCGCCAAGCGCTCAGACCAAACCGGATCATCGCCAAGAGCGCCCCAACTCTCAATTTGGTGCAGTTTTGAGGACGCTGCGAAATCGAGAGTGACAGATCTGTATTTACAAGATAGCCTGCTTAGAGCCTAATAGTGAGAAAACTGTTGGACTAAACTCAACCAAATTTGCATTAAATACTATTTAGACCATGGGGTTTTGATTTTTAAAAGAAAAAAATAGTTCAGACTTTTGCCACTTCGAGCCAAAGTGGCGCTGTAAGGTCAATTTTTGGAGTAAAATTGTTTTTTTTTTGGAGTAAAAAATTATTCCACAACTTCAACAGCGCGGATGCCTTGAATCTACGATATTTATACAGGATGTAGCACACCTCATATTGGATTGCACGTTCAGGAAGTCCTACGATAGCATTTTACCAACAACTGAATAATTAGTCTAACGTTTTCTATAAAGTGACCAGCCGTCACCTCCGAGAGCAGAGGACGGAGCACTAACTTTTGACGTCTCGGCTTGTAGGCCCACTGCGAGTAGGTCTTCCAAATCGCGATCGGGGCTTTTGTAATTTGCTTTCCTTTTGTTTCTCTGTTCGATGTAAAGGAATAATAATTAGTCAGTAAAGCAATAATATTAATTAAATTTGGAAGTTTAAAATGTTCTACAAATCGTAGAACAAACAAAGTGAAACGCAAGGAAATGCTGTATACGGAGGATTCACGTGACGTCACGTCCATCTAGCAGAGAAAATCCAAAGTTTTCTTTGTACAAACAAACGTTGAACTTGCATTAGGTTTATATGTAAAAAATAAGTTTTGGTGTGTAATTTAAAAAAAAAAGTCGTTTTATCTAATCTATATCTAGGCGATATCATATATAATCATAATTTCTTTAAGATAAAGTAATTGAATTTGATAATGGGGATTTGTTCCGTAATTAACTGCAGCAAACGATCCGTACGTGATCGTAATGTATCATTTTTTCATTCCCTCGAATAATTGAAAATAAAGGAAATAAAATCAAGGGCTTGTCTGTTAAAAGAAACAAAGAATGGCTTTCAAGAATCAACAGAGAAGATTTAATACTGAAAATTTGAAGCACAGGAAAGTTTGCAGTGAGCATTTTATTCATGGTGAGTACATTATATGGCACAGTATGCTTTTCAATTTAGGTTTAATAAATCTAAAAAAAACGTAAACTTTTTTAGTTTCCTAATTTGATTATACAATCATTAATTTATTAGCAATCAACTCCGTAATTTTTTTTTGTTTCATAAATTTAAAATTAAAAAACTCAACATCAAATTAAAATCAATAAATTCAGTAGTAGATATCTGTGGGTTAATTTCGTTTGTGACAGACATGACATCAGATGTGTAATATAGCACATTTGACATAGAAGATAATGTTTCTAGGAAAAGAAAGTTTATTCAAATATGTATATCTATATCACAGCTATTTTCTAGGGAAGTTTCAAAATCTCAAGTTGTCTACTTATTTAATATAAAACTAAAAACCCATCGTGACAGATATAAAACCGTCATGAGATTTCAGTGACCATGAAGTTACATCAAAATTCTCTGAAGTGGCAAGAGATTGATTTGTGAAAACATTTTTTTCCATATAACAAAGTTTCCAACTATTACCATGTTGATTTTCAAAAACATTAAAATATAACTTTTCTGTGAGTAATCTTCACCTCCAATTTCGTTGATTTTAGCTTAATATAAGCTTTTATATCCAGGATCTACCTGCGAAAAATAAGATTTGTAATGTGGTTTCATAGCGTTCTAGCTGTTGCTTGTACAAAGCTGTCGTCTGCTCAAATGATTGCTACAGGGACGTGACGTAGGTGAAACCTTCCTATTTATGCTTGTTCACAAATAATTCGATAATTTACATTAAAATGAGTGATTTAAAAGAGTAATATTGCTGTAAATTTCCTTAAAATAAAATATTTATAATGACTCATATTTACACTGGGGGTAAAGATAAATGGATTCCATTCAGTTAGTCAGTGATGTTTTAATAAAGGTTTGAGAAAGAACCCTGGATATTTATTGCTTAATGAGCCATTTTATTTAATAATTTTTCAGTACATTCACTTACAGCTGAAGTATGCTGAAACTAAAATGATTACTGCATACTATCTTTTTCTTTCAATATCTAAGATAATCATAAATAACCTCAGAATTTAACATTCAATATGCTTATTTATCTATTTATTTTTATTTTATTTTATTTATATTTTTTGTTGTTGTAAGTGATTTTGTTGCAAAATGATTTAGAATTAAGATAAAATACTAGTTAAATGTTATTCATTAACCAATCTACTATAATTTGTAGAAGTTCAGATCTTCTAATATAGTACATCTTATATTCCTTTTATTACTACCACATATTTACAAATAGTGAACAATTTTGCTTAATTATAGAGTTTGATATACCTCAGGGGCTTTGCAAATTTAATAAAGCTGTATAATAGAACTTTTTGGCATTAATATTTCATTTATAATTCCATTGAATTGAAAATGCAAGAAAGATTAAATTAGCTTTATATTATTTGAATAACATTAACCAATATAATGAAATATGCAATGGTAACTTGAAATTGTAAGTTGGTTACTTTATTTTTTCCAAGTAATTTTAATAATTTTTAATGACATAATAACAGTTTATTCGCTACAGTAAAAAATGTGCACAACCTAAACACAAATGACTTCTTAACCCATTCTTTTAAATTTTCAGCAGGCCATAACAAATAATGCAAAATATACATGCAATACATATTAAGATACTTAATCTTTTACATGCAATTACTTGTCAAACGGTTAAAAATATGCTATTTGATGTATGAAATATTACATTTTACATTCTAATTTTACTTTCATAACTTTAGTGTAGCATTTTTATTGCTACGATTTCTTACTATTGACAATATCTTAAAAAGAGAATGACATTTTTTAACCATATAAATAAAATTGAAAATACATCTATCTGTCTGTGTGTTTATCTATCTCATCATCATGGTGGAACAGCTGCATCGAATTTCATGAAAATTTTCTGGTAGCCTTGAAATAGCCCCACTTAAAATTTAATCCACATTTTAAGTTTCTAGGACCAGGGATCGTCGAGATATGAATAAAAATCCCACAATTAAACCTTCCACATAAATAGCATTATGAAGGTGATAAATTCCGCAAATTTATTAAGAAAATTATATCATGATGCTTAGCAACGCAATTCCTTCAAATGTGTATATTAAGCAGACAATAATTATTAAATTTTTTCCGATTTAAATGATAAAAAAATTGATATAAAAGAAAATTTTATATATGATCGGAATTTCATCTTTAACTACATTACATCAATTACAACTTTCGGGTTTAAATATTTTGGGAATTAATAACATTTTCAATTTAATACCTCATATGTTTTATTTTCGCAAAAACTCATGATGTGTTTAGTCAATTAATAATGTGTTTACTTAATTAATTCATATATTGCGCTCAGTCAATTAACTCATATTGTGTTAGCCAAATGTTGAACCAGAATAAAAGTGATAATACCATTTTAGCGCTTTCATTTTAGTATATATTGATCCAATTTCATATATATTTTATAATTTGTTTGCAAACAAGTTATGGATGTTTTGTACTTCAGATCTGCTTGTGAAGATAAATTTTATAAACAACACAGAAAGGAGAATAAATTTAGAAGAATTAAGTGAATAGAGAATATGAAATATTTTAGTAGAATGTTTTGAGTAACAATGTCATTTAGAATACTGCAGGAATTTGCACATATTTTAAATCATGAGCAATGTCGGGTATATCAGCTATTAACGGCATACGTAAAATTGTAAGTTGTTGAATTTTAAGTTTCTTGTATTATACTGTATAATCAGTACGAAGAATGGTCATACTGCTAGTCTATTATAAAATATCTCAAAACTAACAACATTCTTAAAATAATTTTAAAATAATTGCAGGAAACTGAATAATTTATGACACAAAATTAAGTACACTAGGCAAATACAATGAATAACACAAGCTAACCTGATAAAATATACATTTTAAGCATTGAATGATTTTAAATACTTCACAATTATTTAGCAAAGCGTAATTTTACAAGTGCCTTGGCAGTTTTCTTAATTAATGTGACAAAAATGAAATTTTAAAACTAGCTAAGAAAACTCTAAAAAGTTTGTTGACGTTATAATTAGCAACAAAACAATTTAGAATCCAGTTAGCTTTAATTGAAAATAAATTTCGACAAGAAGGAATAATATAATTTAAATATTTTGAAAGGCATATATTTAAAATGACATGAGAAGAAAAAATGTTAAGCACTTACTTCTAAGGGACATCCACACTCTGCATTTCAGTATTATTTATATCCGATGCATGACGATAAATGAAATAAGGTATTTCCCTGATTTGATACGGATTTTGCACAAGAAATTATACACACAAAACACAATATTGGAAAGTGTCTAAAGAAAGAAAATCCGTTGACTGTAACATCCACGAGCCAGTTATTCAATGACTTCCTTCTTTGTGTGGGCTGCTGGGGGGAGAATTTACCAGATAAGGTCAGGCGAAATTCGAAGCCCAGATTTGGGCCTACAGAACACGACACGGTCCATTTTGGGGGGATTGTGCTCCTGCTTCTACTCTCGGAGGTGACGGGCCATCCCGTTCGCCTGATCTGACCCCGTGTGACTTTTGGTTGTGGGGTCATGTAAACCGCTTGGTTATACCAAGGGAATGTGGATATTTTATCCACTTTGAAGGACCGAATAACATTGCACATCACACAACTCAATGGAGATCTGTTGCATTCTGTAGTAGAGAACTTTTTGGAACATATGCAAGGAAAACATATTGAATCACACATGTAAATGATGCCAATATAAAAATTAATGTCATACGTATGTAAATGTAAGATGTAAATGTAAATATAAAATGTAGTAAATACGTATAAAATGTAAATGTGATCTCCTTTTCAGAACACCCCACCACTTAAATTTTCGAGTGAAATTTTGAAAAAATCATCAAAAAATCAAAACCTCTAATAAAGTTACGCAAATAGACATTTCTAGTCTAATTTTTCATTAGAAAACGATTGATATAAATTTTAGAAAGCTAGCATGAACCGTTCTCGAGATATAGCACATTTTAAAAAAAATTATCAAAAAATCATTTAAAATAAAAAAATATTACCTATTGAGAAATATGTTCACTTTTCATATGTAATATCATGCGATAAATTGAGTGACATCATTTTCGTGGATCTAGCTCGTTCCATTCATGAAAAAAGATATTTTGAATAATACTTTTGTATTTTAACGCCAATAGTCATTTATCTGCTGTAAGAAAAACTTATTTCTCCATAAATTACGCTTGGTGAGATTTTGGCGAAGAATTTAGTGAAATGTTGCCAACTTGGCGACTTTTTAAATGTTGCTAAATTAACGAAAAACTCGCCAAATGGATAAAAATGACGATAAATCAATGAACATGACGACTCATTGACGAAAATTCAATATCTTGGATAGAATATAGTATCTACTATAAGAATAACCTATTTTTTACTTTCCTTATATACATAATGTATAAGGAAAGTATTGTGACGGTGTCGAAAATTCGAATTCGAGTTTTCGACGGGAGAGCACGTTTCAAGCATCCCTGATCCCAAATCAAACATATTTAAAATGATGTCTGTGTGTGTGTGTGAAAGTATGTGTGTGTGTGAAAGTATGTGTGTTTGTGTGTGTGTGTCAGTGACCCTATGGAGACGATAACTGACGAACGAATGGACCGATTCCAACGAAATTTGGTAGAAAAAATCACAATCCGTAAACACTGGAAGCCAATTGTTTTTATACGCAATCGAATGTTCAGAACCCCCCTAAATTTTCGAGTGAAATTTTTAAAAAATCGTCAAAAAATCAAAACCGTTAATAAAGTTTCGCAAGTAGACTTTTCTTATGTAAGTTTTCATTAGAAAATGATTGACATAAATTTTAGAGCGCTAGCATGAACCGTTCTCGAGATATTGCACATTTTTCAAAAAATTATCAAAAAGTCATATAAAATAAAATAAAAAAAATATTTTCTTTTGAGAAACATGTTCACTTTTCATATGTAATACCATACGATAAATTTGCTGACATCATTCTCGTGGATCTAGTTCATTCCATTCACGAAAAAAGATACTTTGAGTAATACTTTGTATTTGCACGCCAATAGTCATTTATCTGCTGTAAGAATAATTTTTTTCTTCGTCCATAACGCTTGGCGAGATTTTGGCGACGAATTTGGTGGAATATCGCCAACTTGGGGACTTTTTTAAATGTTGCCAAATTGACGAAAATCTTGCCAAATGGATCAAAATAACGCTAAATGAAAGAAAATGACGACTAATTGACGATAATTCAATATCTAAGAAAAAATATAAGTATCTATTATAAAAAAAATCCTATTTTTTTACTGTAAAAGTAGTAAATTCATTGCATTATGTAAGGAAAGTCATGTGTTGCCCACATCAGATTTTTACTTTCCCTGCAATATATGGTAATGTATAGGGAAAGTATTGGAATCATGCCGAAAATCACAACTCGAGTTTTCGACGAATCTACACGTTTCGAGACCTCTAGAATACGAAAAAACTATTTTTAGCGTGACGTCTGTGTGTGTGTCTGTGTGTCTGTCTGTCTGTCTGTGCTGATTTTTTATCCACTCTAACTAAAAAACTAATTGACCGAATTTCATAAAATTTGGCAGGTACGTCACTTGTGGGCGAATCTGGTGCTGATTAGTTTTGAGTACGATTCGGTACACCTCCAGAATACGAAAAAACTATTTTTAGCGTGACGTCTGTGTGTGTGTCTGTGTGTCTGTCTGTCTGTGTGTCTGTCTGTGCAGATTTTGTATCCACTCTAACTAAAAAACTAATTGACCGATTTTCATAAAATTTGGTAGGTAAGTCACTTGTGGGCGAATCTGGTGCTGATTAGTTTTGGGTACGATTGGGGATAAAAGAACCCGCCTTTTCTTGCAAAATGGCCCGCAAAAGCTTGTATCCACTCTAGGTAAAAATCTAATGGACCTAATTTCACAAAATTTGGTAGATAAGTCGCTTGTGGAACACCCTGGTGCTGATTAGATTTTGGTATGATTCGGAAGAAAATAACCTGCCTTTTTTTGCAAAATGGCCCGCAAAAATCTTGAATAAGAAACAAAAAATAAGAAAAATAAAATTTAAAATAAGAAACTACGTACGCTCAAATATATCCATTAAAAGCTTGTTTTGTACGTAATTTTTAACGAAGAAAAGAGTAAGACCAACCTCATTACACTAGGACTAGCCGTTCTCGAGATATTTTAGTTTTTACGTATTTCTCTACTCCACCTTTGAAAATAAGTGCAGTTACTAAATGAGATCGAAAATTTAATTAAAAGTGAATTAAATTTAATTAAAATAAAAAAAAAACGTGGATATAAGTCTGCAGGGAAAGTCATGTGCTGCCCACATCAGATTTTTACTTTCCCTGCAATACATGGTAATGTATAGGGAAAGTATTGGAATCATGTCGAAATTTCGCAACTCGAGTTTTCGACGGATCTACACGTTTCGAGACCTCTAGAATACGAAAAAACTATTTTTAGCGTGACGTCTGTGTGTGTGTGTCTGTGTGTCTGTCTGTCTGTCTGTGCAGATTTTTTATCCACTCTAACTAAAAAACTAATTGACCGAATTTCATAAAATTTGGCAGGTACGTCACTTGTGGGCGAATCTGGTGCTGATTAGTTTTGAGTACGATTCGGTATAAAAGAACCCGCCTTTTTTTGCGAAATGGCCAGCAAAGGCTTGTATCCACTCTAGCTAAGAATCTAATGAACGGAATTTCACAAAATTTGGTAGATAAGTCGCTTGTGGGTCACTCTGGTGCTGATTAGATTTTGGTACGATTCGAAAAAAAATAACCTGCCTTTTTCTGCAAAATGGCTCGCAAAAATTGCCAAAATTTAAAATCAAGAACTACGTGTGCTCAAATATATCCATTAAATGCTCGTTTAATACGTAATGTTTAACGAAGAAAAGAATAAAATCAACCGCATTACAATAGGACTAGCCGTTCTCGAGATATTTTAGTTTTTTCGTATTTCTCTAAGCCACCTTTGAAAATGAGTCCAGTTACCAAATGAGAACGAAAATTGAATTAATAGTGAATTAAATTTAATTAAAATAAAGAGAATGTGTGTATAAGTCTGCAGGGAAAGGCATGTGCTGCCCACATCAGATTTTTTTTTACTGTAAAAGTAGTAAATTCATTGCATTATATAAGGAAAGTCATGGGAATAAATCCGGGAATTTTGGAAGCATTGTAAACTTTGATGGGAAGAAACTAATTTACTCTTTTCCTATATGCTCTGGCTGATCCGACACATTAAGCAGTTTAAACCTTAATGATGGATTAAAATTTAGATAAATTCATTAGAGATTTGTATTAGTTAAAAGGTAAAGTCTATTGAAATAATATTTTCAAATATTTCAAATTGCACAAATTTTGTTGAAAATGCGCAAATTATACTAGTCACAAAATTATTAAATTTTTATTGGGACTCGTATAGATTTCTTATTATATTTCATATTAAATTAATAAAATCTGATGTGGGCAGCACCTGACTTTTCCCTGCAGACTTATATACACCTTCTCTTTATTTTAATTAAATTTAATTCGCTTTTAATTCAATTTTCGTTCTCATTTGGTAACTGGACTTATTTTCGAAGGTGGCGAAAAGAAAATACGAAAAAACTAAAATATCTCGAGAACGGCTAGACCTAGTGTGATGTGGTTGGTCATATTCTTTTCTTCGTTAAAAATTACGTATAAAACGAGCATTTATTTATTTATTTATTTATTTATTTATTTATTTCTATTATTTATTTATTTATTTATTCGTGGCAACTACAGATGAAATCCAGTTACAGTAGTCACACAAGAAATTAAAAAGTACAGAACATAGGATACAAGAATACTAATTAGTAAACATATCAAGCGCATTGAAACAGGCTTTTTTAAAACAGGCAGGAGTCAAGTTAAATATATCAATATCAGCACAATAAGTATTATATAGATCAACAAATTTATAGATAGAATAGCATTTAATATAGTTGCGCTTAACAATAGTATTGTGAAAAAGAGTTTTTTTCCTGGTATTATTGACAGGTATGTGGAATTCCAGGCAAGAAAGTAAAATGGTGCAATCAATAGTATTATTTAAAACCTTATAATAAAACAAAAGGCAGGACCAGTTTCTTCTTTTTTTAAGAGACATTAAACTATATTTCCGTCTGAGTTCCCTTGTATGCATATCAGAAGGATAATAGCCAGTCAATCTGTAATCAATAGTACGTAAAAGTTTATTTTGCACGATTTCTATCCGTTGAGAATGTAGATTGTAAACAGGGTCCCAAATCATTGCACAATATTCCATGATTGGTTTAACAAGAGTATTATAAATACAAATAATCGTATCAGAACTGGCAAAAGCACGAGATCGTCTTAAGGTGAAACCAAGTCTTTGGTAGGTTTCTTTAATAATATTATCGATATGTCTCTGAAAGTTAAAAGTATCATCGAAAGTGACATCTAAATCAATAATATGAGTACATCGAGATAGAGATGAATTATTTAAAATATAATTGTAATTAAGAATATTATGGATCCTAGCAATGCTCATAACATAGCATTTAGAAATATTTAAATGAAGTTTATTTTGTACAGACCAGTTATACAGTTCATCTAGATCTCTCTGCATCAGTTCACAATCAGTTAATGAGTTGATTTTCATATAAAGCTTCAAATCGTCTGCAAACATAAGACATGTAGCTGTTTTAAAAATCCGGGGAATTTCATTAATAAAAATTAAAAAAAGGAGTGGGCCCAGATTAGAACCCTGAGGAACACCAGAGGAATTACTGTATAGTCTAGAGTTTACACCACAGTACTTTACAGAATACAGTCTATCTGAAATATAAGAGTATAACCAAGTCGACAAATGAACACTAAAACCGCTAGTAATCAGTTTACGGGTTAATAACCCCAGATCGATGTGATCAAAAGCTTTACTAAAGTCAGTATAAATTACATCAAGTTGTCTGTTGGTTTTAATAGCATCAGCAATGTCACTGGTAAGGCAAGCTAAATTAGTTACAGTTGATTGTCTTGGCATAAACCCATGCTGGTACGGAGAAATCCATTGCTTAATTTGGGAAAAGATCCTTTCATGCATAACACATTCAAAAACTTTTGAAAAAGGGGAAAGAATGGTAATAGGCCTGTAGTTCGAAATATCATGCTTGTTGTTCTTTTTATGTACAGGAATAACTTGACCATATTTCCAGACATTGGGAAAAGCCATAGTTTTAATCGAAATATTAAACAAAATAAGCAAAGGGTAAGTTAGAGAGTCAGCACAACCTTTAATAATGAAAGAAGGAACATCATCACGGCTTAAAGACTGGCTGGATTTTAACTTCTTTAAGGCTTTGACAACATCATTTTCAGTAATATATGTAACCTTAATTAAGTCAATGTTATTGAGTTCACAATACTTGGTTAGCAGTTCAAAATCAACAGGTTGGCTACTTTGGATATAAACAGATTCAAAGAAATCAGCAAAGCAGTTTGCAATATCATTAACAGTAGAATAATCAGTATTATTATAACTCATTGTTGAGCTCCCATGACTACCAGGCGAATCACCTTTACAAAAATTCCAGAAAGCCTTAGGGTTCTTATTGAGTTCTTGTTCCATGATAGCAACATGATTGGTAAAATCAGTTTTGATTCCATCTTTCACAGATTTGCGTAGTCTATGAAATTCCTGAAGATCACTTATATCACCACCTCTAATAGATTTTTTACGATATTTTTTTTTAAATTTTATATTATGGATTGTGCTAGAAGAATACCACGATTTATATCTCCGCTTAGTAGGAATATATTTTGGTATACATAAGTCAAATATGCCATAGACACACTCATAAAAACTCGATATAGCATCATTAACATTTGTATATGTATTTAGAAAGTTCCAGTCTGTATTATAAAAGTAGTCATATAGCATAGGATAGTCGGCCTTTCTAAAGTTATATTTCATATTATTATTAATTCGATGATTTCTACTCACCTTCTTAATCAATATAGTTCCCTCCAGAGCAGGATGGTATGGATCCTCTTTAACGAAACTGAAGGTAGAATGTTCAATAATGATCTGTTTATAGTTAGTCAAGACAAGATCAAGAATTTTGCCATATTTATTACAAACAGTGTTTAATTGATCAAGATTTAGGAACTGCATAAAGTTAGAAATAGCATACTCAACTTGAGTGTGGCCAGATAGGGTACCAGTATTGGAATGGTTGAAATTTACAGAAGAAAGATTAAAGTCTCCAAATATAAATATATGATCCGGCGAAGTACAGAATTTTTTTTCAGCGCTTTTAAAGAAACTTTCATATTTATCAACAGTAGTATTAGGCACAAAGTATATGACACAAATATAGAATTTGGAGGTATGAGAAGCGCAGACACGAATCCATAAGCACTCATTTTCAAATGACACATCAGTTAGTTCAATAGAATCAAAGGCTTTTTTTACGGCAATAAGTACACCTCCACCCCGATGTAGACCAGTAGCAACCGGATCTCTATCACACCTAAAAACATTATAGTCCTTATCGAAGATTTCACCACTACCAATATCACCATTCAACCATGTTTCAGTTAGGCAAATGATATCAAAATCATGTGTTAAGGTATTGACATAAAACTCGTTTGTTTTTGTTCTCAATCCACGTACATTTTGATAATAAAATTTGAACTCCTTTTTTATATCCCTCGTTACATTGGCATGCTTGTCAGCCACAGGAACTGAAGTGTAGTTATGCTCATTAGAGTAATTTGCTGTTGGATTATCTGATAGTCATTTACTTTCTGTTGAGCTATCACCAGTAACCTGGTCACATGCATCATTAGGATTATATTCAATAGGCTTATAGTTTACTGTTTCCCCAACAGTTTGTCGTGGACGACCTAAGAATTCAGATACTTTGAGACCAACTGGCCATATACTGGGATCCGAGAGTTCTTGGTAACGTTCCTCATTAGTTGATAGTACAAAGGAAGCATAATGGTCTATATTTCTAGTCTTTAATTTGACACAATCAAATCCAAAGTTTAAAAAGTTCAGACTCTCCGTGACATCCGTGGGCAGCGTTTCTGGATGGTAGAGGCTTACAAGTACTCGTCTCATCCTGGGTTTTTTTATAACCCTGATAGAAGCACCCTCACGTAAACCCTCAACAGGAGCCGGTCGCCTTTTCAGCATGGTATTACCAATTATGGTATTTAATGGATATATTTGAGCATATGTAGTTTTTTATTTTAGATTTTGATGATTTTTGAGGGCCATTTTGCAAAAAAAGGCAGATTATTTTTTTCCGAATCGTACTAAAATCTAATCAGCACCAGGGTGACCAACAAGCGACTTATCTACCGAATTTTGTGAAATTCAATCCATTAGTTTTTCATCTAAAGTGGATACAAGCTTTTGCGGGCCATTTCGCAAAGAAAGGCGGGTTCTTTTATCCCGAATTGTACCCAAATCTACTCAGCACTAGTTTCGTCCACAAGTAACTTACCTACCAAATTTTATGAAATTCGGTAAATTAGATTTTTAGTTAGAGTGGATACAAAATCTGCACAGATAGTCTGACAGACAAACACGAAGACACACACACAGACGTCACGCTAAAAATAGTATTTTCGTGTTCTAGAGGTCTCGAAACATGTAGTTCCATCGAAAACTGGAGTTGCGATTTTCGGCATGATTCCAATACTTACCGTGTATTGCAGGGAAAGTAAAAATCTGATGTGGGCAGCATATGGCTTTCCCTGCAGACTTATATTCACGTTCTCTTTATTTTAATTAAATTTAATTCACTTTTAATTCAATTTTCGTTCTCATTTGATAACTGGACTTATTTTGAAAGGTGGCTTAGAGAAAATACGAAAAAACAAAAATATCTCGAGAACGGCAAGTCCTAGTGTAATGGGGTAGGTCTAATTATTTTCTTCGTTAAAAATTATGTGTAAAACGAGCATTTAATGGACATATTTGAGCATATGCAGTTTTTAATTTTAGATTTTGAGGATTTTTGCGGGCCATTTTGCCAAAAAAGGCAGGTTATTTTTTTCCGAATCGTACCAAAATCTAATCAGCACCAGGGGGACCCACAAGTGACTTATCGACCGAATTTTGTGAAATTCGGTTCATTAGTTTTTCAGCTAGAGTGGATACAGGCTTTTGCGGGCCATTTCGTAAAAGAAGGCGGGTTCTTTTATCCCGAATCGGACCCACAGCTAATCAGCCCCAGATTCGCCAACAAGTGACTTATCTACCAAATTTTGTGAAATTCGGTCAATCAGTTTTTTTGTTAGAGTGGATATAAAATCTGCACAGACACACACACAGACGTCACGCTAAAAATATATTTTTTTCGCATTACAGAGGTCTGAAAACGTATAGATCCGTCGAAAACTCGAGTTGCGATTTTCGGCATGATTCCAATTCTTTCCCTATACATTACCATGTATTGCAGGGAAAGTTAAATTTAAAATGGCACATTGTGTAACCTTCTACTTCAATACTTTTTCTATACATTACCATGTACTGTTCGGAAAGTAATAATTAATATTTAAAATGGCACATTGTATAACCTTCGATCCCAATACTTTCTCTATACATTACCATGTATTGTAGGGAAAGTAATAAAAGTTTAAATTGGCAACTTTTGTAACCTTCGTTACTGTACAAACAAACGTTGTGTGATTCCACGTTTGGAGCAATAATCCATTGAGAAGCGAGATGAATGAACGAAGCTAAATGTAACAGTTTTGTTTACAACTTCTGTGATTGACCCAAATACCCCTTTCTCCTTCTGTTGTTCTGATGATCTGGAACATCTGGGACGTGCTTAGAATTTAATAAATTATAATAATCTTTGGATGAACTCTTAACTCAAAATCGAGGTCTTCCATAGGGACGGACACCACTGGGGTGGGCGCTTTGGGCAACAGGGGGCACCGGCCATCCGTTTATTTGGCGTTAAAAATATCTCTAGTTAGGGTATTTGTGGCTGAAATTGAAGCGCTGCGAAAAATGTATACATTTTGAGCGATTATATTACGGAACCTAATAGAATGTAATGTAAAAGAAAATAAATAAATAAAATAAAATAAAATTAAATTAAATAAAATAAAATTAAATAAATTAAAAAATAAAACTAAATAAATAAATAAAATAAAATAAAAATAAATTAAAAAATAAAAGTAAATAAATAAAATAAAATAAAATAATTAAAAATGTAATAAAAGAAAATAAAATAAAATTAAAAAAAAAATTGCTTGTTTTGTCGGAAATCTGGTTCTGCTTACGAATATATAAAAATAATTTCAATATTTTAAAATTTTGAAGATTTTTTTTCCGAAAAAACAAAATGTTTCTATCTGAACGATTATTTCTCTAAATTTGCCTTAATTGCACTCGAAATATGTTCAAAACTATAAAAGATATATAGAAACAGTAAATAACAAAGATATTGATTAGGAAATCCAGTTTCTATTTTAATAATTTATTTTTACAAAACTCTTCATAGTTTTTGACAAATCGTTTACTGAAGCAAAAGAAGATTGAAAATGTTCTGTTTTTCAAGTTTGTAGTGCTTATATAAGAAAAACTAAATGCACTAGCTATAAACTACAAAAAGTTATTTGTAGCCCTATTCAAAGCCTTACAGATATAATTTGATTCCGAATCAGATTCTTACTTTTGGAAAAATAGTGCTTCTAATTTCGGTATTTTAATATCTTAAACTATTTTGAAATAGAAAGTTCTAATTTGGATATTTTAATATTCTGAACTATCTCTGCAAACTTCCAAAGAAGACAAACCACCTACAAAGAGAGATATCCGTCACACAAAACCATTTCGGCTCCACCGGCCTGGAGTCACTGCAGATTCTCTTCCCTACATGCATAGTATAATGTATAGGGAAAGCACTGCGAATGGGTCGAAAACACGAATTTGAGTTTTCGACGGAAGAACACGTTTCAAGCATCCCTGAACTCGAATCGAACGTTTTGAGGTGATGTCTGCGTTTGTGTGTGTGTGTGTGTGCAAATAAATTGTTTCAAATAAATTGATGGAATATGTTTACAAATAAATTGATCCAAAAAATTATATAAAATTAAAAAGTAATAATCATCAAATATGTTCCGTTTCAATATACTATATTATGCGATAAATCTCTTAAAATTATTTTCGTGGATATATAGTTTATAGACCAAGTGATTAATGAGGTTATTATACATAATCCTCGATCATTATGCATAATGACCAGAGGAGTTAGGCAGAGTGATAAATATCTGTCAATTTATCACATTGACCGGCACTATACATAATGCTTTTATTTTCCCTACAATATATAGTAATGTATAGGGTAAATACTGGAACCGTGTCAAAAATTGCAGATCGAGTTTACGACGGATATACACGTTTTGGGGCTAATTGAACACGAAAATACCACTTTTAGCGTGATGTCAGTGTGTATGTGTGTCAGGCTTTATGCATCCATCAGGATGCATATAGCCCTTTTGAGTCATCTAGCTCAAAAACTACTCGACGGAATATCACAAAATTATGCAGGTAAATCTCTCGTGGTTTACTCGATTAGATTTCGGTAGATACAAAAACAAAAAATCTGATGCGGGCAGCACATGACTTTCTCTGCAGACTTATATCCACGTTCTCGTTATTTTAATTAAATTTAATGCACTTTTAATTCAATTTTCGTTCTCATTTGGTAAGTGGACTTATTATCAAAGGTGGCGTAGAGAAAATACGAAAAAACTAAAATATCTCGAGAACGGCTAGTGCTACTGTAATGGGGTTGATCTTATTCTTTAATGCGTTAAAAATTACGTATAAAACAATCATTTAATAGATATATTTGAGCATACGTAGTTTTTTATTTTAGATTTTGACGGTTTTTGTAAGCCATTTTGGAAAAAAAAGCAGGTTATTTTTTTCCGAATTGTACCAAAATCTAATCAACACCAGGGTGATCCACAAGCAACTTATCTACCCAATTTTGTGAAATTCGGTCCATTGGTTTTTCAGCTAGATTGGATACAGGCTTTTGTGGGCCATTTCGCAAAAAAAGGCGGGTTCCTTTATCCCGAATCGTACCCAAAACTAATTAGCACCAGATTCGCCCACAAGTGACTTACCAAATTTTATGAAATTCGGTCCATTAGTTTTTAGTTAGAGTGGATACAAAAACTGCACAGACAGACAGACACACAGACAGACATATACACAGACGTCACGTTAAAAATAGTTTTTTCGTATTTTAGAGGTCTCGGAACGTGTTGATCCGTCGAAAACTCGAGTTGGGATTTTCGGCATGATTACATTACTTTCCCTATACATTACCCTGTATTGCAGGGAAAGTAAATATCTGATGTGGACAGCACATGACTTTCCCTGCAGACTTATATTAACGTTCTCTTTATTTTAATTAAATTTATTTCACTTTTAATTCAATTTTCGTTCTCATTCGGAAACCGGACTTATTTTCAAAGGTGGCGCAGAGAAAATAAGGAAAACTAAAATATCTCGAGAACGGCTAGTCTTAGTGTAATGGGGTTGGTCTTATTATTTTCGTTGTTAAAAATTACGTATTAAACGAGCATTTAATGGATATATTTGAGTATACCTAGTTCTTTAGTTTAGATTTTGACGAATTTTTGCTGGCCATTTTGCAGAAAAAGGCAGGTTATTTTTTTCCGAATCGTACCAAATTCTAATCAGCACCAGGATAACCCACAAGTGACTCATCTACCGAATTTTGTGAAATTCGGTCCATTAGTTTTTCAGTTAGAGTGGATACAAGCTTTTGCGGGCCATTTCGCAAAAAAAGGCGGATTCTTTTATTCGAAATCGTTCCCAAAACTAATCAGCACCAGACTCGCTCACAAGTGACTTACCTACCAAATTTTGTGAAATTCGGTCGATTAGTTTTTTAGTTAGAGCTGATACAAAATCTGCACAGACAGACACACAGACACACAGGCACACAGACAGACACACAGACACACACACAGACGTCACGCTAAAAATGGTTTTTTCGTATTCTAGAGGTCTCGAAACGTGTAGATCCGTCGAAAACTCGAGTTGCGATTTTCGGCATGATTCCAATACTTTCCCTATGCATTACCATGTATTGCAGGGAAAGTAAAAACCACGTATACTCAAATGTATTAATTAAATGCTCGTTTTATGCTTAATTTTTGACGTCGTAAAGAATAAGACCAACTCCGTAACTCTAGGGCTAATTGTTCTCGAGATATTTTATTTATTTATTTATTTATTTATTTATTTATTTATTTTATTTTTTTTGCATTTTTGCATTTTTGCATTTTTGAAACGCAGCGTTTGAAAATTGCACCAGTCGCACAATGGAAACGGAAATTTACGTAAAGCTGAAAATTAAGTATTATTTCAAATAATTATCCGTTTTATTTTCTGCAATTAAACTCAATTTAATAAATTATGAAAGAATGAAAAATAAATGTGAATTTAAATGAAAAGCATGTGCTGTCCACATCAGATTTATTTTCTAGCGATGCCACGCCACTGGGGCACAGGCAGGGCCGTAGCCATAGACGGAATTTGAAAAGGGTCTGGAGTGCAATTCTAAAGGAGCTCAACAGTCTTGAAGTAGGAGCTCACCGAAAATACAATTAATCATTAGCATTTATAAACCATAATAGTTAATACTATATATTTCAATCCATATAAATTATTAACAAATAATTGCATATTTATATTTGTAAGCTAAGAGTGGATTATTAATATCCGCATACATCAATAATAATAATAATTGCAATTGATTTTAATATAAGTATTAAAAATCTGATGTGGGCAGCACATGACTTTCCCTGCAAACTTATATCCAAGTTCTATTTATTTCAATTAAATTTAATTCACTTTTAATTCAATTTTCGTTCTCATTTGATAACTGGACTTATTTTCAAAGGTGGCGTGGAAAAATACAAAAAAAACTAATATATCTCGAGAACAGCTAGTCCTAGTGTAATGGGGTTGGTCTTATTCTTTTCGTCTTTAAAAATTACGTATTAAATCAGCATTTAATGGATATATTTGAGTATACCCAGTTCTTTAGTTTAGATTTTGACAATTTTTGCGGGCCATTCTGCAAAAAAAGGCAAGTTATTTTTTTCAGAATCGTACCAAAATCTAATCAGCACCAGGGTGACCTATACGTGGCTTATCTACCGAATTTTGTGAAATTCGGTCCATTAGTTTTTCAGCTAGAGTGGATACAAGCTTTTGCGGGTCATTTCGCAAAAAAAGGCGGGTTCTTTTATTCCGAATCGTACCCAAAACTAATCAGCACCAGCCCCGCCCGCAAGTGACTTACCTACAAAATTTTGTGAAATTCGGTCCATTAGTTTTTTAGTTAGAGTGGATACAAAATCTGCACAGACAGACACACAGACACACAGACACACACACAGACGTCACGCTAAAAATGGTTTTTTCGTATTCTAGAGGTCTCGAAACGTGTAGATCCGTCGAAAACTCGAGTTGCGATTTTCGGCATGATTCCAATACTTTCCCTATACATTACCATGTATTGCAGGGAAAGTAAAAATCTGATGTGGGCAGCACATGACTTTCCCTGCAGACTTATATCCATGTTCTCTTTATTTTAATTAAATTTATTTCACTTTTAATTCAATTTTCGTTCTCATTCGGTAACCGGACTTATTTTCAAAGGTGGCTTAGAGAAAATACGAAAAACTAAAATATCTCGAGAACGGCTAGTCCTACTGTAATGGGGTTGGTTTTATTCTTTTCTTCGCTAAAAATTACGTATTAAACAAGCATTTAATGGATATATTTGAGCATACGTAGTTCTCTAGTTTAGATTTGGACGATTTTTGCGGGCCATTCTGCAAAAAAAGGCAGGTTATTTTTTTCTGAATCGTACCAAAATCTAATCAGCACCAGGGTGACCTATACGTGACTCATCTACCGAATTTTGTGAAATTCAGTCCATTAGTTTTTCAGCTACAGTGGATACAAGATTTTGCGGGCCATTTCACAAAAAAAGGCGGATTCTTTTATTCCGAATCGTACCCAAAACTAATCAGCACCAGCCCCGCCCACAAGTGACTTACCTACAAAATTTTGTGAAATTCGGTCCATTAGTTTTTTAGTTAGAGTGGATACAAAATCTGCACAGACAGACACACAGACACACAGACACACAGACAGACACACAGACAGACACACAGACACACACACAGACGTCACGCTAAAAATGGTTTTTTCGTATTCTAGAGGTTTCGAAACGTGTAGATCCGTCGAAAACTCGAGTTGCGATTTTCGGCATGATTCCAATACTTTCCCTATACATTACCATGTATTGCAGGGAAAGTAAAAATAGATTATTTTTATAGTAGTTATTTATGTTCCTTCCAAGATATTGAATTTTCGTCAATGAGTCGTCATTTTCCATGTCGTTCTCATCAATGAGTCGTCATTGATTTAGCGTCATTTTTATCCATTTGGCGAGTTTTTCGTTAATTTAGCAACAATTTAAAAGTCGCCAAGTTGGTGACATTCCACCAAATTCGTCGCCAAAATCTCGCCAAGCGTTATGGACGAAGAAATAACTTATTCTTACAGCAGATAAATGACTATTGGCGTTCAAATACAAAAGTATTACTCAAAGTATCTTTTTCATGAATGGAACGAGCTAGATCCACGAGAATAATGTCACCAAATTTATCGCATGGTATTACATATGAAAAGTGAACATGTTTCTCAATAGGAAATATTTTTTTTTATTTTATATGACTTTTTGATAATTTTTTTGAAAAATATGCAATATCTCGAGAACAGTTCATGATAGCGTTCTAAAATTTATGTCAATCGTTTTCTAATAAAAAATTACAAAAGAAATGTCTATTTGCGTAACTTTATTAGAGGTTTTGATTTTTTGACGATTTTTTCAAAATTTCACTCGAAAATTTAGAGGAGGGTTCTGAACATTCGATTGCGTATAAAAACAATAGGCTTCCAGTGTTTACGGATTGTGATTTTTGTACCAAATTTCGTTCGAATCGGTCCATTCGTTCGTCAGTTATCGTCTCCACAGACTCACTAACACACACACACACACACACACACACACACACACAGACATCACTTCCAAAAATGTTTGATTCGTGATCAGGGATGCTTGAAACGTGCTTGCCCTCCTGTCAAAAACTCGAATTCGAATTTTCGACCCCGTCACAATACTTTCCTTATACGTTATGTATATAAGGAAAGTAACTAGTAGTAAAGCTGTTAATGAATTGAAGAAAATTTCTGAAAATTAATACAAATTATATTAATATTAATTTTTAGCTACATATCTGATAATTTTGACTCTATAATGTATAACAGTGAACCCCCACAATAATGCAGAAATACTCTAAATATTATTGTCATAAATTTTAAATATTCTTAAATTAACTATATAGATAAATTGATCATCAGCATAACCACAAATTCAGATAAATTGAAAAAATCTTTGAAACGAAGTAATTTATAAAAGAAAAAAAAAATCTCGAAAAGAAAATTGGACGCAAAATTTGGATGACATTTTAGATGAAATTTCATATCACTACTAAAAATGTAATATTTTTTTCAGGGAGGGGCTGAGTATACCTCTTGGGGGGGGGGGGGAGAGCTTAGCTCCCTGCCTGGCTACGGCCCTACAAGCAGTATATATATATTGCACTGGCCTACTGATAATAGGACATCTGATAACCCTAGTTTTATCACACTGCGTTATTTAAAGGTCAATTAAGCCCTTACAGTCATTAATATAACCGTCGCCGCACTCCCTAATAGATATCATATTCGATAAGAAAAGTAAAAATAACTTCCTATCAGAATAAAATGATTCCAGTTATTTTTAACTTATCGATGCAAATCCCCAGTTGTGTAGCCTCAGCGAGCGGAAGGCCAAACTGTGCATTTGATCCCAGATTCGTTTGTTCAGGTAATTTGATATCGGCGCATTCAAAACTATCGTGCAGATACAGCCTGCCACCCTCTGAAAACTACAATTCATGGATATGACTTTTATTTTTTATATTTAATTAATAAGGAGCAGTGTTTTTGTTCCTTTATTTTCACACACAAACGACAACAAACACTATTACAAGAAAAAAAAAAAAAAAACTTATGTGGGCAGCACATGACCTTCTCTGCAACCTCGTATTCACGTTCTCTTTATTTTCACAATAATTCATTATATTGCGTTTAATTGCACAAAATAACACCCATAATTATTTAAAATAAATCTGACGTAGGCACCTCATGACTTTCCTTATATAATGCATTGAATTTACTACTTTTACAGAAAAAAATAGGTTTTTCTTATAGTAGATACCTATATTCTTTCCAAAATATAAAATTTTCGTCAATTAGTTGTCATTTTCATTCAGTTAGTGTCATTTCTATCAATTTGGCGAGATTTTCGTTAATTTGGCAACATTTAAAAAAGTTTGTCGCCAAAATCTTTCAAGCGTCATGGACGGAAAAATAAATTATTCTTATAGCAGATAAATGACTGTTGACATTCAAATACAAAAGTATTACACAAAGCATCTTTTCTCATGAATGGACCAAGCTAAATCTACGAAAATGACGTCACCAAATTTATCGCATGTTATTACATATGAAAAGTGAACATGTTTCTCAATAGTTAATATTTTTTTATAATTTATGGGATTTTTTGATAAATTTATATGAAAAATGTACAATACCTCAAGAACGGTTCGTGCTAGCGTTCTAAAGTTTATGCCAATCGTTTCCTAAGGAAAAATTATATAAGAAATGTCTATTTGCGTAACTTTATTGAGTTTTTTTCATTTTTTGATGACTTTTTCAAAATTTCACTCGAAAATTTAGTGGTGTTCTGAACATTCGATTGTGTTTAAAAACAATAAACTTCCAGTATTCACGGATTGTGATTTTTGTATCAAATTTTATTCGAATCGCTCCATTCATTTGTGAGTTATCGTCCCCACAGACTCACTGACACACACACACACACACACACACACACACACACACACACACAGACGTCACCTCAAAAACGTCTGATTCGTGTTCAGGGATGCTTGAAACATGCTCTCCCGTCGAAAACTCGAATTCGAATTTTCAACCCCGTCACAATACTTATACATTATGTATATAAGGAAAGTATTACACTGAATTTGCACTTTTAATTCAATTTTTGTTTTCATTTGATAACTCGACTTAATTCCAAAGACGGCGTAGCAAAAATGAGAAAAAAACGAAAATATCCCAAGAACGGCTAGTCCTAGGGTAATGAAGTTGGCCTTATTCATTTCATCGTCAAAAGTTGCGTGTAAAACAAGAAATTTATTGATATATTTGAGCATACGTAGTCTTTAATTTTAGATTTTGACAACTTTTGCAGGCAATTACGAAAAAACAGGCAGGTTCTTCTATCTCGAATTGTACCAAAATCTAATCAAGTCCAGAATAACCAGTAAATGACTTATCTACCAAATTTTGTGAAATTTGGTCTATTAGTTTTTTAGCTAGAGTGAATACAGTCATATTTTGTTAGCAATTCGCAGAAAAAAACTTCTTTTACCCCAAATTGCACCACATTTTAACCAGCACCGGGGTATCCCACATAAGATTTGAGGAAATTCGGTCCATTAGTTTTTGAGTTAGAGTGGATACAAAATATGCATAGACACGCATACAGAACCACAGACACACATACGATGTCATGCTAAAAAAAATCTGATGTGGGCAACACATGACTTTCTTTATATAATACAATGAATTTACTACTTTTACCGTTTTAAAAAAAATGTTATTCTTATAGTAGATACTTATATTCTTTCCAAGACATTGAATTTTCTTCACTTAGTCGTCATTTTCATTGATTCAACGTCATTTTTATCAATTTGGCGAGATTTTTGTTAATTTGCCAACAATTAAAAATGTAGCCAAGTGGGCGACATTCCGCCAAATTCGTCGCCAAAATCTCGCCAAGCGTTATGGACGGAGAAATAAGTTATTCTTACAACAGATAAATAACTATTGGCTTTCAAATACAAAAGTATTACTCAAAGTATCTTTTTTCATGAATGGAACGAGCTCGATCCACGAGAATGATGTCACCAAATTTATCGCATGGTATGACATATGGAAAGAGAACATGTTTCTCAATAGGAAATATTTTGTCTTTATTTTATATAACTTTTTGATATAACTATTTTATATAACTATTTGTGTAACTTTATTAGCGGTTTTGATTTTTTGACGATTTTTTCTAAATTTCACTCGAAAATTTAGGGGGTTTCTGAACATTCGATTACGTTTAAAAACAATAGGCTTCCAGTGTTTACGGATTGTGATTTTTGTACCAAATTTCGGTCGAATCGGTCCATTCGTTCGTCAGTTATCCTCTCCATAGACTCACTGACACACACACACGCACACACACATGCTATCACTCACACGCACACACACACACACACACACACACACAGAGAGAGACATCACTTCAAAAATGTTTGATTCGTGATCAGGAATGCTTGAAACGTGCTCTCCCGTCGAAAACACAAATTCGAATTTTCGACCCCGTCACAACACTTTCCTTATACATTATGTATATAAGGAAAGTAATAGTTTTTTTCGTATCCTAGAGGTCCGAAAACGTGTAGATCCGTCGAAAACTCGACTTGTGATTTTCGACACGATTCCAATACTTTCCTATACATTACCATGCATTGCAGGGAAAGTAACAAAACAAAACATATAATTACAAGTCTTTGATATCGAAAAACTGCGAGTCAATTAGTTCTCTTAGGAACTGCACAAACAGGCAAGAGAAATATTGTATGACGAAAAGTGATTTAGATAACACACAATAAAAAAAAAAAAATCTGATTGGACAGCAGATGACTTTCACTACAGATTCAAATTCATAATGCATTACATTGAGTTTCATTGCTCAGCTCGTCATATAAATTCTTCACTTTTTACTTTCCCTGCAATACATGGTAATGTATAGGGAAAGTATTGGAATCATGCCGAAAATCGCAACTCGAGTTTTCGACGGATCTACACGTTTCGAGACCTCTAGAATAGGAAAAACTATTTTTAGCGTGACGTCTGTGTGTGTGTCTGTGTGTCTGTCTGTGTGTCTGTGTGTCTGTCTGTGTGTCTGTCTGTCTGTGCAGATTTTGTATCCACTCTAACTAAAAAACTAATGGACCGAATTTCACAAAATTTGGTAGGTAAGTTACTTGTGAGCGAGTCTGGTGCTGATTAGTTTTGGGTACGATTCGGAATAAAAGAACCCGCCTTTTTTTGCGAAATGGCCCGCAAAAGCTTGTATCCACTCTAACTGAAAAACTGATGGACTGAATTTCACAACATTCGGTAGATGTGTCACTTGTGGGTTACCTTGGTGCTGATTAGATTTTGGTACGATTCGGAAAAAAATGACCTGCTTTTTTTTGCAAAATGGCCCGCAAAAATTGTCTAAATCTAAATCCTGACAATTTGAAATTAATTCCTAATGAAGCCACTATTAGGAAAAATACTAATTTTTTAGATTTAAATCTTATTATTGAACCTTCTAATAGAACTGTTACTAATTTATATGATAAAAAAGACTTTTTTAATTTTAACATTAATAAAATTTTACCATTTAATTCCTGCAACTCGATTCAATTTTTTAGAAATATTATTCTTTATCAGCTTTTTAGAATTTATAGATTATCTGATAAAAAATCTCATGCTTTACATATTGATAATCTAAAAATTACCAGCAATTTATATAAATATCCCTCTTATTTTGTAAATGGTATAGTGTTAAAAAATTTAGATTAGCTGGATTTTCATGAATTCTTTTCATGGTGTTTTATATATTAGCCTGACATCTCCTCTTGTTTTAATCATATTTTATTTCTCCATACTCTTGTTTTAATTATATTTTATTACACCACTTACACATTAGCTTTTCTATAATTGCCCCTCTTGATTGTATATTATCTCTTATACTTATCTTTTCGCATTGGCGTCCGGACGCCAATGCTTGCAAAGGGGGATCGAACTGTTTGGGATAGGGTATATCAAATACCTGTCTTTTTGAGAGGTGCTTCGTTTGGGTTTGAAGCTGTCCAACTCGTAAACAAAAGGTTAATGAAAAAAGTTCTGAAATGCATGTGTGAAATTACAATAGACTCAACGATAGGCTGGAGAAAAAATCATTAGAAATAAAATAGGTACTAAATAGGTAAGAAGTACCCCTCTTTCCCTGTTCCATATATAAGGCAAGTAATAGAAAAATGGCTTACATTTGTGATATACTGTTAAAATTAGCTTGTAACTACACCCAATGATTAAATGATACTTTAAAATATTAAAAATCATATATTTAATACAGGTACTTAAAGTACTAATCCCCTTGTTCCCTGCCTGCATTAACAGACATGGTATACATGCATGAATAGTGTAAATGATCAAATATGTAAATTGAAAAACTACACATAGAGCTAGTCTCCTAAGTCCTCTAAGCTAGTCTAAGCTAGTCTAAGCTAGTCTAAGTCCTCTGGACGAGCCGGACGGCCGGGGGCTTTCACACATAGAGCTAGTCTCCGGCCGACCAAATAGCTGCTCATGTCCTTGTTGACGAGTCGGTCGGTCTGGGTCTTCAACATAGAGCTAGTCCTTTCATGGCTCCTTCAGATTGATGACATGAAAAAGAAATATATTTGAAAAACTGAAAAGTATTTACGAAACCATGTACGTTATCAAGGGCCATACCTGGTTCATTGATACTAAATTTCTACGTTTCTGTGTGCATAATTGTATTTTATTACAGAAATTATGCACATGTATTTTGCATATATATATATATATATATATATATATATATATATATATATATATATATATATATATATATATATATATAATATGAAATTCCAATGATAGAAAAAGAGAAGTTGTAACTCATAAAACCTTAAAGTAAAAAATGCTAACGACATAAAAGAATGTAAAAAAATAGAGAATCATCAATCAAGAGGAGAATAAAATTCATACTAGTCATCAAGCTAAATATAATCAACGTATATCAATGGTGAGAATTCAAAAATTGAAAAACAATAAATAACCAAGCATAAAAGCCATGGACGTGGATAAGCACTACGCTTAAAAAGTTATTCATTTTGAACGAATTATTTTTCAAGTCCAAGTATCTATTCAAAATGAACAAAAAAAATAGATTCATGGTATGGTTTTAAAAAGCAGAAATTGAAGGCAGAATGTATAATCACAAGCATTCACTCCCAGTGGCTATAATGAATAAATTAAAATCTGTATTTAGAAATTTAGCTAATCCAAAGCTTTTGAAAAAATGCTTATATAGGCAAACACAAAACCCAATGAAAGTGGGAACCACTTCATACCGGAGAGGACCCCTAAAAATATATTTGATGAAATTTCAAACCTTCAAATTGGTGTTATGGATGCGACATTTGTTTTCAATGATGGCGCTATGAGCCGATTAAAAGTTTTGAAGTCCATGGGCTATTTTCTAGGTGCTAACATGAAAAATGTTCTTAGGCCCATTGACAGACGTCAAAGTCGAAATTAATGTACAAAAAATAATAAACGAAGCCAGGGTGAAACAGCGAGGTTAAAAAAAAAAGGACATTTTACGAGAAATATTGACAAGGGCAGACTATGGTCCTGGATAGTTTTAACATACTTTTTTATGAAATTTTTTCTTTAAACTTGATTTTCACAAAACGTAGTTTTTTAGATTCCAGTACAATTATTAAAAATACTATCAAATATACAGATATAAAATCATATATGCTTTATTAACTCATAAAATACTATCATTCGTACCTAAAATTATATTTATATTGTCAAAAAATTATAATTTATGCTGATTTTAATTAACAAAATTTTGAGAATTTCCATAGTGCAATGTAATTTTTTAGATCATTTGAAAAATTATCACTCTTATAATACCAAATGTAGGTATAATAGCGAAATTAAACATAAATTAGTATATTCTGCAAGTTTCATAACATTGTGGTGGCAAGTTTTTTTGTAAAATCTACCGATGAGAATTTTTTCATAAAAAAAAAGTTTTATTTTCCTGTCATGAAACCTATAGTAATATAAGATGTACAAATAATAATGAAATAATTTTACCTATTATTTTCTCACGAAACATATCTTTACCATAATTAGACAGAAAATATTGAAATCACCTTTAAGCATTGATTTCCGTGAAAGCATAAAACCACATTCTTTTTAGATTCCCTTTACCACGGTGTCCCCATCATACAACAAGGGGATTATGTAAAATCCAATTCAGATCCAATAGATTCCATTAAGATGGAAATTAAAAAGTTTAAAATATATTTCAGTAATTATTTTAAAAATATTATATTTCTCGGAAAAAGGATCAAGTATACAGCATGATCAAATTCAAGAGTTAACATTAGTATTTTGTATTATTAGTAAATATAGCTTGTAGAACAGCGTGAATATACTACGTGATATATAGTTTAATAATACAGAACTTCACGACTGAATTTTGCTAATTGTCGGACTACAATTACTTAGATCATAATTTTCTGTACAATGTATACTAAAAATACCAATGAACATATTTCTTCATGGAAAATTATAAAAAAGCCTATTTTAGTTATCATCAGTGAGTTACCAAAATCGACGTCTGACAAGCTTTCCATATCAAATTAAAGTGTTTCAAAAATTAATCAGCCAATGCAATAATGTGTCGTACCTTTTCAATATGAAAATACACAACGTGACAGTAAAAATGAGACACCAAGAAGGATTTTGCAGAAAAATATGCAAATTTCAGGGTAGACGTAGCTCATCGAGTTATGTAAATGATGCGAAATGCGCAGCTGTCCGGCGCACGTTGATTGAGATCTAAGGAAAGGAACCTTCGGAATTGACAATAGTCGCACCGCTCTGTTTGCCAGGGAAATAATTTTGCAATTTTTTTGTATCTCAGAGAAAACGTGTAGTAGCAGGCCGCCGCCAACCGAGGCAGTTCCAGTAGACAGACGATTTCACGAGGGGTGTGGTGATCGGACTCAGAAGGGCAGGTTGGTCCCTTCCTTCACGGGGTGTCCAATGCTATTTTCCAGCAGGATAACGCCCGACCACACATGACACGCATCAGCCAACATGCCCTGCAAGGTGCCTGGGCGCTTCCTTGGCCACTAGTCTCCCATGATCTCTCACCAATAGAACACGTCTGGGACGCGATTGGAAGTCGCTTGCCTGCGCTGCCACCGCCGCGTTTAGAAGACGAACTCTGGCAAATGGTTGACAGAAAATGGGCAGTCATCTATCAGGACATCAACCGCACACTCATTGACTCTGTACCTAGACGTGTTGCTGCCTGTATCGCCGCCCAGGGTGGTCCTACAATCTACTGATTGCGGTGTTATCGCTCAGTCTGCGAGTGTATCATGGTGCAATAAATATCCCTTATTGTTCGTTGCTGTCTCTCTCTGTTTGCCGATTTTCATCAGTTTCTGGCCACTCCTTCTTGGTGTCTCATTTTCGCTGTCACGTAGAGTAACAAATTTGTTTTATGAATTTCTTCAAATAATATGGGAAACAATTTTAATATACGAAAGGTGATTACAGTCGCTATGATTTTAGCAGTATAAACAAGCCCCATACAGCGGAATTGATCTACCATTTATCGGATTTTTTCAACGTTAGGTGTTGCCGGTTGGCCTATGGAAAATAAACTCCCATGTTCTTTCTTTACGAAATTAACAAGCCTGTTTTATGTATTTCTTCAAATAATATGAAATAAAAAATCTGATGTGGGCAGCACATGACTTTCCTTATATAATGCAATGAATTTACTATTTTTACAGTTAAAAAAGATGTTATTCTTATAGGAGATACTTATATTCTTTCCAAGATATTGAATTTCTTCAATTAGTCGTCATTTTCATTGATTTAGAATCATTTTTAACCATTTGGCGAGATTTTCGTTAATTTGGCATCATTTAAAAATATCGCCAAGTTGGCGATATTCCGCTAAATTCGTAGCCAAAATCTCGTCAAGCGTTATGGACGGAGAAATAAGTTATTCTTACAGCAGATAAATGACTATTGGCTTTCAAATACAAAAGTATTACTCAAAGTATCTTTTCTCGTGAATGGAACGATTTAGATCCACAAGAATGATGTCACCCAATTTATCGCATGATATTACATATGAAAAGTGAACATGTTTCTTAAGAGTTAATATTTTTTTTTTAATTTATGGGATTTTTTGATAAATTTATTTGAAAAATGTGCAATATATCGAGAACGGTTCAGGCTAGAGTTCTAAAGTTCATGTCAATCGTTTTCTAAGGAAAAATTACATAACTAATGTCTATTTGCGTAACTTTATTAAAGGTTTTAATTTTTTGATGATTTTTTCAAAATTACACTCGAAAATTTAGGGGGAGGGGGTGAACATTCGATAATGTTTTTAAACAATAGGCTTCCAGTATTCACTTATTGTGATTTTTGTACCAAATTTCATTCGAATCGCTCCATTCGTTCGTGAGATATCGTCTCCACTGACTCACTGACACACACACACACACATCACTTCAAAAATGTTCGACCCGTGATGAGGGATGCTTGAAACGTCTCCCGTCGAAAACTCGAATTCGAATATTCGACCCCGTCACAATACTTTTTTTTATACATTATGTATATAAGGAAAGTAAAAAGTTGATATACGAAATCTGACAGCAAACACTACTTTTAATGCAGTATAAAGGAAACTAAATCGTCTGCCGTCTTGCGGATGATTTCTAAATTTAGCTGTTATCAACCTATATACGTATCCCATATTTGCACAGATCCAGTGTTTTCATATAAACTTATAAAATTATATTTTACTCAACCACAAAAATTATTTTAAAATATTGTACAAAATGTAAAATTTCATTTATTACTTGCGATTTGCCTTGCATCTATATAAAAAGGATTCCAGTCAATAAGCTGCTATATTGAACGGCAGCTTACAAGAAATCAAAATCATTTACTCTGATTATTTTTGAATGTACAGACCGAACTGAAAATCGCTGACATTTTGGCATATCTTATAAAATTAAGCATTTCGTTTAATCAATCATCACATCCTAAAATTTACTCAAACTAGTAAGCTACTCTGAATAATGATGACTTCTGTGGATGACGATTCACAAGAAATTAAAATGGTTTCTCTGGTTATACTCAAGATTGCGGTCAGAGGCAAAAATCGCTGCACACGGTACCAAATCCAAATTTGCCTTACAGAAACATCTACGATTTAATTATCCGTCCTGAGGCAAAGTAAATATATCCTGGGGGTGTGGGAGGGAGATGTCATACTAACTAAGGTCTTCTCATTTATTAAATTATTATTTTCAAAACAGATTAAATAAAAAAAAATACTTTTCGAAAAGTGCAAATTTAAATCAACAATACGACAGTTCACATGATTTCATTTTTCTTTTCATGGCATATAAAGGACAAAAATTATGCTCTTATTAAAATATTTTGTCTGTGATGCAAATCTAAGTCCCACCTGCTGAAGTTCCTGCTTTTTCTTTTCTTGACCAAATTTTATAAAAGAACAAATATATTTATTTAAATTTAATTAAGTGCAAATCATTCATAAATGCAGGGGGCGTTATTTATATCCTGAAATCACACTTACTGTTTATTAAATGAACAAAAAATCTTATATAAAAATCTTAAACTGTATGATGCTTATTTTTCCATTTTCAAAATTAATAACAATAAAAAAGACGCTTATTTTTCCATTTTTAAAATTAATTTAAAAAAAATCAATATATATATATAATTTTTTTTTTACCCATGAAAATGCAAATCCTACTAAAATTCAGTGGGCGTGTTTAATATCATGAAGTCACATTTTATATATTTCAACACATTGTTGACAGGCAATTTTACGCAGACGCTATCTCATGTTACCGGCTATTATTTCGCAATTGAATGTGGAAGTGAAATAATCTAAATAAACTTCAATAAACTTTATTTATACATAATGAATGGGAATGAAACTTTGGACTTTTATATAACTTTTGATATTTTTGTTTGGTATGATAAACTGTATAGCAATCACCTACGTGTAATGGCACACAACAGGTTTTGCAAACCTATCTCGTTTCGTTGCGCTTTCCTTTTGAAGAGCATACTCTACACGTTCTACTTGGATTTAATTTTACGCCAGTGACTATTTTTACTAAAACGTGGTCTTTTAGTTGTCCTGAAAACCTGAAAGGTGAATCATTGTCTTTTAGAAGTACTTAGAAGTACTTTAGAAGTACTTCTTTTAGAAGCCTTTTTAGAAGTACAAGAAGAAGTGTCAGGTACTGTGCTGCATTCATTTGAATCTACAGATATAAATTCCCTAGCTACTTCTAGTGGAAATTTTTTTGTATCTTAGTTTATTTTGTGACTTGCAGTTACAGTAAATTTTTAATGCATTGAACAAAGTACAATTGCTTAGAAAGAATGCTACTTTTTTAGAAAGAAAGAATGCTACTGTACTTTTTTCAGAAAGAATGCAACTTCTTTATACTTTTTCGGAAGATACTGATGTTCGCCAAATAATGATCGGCCCGAACGACTTACTCCTTTCATGTGTTTGTTGTTTTCTATTATGCACATAGGTTTAACTATATCATCGGTAGAATTTATCTTTCCAATTAATTTCATAGAGGCAGCATGAATAGTTTATATCATGCGCACCTAAATTACCCGTGGTTTCATAAATTGAAATAGCTAATGCAAGTGCAAATACGAGTTAAGGTGTGACCTGTCAACAACTTTTGGGCATAAAAACACGAGTTAACTCATGACCAGTCAACAATGTGTTAAAAAATCTGATGTGGGCAGCACATGCCTTTCCTTATATAATGCAATGAATTTACTACTTTCGGGTGCTTCTAGGCTTTCGGGTGCGCCTGATTGTTCAAAGGTACAGTACTGTAATGGACAAAATGATTTTATATACAAATTTCTGTTTATTGAAGATTAACTTACAATTTTTATATAATTTAAATGTGTTTTCAACGAAATGAACTAAATAATTTTATATGATTGAATGAGTTTCTTGTTTCAGAGAGTATCATGTAGCTAAATAAAGCATGTATTGAATAATACGTTCATTTATTTAATCATAATACTTAGAATTTTCTATTCTGTTCACACTCAAAAGCTATCTTTGAGGCAGAATGGGATATCACCATGCCCGTACCACTTTTGTCGTTGATGCAGATTGAGACATTAGTTGTCCGGGTTCATATTTAAAATTGAAATAGATTGAAATTGCAACTATTTTTTAGTTATTTACATCCAAATAAATAGTAAGTAACAAAAAAGTATAAAAATTTATGCTAAAAAATTCTGCTTCAAAGGACTAAGGAGCTGTAAAATAAATAATGCAAAAGAGGTGAATTCAGAGATTTGAAAAATTAGACCATAGAGTAAACTTCCGTTAATCCGACATTCAATGATTCCGCATGCCCGATAATCCCACATGCTTCTTAAACGGCTTTAAGGTATGTACGACTGTTCATAGGTACATTATCGTAAAGGACTACATGATTTTATATTCACATTTCTGTTCATTGAAGTTTACTTTGTAATATTTTTGTTCATGGGAGTTTAGATTATAATTTTCTGTTCATTGAAGTTTACCTTTTAATTTTCTGTTCATAGAAGGTTATCTTATAATTTTTCTATTCAAGAATGTTCACATTATAATTCTTCGGTTCCTTAAAGTTTACCTTATAATTACTTTCCTTATATACATAATGTATAAGGAAAGTATTGTTGTTGTTGAGACCCAGACCGTCCGACCTACCAGAAAGGTGTTGTTGTTGAAACCCAGACCGTCCGAACTACCAGAAAGGTGTAAGGTAACTATTTGGACGGTCGGGAAGTGCCACCCAATTTAGACAGGAACCCAGTGGGGGAGATATCCACAGGGACCGTACCCTCCTTCCCCTACCACCAACCTCTCGGAAGGACTTTCGGACCCACATGTTTAACGTGATCGTACTCCGCATGAACACGGCGGCTGTTTTGGCAGTGGCTGGAATCGAACCCGGGCCTACCGAGTGCAAATCCAGCACGCTAACCAATGGGCTACCGCGCCCCAAGGAAAGTATTGTGACGGGGTCGAAAATTCGAATTCGAGTTTTCGACGGGAAAGCACGTTTTAAGCATCCCTGATCACGAATCAAACATTTTTGAAATGATGTCTGTGGGTGTGTGTGTGTGTGTCAGTGAGGCTGTGCAGACGATAACTGACGAACGAATGGACCGATTCGAGCAAAATTTGGTAAAAAAATCACAATCCATAAACACTGGAAGCCTATTGTTTTTATACGCAATCGAATGTTCAGAACTCCCCTAAATTTTCGAGTGAAATATTGAAACAATCGTCAAAAAATTAAAACCGCTAATTAAGTTACGCAAATAGACATTCTTATGTAATTTTTCATTAGAAAACGATTGACATAAATTTTAAAACGCTTACATGAACCGTTCTCGAGATATTGCACATTTTTCAAAAAAATTATCAAAAAGTCATATAAAATAAAAAAAAATATTTCCTATTGAGAAACATGTTCACTTTTCCTATGTAATACCATGCAATAAATTTGGTGACATTATTCTCGTGGATCTAGCTCGTTCCATTCATGAAAAAAGATACTTTGAGTAATACTTTTGCATTTGAAAGCCAATAGTCATTTATCTGCTGTAAGAATAACTTATTTCTTTCTCCATAACGCTTGGCGAGATTTTGGCGACGAGTTTGGTGGAATGTCGCCAACTTGGAGACTTTTTTAAATGTAGCTAAATTAATGAAAAACTCGCCAAATGGATAAAAATGACGCTAAATTAATGATGACTCATTGATGATGACGACATGGAAAATGACGACTCATTGACGAAAATTCAATATCTTTGAAAGAATATAAATAACTACTATAAAAATAATCTATTTTTTTTTACTGTATAAGTAGTAAATTCATTGCATTATATAAGGAAAGTCATGTGCTGCCCACATCAGATTTTTTTTGTTATTTTAATGTGTTTTCATGTACTGTAGAGTATATTTCAGTTTTTCTAATGATTTAAGAAAAAAAATATCACATTTATTGACTACAATGCTTCGAGAATAAATATATTACAAATACCTTTACTTTAAAAAGTTTATTTCAGCACAAAGGACGTAAAATACATTGATTTGCCTCATCGTTTTCATGTGTAAAACGCATTTCTACACAGGCATATAACAGGATACAAATACAATGAAGTTATATACGCAGCCAAAGCTAAATCTGCATGTGGCAAATAGCCGATGAACAAAAAAAAAATTTGATGTGGGCACCACATGACATTCCGTATATAATGTAATGAATTTACTACTTTTACAGTAAAAAAAAATAGGTTTTTCTTATAGTAGATACTAATATTCTTTCCAAGATATTGAATTTTCAACAATTAGTCGTCATTTTCTTTGATTTAGCGTCATTTTTATCCATTTGGCGAGATTTTCGTTAATTTAGCAACATTTCAAAAAGTCGCCAAGTTGGCGACATTCCGCCAAATTCGTCGCCAAAATCTCGCCAAGCGTTATGGGCGAAAAAATAAGTTATTCTTACAGCAGATAAATGACTATTGGCGTTCAAATACAAAAGTATTACTTAAAGTATATTTTTTCATGAATGGAACGATCTAGATCCACGAGAATGATGTCACCCAATTTATCGCATGGTATTACATATGAAAAGAGAACATGTTTCTCAATAGGAAACATTTTTTTTTATTTTATATGACTTTTTGATAATTTTTTTGAAAAATGCGCAATATCTCGAGAATGGTTCGTGTTAGCGTTCTAAAATTTATGTCAATCGTTTTCTAATGAAAAATTACATAAGAAATGTCTATTTGCGCAACATTTTTAGCGGTTTTGATTTTTTGACGATTTTTTCAAAATTTCATTCGAAAATTGAGGTGGATTCTGAACATTCGATTGCGTATAAAAACAATAGGCTTCCAGTGTTTAAGGATTGTGATTTTTGTACCAAATTTTGTTCGAATCGGTCCATTCGTTCGTCAGTTATCGTCTTCACAGTCTCACTGACACACACACACACACACAGACATCACTTCAAAAATGTTGGATTCGTGATCAGGGATGCTTGAAACGTGCTCTCCCGTCGAAAACTCGAATTCAAGTTTTCGACCCCGTCACAATACTTTCCTTATACATTATGTATATAAGGAAAGTAAAAATAGATAGATTTGATACAAAACGAAAAAACGTAAATAAACAAACATATTGTGCCCTTTTTGTAAGTTATGTCGTGAATTCAATTTTAAATTTTATTTATTTCTATAGTCAGCTCAATTCGAACTGGCAAATTTAAAATTAATCCCTTGAATTAGACTGGTGCAAGGTTCTTTAATATAAGGTTGGGCACTCAGTTCGGCTACTAATCAAAAAGTTGTCAGTTTAATGTCATGGGAATTAAATTTAGTCATTCGTAATATCACGGTTCAGAGTAAATTTTGAATGGTGTTGTCAAAATACAAAATATTTTCGCATTATTACAGTTAAAAATTGTTTGTTGATTTTAAAGTGGCAATATCTAGGTGTAAACAATTTGCGCAAAGATTTTAAATTGTGTTGTGCACGCAGAATCCAGTGACATCGAAATTTAGTGACGTTTGTGGAGTATGCTGACAGACGCAGTTAACAAGTTCGGCCCCCCTTCAGAGTCCGAAAACAAAATACGTACGTTCTTAATTCCCATGTCGTCATATGCTCAGAGCCAAGTAAAAAAAAATCTGATGTGGGCAACACATGACTTTCCTTATATAATGTAATGAATTTACCACTTTTACAGTAAAAGAAGTAAGTTTCTCTTATATTAGATACTAGTAATCTTTCCAAGATATTGAATTTTCGACAATTAGTTGTCATTTTCATTGAATTAGCGTCATTTTAATCCATTTGGCGAGATTTTCGTTAATTTAGCAACATTACAAAAAGTCGCCAAGTTGGCGACATTCCGCCAAATTCGTCGCCAAAATCTCGCCAAGCTTTACTGACAGAGAAATAAGTTATTCTTATAACAGATAAATGACTATTGGCGTTCAAATACAAAAGTATTACTCGAAGTATCTTTTTTCATGAATGGAACGATCTAGATCCACGAGAATGATGTCACCCAATTTATCGCATGGTATTACATATGAAAAGTGAACATGTTTCTCAATAGGAAATATATTTTTTTTATTTTATATGACTTTTTGATAATTTTTTTGAAAAATGTGAAATATCTCGAGAACGGTTCATGTTAGCGTTCTAAATTTTATGTTAATCGTTTTCTAATGAAAAATTACATAAGAAATGTCTATTTGCGTATTAGTGGTTTTGATTTTTTGACGATTTTTTCAAAATTTCACTCGAAAATTTAGGGGGTTTCTGAACATTCGATTACGTTTAAAAACAATAGGCTTCCAGTGTTTATGGATTGTGATTTTTGTACCAAATTTCGTTCAAATCGGTCCATTTGTTCGTCAGTTATCGTCTCCACAGACCCACTGACACACACACACACACACACACACACACAGACATCACTTCAAAAATGTTTGATTCGTGATCAGGGATGCTTGAAACGTGCTCTCCCGTCGAAAACTCGAATTCGAATTTTCGACCCCGTCACAATACTTTCCTTATACATTATGTATATAAGCAAAGTAATAGTGAAGTCAGTCTTGCCCGGGAAAAGCACCCCCTTGGCTGGTGTGTATGTTATCCCCCTTATTTCCCATGAAAATATTTATAAATTTTATAACACTTTCAATACTTCTTTATTGAAACAGATAAAATTGTATTTCCAATGACTGGAGCACGCACATGAACAAAATAAACAAGAAAGATCAATCATGCATAAAGCATTGATTATGAAACACTTTCCAACTTCAATGCAATTTTATATAAACATCTCTAAAATGCGACACATTCCTCGGTAAGATTTTTAAAATTATCACAATACTACATGAATTATATTTGAAAACTTAAAACTTCATCGAAAAAAATGAGCTTTATTCAAATGACGGCATTGAAATATAAATTGGCTGGTTTAAACATCTCTAAAATGCGATACATTCCAAGGTAAGATTTTTTAAATTATCACAATACTACATGAGTTATATTTGAAAACGTAAAACTTCATCGAAAACAATGAACTTCATTCAAATGACGGCATTGAAATATAAATTAGCTGGTTTAAACATCTCTAAAATGCGATACATTCCTAGGTGATATTTTAAAAATTATCATAATACTACAATAATTTATTATATCTGAAAACTTCATCGAAAACAAATAAACTCTATTCAAATGACGTCATCGAAATATAAATCGCCTCTATATAAAAGCAGCATTTCATTCATTAACATTTTTCCTTTCCATTCATTCATCCCAATACTATAATAATTTATTTTATTCAAAAACTTAAAACCATGAAGGTACAAGTAATTTAACTCTATGCTTAAAACTTCATCGAAAAAATCGTCTGGTTCTCTGTGTAAAATCAATGAATGTTCATTCATATCAGCTATATTGCAGACTCCATGAGCTAAATTATTTTGCATTAAAGAAATGCAGCAATTCTTATACAACTCATTCTACAGCTGTCGGTATTTACATTCTCTATAAGTGAAAATAAGGCTTCGTTGAAGAAATAATCATAGTTTGATGATCATTTAAACTGAAATATATTGTAATTGCGTTGTGTTAGTATGTAGATGCACAGAATTTAAGCAAAAATAAATCAATTTTAGAACGGATACAACACTAAATATGAATTAAAAAGAATATGAATTAAAAATATGAATTAAAAATCACGATTTTGACACAAGATGGCTGTCCTATTTTATTTTGAAGTTGGTCACGTGATCTTTTCATATAATGGTCGCGCGACCTCTTCATATGATGGTCAGATCTCTTCATACAATGGTCACGTGATCTCTTCACATAAAGGGTGTAATTATTATTTTAATTTTTATTTAAGAAAATACCGAACATATTTTGCTGAAATTTTTTTCATATATTTTATGGGATAATTTGAATATTTGCTAAAACTTTCGAAGCAATTTGTGAATTTTAAATTTGCTTGAAAAATGTTTGAAAAATTAGATCCCATAGGGTTCAATGTATTTCATTTTTCCAACCCGGGTTCAATCCAAAACTAATTGGGTGATATTATTCATTTATATTCCCATAGGTCCGACAGATCGTCTGAACAACATACTAAAATTTCATTTTGATAAAGTCATTTTTACGGCAGTTATCGTGCTAACGGACAGACAGACAGACAGAATGAATAAACAAGGTCATAAACACTTCTCAACTATGTTGCAAAGTGTTAAAAAGTAACAAACAATGCGAAAAAAGACAAGAGTTCAAAATATATAGTTCACCCATTACTCCCAATACTTCTGGATATCTGGAAGCCTCAGTAGCACCATGGAGGATGCCACGGTGACGCAGGTGGTGTTTTTCCATAGGTTCATTTGCATCACGCAGCAGGCAGACAACCTCAGTAAAAATGGAAAAACCGTACAAATAAATAGCAAAGCAGGGTCATGCCCAGTTAATAGGCATAAAAAAGGCACTACTGTCTTCTGTCTTGGTTTATCGGGAGCATCCGGGAGACATGCTCTCCCATATTTGTTATCTATTTTGCTCTGCTACGTCGAATTCATAAATTGTCTTATGAAAAATTTTGTAGTGAGGAAAGAAGTTTCTAATTTTGCACAATGTATCTGCATAGCACTCTTTTCGGAAAAAAAAAAACTGATGTGGGGAACACATGACTTTCCTTATATAATGCAATGAATTTACTACTTTTACAGTTAAAAAAAATTTATTCTTATAGTAGATACTTATATTCTTTCCAAGATATTGAATTTTCTTCAATGAGTCCTCATTTTCATTGATTTAGAGTCATTTTTATCAATTTGGCGAGATTTTTGTTAATTTGGCAACAGTTAAGAATGTCGCCAAGTTGGCGACATTCCGCCAAGTTTGTCGCCAAAATCTCGCCAAGCGTTATGGACGGAGAAATAAGTTATTCTTACAGCAGATAAATGACTATTTGCAATCGAATACAAAAGTATTACTCAAAGTATCTTTTTTAACGAATGGAACGAGCTAGATCCATGAAAATGATGTCACCCAATTTATCGCATGGTATTACATATGAAAAGTGAACATATTTTTCAATAGGAAATATTTTTATTTTATTTTATATAACTTTTTGATAATTTTTATGAAAAATGTGTAATATCTTGAGAACGGTTCATATTAGCGTTCTAAAATTTATGTCAATCGTTTTCAAATGAAAAATTACATAGGAAATGTCTATTTGCGTAACTTAATTAGCGGTTTTGATTTTTTGACGATTTTTTCAAAATTTCACTCGAAAATTTATGGGGGTTCTGAACATTCGATTGCGCATAAAACAATGGGCTTCCAGTGTTTACGGATTGTGATTTTTGTACCAAATTTCGCTCGAACCGGTCCATTCGTTCGTCAGTTATCGTCTCCACAGACTCACTGACACACACACACACACACAGACATTACTTCAAAAATGTTTGATTCGTGATCAGGGATGCTTGAAACGTGCTCTCCCGTCGCAAACTCGAATTCGAATTTCGATCCCGTCACAATACTTTCCTTATACTTTATGTATATAAGGAAAGTAAAAATTGCCTGCTCGTACGAACAGCAAAGACCGTGGATCCACTGCAAAATAATACGTTCATGCTGAGACCTGAAGTGTTTTAGCAGTTTTTGACATTGGAAAACCTCATTAGATAGCGGGGCCTCAATAGAATCGACAGACCGGATGGCAGCTCGTGAATCCAACAGCAGCACAAGAGTTTCAAATCTACAGAGGAGGCAAGTTAGTTGTCAAAGTGCAATGCGAGTCGCCTCCACCTCACCGCCAAAGGCTGTTCCAAATTCTGCCGCTGGTGCATGGAAAGAAAATAATGTAGAGAAAATGCCAACTCGAATGTTATTCAAATTGTGACACATCCGTATATACATACAGCCACTCATTTTCAGGTATTTAGTCCACTCATTTTCAGGATATTTAGTCCACTCATTTTCAGGATATTTAGTCTACTCATTTTCAGGATATTCAGTCCACTCATTTTCAGGGTATTTAGTCCACTCATTTTCAGGATATTTAGTCCACTCATTTTCAGGATATTTAGTCCACTCATTTTCAGGATATTTAGTCTACTCATTTTCAGGATATTCAGTCCACTCATTTTCAGGGTATTTAGTCCACTCATTTTCAGGGTATTTAGTCCACTCATTTTCAGGATATTTAGTCCACTCATTTTCAGGATATTTAGTCTACTCATTTTCAGGATATTCAGTCCACTCATTTTCAGGGTATTTAGTCCACTCATTTTCAGGATATTTAGTCCACTCATTTTCAGGATATTTAGTCCACTCATTTTCAGGATATTTAGTCCACTCATTTTCAGGATATTTAGTCCTGTCATTTTCAGGATATGTAGTTCACTCATTTTCTGACTATTTAGTCCACTCATTTTCAGGATATTTCATTAAAGGTTCTATAAGATGTATTAAGAAAAAATCTGATGTGGGCAGCACATGACTTTCCTTATATAATGCAATGGATTTACTACTTTTACAGTAAAAAAAAATAGATTATTTTTATAGTAGTTATTTATATTCTTTCCAAGATATTGAATTTTCGTCAATGAATCGTCATTTTCCATGTCATCATCAATGAGTCGTCATTGATTTGGCGTCATTTTTATCCATTTGGCGAGTTTTTCGTTAATTTAACAAGATTTAAAAAAAGTCGCCAAGTTGGCGACATTCCGCCGAATTCGTCGCCAAAATCTCACCAATCGTTATAGACGGAGAAATAAGTTATTCTTGCAGCAGATAAATGACTATTGGCGTTCAAATACAAAAGTATTACTCAAAGAATCTTTTTTCATGAATGGAACGAGCTAGATCCACGAGAATGATGTCACCCAATTTATCGCATGGTATTACATATGAAAAGTGAACATGTTTCTCAATAGGAAATATTTTTTTTTTATTTTATATAACTTTTTGATAATTTTTTTGAAAGATGTGCAATATCTCGAGAACGGTTCATGTTAGCGTTCTAAAATTTATGTCAATCGTTTTCTAATGAAAAATTACATAAGAAATGTCTATTTGCGTAACTTTATTAGCAGTTTTGATTTTTTGACGATTTTTTCAAAATTTCACTCGAAAATTTAGGGGGGGTTCTGAACATTTGATTGCGTATAAAAACAATAGGTTTCCAGCGTTTACGGATTGTGATTTTTGTACCAAATTTCGTTCGAATCGGTCCATTCGTTCTTCGGTTATCGTCTCCAAAGTCTCACTGACACACACACACACACACACACATAATCACTTCAAAAATGTTTGAATCGTGATCAGGGATGCTTGAAACGTGCTCTCCCGTCGAAAACTCGAATTCGAATTTTCGACCCCGTCACAATACTTTCCTTATACATTATGTATATAAGGAAAGTAAAAAGCGGGCACTTCCTCACATAACTCCAGCCAAGCGTTTTAAGTTAGTCGATCTCTGGTGAGTGAACGGTTCTAATATTGGTGCAATGTGCTTTTTCCATGTCAATTTATTGTTAAAAGTTACACCTAAATAGGTAAACTCATCTGTGTTTTCTATGCGGTCGTTTCTATAGTTTAGTTCTATAGTGTTTTCTATGCGGTCGTTTCTATAGTTTAGTTCTGGACAAAAAATTTATGGATAGAAGAGAAAGATTGTGAAGCTATCTTTTGCCAGGTTAACAATTATATTATTGTCACAGGTAATCTGAACTCAGGCACCTAAAAAAATGCGAAAACCCTTATTCAGGAGAACCTTAACAAGTCATATTAAAAATAGGTGACGACAGATTTTTCGAGGGATTTCTGATACCTCTTTATTAGGTCAAAACTGTGTCTTTTCTTAACAACCGTTAAATTAGAACTGATGAAAAAAGAGACAGTTTTTACTTAGTAGTTGACACTGAGTTGGCCTGTTGAAGAAGGATTAAAACTCCCTCGAAACAATTGCTGTCACTTATTACTTTCCTTATATACATAATGTACAAGGAAAGTATTGTGACGGGGTCGAAAATTCGAATTCGAGTTTTCGACGGGAGAGCACGTTTCAAGCATCCCTGATCACGAAGCAAACATTTTTGAGGTAATGTCTGTGTGTGTGTGTGTGTGAGTGTGTGTGTGAAAGTATGTGTGCATGTATGTGTGTGTATGTGTGTGTGTGCGTGTGTGTGTGTGTCAGTGTGTCTGTGGAGACGATATCTCACGAACGAATGGAGCGATTCGAATGAAATTTGGTACAAAAATCACAATCCGTGAATACTGGAAGCATATTGTTTTTAAACGCAATCGAATGTTCAGAACACCCCCTAAATTTTCGAGTGAAATTTTGAAAAAAATATCAAAAAATCAAATAATAAAGTTACGCAAATAGACATTTCTTATGTAATTTTTCCTTAGAAAACGACTGACATAAACTCTAGAACGCTAGCATGAGCCGTCTCGAGATATTGCACATTTTTCAAATAAATTTATAAAAAAATCCCATAAATTGAGAAAAATATATTAACTGTTGAGAAATATGTTCACTTTTCATATGCAATATCATGCGATAAATTTGGTGTCATCATTCTCATGGATCTAGCTTGTTCTATTCATAATAAAAGATACTTTGTAATACATTTTATTTGAACGCCAATAGTCATTTATCTGCTATAAGAATAACTTATTTCTCTCCATAACGCTTGGCTAGATTTTGGCGACGAATTTGGCGGAATGTCGCCAACTTGGCGACTTTTTAAAATGTTGCCAAATTACGAAAATCTCCCCAAATGTATAAAAATGACGCTAAATCGATGAAAATGACGACTAATTAACGAAAATTCAATATCTTGGAAAGAATATAAGTATCTACTATAAGAATAACATATTTTTCTTTTGCTGTAAAAGTAGTAAATTCATTGTATTATATAAGGAAAGTCATGTGCTGCCCACATCCGATTTTTTATCATACGACGGTTCTTTTTCAGGAAATATTGAAAGTGTTATTCTCACAAGCAGTAGATTTATTTTTTATAAATTTTATATTTGTAGCACTAAAAGTTCAGCTGGTGTTATATTGTCTAAGTATGCGTGTGATATTAGAACGAAAAACGTTTCACAGTTTTATTCAAAACTGTCCTCAACGCCTCTTTATTTGACAAGACATTTTTTAACGCGTTATAACTCCCAGTACATTTTGCTTTTCGAATTTATATATATTTATATCAAGATCCTGTGTATAACTTCGATCCAGTCCAACTTACCCTGGATTACATAGAGATGACACCAAATGTTTTTTGTTATGATATATTGTGATTCACGCTATGATATATTTGATTTTTATATAAAGCGTTTGTTTTTTATGCTTTATCACTTCATAATGGATCTATATATTTTACTGATCGGCTATTTGCAATATGCAAATTTAGTTTGTGCATTGTCTGTACATAAAACTCCAATGTACTTGTGCCATGTCGCGTGCCTCTTATGAAGAGTGTTTTACGTCCGAAAGTTCTCGGGCAAATCAATCTATTTTACGTCCTTTGTATTAAAATACACTCCTAATAAGTGCACCCCTAAGAACGCCCCTCTTCCCATCTTATATTTCTTTAATTGTAGTAGGTGCTCTGCTTAGGTCCTAATCACATTTTTTCTGAAAACTTGGAGAGGGGCACTTCTTCGGTCGCCCCCTCCCTAGCACCACCTAGATGTAAACTCTATCTCAGTTATGAAACTCTTTTCTCTATTATATTTGGTCTTCGATAGAAGTTTAAAGGGTGGGGTAGGGAGAATTTATCCTATCCTGGCGTTGCCACCGATAAAGAGTATCTTTGAGGTAACGCTCCTGGGCAAGTCTCTCTAACCACGACCTTGAAATCTTGTGATCGTCTGATCACGCATTTTAAGGAGAATTCTGTGCAATAAGCTACCCGAGGCAGTAATTAAAAATTTTACAATTTCCTCCCAGATCAATAGTATAAAAACGAGAACTAAATGAAGTTGCTAAAACAGAGATCAATATTAGTTTCTAACAAAGCGTACAGATAATAATTCAATCTCAAATATTTGTCTTATAAATTGTATATTTGAAGTAATTTAAATCTAATTTGAAGTCCGATTTATTCGCTTCGATGCAAATTCTGATAACAAAATGTATATTTCCTCGCTATTAATTTAAAAATCTGATGTGAGCAGCACATGACTTTCGCTACAGAATTAAATTCATTTTCTCTCTTTTTTTCATTAAAAATTCATTGAGTTTAATTGTACTAAGTAACACGCCCGATTATGTGAAAATACACTGAATTTATACTTTTAATTCAGTTTTCGTTTTCGTTTGGTAAACGAACGAATTTTCAAAAGCGTTGTAGCAAATATACGAAATTGATTATCTCGAGAACATAATTACATCTAATGCTAGAATAATGGGGTTGGTCTTATTCTTTTCATCGTTAAAAATTACGTATAAAACAAGCATTTAATGGATACATTTGAGCATGTGCAGTCTTTTATTTTAGATTTTGACGGTTTTTGCGGGCCATTTCGCAAGAAAACGCAGGTTCTTTCTTTCGAATTGTACCAAAATCTAATCAGCACCAGAGTAACGCACAGGTGACTTACAACCAAATGTTGTGACATTTGGTATATCAGTTCTACAGCTAGAGGGAATGCAGTCAACTTTTGAGGCAGTTTCGCAAAAAATGCGGGTTCTTTTATCCCGAAATGTACTAAAATCTAATTAGTACCAGTGTAACAAACAAGTTACTTACCAGTAAAATATTATGAATTTAGTGAATTAGTATTTGAATTTGAGTTTACACATTGCACAGACAGACAGACAGACACACACACACACAGACGTCACGCGCAGATCCTGCCCAAAACTCGAGTTACGATTTTTGACATGATTCCAATACTTACATTATACATTACCATGCATTGCAGGGAAAACAAAAAATCTGATGTGGGCAGCACATGACTTTCCCCGCAGACTCATATTCACGCTCTTTTTATTTCTTCAATAATTCATTAGATTGAGTTAAATTGAACCAAATAACACTAAATTTGCATTTTTAATTCAATTTTTATTTTTATTCGGTAATTGGACATTTTCCCAAAGGCGGCATAACAAAAATGCGAAAAATATCAAATATCTCGAGAACGGTTAGTCCTAGAGTAATAGAGTTGTTCTTATTCTTTTCCTCATCAAAAATTACGAATAAAACAAGCATTTAATTGATATATTTGAACATACGTAGCTTTTTTTTTTTAAGGTTTTGGCGATTTTTGAGTTAATATAAGTAATTGGCAATATATAAGTAAATTGGCAAAACAGAATATATGAATTTTAAATTTCTTTCCCTAAAATAAAACAGATTTGTAAAACATTTAAAACATCAATAATTCCCGTGATATTTAAACATGACAGCGTCAATTGTTGTATAATCCAGTCAAAAATGCAATTCCGTTTATTTATAAAATTTATTTTTATATAGCTTTCTGTAATATTTAAATTGAAAAAAATTAATAAAAATTGTCTGCTGTATAAACACATTTGATTTAAATGCATTACTAGGCATTGTGATATTATTTTCTTCAAATAAATTTGAGGGAAAAATATCGTCTGCATAATGTTATCTCCATGAAAGGTTTAATTGTACGTTTTATAGTAATTAGTACATATTTTTTATTATTAGTTTATTATTTGGTACTTATTCTCGAGCACCTATACACATTTCTAATAAACGAAAAAAAAAAATCTTAAAAATCATAATTTCAATATTGTTTATTCTAAAAATATGTTTCACGTTTCACTAGAAATTAATTCACACCATCGATTAGGGGGGGCGCGGTAGCCCATTGGTTAGCGCGCTGGAGTTGCACTCGGTTGGCCCGGGTTCGATTCCAGCCACTGCCAAAAAACTGCCGCCGTGTTCATGCGGAGTACGATCACGTTAAACATGTGGGTCCGAAAGTCCTTCCGAGAGGTTGGTGGTAGGGGAAGGAGGGTACGGTCCCTGTGGATGCCTCCCCCACTGGGTTCCGGTCTAAATTGGGTGGCACTTCCCGACCGTCCAAGCAGTTACCTTACACCTTTCTGGTAGGTCGGACGGTCTGGGTTTCAACAACAACAACACCATCGATTAGGAGTTATTACAAGCCTTTATGAGCATATTAGAAATTTTTATTTTTCCCCCAGAAAGGCAATTTCCATGAAATTATGTAAATGTTATAGGACTACTCTTAATGTAAATAATACACAGATTCTCACTGCTTGCCCATCCTTGGATGTCAAACTAAAAAATAATATATTTCTTTATAGAAGTATTCATTGGAATGGAAACATAACAGTTAATGACGAAGTCATACAGACAAATTGAGGCGGATAATTAGTATATTCAAAGTTATATGCTTGGAAAGAAAGAATATTTAGTGTTCATGAAAGAGTATTGAGTGTTGGAAAGAAATAATATTAGTGTTTATTTCCGATGGGTATTGAAGACTTGCCTAAATTCGATTTGTAAGCCATTTGTTATACGTATATACATACTAAAAATTGTAAAGGGAGCCTTTACTTTTTTACAGAGAAGCCCAGGAAATAGATACGACGGCCGTGCTTCCTATACGAAATGAAAGAAATTGAAAATCTGACAATTATACTCAATTACAGAAAATTAACGTTATTTAGGAAATGTCTTCAGGATCCTAATGTGAATAAATATCCTGGATCGGTTGTGTATTTGACCACGCCCACATCAACCCTCTCACAATTTTAGCATAACGCGTTTGGGGGCAGGTATTGGAATAAATGGTATTTATTTGCGATTACCATCGAAGACTTGAGTAAATTTGTAACCATATGATTTCATTCCAGATCATGATTTTCGCAAGTGACGAAAGAAAATTACGGAAATTGAAATTACTTTTCGCTGCAGTTTCATATTGGTACTAATAGATTTATTTCAAGTCTACATTTCATTTCATTTTATTCATGGATTGACATGCCATTGGCAATTTTTTTTTTTTTTTTGCTGCAGCCCTTTGGGTAGCTTAGTTAATAAACTCAAAATGATAAACTCAAAATGAATAACTTTTTATTGTCTCCTCACATCACATAAGATTATGGAAAATTAAAGTAAAAAAAAGAAAAAAAAAATCTTACTGTCCATATATGTCGGAAATTTTTTAAAAGCATATTTTACATATAAAGTCATTTCGCTTAAACAAATGTAATCTCCTTCTGATTGTCCAAATCCAGAAAGCTGCATCGCAGCCAATTGTAATTATTAGAACACGTTGCTCAGCGCGAATATCATCTTTAGAGGGTAAAGAAACAACACATCTGGCTCGGGTCTGCCAGTTTTAGAGTTCAGCAACAACGAAAAGTCATTAACTATGGTAACATTGAAATATATGTACAGCGAAATATCATAAATAGAGTGATTTGTATAAATTGCACAGTTAACACAGACACTGTTACCAAGCAAATTCTTCCAGTGCGGCTAACGGTTTTCTTTTTTCAGAGATGAACTCTGATAAAATAAAACAGTGCTGTCACATCAGTAAGAGCACAATCTCAAGTTTTCGCAAGTTTCGTTAAGAAAGATTTTCGGACTACAAAATAAAATTGCATGAAATTTAGTGAATTGCTATTTGAATTTGAGTGGACACATTGCACAGACAGACAGACACGCACACACAGACGTCACGCGCAGATTCTGTCAAAAACTCGTGTTACGATTTTCGACGTAATTCCAATACATTCATTATACATTGCCATGTATTGCAGGCAAAATAAAAAATCTGATGTGGGCAGCACATGACTTTCCCCGCAGACTCATATTCGCGTTCTTTTTATTTCTTCAATAATTCATTAGATTGAGTTAAATTGAACCAAATTACACTAAATTTGCATTTTTAATTCAATTTTTGTTTTTATTCGGTAATTGGACATTTTTCCAAAACTGGCATAACAAAAATGCGAAAAATCTCAAATATCTCGAGAACGATTAGTCCTGGAGTAATAGAGTTGTTCTTATTCTTTTCCTCATCAAAAATTACGTATAAAACAAGCATTTAATTGATATATTTGAACATACGTTGCTATTTTTTTAGGTTTTGGCGATTTTTGAGGGACGTTTCGTAAAAAAAGGCAGGTTGCTCTTTTCTGAATAATTCCAAAATCTTATCAGCACCAGAATATCCCACAAGTAACTTATCTTCCAAATTTTGTGAAATTTGGTCAATTAGTATTTTAGCTAGAGTGGATACATGGAATTTTTACTGGCCTTTTCGCAAAAAAGAGCGGGTTCCGTTTTTACGAACCCTACAAAACTAATCAGCTTCAGGGTCTCATGCAAATGATACCAAAACTAATCAGCACCAGGATCATACCCAAGAGACTTACCTACCAAATTTTATGAAATTCAGTCCATAAGTTTTTGAGTTAAAGTGGATACATACATTGCACAGACACACAGACAGACATACAGACAGACACACAGGCACACAGAGAGACATACAGACAGAAACACAGACACACAGACAGACACACACACAGACGTCACGCTAAAAATAGTTTTTTCGTATTCTAGAGGTCTCGAAACGTGTAGAACCGTCGAAATCTCGAGTTGCGATTTTCGGCATGATTCCAATACTTTCCCTATACATTACCATGTATTGCAGGGAAAGTAAAAAATCTGATGTGGGCAGCACATCACTTTCCCTGAAGACTCATATTCATGTTCTCTTTATTTCTTCAATAATTCATTAAATTGAATTTAATTGGGCTAAATAACTACATAATTATTTTAAATTACACTGAATTCGCACTTTCAATTCAATTTTCGTTTTCATTTGGTAACTGGACTTATTTTCAAAGGTAGCATAGCGAAAATGCGAAAAAACTAAAATATCTTGAGAACTGCTAGTCCTAGTGTAACGGTGTTGATCTTTCTCATTTCTTTAAGTAGTACGTGTCCGATACAATTTTAGCGTTTTATTTAGCATATAGTTATTCAATTTCATATTTTGTACATTTGTTTACAAACGAAACCAGGATGATTTTTATTCATCGGATCTGCCCGTGAAGATAATTTTGTAAAGCGAGAACAGATATTCTTAAACTTCTTTTTAAGAGCATTAAATTAAATATTGAATGACAATGTCATTTAGTTTACTATAGCAATTTGCACATAATTGCGAATTTTAAGTTTCTTTATATTATATACTCCGTACGAAGAACGCGTGTGCTACTAGTATACAATATAAAGCAAAAGAGAAATTCACAATTATACTCAAATTTGAGTATTGTAAATGACATTGTTATTCAAAGAATTCTATTAAAATATTCATTTTATATCTCCTAAGAGAAAGTTTAAGAATCTCTGTTATCGCTATTCAAATTTATTTTCACAGGAAGCTGTAAGGAATAAAACAGAATGATCCCATTTGCAAACATATTTACAAAAAATATGAAATTCAATTAATATGTGCCAAAATGACACAATAAAATTGTGCTAGAAGATATTCCTGTAATATATGTATTCTTCTTTAACATATGGCTAAACGTAATATGTGAGTTAATTGGCAAAACAGAATATATGAATTTGAAAATTCTTTGCGAAAATAAAACAGATTTGTAGCAAATTTTAAATATCTATAATTCCCGTAATATTTAAACCAGACAGCGTTAATTGTTGTATAATCCACTCAAAAATGCAATTCCGTTTATTTATAAAATTTATTTTCATGTTGATTTCTGTACTATTTAAATTGGAAAAAAATTAATAAAAATTGTCTGCTGTATAAACACACTTGGTTTAAATGCATTGCTAATCAATGTGATATTATTTTCTTCAAATAAATTTGAGGGAAAAAATATCGTCTACAAAATGCTATCTCTATGAAAGGTTTAATTGTGCGTTTTAATTGTGCACCAAATTTAAAGTCTATATCTCATTGCAAAGCATGCTTTCCTATCATTTCACTTTTCGAACGTTTTGTTGTGGAGCACCCCCTCTAGAGAACGTTTTCGAAAAATTCGATTTTTCCAAGGGGTTTTATCGGACGACCGAGCCGTACCAAATTGCATATCTCTATCTATTCGGGTAGTGCCTACAAAAAGCGTAACAGACGGACACTTGGCAACTAGTACATATAGATTTTTTATTATCAGTTTATTTGGTACCTATTCTCGAGTTCCTATACACATTTCTAATAAACGAAAAAAAATCTTAAAAATCCTAATTACCATATTGTTTATTCTACAAATACGTTTCACTAGAAATGAATTCACACCATCGATTAGGAGTTATTATGAGCTATTATGGACATATTAGAAATATTTAATTTTCCTCGGGAAGGGCGATTTCCATGAAATTATGTATATGTTATAGGACTACTCTTAATGCAAATGTACAGATTCTTACTGGTTGCCTGTCCCTGGATGTTAAAATAGTATCTTTCTTTATAGAAGTATACATTGGAATGGAAACATAACAGTTAATGACGAAGTCATACAGACAAACTGAGGCGGATAAGTTAGTATATTCAAAGTTACCTCCTTGGAATGAAAGAATATTTAGTGTTGGAAAGAAATAATATTAGTGATTATTTTCGATAGGTATTGAAGGCTTGCGTAAATTCGATTTGTAAGCCATTTGTTATACGTATATCCACACTAAAAATTGTAAAGGGAGCCTTTACTTTTACACAGAAGCCCAGAAAAAGGATACGGCGGCCGTGCTTCCTATAAGAAATGAAACAAATGGAAAATCTGACAATTATACTCAATTACAGAAAATTAACATTATTTAGGAAATGTTTTGATCCTAATGTGAAAAAAAATTCTGGATCAGTTGTGTATTTGACCACGCCCACATTAACCCTCTCAGATTTTTAGCATAACGCGTTTGGGGGGTGAGGCATTGGCATAAATGGTATTTATTTGCGATTAACATCGGAGACTTGAGTAAATTTGTAATCATATGATTTCATTCCAGATCATGATTTTCGCAGGTGACGAAAGAAAATTACGGAAATTGAAATCACTTTTCGTTGCAATTTCATATTGGTACTAATTGATATATATCAAGTCAAAATTTCATTTCATTTCATTCATGGATTGACTTGCGATTGGCAATTTTTTTTTTTTGCTGCAGCCCTTTGGGTAGCTTAGTTAATAAACTCAAAATGATAAACTCAAAATGAATAACTTTTTATTATCTCCTCACATCACATCAGATTATGGAAAATTAAAGTAAAAAAAAAAAAAAAAAATTCTTACTGTCCATATATGTCTGAAATTTTTTAAAAGCATATTTTACATATGAAGTCATTTCGCTTAAAACAATAACTGAGTTGATCGCAGTACGCAAATACAGAAAGCTGCATCGCAGCCAATTTTATTTATTAGAACACAAGGGCTGACAATGAGCCAACACGTTGCTCGGCACGAAAGCCATCCTTCCAGGGTAAAGGAACAACGCAACTGGATCTGGTCTGCTAGTTTTAAAGTTCAGCAACAACGAAAAGTCATTAACTCTGGTAACATTGAAATATATGTACAGCAAAATATCATAAATAGAGTGATTTGTATTAATTGCAGAGTTAACACAGACATTGTTACCAAGCAAGTTCTTCCAGTGCGACTAGCGGTTTTTCTTTAGAGATTTTTATTTTAGGAGCTCTGATAAAATAAAACAGTGAGAAATCTGTTCTGTCACATCAGTAAGAGCACAATCTCAAGTTCTCGCAAGTTTCGTTAAAAAAGATTTTCAGACTACAAAATAAAATTGCATGAAATTTAGTGAATTACTATTTGAATTTGAGTGGACACATTGCACAGACAGACAGACAGACACACACACACAGACGTCAAGCGCAGATCCTGTCAAAAACTCGAGTTACTATTTTCGAAATGATTCCAGTACTTTCATTATACATTGCCATGTACTGCAAGGAAAATAAAAATCTGATGTGGGCAGCACATGACTTTCCCTGCAGACTCATATTTACGTTCTCTTTATTTCTTCAATAATTCATTAAATTGAGTTTAATTGGGCTAAATAACATACATAAATATTTTAAATTACACTGAATTGGCACTTTTAATGCAATTTTCGTTTTCATTTGGTAACTGGACTTATTTTCAAAGGTAGCGTAGCGAAAGTGCGAAAAAACTAAAATATCTGGAGAACGGCTAGTCCTAGTGTAATGGTGTTGATTTTACTCTTTTCCTTAAATAGTACGTGCCCGATACAATTTTAGCGTTTTATTTTGCATCTAGTTATTCAATTTCATATTTTGTACATTTGTTTACAAACGAAACCAGGATGATTTTTATTCGTCAGATCTGCCCGTGAAGATAATTTTGTATAGCTAAAAGAGATATTCTTAAACTTCTTTTTAAGAGCATTAAATTAAATATTGATTGACAATGTCATTTAGTATACTACAGCAATTTGCACATAATTGCGAATTTTAAGTTTCTTTATATTATATATTACGTACGAAGAACGCATATGCTGCTAGTATATAATATAAAGCAAGAGAGAAATTCACAATTACACTCAAATTTGAGTATTGTAAATGATATTGTTATTCAAAGGATTCTATTAAAATATTGATTTTATATCTCCTAAGAGGAAGTTTAAGAATCTCTGTTCTCGCTATATAAAATTATTTTCACAGGAAGCTCTAAGAAATGAAACACCCTGGTCCCATTTGTAAATAAATTTTCAGAAAATATGAAATTCAATTAATATGTGCCAAAATTAGACAATAAAATTATGATAGAAGGTACTCCCGTAATATATGTATTCTTTTTTAACATATGGCTAAACACAATATATAAGTTGGCAAAACAGAATATATGAATTTGAAAATTTTTTGCCAAAATAAAACAGATTTGTAGAAAATTTAAAATGTCAATACCTCCCGTAATATTTAATCCAGACAGCGTTAATTGTTGTATAATCCAGTCAAAAATGCAATTCCGTTTATTTATACAATTTATTTTTATATCGATTTCTGTAATATTCAAATTGAAAAAAAATAATAAAAATTGTTTGCTGTATAAACAAATTTGATTTAAATGCATTGCTAGGCAATGCCATATTATTTTCTTCAAATGAATTTGAGGGGAAATATATAGTCTGCATAATGCTATCTCTATGAAAGGTTTAATTGTGTGTTTTTTAGTAATTAGTACCTATTTTTTATTATTAGTTTATTATTTAGTACCTATTCTCGAGTACATATGCACATTTCTAATAAATGAAAAAAAGAAATCCTAAAAATCATAATTACCATATTGTTTCTTCTACAAATACGTTTGACTAGAAATGTATTCACACCATCGATTAGGAGTTATTACAAGCCATTATGGACATATTAGAAATTTTTATTTTTGCTCCGGAAGGGCGATTTCCATGAAATTATGTAAATGTTATAGGACTACTCTTAATGTAAATGTTATAGGACTACTCTTAATGGAAATGCACAGATTCTTACTGGTTACCTATCTTTTAATGTCAAACTTAATAATGGTATATTGCTATATAACAGTATTCATTGGAATGGAAATATAACAGTTAATTACGAAGTCTATACAGGTAAATTGAGGGGGATAAGTTAGTATATTCAAAGTTACCTCCTTGGAAAGAAAGAATATTTAGTGTCTACGAGAGAATATTTTGTGCCTATGAAAGAAAATTTAGTGTCTATGAAAGAATATTTAGTGTTGGAAAGAAACAATATTTGTGATTATTTTCGATAGGTATTGAAGACTTGCGTAAATTAGATTTGTAAGCCATTTGTTATACGTATATCTACAGTAAAAATTGTAAAGGGAGCCTTTACTTTTACACAGAATCCCAGGAAGAGCCAACAGCCCTACCGTGCGGATAACACCGGTTCTCGTTAGATCACCGAAGTAAAGCAGCATCGGGGGCGGATAGTACTTGGGTGGGTGACCACCTGGAAACACCGCGTGCTGTTGGCACATTTCGGGCCCGGTATCCCGGTGGTTTGTGGCCTGGATTTGCACGCTGCCACAACTGCCGCCGTGTTCATGCGGAGTACGATCACGTTAAACATGTGGGTCCGTAAGTCCTTCCGAAAGGTTGGTGGTAAGGGAAGGAAGGTACGGTCCCTGTGGATGCCTCCCCCACTGGGTTCCAGTCTAAATTGGGGGGCACTTCCCGGCCGTCCTAACAGTTAGCCTAACCTTTTAACCGTCCTAACCTTTCAGGTAGGTCGGACGGTCTGGGTCTCAACAACAACAACAACAAAAGTCCAGTAAAGAGATACGACGGCGGTGCTTCCTATAAGAAATGAAATAAATTGAAAATCTGACAATTATACTCAAATAAAGAAAATTAACATTATTTAGGAAATGTCTTCAAGATCCTATTGTGAATAAATATCCTGGATCAGTTGGGTACTGGACCACGCCCACATTAACCCTGTCACATTATTAGCATAACTCGTTTGGGATGAGGCATTGGAATAAATGGTATTTACTTGCAATTAACATCGAAGACCTGTGTGAATTTGTAATCGTATGATTTCATTCCAGTTCATGACTTTCGCAGGTGACGAAGGAAAATTACGGAAATTGAAATTACTTCTCGTTGTAGTTTCATATTGGTACTAATAGATTTATTTCAAGTCTAAATGTCATTTGCAGCCCTTTGGGTAGCTTCGTTAATAATCTCAAAATGATAAGCTCAAAATGAATAACTTTTAATAATCTTCTCGCATCACATCAGATTATGGAAAATTAAAGTAAAAAAAAAAAAAAAAATTCTTACTGTCCATATATGTTGGAAATTTTTTAAAAGTAGGGTACATATAAAGTCATTTCCCTTAAACGAATAACAGGCTCATTCTCAGTATGCAATTCCAGAAACCTGCATCGCAGCCAATTTTAATTTTTAGAACACAAGGGCTGGCAATGAGCCAACTCGTTGCCTGGCACGAAAGTCATCTTTGCAGGGTAATCTGGTAAAGGAACAACACAACTGGATCGGGTTTGCTAGTTTTAAAGTTCAGCAACAACGAAAAGTCATTAACTATGATAACATTGAAATATATGTACAGCAAAATATCATAAATAGAGGGATTTGTATAAATTGCACAGTTAACACAGACATTGTTACCAAGCAAATTCTTCCAGTGCGCCTTACGGTTTTTCTCCAGAGAGGAGATCTGATTAAATAAAACAGTGAGAGATCGTTTCTGTCACATCAGTAAGAGCACAATCTCAAGTTTTCGCAAGTTTCGTTAAGAAAGATTTTCAGACTACAAAATAAAATTGCATGAAATTTAGTGAATTACTATTTGAATTTGAGTGGACACATTGCACAGACAGACAGACAGACACACACACACAGACATCAAGCGCAGATCCTGTCAAAAACTCGAGTTACTATTTTCGATATGATTCCAGTACTTTCATTATACATTGCCATGTACTGCAGGGGAAATAAAAATCTGATGTGGGCAGCACATGACTTTTCCTGCAGACTCATATTCACGTTTTCTTTATTTCTTCAATAATTCATTAAATTGAGTTTAATTGGGCTGAATAATAAACTTAATTATTTTAAATTACACTGAATTGGCACTTTTAATTCAATTTTCGTTTTCATTTGGTAACTGGACTTATTTTCAAAGGAAGCGTAGCGAAAATGCGAAAAAACTAAAATGTCTTGAGAACGGTTAGTCCTAGTGTAAAGGCGTTGATCTTTCTCTTTTCTTTAAGTAATACGTGTCCGATAAAATTTTAGCCTTTTATTTTGCATCTAGTTATTCAATTTCATATTTTTGTTGATTTGTTTACAAACGGAACCAGGATATTTTTAATTCGTCAGATCTGCCCGTGAAGATAATTTTGTATAGCCAGAACAGATATTCGTAAAATTCTTTTTAAGAGCATTAAATTAAATATTGATTGGCAATGTCATTTATTATACTATAGCAATTTGCACATAATTGTGAATTTTAAGTTTCTTTATATTATATACTCCGTAGGAAAAACGCATATGCTGCTAGTATACAAAATAAAGCAAAAGAGAAATTCACAATTATACTCAAATTTGAGTATTGTAAATGACATTGTTATTCAAAGCATTCTATTAAAATATTCATTTTATATCTCCTAAGAGGAAGTTTAAGAATCTCTGTTCTCGCTATATAAAATTATTTTCACAGGAATCTCTAAGAAATAAAACACCCTGGTCCAATTTGAAAACAAATTTACAGAAAATATGAAATTCAATTAATATGTGCCAAAATGAGACAATAAAATTATGTTAGAAGATATTCCCGTAATATATCCATTCATTTTAACATTTGGTTAAACATAATATATGCCTCCATCACATTATAAAGGACGCGTTTTTCATTTGCTCGGCAAATCGAATATTTTAGTGAGCGGCATCCCCTACAAAAGCAAACGTTGGAAAACAGAAGTTGCACACTTTCTTCCTTTCCCACTTTTTAACCGTACACCAAATTTGCAGTCTCTATCTCATCGCGAAGCATGCTTTTCTAACATTTCACCTTTCGAATGCTTTTATGTTAAATACACACACCCTTAAATATACATTTTTGAAAAACTCTTTTCTTTTGTGATTTCTATCAGATGATTCGCCCATATACCAAATATCAAGCGTCTATCACGTTCTAAAAGGGACATTTCTCCTCTATTCCGAAAATCGAACATTTTGGTGTGCGGTACCCCCTAAAGTAGAAAATATTGGTAAACTGAAATTGTACACTTTCTTCCTTCCAAAATATCTACCCTTATACCAAATTTGATATCTCTAAGCATGGTTTTTATTAATTCACTTTTCGAACGTTTTACTCTGGAGCACCCCCTTAGATGAACATTTTTGAAAAACTATATTCGTCTTGGGTGTTTTCGTCAAATGATTAGCCCATATACCAATTTCAAGCCTCCATCAAATTTTAAAGGAGCCTTTTCTCATTTATTCGGTAAATCGAACATCTTTGTGTGCGGCACCCCCTTAAACAGAAAATATTGGAAATCTGAAATTCCACTCTTTCTTCCTTTCGAACGATTAACCCATACACCAAATTTGAAGTCTCTATCTCATCGCAAAGCATGCTTTCCTATCATTTCACTTTCGAACGTTTTGGTGTGATGCACCCCTCTAGAGAACGTTTTCAAAAAATTTGATTTTTCCAAGGAGTTTTATCGAATGACCAAGCCGTACCAAATTGCAAGTCTCTATCTATTCGGGAAGTGCCTAAAAAAGCGTGACAGATGGACACTTGGCAATTAATATATATAGATTTTTCATTCTTAGTTTGGTATTTCGTACCTATTCTCGAGTACCTATACACATTTCTAATAAACGAAAAGAAATCTTAAAAATCATAATTACCATATTTTTTATTCTACAAATAAGTTTCACTAGAAATGATTTCACACCATCGATTAGGAGTTATTTCAAGCCATTTTGGACATATTAGAAATTTTTATTTTTCCTCCGGAAGAGCGATTTCCATGAAATTATGTAAATGTTATAGGACTACTCTTAATGTAAATTTTATAGGACAACTCTTAATGTACAGATTCTCACTGGTTGCATATCCTTGGATGTCAAACTTAAAAATAGTACATTTCTTTCTAGAAGTATTCAATGAAATGGAAACATAAAAACATAACAGTTAATAACGAAGTCATACAGACAAATTGAGGCGGATAAGTTAGTATATTCAAAGTTACCTCCTTGGAAAGAAAGAATATTTAGTGTTTATGAAAGAATATTTAGTGTTGGAAAGAAATAATATTAGTGATTATTTTCGATGGGTATTGAAGACTTGCGTAAATTCGATTTGTAAGCCATTTGTTATACGTATATCCACATTAAAAATTGTAAAGGGAGCCTTTACTTTTACCCAGAAACCCAGGAAAGGGATATGACGGTCGTGCTTCCTATAAGAAATGAATCAAATTGAAAATCTGACAATTATACTCAATTACAGAAAATTAACATTATTTAGCAAATATCTTCAAGATCCTAATGTGAATAAATATGATGGATCAGTTGTATATTTGACCACACCCACGTTACCCCTCTCAGATTTTTAAAATAACACCTTTGGGGTGAGGCATTGTAATAAATCGTATTTATTTGCGATTAACATCGAAAACATGTGTAAATTTGAAATCACATGATTTCATTCCAGATACATGATTTTCGCAACTGACGAAGGAAAATTACGGATATTGAAATTACTTTTCGTTGTAGTTTCATATTGGTACTAATTGATTTATTGCAAGTCTAAATTTCATTTCATTTTATTCATGGTTTGACATGACATTGGCAATTGTTTTTTTTTTACTTTCCCTGCAATACATGGTAATGTATAGGGAAAGTATTGGAATCATGCCGAAAATCACAACTCGAGTTTTCGACGGATCTACACGTTTCAAGACCTCTAGAATACGAAAAAACCATTTTTAGCGTGACGTCTGTGTGTGTGTCTGTCTGTGTGTCTGTCTGTGTGTCAGTGTGTCTGTGTGTCTGTGCAGATATTGTATCCACTCTAACTAAAAAACTAATGGACCGAATTTCACAAAATTTTGTAGGTAAGTCACTTGTGGGCGGGGCTGGTGCTGATTAGTTTTGGGTACGATTCAGAATAAAAGAACTCGCCTTTTTTGTGAAATGGCCCGCAAAAGCTTGTATCCACTATAGCTGAAAAACTAATGGACCGAATTTCACAAAATTCGGTAGATGAGTTACATATAGGTCACCCTGGTGCTGATTAGATTTTGATACGATTCAGAAAAAAATAACCTGCCTTTTTTTGCAAAATGGCCCGCAAAAATTGCCAAAATCTAAAATAAAAAATTGAGTATATTCAAATATATCCATTAAATGCTGATTTAATACGTAATTTTTAACGATGAAAAGAATAAGACCAACCCCATTACACTAGGACTAGTCGTTCTCGAGATATTTTAGTTTTTCGTATTTTTCCTACACCATTTTTGAAAATAAGTCCAGTTTTCAAATGAGAACGAAAATTGAATTAAAAATTAATTAAATTTAATTTAAATAAATAGAACGTGAATATAAGTCCGCAGGGAAAGTCATGTGCTGCCCACATCAGATTTTTACTCTCCCTGCGATACATGATAATGTATAGGGAAAGTATTGGATTCATGCCGAAAATCGCAACTCGAGTTTTCGACGGATCTACGCGTTTCGAGACCTCTAGAATACGAAAAAACTATTTTTAGCGTGACGTCTGTATGTGTGTCTGTCTGTGTGTCTGTCTGTGCAATGTATGTATCCCCTCTAACTGAAAAACTAATGGACCAAATTTCATAAAATTTGGTATGTAAGTCACATGTATGTGACCCTGGTGCTGATTTGTCTTTGATACTATTCGGAATAAACCATCCCGCCATTTCAGCGAAATGGCCCTCAAAAATTGCCTGTATCCACTGTAACGGAAAAACTAATTGATCAAATTTTACAAAATTTGGTGCATAAGTCGCTTGTAGGCCACCCTGGTGATGATTAGATTTTGATATGATTCGAAAACGAAGAACCTGCATTTTTATACGAATTGGCCCGCAAAAATTGCATATGTCAACTCTAACTTAACTAATCGACCAAATTTCATAGAATTTAGTGCCTAAGTCACTTGCGGTCGACACTAGTGCAGATTCGATTTTGGTACGATTCGGCAAATAGCAATCTGCTTTTCTTAAGGAAATGGTCCGCAAAAATTTCATGTTTCCTCACTAGCTAAAATACTAATTGATCAAATTTCACCGAATTTGGTAGATAAGTTACTTGTGGTACACTCTGTTGCTGATTCGATTTTGGTACGATTCGGAAAAGAATAACCTGCCTTTTTTTACGAAATGGCCTGTAAAAATTGCCAAAATCTAAAATGAAAAATAAAAAAAGACTACGTATGCTGAAATGTATCAATTAAATTCTTCTTTTATACGCAATTTTTGACGAGGAAAAGAATATAACACACTCCGTTATACATTAGGACTAACCGTTCTCAAAATATTTGAGATTTCTTGCATTTTTGTTACACAGCTATCGGAAAAATGTCCAATTACCAAATAAAAAAAAAAAATTGAATTAAAAATATAAATTAGAGTTATTTGGTGCAATTAAACTCAATGAATTATTAAAGAAATAAAGAAAATATGAATTTAAGTTTGCAGGGAAAGTCATGTGCTGCCCACATCAGATTTTTATCTTCCCTGCAATACATGGTAATGTATAGGGAAAGTATTGGAATCATGCCGAAAATCGCAACTCGAGTTTTCGACGTATCTACACGTTTCAAGACCTCTAGAATACGAGAAAAAAATTTTTAGCGTGACGTCTGTGTGTGTCTATCTGTGTGTCTGTCTGTCTGTGCAGATTTTGCATCCACTCTAACTAAAAAACTAATGGACCGAATTTCATAAAATTTGGTAGGTAAGTCACTTGTGGGCGAATCTGGTGCTGTTTAGTTTTGGGTACGACTCGGGATAAAAGAACCCGCCTTTTATTGCGAAATGGCCCGCAAAAGTTTGTATCCACTCTAGCTGAAAAACTAATTTACCGAATTTTACAAATTTGGTAGATAAGTCGCTTGTGGATCACCCTGGTGCTGATTAGATTTTGGTACGATTCGGAAAGAAATAACTTGCCTTCTTTTGCAAAATGGCACGCAAAAATCTCCAAAATTTGAAATAAAAAAATACGTACGCTCAAATATATCCATTGAAATGCTTGTTTAATACGTAATTTTTAACGAAAAAGATAATAAGACCAACCCTATTATACTAGGACTAGCCGTTCTCGAGATATTTTAGTTTTTTTGTGTTTTCTCTACGCTACCTTTAAAAATAAGTCCAGTTTTCAAATGAGAACAGAAATTGAATCAAAAGTGAATTAAATTTAATTAAAATAAAGGGAACGTGGATATAAGTCTGCAGGGAAAGTCATGTGCTGCCCACATCAGATTTTTTACTTTCCCTGCAATACATAGTAATGTATAGGGAAAGCAATACATTCCCTGCAATACATAGTAATGTATTGGAATCATGCCGAAAATCGCAACTCGAGTTTTCGACGGATCTATACGTTTCGACACCTCTAAAATACGAAAAAACTTTTTTTTGCGTGACGTCTGAGTGTGTGTGTCTGTGCAATGTATGTATCCACTTTAACTCAAAAACTAATGGACCGAATTTCATAAAATTTGGTGAGACCCTTAGGTGTGACCCTGGTGCTGATTAGATTTTGGTATAATTTGGAAAATAAGAACCCGCCTTTTTTTTGCGATATGGCCCGCAAAAATCTCTGTATTCACTCTAGCTGAAATACAAATTGACCAAGTTTCATAAAATTTGGTAGATAAATCACATGTGGGATACTCTGGTGCTGATTAGATTTTGATACGATTCGAAAAAGAACAACCTGCCTTTTTTACGAAATGGTCCGCAAAAATCGCCTATATCTAAAAAAAGACTATGTTCAAATGTAACAATTAAATGCTTGTTGTATACGTAATTTTTGACGAGGAAAAGGATAAGCACAACTCTATTGCTCTAGGACCAACCGTTCTCGAGATATTTGAGATTTTTCGCCTTTTTTTATGCCGCCTTTGTGGAAATGTTCAATTACCAAATAAAAGCAGAAATTGAATTAAAAATGCAAATTCAGTGGCATTTTGTGCAATTAAACTCAATTTAATGAGTTCTTAAAGAAATAAAGAAAAAATGAATTTGAGTCTGCAGGGAAAGTCATGTGCTGCTCACATCAGATTTTTTTTTTTTGCTACAGCCTTTTGGGTAGCTTCGTTAATAATCTCAAAATGATAAGATCAGAATGATTAACTTTTTATAATCTCCTCACATCACATCAGATTAAGGAAAATTAAAGCAAAAAAAAAAAAAAAATTCTTACTGTCCATATATATCGAAAAAATTTTAAAAGCATATTTTATATATAAAGTCATTTCGCTTAAGCGAATAATAGGCTCATTCTCAGTATGCAAATCCAGAAAGCTGCATCGCAGCCAATTTAATTATTAGAACACAAGGGCTGGCAATGAGCCAACTCGTTGCACGAAAGTCATCTTTGCAGGGTAAACTTGTAAAGGAACAACACAACTGGATCGGTTTTGCTAGTTTTAAAGTTCAGCAACAACGAAAAGTCATCAACTATGGTAACATTGAAATATATGTACAGTAAAATATCATAAATAGAGTGGTTTGTATTATTTGCACAGTTAACACAGACATTGTTACCAAGCAAATTCTTCCAGTGCAGCTAACGGTTTTCTGTGGAGAGGAGCTCTGATAAAGTAAAACACTGAGACTTCGGTTTTGTCGAATCAGTAAGAGCACAATCTCAAGTTGTCGCAAGTTTCGTTTAGAAAGATTTTCGGACTACAAAATAAAATTGCAATGATTTATTATTGTTTTATGTGTATTTTAACTTTAAAAATCTAATTTTTCCATATTCTCATCAATTATTTTAAAAGTGAGGTTATTTTTAATGCAGTTTATGTAGCTAAAATTTTGTGGATAGTTGGGATAGTTTTTGTGGATGGTTTGTGGCTAGTACTCGTCAAAAGTGAAATTGCAACACCCTGAAGAAATGAAAGTAGCCATATCCAAATAGCACTGCCTAAGGCTCCTATATATAGGAGCCTTAGCACTGCCTGTAGAAGAGAGAGTCTTATGCAAAAGATAAACTTTTCGTACGTATCGGGTCATGTCACACCCAGTTCCGGCTGATAAAGACCAGCAGACGACGGCTCCTCCCGTAAACGATGATTCGCTACTGAATAAACAGGTATCTTTTGCATATCTTTATTTGTTCTTTTAACAATTTGCATATGACTTTCTCTTCTACCGGTACTGTGATTTTCATATAGCTACGTGCATGCCTTCATGGTGTTACAATTTCACTTTTGACGAGTGTATACTATTTATACGTTGCAATCTGTGGTTTCTCTATATTATATTTCGTCGTTAGTTCTGCATCATAATTAAAATATACTCTGACGCAGATTTTAACAAAAAGAATGATAACATTTAATTGTGTGCTGTGTGCAGAAATGTTATAAGTAAAAGAAATTAAAAAAAACCTTTTATTGCAATAATGGCTACGTCCACATTTATCTATTCACAATTTAGCATTTGGAATTTCGGGAGGAGGCATTAAAATAATGTTTATTTGCAATAAATATCAGTAATATATATGTTACTGTGAAAGACCGAAATTGGAGAATGTCGACTTTCACCGGTGAATGTCAACACATTCCAAATACGTCGGTGAAAGACCGAATATTTGATTATATTCTTGTGCTTTCGGACCATCACCGGTGTATGTCGGCAAGCACAGATATGCTCTGGTGGAGGTCGAAAAGAGAAGCCGAGGTCAACAGAGATGCACCAAATCCTTTGTTCTGCTGCGATTAAAGTTATGTGGCATGTATTTGTTATACTTTGAAACATTACTGTTTGTCAGTCTTATGCAAGGTTTGATGGTGCGCGCAACGTTTTCGGAAAATTTTATTTTTTTTGTCCGATACCCTAATTTATATTGAATGGATACTGCAGTGAATCGTGATCTTTTTTTTTTTTAAAGTTAAATGCATTAATTGCGAGTAAACTAGAAGACAATTGTTTTTAGTTTTCTCAAGAAAAGTACTCTAAAATACTTTCTGAGGTGATTTCTGCTAAAACTAAGTGCAGCACACCTTTGGATTACAGACGATTAAGACGTTTTGACGTTTTAAAAATTAATGATGAAGAGAAGTTAATTGTACCATCAAAACCAGGTGAAACGAATATACAGTATTATGTTACCAATGATGAATTGTTCAGTATACTATTTGAAACTCACACCAGAATAGGCCACGGAGGAAGAACACGTATGCTTAAAGATCTGCAAGTTAAATACAAAAATATTACATATGAAGTTGTAATGCTGTATTTAAATTTATGTACACAATGTCAAATGAAACATAGTGCACCTAAGCAGGGGCGTGCTGGGTCCCCCAAGAGGGCGGTGGATAGACCGGTACGGGGGCGCCAACTACCGGGAGGATCTGGGAGTGCTTAAAACATCATTTTGTCTTACTTAACATAAAATAATAGAACCTAAAATTATGTATTTAAAAAAATAGCTTTAAATAAAAATAAAGGTAAAAAAAAATAATTGAGAGCAAGATTTCCGTTGATATAATATATATTACAATATGCACATTTATTTAATATCGCCTGAAATAAACATGATTCATTTGATGTACTGAACATATATCAGCTACTTGTCAGAATTTAACAAATGGTAAATATAAAAGTAAAGGATACCTATATCATGCTAAGTGGTTAAACACTGAGCAATCGCCTCATTTCAGAGATCAATTGGCACAACTTATCAATTATAGTGTCACTGTCTATAATGTTCAATAAATCTGATTCAGATTGCATTAATAATAATGTCTCCAAGTTGTCACTGCTTAAGGTAGATCTCAATCTTGTTTTAATAATCTCCAACTTGGAAAAAAACCTTTCACATATTACTTGAGTTATCGGGATTGTCAACAACAGCTTATATACTTTGAACAGTTCATTATACTGACGAGAGTACATGCTATAGTTAAGAAGCACTTCATAAGCACACTTTAAGCAAGAATTTCACTTATTGTAATTGCAAGGTAGAAATGTTGAGTTCTCTTCTTCGTCAAAGTCATCAGCAGACAAATCACGTTCTGTGGAATCTTCTTCTTGATACTCTTCACTGATTGTCTTTTTGCTTATTTGGAGCCATACATCAGCAAACGAAGTAAGTTCTTCAACAAGCTTTCCATTGTCAAGTCTTGGGAGAATCTTTACTATTTTGTCCAGGGCTTTGGGAGGTAAGGGCTCTTTATTGCCAAACCGCTTAGGATCAAACCAGGCTAGATCTAGGTATAAGTTTTTGTGTTGGAGAAATCTGTTTTCTATAGTATTGATGAAAGTATCCATGACACTGTAAAATGTTGAAATTTTAGAGAAGACCTTCAGCTTTAGAGTTAAACTCTGGAGAATTAGATATCTTAAACAAGGCACTGAACAATTATAAGTAGATGACCTTGGTAGGGTGAGATTTTTCAATATCATATCTTGCCCGTAGCATTACTGCAGCTCCGCCACCTGGTCATGCCAATAGCTTCCACCTTAAAAGAAGGGTTTTTGTAATCTTTTAAGTGACTCCTTCATAAACACTTGAGCTTCTTGTTGCAGTACATTAAAAAATGATATAGTTACAATGAGACATTGGGCAGTGTCAGTGAGAACTAAGTTCAGTACATGGGCATAGTACCAAGTGTGAATGTTGTGTGGAATTACTTCAGATAATCTTGCTGTCAATCCTTTAAAATGACCATTCATGTTAGAAGCTCCATCAAAAGCGTTAGTAACGCAGTTCTTGATCGGTATGTCGGCATCTTCCAAAACGATTCTGAGTGACTGAAACAGATCCTCGCCTGTGGTATAAACCACACATTTTATAGCTAGCAATCTTTCTACGACTTCATAACCCTTAACGTAGCATAAGACATAAACACATTGGTCGTAACTTGAAACATCTACTGTAGTATCCATTAGGATGGAAAATTCCCTGCCAATTTCACTTCTTCATATATTTTTCTTTTTATTTCTGCGTTCATGTATTGTAAGATTTTCACAATCATGTTGTTTCTTAAAAATGTAACTTGATCTCTTCTTTCTTCTAGCATTTTCTTCCTTTTTTTAATTTCGTCGGGTTTTCTGTTCTAGAGGAGGTTTGTTTTACTTTTGAAATTACACTGCTTACATGCTTCTCTAGAATCACATCATATTTTCTTAGCATGAGAATCATTTGTAAAAAATTTCCAAGGTTCACTGAGTCGTCATCCAAAGTATGAGCAGATTCTACTTTTCCCCGAAAAAGAAAACCTTGTTTACCTATCAGTTTCAAAACATCGACTACTGTTTCTACTATATGTCTTCTTTCTTTTACTTCCTGTTTCCTGTTGTCCATTTGGTTCCCAAACAGAAGATCGGGCAAACTTTTCTTATCTTTCATTAGCATGAAACAATTCACAGATTGTGTGTGAGTTTTCGAGTTTTCATGCTCTTGTAGTCTCTAATGGACATGCTTCCAATCGCTGAATCTAGAGCAAAATACTGAAGTGGATTTGTAAAATGCAACACAAATGAAACAGAACGGTTGTTGTGTTTTTCCGTTGTAGGATAGGCACTGCCTTTGGAAAATTTGGTTACCACTGTTACTTTCTTCGATTTTAAATATTTATTTTCTATCTGTAAAAGGCACTTCTTTTTCATCAGGCTGAACTGGTTGAAACACCAAGTATAATTGCAAGTCATTTGCTCCCAGTTTCTTAAAGTATAATCAATATCTACTGCTAGTGTATTAAATGAAGTTCTTGGGCTTGAGTGCGGTTTTGTATTTGACGTTGATAGTCCTGGTTCTTGTAATTGTTTGTGTGTTGTTTCTACATTGTCTGAATTCGAGAACGTTCCAGGGAATTCTTTTACAAGACTTTGTTCATCAACAGAATCATTCAATTGCGTTCCTTGGCTCGATACTTCATTTTCTAAGAGAGATGGCGTTGTTCACAATCTGAGGATTTTGATAAAAAAAGCTGTTATTTTGGGGCATGTTTTAGCAGATTCATGCAACATTTTATTTCTTTTATCTTTCTTACATTCATGGCCGCTTTTCTTTCTTTTTTTTCTCTTCTATTTCATTACTGTTGGAATTCTGAAAACAATGAAATAATAAGAAATTAAAAATAAAAAAAAACAAGTAATTAAAAATAAAAAAATAAGCAAGCAAAAGGAAACAGCAAGACAAAATGACCTTCAAATAAAAAAAAAACTGACATTTAAAAAACAAAATTTTGGTGCATACTGATTGTTAATAAGTATCCTTCAATCTTAGGCATTAAAATAAATACAGTTGAAATAAAGTACCCTAGTCTCACCAGGGCCAAATTAGCATGTTGGTGAACCTGGGAGCCTCGCTTTAGAGGCGGCCTCATCTTGGGAAAAAAAAAAAAATTAGCGTGAAAAAAAGCAAATTTACTCATTTCTTGTTGAAATATAATTATGAAAAACAATTAGTGATGTTATCTTTTACATGTGGGTATCAAAATTTACTATAAACAGAGCAATTAGACTAAATATAACACATTTATAAAACACAAACTTACCATACGCATCAATGCTACGGCTGCAGGACATGAATGAAACGAGATGGACAGCCTAAGGGAGATTTCTTCCTTTTCAGGGCGTCCCCTTGTCTTTCAATTTCCTTGAATAAACCAAAATTACAATAAAACACTTCGTAATACGCCGCGGAGTTAGAACTTAGCACAAGTTCATTCCTTCGTTTCGCGTTTCAACAGCGGCATCGGGCAGAGCGGTTAGTCGCAGAGTCACCACCTCCGCAATACAAAAGGCAGTGAGTACTGGTACCGTCTTCTGCGCCATATTTCTCGGAGCAATCAGTCTCGCACTGACGTATTATTTAGATACATTTTGGGTTTTTTTTTTTTTTTTTACATAAACAATTCGAACGAAAATTTTACATCCAGGGAGGCGAGAGGCGCCGTGAAAAGAGGGCGCATCGGGACATGTCCCGGTGTCCCGGTGGGCCAGCACGCCCCTGCACCTAAGAAAGGTATTGTTGTGAAACCAATGGTCAGTTCTGAGTTAAACTCAAGATGTCAAGTTGATCTGATAGACCCGCAGTCACACAGGGATGGTGAATATAAGTTCATAATGGTGTATCAAGATCATTTAATTAAGTTTGTCCAGCTACGACCATTGAAAACTAAGACAGCTGAAGAAGGAGCGTATTACCTTCTTCAAATATTTTTAACATTTGGTGCTCCAGCTATATTGCATTCAGATAATGGTAGGGAATTCAGTAATCAAGTCATATTCGAACTATGCGCTATGTGGAAAGATGTTAAGATAGTTCGTGGAAAGCCTCGTCATAGTCAAACACAAGGCTCAGTTGAAAAGGCTAATCAGGATATACAGAATATGTTAACTGCATGGATGAACGATGACGATACAAATAAATAGTCAGATGGTTTGCCCTTTGTTCAGTTTGCCAAGAACACTACATACCACGAAGCAATACACCAAAGTCCTTATGAAGCCATTAAACCAAAGCATAATTATGAAGCATTAAACCAAAAAGAGGCATAGCATCGTCTTTTTTGCCTGGCGAACAAATTGCAAATATTGAAACCGAAGAACAACTCGAAGAAATTGCTAATACTTTTGAAACCGAAGAACAGCTTGAAGAAACTGGTAATACTTTTGAAGAGAATTTGAGCAATGGCCATACCGAAAACCATATTCCAACGAGAAATATTGAAGAGGACCTGCAACCTAACACGTCTTCATATCAAGCCCTGGCTGAACAACACGAGTTTATTTCTATAAAAAGATCGGCCGCGAAAGAGAATCTCCTACTTCAAGCAACGAAAATGTTACGAACCTCAAAAAAAATTTTCCTCCTGCTGAAATTGATGATACCGTACGAATACAAGTCCCTGATGTCGACCGTGGTCGTACAGATGGCCGAAATGTGTTGGCAGTTGTTGTTGGAATAGAAGACTCTGACTTTTATAAACTAGCAAATAAAAATGGTACCCTCAAGCAGCTTTATACCCGTAATCAGTTCGTAATTTGTAAAGAAAAGTTACTTTCCATAGATGAGATTTCTTCTCAAGAAATGTCGCTGAGAGAAGCAGCTGTAGCTAATTCGAGAAGTGGAGGGCAAGGCTATACACGCTGTCATTGCAAAAGGAAGTGTTCCACAACAAAATGCAGTTGTAAAAGCAAGGGACTCTTGTGCAATTCAAAGTGTCATAAAAGTTTAAGTTGTTGTAATAAATAAGATTTCAGTCACATAATTAAGTAAGTTTTTTATTGGTATTATTTTCTTTTCTCATTTAAAATGTACTGTTTGTTTTAAGTTCAACAGTTTATTTACATGTGCTGTTACTTAAGCTTTCTCTTATTTTGACATATACGGTATAAATGCAAAGTTCTTTATTGACTAAACTTAAAACTAAAATCTTAATGATTAACATTTATCCAAGTACAACTGCTATCATTATTAAGAAGGCAAGTAATATCGAGCATCCCTTCTTCCTCTCTCGCTAGAATCTAAAGCTACATGTTCAAAAAAACAAATCCCGGGCTGCCCTTTAAATCTACCACGGCATTTAAATTCTCCGGGGTTAGTCCCGCAGTTAAAACTCCTCCACAGAGTGACGAACCCCTCTCCTCACCGTGATTGGTCACTCCTCTCAGCAAGCGAGGCGAAAAAGTTACGTCATCCTTGTGACGTTTTTTCGCGCCTGAAACACGGAGAAGAAAATGCAAACCTCCGACATATTCAACATTCACCATTAGTGCATGGTGAATGTCGACATTTGCCGGTGTAAGTGAGAAATAAGGATATTTGGCAAATATTTTGGACATACACCAAGCGACTATGTGAATGCTGACATTCACGGTGAAAGTCGACATTCTCCAAATTTCGGTCTTTCACGGAAACATATATATCAGTATATATATCAGTTATATATATATCAGTTATACATATAATTAATTTTATATACGAGTTTGGTTGGAAATATAAATATTTAATATGTTTTATTCATCTACCATAAATAATACATTAGAATATTTTACATAAAATAAAATTTTGTTTAAGATCCGAGTAAAGTCTTCTTTTACTTTCTTGTTGGTAAACTGATATGCTCTACTTCTGAGTACTGACGGTTTACAAGAAATGATACCAGATTATTTACACTTAACACATTTTTGACCGGCAAGACAGCAAAACTCAAGCTTATCCACACAAGCATTTATTTTAAAAGATATTAATAAGTACAAAACTAAAAAATCTGATGTGGGCAACACATGACTTTCCTTATATATAATGTAATGAATGTACATTTACAGTAAAAAAAATAGGTTTTCTTATAGTAGATACTAATATTCCTTTCAAGATATTGAATTTTCGACAATTAATCGCCATTTTCATTGATTTAACGTCATTTTTATCCAGTTGGCGAGATTTTCGTTAATTTGGCAACATTTCAAAAAGTCGCCAAGTTGGCAACATTCCGCCAAATTCGTCGCCAAAATCTCGCCAAACTTTACTGACGGAGAAATTAGTTATTCTTATAACAGATAAATGACTATTGGCGTTGAAATGCAAAAGTACTCGAAGTATCTTTTCTCATGAATGGAACGAGCTAAAGGCACGAGAATGATGTCACCCACTTTATCGCATGGTATTACATATGAAAAGTGAACATGTTTCTCAATAGGAAATATATTTTTCTTATTTTATATGACTTTTTTATAATTTTTTTGAAAAATGTGCAATATCTTGAGAACGGTTCATGTTAGCGTTCTAAAATTTGTGCCAATCGTTTTCTAATGAAAAATTACATAAGAAATGTCTATTTGCGTAACTTTATTAGCGGTTTTGATTTTTTAACGATTTCTTCAAAATTTCACTCGAAAATTTAGAGGAGGGTTCTGAACATTCGATTGCGTATAAAAACAATAGGCTTCCAGTGTTTACGGATTGTGATTTTTGTACCAAATTTCTTTCCAATCGGTCCATTCGTTCGTCAGTTATCGTCTCCACAGTCTCACTGACACACACACACACACACACTTTCACACACAGACATCACTCCAAAAATATTTGATTCGTGATCAGGTATGCTTGAAACGTGCTCTCCCGTCGAAAACTCGAATTCGAATTTTCGACCCCGTCACAATGCTTTCCTTATACATTATGTATATAAGGAAAGTAATAGAAAAGTTTTATTTGCTAATATTGATCCGTGATTGTATATCCCGCCAAATTATTACTTTCCCTGCAATACATGGTAATGTATAGGAAAAGTATTGGCCAATTACTGAATAAAAACAAAAATTGAATTAAAAATGCAAATTTAGTGTTATTTGGTTCAATTAAACTCAATCTAATGAATTATTGAAGAAATAAAAAGAACGTGAATATGAGTCTACGGGGAAAGTCATGTGCTGCCCACATCAGATTTTTACTTTCCCTGCATGGTAATGTAAAGGGAAGTACATGGTAATATATAGGGAAAGTATTGAAATTATGCCGAAAATCACAACTGGAGTTTTCGACGGATCAACACGTTTCGAGACCTCTAGAATACGAAAAAACTATTTTTAGCGTGACTTCTGTGTGTGTGTCTGTCTGTCTGTGCAGATTTTGTATCCAATCTAACTAAGAAATTAATTGACCGAATTTCATAAAATTTGGTAGATAAGTCACTTTGGGCGAATCTGGTGCTGATTTGTTTTGGGTATGATTCGGTATAAATGAAACCGCCTTTTTTTTGCGAAATGGCCCGCAAAAATTGCTTGTATCCACTCTAGCTGAAAAACTAATTGACCGAATTTCGCAAAATTCGGTAGATAAGTCACTTGTGGGTCACCCTGGTGCTGATTAGATTTTGGTATGATTCAGAAAAAAATAACCTGCCTTTTTTTGCGAAATGACCAGCAAAAATCGTCGAAATCAAAACTAAAAACTACGTATGCTCAAATGTATCCATTAAATACTTGTTTTATACGTAATTTTTAACGAAGAAAAGAATAAGATCAACCCCATTACACTAGGACTATCCGTTCTCGAAATATTTTAGTTTTTTCGTATTTTCTCTACGCCACCTTTGAGAATAAGTCCAGTTACTAAATGAGAATGAAAATTGAACTAAATTTAGTTAAAATAAAGAGAACGTGGATATAAGTCAGCAGGATAAGTCATTTGTTGCCCACATCAGATTGTTTTATCACGCTTCGCTACTGCAATTAAGCCTAGATATCGGATGCAAAAATGTTTCCATTTATCTTTACGACGATGTATTTCTATCCGTCCACTTTCAAGGAAAAGAGAAAATTCGAACACGACTGAAATAATTTAGAGGCCCGTTTTAGGACCCGTGGTGCAAGGTCTGCTTCTAAAACTAGTAACATGACCTTTAGTCCGTGTCGAAACTCCAAGAACAGGACCCTCGTGCGAGATCCTGACTGGGCCCCTTGCTACTAACGAATTTCACAATATTTACATTATTAAAATAATGGTATCAGAGCAGTTTATATTAACACAGATAAGCCAAATACATGCACCCGTGTGTGTCACAAAGCTGTTGCCAACTTGAAAAAGAAACTTTTAAAGAATTTAAACAAAATATTTTGAAAAAATAACTCGGGGGGTGCGTAATGAGAAATATATCTTTTTTTTTTTTACTTTCCCTGCAATACATGGTAATGTATAGGAAAAGTATTGGAATCATGCCGAAAAGCGCAACTCAGTTATCGACGGATATACACGTTTCGAGACCTCTAGAATACGAAAAAGCCATTTTTAGCGTGACGTCTGTGTGTCTGTCTGTCTGTGCAGATTTTGTATCCACTCTAACTAAAAAACTAATTAATCGAATTTCATAAAATTTGGTAGGTGGACGAATCTGGTGCTGATTAGTTTTGGATACGATTCGGGATAAAATAACCCGCCTTTTTTGCGAAATGGTCCGCAAAAGCTTGTATTCACTCTAGCTGAAAAACTAATGGACCGAATTTCTCAAAATTCGGTAGATAAGTCGCTGGTAGATTACCCTGATGCTGATTAGATTTTGATACGATTCGGAAAAAATAACCTGCTTTTTTTTGCAAATTGGACAGCAAAATCGTCAAAATCTAAAATAAAAAACTACGTATGCTCAAATATATCCATTAAATATTTGTTTTATACGTAATATTTAACATAGAAAATAATATGATCAACCCTATTACACTAGGACTAGCCGTTCTCGAGATATTTTAGTTTTTTCGTATTTTCTCTACGCTACCTTTGAAAATAAGTCCAGTTACCAAATGAGAACGAAAATTGAATTAAAAGTGAATTAAATTTAATTAAAATAAAGAGAACGTGGATATAAATAAGTCTGCAGGGAAAGTCATGTGGTGCCCCATATCAGATTTTTCACTTTCCCTACATATTTAGTAAAATGTATAATGAAAGTACTGTGTCAGAGTGAAAAATTCAAATTCGTATTTTTGACGGAAGAGAACGTTTTAAGGAATCCTGATCTTGAATACAACATTTTTGAAGGATGTGTGTGTGTTTGTATGTTAGTCAGCGTGTGAGTAAATGTCAGTGTGCATGTTAGTGTGTGTGTTTGTTAGTCAGTGTGTTAGTGAATGTTAGTGTGTGTGTGTGTCCGTAAGACTGTGGACGTCATATCTCACTAACTAGTGAAGCATTTTGAAAATAATTTCTTGCAATTATTGCAATCAGTGAATACTAAAACCTGATTTTAAACTCCATCAAATGTTCGGAAAATTCTCAAAATTTTCGAATGAATTTTTGAAAACATCATTAAAAATTCAGGACCCTTCATAATGATAAATAAATAGTCATTTCAGACTTAATTCTTTATTAGAAAACGAATGATATAAATTTTAGAGGACTGGCAAAACTGTTCTCGATATATTGTACGCATTTCAAATAAATTTATCTTAAAAAATCTGAAGTGGGCAGCACATGACTTTCCTTATATAATGCAATGAATTTACTACTTTTACAATTAAAAAAGATGTTATTCTTGAGAAAGTCGAGTTGAGCCATTCTGTTAATATTATAGTTAAATTCAAATATTGTACTTTCTTTGAAAACTATATATTTTCTTGTCATTTATATCTTATTTTGTTGCCCTTACTTTGCTTGTGCCCTTAGAGTGTCTATTAGGTAATCTAGCTCTAGGCGAACATATTTTCGTATAGATGGGATGTTTTACCGTCAAAATCTCAAATTCAAAATATTTCGGGAAAACATGTATTTTCTCTATGAATAATACGATGAAGAAATAAAACTTTAATCATTCCAGAACACAGAAGAACAAATTTCAATTGGTTAAATTAAATAAAAATCGTCTGCTGTATAAACACGTTTGATTAAATTCTACTGCTAAACAATATTATATAATTTTTTTTTTAATAAATTTTCAGGGGGAAAATCGTCTGCATGATACTACATGAAAGGTTTAATTTTGCTTTTTTTAAGAACAGAAAACTTTCTTACTGAAACTGGCAACCCTAATTTATAAAATACCAATCTTCTAAGTTATATAACTGAGATTTCAATTGTCTTTTTATTCTTTCACGTTAACTGTCCTGTCAAGTTTGTGGCAAATCGCGTTTTACCTCTTTTTCACTTCATTTTTCAAGAATATTCTTCTGGCAGACAATGACAAACTAGGACTTTCTTGTAGAAAGCTTGAAATTTATCGCTTTGTTTTTATTTCGACCTTCGAGATCCACTTCCTAACGTCACACTTAGAAATAAATGATAACTTAATTGAAATGGCTGTCACGCAATTTTGGTCAAAGCCAGTAAGTAGAATGAGGGATATTCACCATTTTTATTAAAAGACAAAGTTCTTTATTGATGTAATAAAAATGGGGTTTTTTCGCAGTTTAAATTGCAGAGAGGAAATACTAAAGACAGGATTAAAACAGAAGGACTACAATTGCTCTATGGTGTTAGTAAAAGGAGATAAAACATTTTTAATTTCCTTATATACATAATGTATAAGGAAAGCATTGTGAAGGGGTCGAAAATTCGAATTCGAGAGCACGTTTCAAGCATCCCTGATCATGAATTGAACATTTTTGAAGTGATGTTTGTGTGTGTGTCTGTGTGTGTGTGTGTGTGTCTGTGTGTGTGCGTGCGTGTGTGTGTGTCAGTGAGTCTGTGGAGACGATATCTTACGAACGATTGAAGCGATTCGAATGAAATTTGTTACAAAAATCATAATCCGTGAATACTGGAAGCCTATTGTTTTAAAACGCAATCGAATGTTCAGAACCCCCTTAAATTTTCGCTTGAAATTTTGTAAAAATCATCAAAATATCAAAGCTTTTAATAAAGTTACGCAAATAGACATTTCTTATGTAATGCTTCCTTAGAAAACGATTGACATAAACTTTAGAGCGCTAGCAAGAACCGTTCTCAAGATATTGCACATTTTTCAAATAAATTTATCAAAATATCCCATAAATTAAAAAAAAATATTAACTGTTAAGAAACATGTTCACCGCTCTTCCATTCATGAGAAAAGATACTTTGAGTTATACTTCTGCGTTTGAATGCCAATAGTCGCTGTAAGAATAATTTATTTCTCCGTCCATAAGGCTTAGCGAGATTTTGGCAACGAATTTAGCGGAATGTCGCCAACTTGGCGACATTTTTAAATGCTGCCAATTTAACGAAAATCTCGCCAAATGAATAAAAATGACGCTAAATCAAAGAAAATGAAAATGACGACTCATTGAAGAAAATTCAATATATTGGAGAGAATATATGTATCTCTTATAAGAATAACATTTTTTTTAACAGCAAAAGTAGTAAATTCATTACATTATATAAAGAAAGTCATGTACTATCTGTCCACATTAGATTTTTTAAATACCATTCAATTCAGAAATATCAACAAATTTATTTGAGCATTAAGTTAGAAAGAAGATAATATTCCTGTGGATGAAGCTCTTGAAAATGCTACAATACTTTGTGAGTTATATATGTAGGTGACGCTAGTGTTAGTAAAGTAGTCGCTATTGTTAGTTGACACAACAGAAAGACATAGTATTTAGTGTATGCATTTTTGATTATTTTTAAATTATGGATTCCCCTAATTATGAGTGTAATTAACATGTACTTTTTCATAGTTGAAGAATAGAGTACAGAATATATGGAGACAAAAATGAAATGTAAGGTAAAATAATTTTAAATACGTAAGAATATTCTTTATTGTTTCAGTTCCAATTTGCATCGCACTAATAATTCATTTTTACAAACTTGACAATTTAAATAAATATTTTAGGCATTTCGCCATAGAAATACATAAAATGCAGGACAACTTATCTTACCCCAGCGCCACCCGAATTATTGTCTCAAATGCTACTGGCGTTTTCTTAATAGGAAGTTTTAACGCCTTACTTTTACTTCTATGGCATACACCATCAAATCTAATTTCGGTCTCCAAATCACGAGAATAAGTTTTTAAACAATCAAATTATATTTTCAATTGTTAAATTATATTTACGCGAAATAAAAGTTAATTTGGCTAATTTGTTACAAAATAAATTTACGCGTTGACATTTCGAACAGAGCTCGAATTTCGAACAGTACGACTTGGCATTTCGACCATTTTCTTGACAGCGCGACATTTCGAATAGAACTCGATTCGATCAGCGCATAGGCCCGCTGAGTTGAAAAATTATTGGAGGTTCCAGAAATTCTAAATCGAATGATTCATATATTACTTTCCTTATATACATAATGTATAAGGAAAGTATTGTGACGGGGTCGAAGATTCGAATTTGAGTTTTCGACGGGAGAGCACGATTCAAGCATCCCTGATCACGAATCAAACATTTTTGAAGTGATGTCTGTGTGTGTGTGTGTGTGTGAAAGTATGTATGTGTGTGTGTGTGTGTCAGTGAGTCTGTGGAGACGATAACTGACGAACGAATGGACCGATTCGAACCAAATTTGGTACAAAAATCACAATTCGTAAACACTGGAAGCCTATTGTTTTTATACGTAATCGAATGTTTAGAACCCTCCTAAATTTTCGAATGAAATTTTGAAAAAATCGTCAAAAAATCAAAACCACTAATAAAGATACGCAAATAGACATTTCTCATGTAATTTTTCATTAGAAAACGATTGACATAAATTTCAGAACGCTGACATGAACCGTTCTCGAGATATGGCACATTTTTTTAAAAAATTATCAAAAAGTCATATAAAATAAAATAAAAACATTTTCTATTGCGAAACATGTTCACTTTTCATATGTAATACCATGCGATAAATTGGGTGACATCATTCTCGTGGATCTAGCTCGTTCCATTCATAAAAAAATATACTTTGAGTAATACTTTTGTATTTGAATGCCAATAGTCATTTCTCTGCTGTAAGAATAACTTATTTCTTCGTCCATAACGCTTGGCGAGATTTTGGTGACGAATTTGTAGGAATGCAGCCAACTTGGTGACTTTTTGAAATGTTGCCAAATTAACGAAAATCTCGCCAAATGGATAAAAATGACGCTAAATCAATGAAAATGACGACCAATTGTCGAAAATTCAATGTCTTGGAAAGAATATTATTATCTACTATAAGAAAAACCTTTTTTTTTTACTGTAAAAGTAGTAAATTCATTACATTATGTAAGGAAAATCATGTGTTGCCCACATCAGATTTTTTTTCAAAGGATTGGAGTCTAATTTGAATTTCATTCAGTCAGATCATCTGACACAACAAGACGTCTGGAATGTTAAAATGAAGCTAATTAAAGTTAAGTACAGAATTATTTTTTCCTCCAGATAATTATTTATTTCATTTATTTTGTTGTCGGCGCAACATTATTATATACAATGCACAGATACTGTGTGAATTTCCAACTCAAGTATCTTTGTAAAATTTATTAAACAAAAAAAAAATTGTAATATTTAGAAAAACTAAAAAATGCAAAACTTATATTTTGGTATTTTTACCAATATTAAAAATCTCAATTTATATTTAAATAATTTCTGAGTTAAAATCTTGTATTCAGAATACAATAATCTGTCTGAGGGCTAAATTTCTATATACACGACTTTATATATAGTGAACAGTGAATGAATAATGAAAATCTTGAAGAATTAATAACAAAAACCGAAATTTGTACATACAGGGTGATTAGAATTAAAGTTGCGATTTTAAAACGCTGTAAAGTAAGAACCACTGATCAGAATGACCTGATATTTGACCTGAGTAAACGTAAAGCAATGGCATTTTGTTTGATGAAGGGAAAAAAATACTTCAAAAATGTACCGATAGACGGTGCTGTATTTATCAAAAACTGTGTGTTGTTAGCCGAAAGAAACCAATAGCCAACTAAAGAAAACGACAATTTAATCAACATCACTTAATTTTATAATTGATTGAAACATCACGAAAACATGAAACAAACACCTACGATATACGCAAGAAATGTCCAATATGCTGTCCACCGTGCTCGGCTACAAGTTGGAAGCGCAAAACAGCATGTTCCATAACAGATCGGAATGTATCGGAGGTGATGCTGTGAGTAATGCGTGTTTTTAAGTCAGCTAAGTTCACAATCCGACACACCATATTCTTGAGGTACCCCCAAAGCCAGAAGTTGCAAGGATTAACGTCAAGTGAACGTGGCGGCCAGACTGTTGGATATGGGGCTGATAATCCTGTCATTTCAGAAATGGATAATAAGTAGCTGCTTCACTACTGGTGTTGCAATGTGCGGAAGAGCGCCATCTTGCATGAAAATTGTGATATCCAGAGAACTGTGCTCCTCGTTTTTTATCACAACTGTAATGTGCGGTGCGATGCCCAGTCTTAATTAGCATACCTCCAGATTAGAGGTGCGCGACCTAGCGGCTAATTTTTTCGTTTTCCGTCAAACAAATTCCATTTTGGATTCGTACATTGCCATCTATTGGTACATTTTTGAAGTAATTTTTTTTCGGCAAACAAAATTCCATTGCTTCACGTATACTCATGTCAAATGTCACGTATACTCAGATCATTCTGACCAGTAGTTCTTACTTTACAGCGTTCTAAAATCGCTGCTTTAATTATAATCACCCTGTATATGCTTATGCGTATATGTTCAAGTATTATTTATAAAGAACCTATATGTTCCAACCGGGAATAGAACCCTGGATCTCCGAACTGACCAGCCGATGTTCTACCGTTGAACTACTGGGACGAAATTGCAAGCTCTTATCGCCGAAGTAGACTCTGCATTCTCCACCCTCTAATGTCAAATTGGCGGGCAACTGACAATCTGACTGACCACCTCCTGCTATTTTTACCTCAGGTTAGCCTCCTACTACTACTATTGTTATCCAGGTTTGTATCCTGCGTGGGCGTTATTCTCTCAATTTGAAATCGGCGCTCAATCTTCCAGAGGCCACTAAATCGGTACTAGTCGTACTGGGTCACTTTCAGACCTCCGACATTTACTTTCTTATTGGTCATGGTCCCTTTCTTGATTACCTATACTTTTTTCAAAATTAAATCCACCTCTAACTGTATTTGCAATAAATTCGGTGACGTTGATCATTACATTTTCGATTGTCCTTTTTCTAAAAATTTTCATCTCTGAACCCCCCCCCCCCCCTCTAATAAACCAATTTGGTTCTCCAAAGTTCCTTCAAATCCCTCTTCAGTAGATAAAATTAAAAACTGTATTCTTGTTGCCATGGAAATTTCTAATAAAGTGACCAAAGCTTATGAATAGATTCTGCTCTCAATTAATTTTGATCAATGAATCCCTTTATTTCATTCTTATTAACTTATATGAACTTGCTGTGTTCCCTCCATATTTTCTGTTTAAAAAAAAAAAAAACTATGTTAACTGTTCTTATTTTCTCGTTTCTTTCTTTTTCTTTTGACCCTTTTACATATATTGTTTCTAACTTTGCTTTTCTAAATTTTATTTTAAATTTCTGTTTTTGTTTTTCATGTGCCTAATTTTTTTTTTCCTTTCCATATATTTTCTTTTTATATATTTTCTAAATTTTACTTTTAAAATTTTATTATTACTTTCCTTATATACATTATGTATAAGAAAAGTATTGTGACGGGGTCGAAAATTAGAATTCGAGTTTTCGATGGGAGAGCACGTTTCAAGCATCCCTGATCACGAATCGAACATTTTTGAAGTGATGTCTGTGTGTGTGTGTGTGTCAGTGAGTCTGTGGAGACGATATCTCACGAACGAATGGAGCGATTCGAATGAAATTTGGTACAAAAATCACAATTCATGAATACTGGAAGCCTATTGTTTTTAAACACAATTGAATTTTCAGAACCCCCTAAATTTTTGAGTGAAATTTTGAAAAAATCATCAAAAAATCAAAATCTTTAAAGTTACGCAAATAGACATTTCTTATGTAATTTTTCCTTAAAAAACGATTGACATAAACTTTAGAACGCTAGCATTAACCGTTTTCAAGATATTGCACATTTTTCAAATAAATTTATCAAAAAATCCTATAAATTAAAAGAAAATATTAACTGTTGAGAAGCATGTTTACTTTTCATATGTAATATCATGCTATATTTTTGGTGATATCATTCTCGTGGATCTAGCTCATTCCTTTCATGAGAAAAGATACTTTGAGTAATTATTTTTTATTTGAACGCCAATAGTCATTTATCTGCTGTAAGAATAACTTATTTCTCTGTTCATAACGCTTTGCGAGATTTTGGCGACGAATTTGGCGGAATATCGCCAACTTGGGGACTTTTTTAAAAGGTGCCAAATTAACGAAAATCTCGCCAAATGGATAAAAATTAAGGTAAATTAATGAAAATGACGACTAATTGAAGAAAATACAATATTTTGGAAAGAATATAAGTATCTACTATAAGAATAACATTTTTTTAGCTGTAAAAGTTGTTAATTCATTGCATTATATAAGGAAAGTCATGTACTGTCCAGTCCACATCAGATTTTTTTCTTTAATTTTAATCTATTTTTCATTATGTTATTACACCTCACTCTAAGTTTTATTTTTCAATGATCTTTTTATCTATATTCGCAATAACCCTTTTCCCATTTTTGTAAAATGGACGTACTTGTCAAGTTCAAATATAATGTAAAACTGTCTGTTTAATCACAATATTTTTCATCAATTGTTATCTTTTTAGATCTAAATAAATGTTTGTTTGTTTGGCCGGATGGTAGACCTTGGGTGCCGCCTGAGTGCAGGAGGTATCCTTTCCCGGCCATGCAGCTAGCTACTCTAAACCCACTATGCGAGTCTCACGGTCTGAGGTCTTCAGACCTCCGACATCTTTATACTAGCCTACAGGGTTGATTTGTTCGGGCGCTATTGTAAAGAGTCTTGCTTCTCCAACCGGGAATCGAACTCTGGATCTCCGAACTGGCCAGCCGACGCTCTACCGTTGAGCTACTGGGATGAAATTGCAAGGTCTTATCGTCGAAGTGAACTACTACACTAAATAACATTTTCTACTCTATATAATACACTACACTATATAATAACTACACTATATAATAAAACTACACATATACAAGGTAGGGTGGGCGCGGTAGCCCATTGGTTAGCGCGCTGGAGTTGCACTCGGTAGGCCCGGGTTCGATTCCAGCCGCTGCCAAAACAGCCGCCGTGTTCACGCGGAGTACGATCACGTTAAACATGTGGGTCCGTAAGTCCTTCCGAGAGGTTGGTGGTAGGGGAAGGAGGGTACGGTCCCTGTGGATGCCTCCCCCACTGGGTTCCGGTCTAAATTGGGTGGCACTTCCCGGCCGTCCAAACGGTTACCTTACACCTTTCTGGTAGGTCGGACGGTCTGGGTCTCAACAACAACAACAACATATACAAGGTAGGATCAAAATGTTCGGAGACTGTGCTGATATCTTCAACCCTGATTGGGGGAGAGGGGAACTATTTTACCGTGGCGTAGAGGCACATGTGACGCGAGATGTGAAAAGGAAGAAGCAGGTCCGCAGTGCAGGGTTTTTCCAGACAATGCGCGTCAATGAACTGTAGTCGTTTGCGTTCGTCGAAAACGGAAATGATGTTTGAAGAACAACGTGCGAACTTCAAATTCTGTCAGCGATTTTCCCCAAAACGCTGGCAGAATTTGATATTCGCATGCTGTTCTTCAAACGCCATTTCCATTTTCGATGAACACGAACGACTACAGTTCTCTGGCACGCACTGTCTGGAAAAACACCTGCTTCTTTCTTTTCACATCTCGCGTAACATGTGCCTCTACGCCACGATGAAATAGTTTTAATTTATTAGAAATAATTAGTTAGTTAGAAATTATAGTTAGAAATTATAGTTAGAAATAATTTTTAAATCTATTATCTTACCTTCTCCTCCAATCAGGGTTGGAGATATCAACACAGTCTCCGAACTTTTTGATCCTACCTTGTATAACTACACATATATAACTACATATATATAACTACACTATATAATAACTACACTATAACTACACTGTATAATAACTACACTATATAATAACTACACTATATAATAACTACACTATATAATAAATCTACACTATATAATAACTACACTATATAATAAATCTGCACTATATAATAACTACACTATATAATAAATCTACACTATATAATAACTACACTATATAATAAATCTACACTATATAATAACTACACTATATAATAAATCTACACTATATAATAACTACACTATATAATTTTCTGCACTAAATACGCGCAAAATATTAGGGTTTCAAGGAACCCCCAACAGTGTGGGTGTAAACGGTTATTATCATGGATGTAACAGTGAGGAATTAAAACTTCATATTAAGAAAACGCCAATACAGTCTGAGACAATAATTCAAGTGGCGCTGCGGGATAAGATATATAGTCCTGCACTGCATGCATTTCTATAACGAAAGGCCTAAAGTATTCATTTAAACTGTCTATTTTGTAAAAACAAATTATTGGCGCAATGCAAATTTTGAACTGAAACAATAAAGAATATTCCTAAGCATTCAAAATTGTTTCACCTTTCAATTTATTTTATCTCCTTATATTCTATACTGTATGAAAAAATATCGGTTAATTATGCTCATAATTAGGGAACCGTTAATTTAAAAATAATCAAAAATACATATACTAAGCACTGCGATTTTCTGTTATGTCAACTAACAATAGCAGCTACTTTACTAATATTATAACACTAGCGGCAGCTAAATATAATTCTCAAAGCATTATGGCATATTCAAGCGTTTCATCCATAGGAGTTTTATCTCCTTCTTTCTAACCCCATGGTTGTTGTTGAAACCCAGACCGTCCGACCTACCAGAAAGGTGTAAGGTAACTGTTTGGACGGTCGGGAAGTGCCACCCAATTAAGACCGGAACCCAGTGGGGGAGGCATCCACAGGGACCGTACCCTCCTTCCCCTACCACCAACCTCTCGGAAGGACTTTCGGACCCACATGTTTAACGTGATCGTACTCCGCATGAACACGGCGGCAGTTTTGGCAGTGGCTGGAATCGAACCCGGGTCTACCGAGTGCTAACCCCATGGTTATTAGTATAGAGGGTGTCCAGTGCTATCGGTGCCCAATGGCTATGTCCTCAACCATTAGTCACAGAGATGCACTTCCAATTGCAAAAATGTTTTAAATCTATTATCTTAGTAACATTTTAAATCAATAAATGCATTTCTGAAAGAAATACGAAATATAAATTTTTATACGGTCCCCCGGTCCTACCAATTATATTTAGGAAAATCATCCTCATACAATTTTATGCAAAATAAAAAAAAAATCATCCTTTTACGACCAAAATTGACCGACTTCTGTTAAAAGCTGTTTAAAGTTTGAGCACTTTTAGTGCTGAAAAATGGTCAATACGGTCCCTGATTGGTTGGTTGCCTGGAGAAATGGTCAATACGGTCCCTGATTGGTTGGTTGTCTGAAACGGGACATTTTTATGCGTGGAAAAGCGACTTAAGTCATAAAGTTTAATGCTTCATAACTCGGCGAATTTTGGTCGTAAAAGGAAGATTTTTCTTATTTTGCATGAAATTGCATAAGAATGATTTTCCTGAATATAATTGGTAGGACCGGGGGACCGTATAAAAATTTATATTTCGTATTTCTTTCAGAAATGTATTTATTGATTTAAACTGTTTCGAACATAATAGATTTTAAAATTTAAAACATTTTTGCAATTGAAAGTGCATCTCTGTGACTAACGGTTGAGGAAATAACCATTGGGCAGCGATAGCACTGTACACCCTGTATAAAATTATGCTATTCCAAAGTAGATGAAATCATGAAGTATATGAAATTATGAAAAAAAACCGTTAATTATACTCATAATTTGGGAGTGATTATTTAAAAATAATCAAAAATACATATACTAAATTCTACGCTTTTCTGTTGTGTCAACAACTAACAATAGCAGCTTGCAGCTACTTTACTAACACTAGCAACACCTAAATATAATTCTCAAAGCATTATGGCATATTCAAGCGTTTCATCCATAGGAGTTTTATCTCCTTTTTTCTAACTCCATAGTTATTATTATATGTAGAATTATACTATTACAGAGTATATGAAATCATTCAGTATATGAAAATATGAAAAAGGCGAGCGATGACACGAGCTCCCGATATTTTGCAGTTTAAAATAGTCTTTTTTTATACACCAGTTTTTATACTGACACAATTGTTATAAAATAAAACGGATCGATTTTTCTGCGGAAAAAGTGAATATGCATTGTCTGTGTATATCTTGTGCACTGCGGGACGGTGTTCTTCCAAGAAACTGGATGCAGTTAAGAAAAGAGCCTTGACGTCATCGTCTTTTATTGTATAAGTTTCTGGAAATTAAGCTGCCGCTCAAATCGTTTATAGTTTCATATTAAAAACTAGAAGCACATCTGTTCTTCATACGGAATATATAATATATAGAAAATTCGAAATTCATACAACTTTCGGTAAACTATTGGTTTGGTTTACTTTTGAGCTTTCATTTTTGGAATTTTATAATATTTCTAACAAAAACGAAAGAGGTGAGTTCTACCGCTCTAAGATAATAAACAGATAGATAAAAGCGCAACTTACAATTTTATTTATATAGATAATAGCAGATATAGCCGACGTTGCTTGTGATTTAAAATATGTACAGATTCCGTTGATATTCTAAATGGCATTGTTATTCAAAACATTATATATTAAAATGATTAATTTAATTTTCCTAAAAAGAAATATAAGAATATCTGTACTCGCTATACAAAAAACTTCACAGGCACATCTGACCCGGGTTCGATTCCCTCCAAAACTGCCCCCGTGTTCACGCGGAGTACGATCATGTTAAACATGTGGGTCCATAAGTCCTTCCGAGAAGTTTGTAGTAGGGGGAAGAGGGTACGGTCCCTGTTGTTGTTAAGACCCAGACCGTCCGACATACCAAAAAGATGTGTGTGAGTGTGAAGACCCAGACCGTCCGACTCATCCAGAGGACTTGAGTATCTAATTGGACGGCCAGGAAGAATACCAAAAAGATGTAAGGTAACTGTTTGGACGGCCAGGAAGTGCCACCCAATTTAGACCTGAACCCAGTGGGGGAGGTATCCACAAGGACCGTAACCTCCTTCCCCTACCACCAACCTCTCGGAAGGACTTACGGACCCATATGTTTAACGTAATCGTACTCCGCATGAACACGGCGGCAGTTGTGGCAGCGTGCAAATCCAGCGCGCAAACCACCGGGCTACTGCGCCCGAAATGTGCCAACAGCACGCGGTGTTCCCAGGTGGTCACCCTCCGAAGTACTAACCACGCCCGATGCTGCTTGACTTCGGTGATCTAACGAGAACCGGTGTTTTCAGCACGGTAGCGCCGTTGGCGGGGGAAGGAGGGGGGTTGAAGGCCCAGAGCACACAGCCAACCCTGAGGTTAACGGCAGTTTGATGTGTGGATTTATTATTACGGGATGTGTGGATTTATTATTTATTTATCCGGGGGAGAAGGGGGGGAGGGGTGATAGACAAATACACGAATATGTTGTTTTTTAACTACGAAACTAAATAATAATAATAATAAATTCACATTTTCTCTAGATCTTGAATATAATTGATTTTAGCACCCCTCCCTCCCCCCTGGAAATAATTCTGCATATGCCGATGTTCGACTATCCCTGATCCCAGAAATAGGAAAATAATATTGTAATAGCCTCATTAAATTTTAAGTGGAACTATTCCAAGGCTATTCCAAAAACCCGTGTTGTCAAAAATCTGTATGCACCCCTTTAAAAAAATATACCCCCCTCCCCATTTGATAACATCCTGTGCACCTGGAGATAGAGCAACCAAACTACAAATTAAATATTTATACACATAACAAATGCAATAATATTTCTATATTTTCCCATTTAGGTATAAGTTTAAATTGTTTTTATTAATATACACGAAGAAAATAAGTTGTGGCTGAATGTTATAATTCCAAAAATAATTTTTCTTATTTTCATATTGCATGGCATTCATACTAAATTTTTCTTTTTACTTTCCTTATATATATAATGTATAAGGAAAGTATTGTGACGGGGTCGAAAATTCGAATTCGAGTTTTCGACGGGAGAGCACGTTTCAAGCATCCCTGATCACGAATCAAACATTTTTGAGGTGATGTCTGTGTGTGTGTGTGTGTGTCAGTGAGTCCGTGGAGATGATGTCTCACAAATAAATAGAGCGATTCGAATGCAATTTGGTGCAAAAATCAAAATACGTGAATACTGGAAGCCTATTGTTTTTAAACGTAATCGAATGTTCAGAACCCCCCCCCCCCCCCCAATTTTCGAGTGAAATTTTGAAAAGATCATCAAAAAATCAAAACCTTTAATAAAGTTACTCAACTAGACATTTCTTATGTCATTTTTCCTTAGAAAACGATTAACATGAACTTTAGAACGCTAGCATGAACCGTTCTCGATATATTCCACATTTTTTAAATAAATTTATCAAAAATTCCCATAAATTAAAAACATATGTATATTAACTGTTGAGAAACATGTTCACTTTTCATATGTAATATCATGCAATAAATTTGGTGACATCGTTCTCGTGGATCTAGCTCGTTCCATTCATGAGAAAAACTACTTTGAGTAATACTTTTGTATTTGAACGCCAATAGTTATTTATCTGCTGTAAGAATAACTTATTTCTCCGTCCATAACGCTTGGCGAGATTTTGGCACAAAATTTACGGAATGTCGCCAACTTGGCGACTTTTTAAATGTTGCCAAATTTACGAAAATCTCGCCAAATGGATAAAAATGACACTAAATCAATGAAAATGACGACTCATTGACGACAATTCAATATCTTAGAAAGAATATAAATATCTACTATAAGAAAAACCTATTGCTTTAATGTAAAAGTAGTAAATTCATTGCATTATGTAAGGAAAGTCATGTGTTGCCCACATCAGATTTTTTCTTTTTGTGATCATATTATTTTAACATTACAAAAATTTATTAATTTTGTCGAAGTTGTGTTTAAACCCCAATCTACCTATTGAAATTCATTTGTAATGTTATTAAATGTTCTGTAAGGAATGGCTTCTAATTAAATTAACAATTTTCCAGGGGGGTTGCCGATAAGAGTATACACAATAGCTGCCAAAATATTAATGGATTTTAACGAAACTTTATATCCGGCTTTCTTAGCGAAAAATCAAGAACGGGAAATAACTATTTAAAACGCGAGCAAAGACATCGAAATTTATTCGAAACTTTATATTTCCGTAACATGGCAGCATAGGACAAAATTTGACATAATTATGCATAAAAGGGACTATTTATAGCTCAGTGATCATGACATTCAACAGTTTCAATCAATGTAGTGAAAAATAGTCGCCATACAATTGAGTTTAAGATGTCATTAGCCGACTTTTAGCCAAGATGCCCACTGAATAAATACAGTGTCAAGTGATATTTAAAATCCCTTTAAATGAAGGGTGACATGCTATAATTGTGGTCATTTGGATTAAAGATATATATTTTTCAAAATTTTTCATGTAAAAAAAAAAATCATGAGGTAATTTAAAAATGGATTCTGGCATGAAAAAGTCGAGTTGAGCCACACTCTAGTTAATATTTTAATGTGAAAACTTTTAAATATTAATATTAAAACTTGGTAAAACATTCACAATAAAAAAAAATCTGATGTGGGCAACACATGACTTTCCTTATATAATGCAAAGAATTTAATACATTTACAGTTTTAAAAAAATGTTATTCTTATAGTAGATCCTTACATTCTTTCCAAGATATTGAAATTTCTTCAATTAGTCGCCATTTCCATTGATTTAGCGTCATTAGCCAAAATCTCGCCAAGCGTTATGCACAAAGAAATAAGTTATTCTTACAGCAGATAAATGACTACTGGCGTTCAAATATAAAAGTATTGCTCAAAGTATCTTTTTTCATGAATGGAACGAGCTAGTTCCACGAGAATGATGTCACCCAATTTATCGCATGGTATTACATATGAAAAGTGAACATATTTCTCAATAGAAAATATTTTTTTTTAATTTTATATGACTTTTTGATAATTGTTTTGAAAAATGCGCAATATCTCGAGAACGGTTCATGTTAGCGTTTTAAAAGTTACGTCAATCGTTTTCTAATGAAAAATTACATAAGAAATGTCTATTTGCGTAACTTTATTAGTGGTTTTTAATTTTTTGAAGATTTTTTCAAAATTTCATTCGAAAATTTAAAGGGGTTCTGAACATTCCATTGCAAATAAAAACAATAGGCTTCCAGTGTTTACGAATTGTGATTTTTGTACCAAATTTCGTTCGAATCGGTCCATTCGTTCGTTAGTTATCGTCTCCACAGACTCACTGACACACACACACACACATACTTTCACACTCACACACACACACAGACATCACTTCAAAAATGTTTGATTCGTGATCAGGGATGTTTGAAACGTGCTCTCCCGTCGAAAACTCGAATTCGAATTTTCGACCGTGTCACAATACTTTCCTCATACATTATATATATAAGGAAAGTAATAGGTTTTTCTTATAGTAAATACTTATATTCTTTCCAAGATATTGAATTTTTGACAATTAGTCATCATTTTCATTGATTTAGCCTCATTTTTATCCATTTGGCGAGATTTTCTTTAATTTGGCAACATTTCAAAAAGACGCCAAGTTGGCGACATTCCGCCAAATTTGTCGCCAAAATCTCGCCAAGCGTTATGGACGAAGAAATAAGTTGTTCTTACAGCAGATAAATGACTATTGGCGTTCAAATACAAAAGTATTACTCAAAGTATATATTTTCATGAATGGAACGAGCTAGATCCACGAGAATGATGTCACCCAATTTATCGCATGGTATTACATATGAAAAGTGAACATGTTTCTCAATAGGAAATATTTTTTTTTCATTTTATATGACTTTTTAATAATTTTTTTGAAAAATGTGCAATATCTCGAGAACGGTTCATGTTAGCGTTCTAATATTTATGTCAATCGTTTTCTAATGAAAAATTACATAAGAAATGTCTATTTGCGTAACTTTATTAGTGGTTTTGATTTTTTGAAGATTTTTTCAAAATTTTATTCGAAAATTTAGGAGGGTTCTGAACATTCGATTACGTATAAAAACAATAGGCTTCCAGTGTTTACGGATTGTAATTTTTATACCAAATTTGGTTCGAATCGGTCTATTCGTTCGTTAGTTATCGTCTCCACAGACTCACTGACACACACACATACTTTCACACACACACACACATACACACACACAGACATCACTTCAAAAATGTTTAATTCGTGATCAGAGATACTTGTAACGTGCTCTCCCGTCGAAAACTCGATTTCGAATTTTCGACCCCGTCACAATACTTTCCTTATACATAATGTATATAAGGAAAGTAAAAAAACTGATCAGAAACAAAATTTTTCTGAAATATTCCTTTCCGCATTTAAATAAAAGGTCAGAGCCATCTGCAGGAAAGAAAAGTAACTACTATTTTAATTATCATACCTTTCAGGGCACGCGCATACGTCAGAAAATATCAGTGAATTTATTGTAAGGGGAATAATAAAATATAAAAATCGCGGACAAAAAAAGAACTTGATCAGCCATTTCAATTCATTATTAGCGGCCATTATTGCTCACTAACTAGAGCAATATATTTTACATATATTAAATACTAGCCGCCTTTGGCGACCAGCCTGTTCGCTACCCTTGAAAATTCTGACCGTGGCAAACTCGTTGCAGCCTGTTCGCTACCCTTGAAAATTCTGACCGTGGCAAACTCGTTGGCGCGACCTACCAGAAAGGTGTAAGGTAACTGCTTGGAAGGCCAGGAAGTGCCACACAATTTAGACCGGAACCCAATGGGGGAGGCATCCAAAGAGACCGTACCCTCCTTCCCCTACCACAAACCTCTCGGAAGGACTTGCAGTCCCACACGTTTAACGTGATCGTACTCCGCGTGAACACGGCTGCAGTTTTGGCAATGGCGGGAATCGAACCCGGGCCTACCGAGTGAAATTCCCGCGCGCTAACCACTGGGCTACCGTGCCATCCGCGACAATCTCCATAACTTTATTTTTATTCGGCAATTTTGGGAATCGAACCCGGGCCTACCAAGTGCAAATCCCGCGCACTAACCACTGGGGTACTTCACCCTCCGCGATATTCTTCATAACTTTCTTTTTATTCACCCAATTTAGACCGGAACCAAGTGGGAGAAGCATCCACAGGGACCGTACCCTTCTTCCCCTACCACCAACCTCTCGGAAGGACTTACAGACCCACATGTTTAACGTGATCGTACTCCGCGTAAACACGGCGGCAATTTTGGGAATCGAACCCGGGCCTACCGAGTGCAATTTCCGCGCGCTAACCATTGGGCTACTTTGCCCTACGCGACAATCTCCATAACTTTCTTTTTATTCATCCAATTTAGACCGTACCCTCCTTCCCCTACCACCAACTTCTCGGAAGGACTCACGGACCCACATGTTTAACGTGATCGTACTCCGCGTAAACACGGCGGCAATTTTGGGAATCGAACCCGGGCCTACTGAGTGCAATTCCCGCGCGCTAACCACTGGGCTTCTTCGCCCCCAGCGACTATCTCCATAACATTCTTTTTATTTACCCAATTTAGAACGGAACCTAGTGGGAGAGGCATCCACAGGGACCGTACCCTCCTTCCCCTACCACCAACCTCTCGGAAGGACTTCCGGACCCACATGTTTATCGTGATCGTACTCCGCGTGAACACGGCGGCAGTTTTGGAAGTGGCGGGAATCGAACCCGGGCCTACCGAGTGCAATTCCTGAGCGCTAACCACTGGGCTGCCTCGCCCTCCGCAACTTTCTTTATATTCACCCAATTTAGACGGGAACCCTGTGAGGCCTCCACCTGCCGACAGCCTACAAGTATGTGTAGCCAGTGTTCGTCGAGAGATCACACCTTTAAAACATGTAAATCTCCATCTGCCACCTGTCCGAATTGTACAGCAGCCAATATCAGAGACTCTTCTCTTGGATGGTGTACATCTCACAACGCACGAGACAGAGCTAATTGCTCTGCTCTCCGCAAAGAACTTTTGCGAATCCATACCCTTCAAAAAACTCTTTAATCGTCTTTACTTTTCTGAGATCTCTCACCTTATGTTGTTTTACTTTCTTTTGTATATAACTGTATGTGATTTAATGTATGCTGTGCTTAATAGAAAACTTTGAATTCTGCTGATAGAAAACTTTGAATTCTGCTAAAAAACTTCAAATGATTTCGTTTGCATTAAGTACTTCGAAGTAAAAACGTTTTTTGAAGTCTAAACGATTTCGTTTGCTTCATGTTTTTGAAATAAAAACGCAATAATAAAATAAATTCAAAACTTTAAACTTTGGAAGTTCAAAACTCATAACCTTAAAATAATTAATCCTTTACATTGGTTCTTTTAAGCTTTAAAACTTAATTGATAACTTCATTTATAACTTATTTGCTTCTTTCATATTATGAAGTCAGTTGCTGATTTCTGTGTAATTAAAAACTTATAAACATATCTAAACTCTTATTTAAATTCTATTTATCTTTACCTTAATTTTGGCATTCTTGGAAAAATGGAAAACCTATATATATTATGGAAAATACTTATGTAAATTATAAAAAAATATTTTCTATGATTCATTTTTAGTACCTCCTTTTGAGTTGAATTCAGAAGGTTTCTGACTCATTTTAATAATTTCGTTATATTTCTGTTGAGTGATTTTATGTTTTTATGTGTAATGATGTTTTTATGTGTATGATGTTTTTATGTGTATGATTTTATGTGTAACGTCTACCCACCGATTATAGTTGTTTAACTTCAGAACATCTTGTCAAGTTACAACATGTCAAGTCAATGAAAATGTTATCAACCATCTGAATATACAGCGCTTGTAAACTGCTGTATCATTGTTACCCTAGCCTAAAATGTTGTAACCTCCCTTTCTTAAGATAAAATAAACACAGGTGTTGGTTGCCCCGGGAAGACGTAGGGTTCCTGGCGGACGGCCTCCGCTTACCAAAATCTTCCCGACCATTCGCTAAGCTGCTCTAAGTCCTAGGACGAGCCGGATGGTCTGGGCTTTCGGGAACCCTGTGAGGGAGGCATCCACAGGGACCGTACCCTCCTTCCCCTACCACAACCTCTCGGAAGGACTTCCGGACCCACATGTTTATCGTGATCGTACTCCGCGTGAACACGGCGGCAGTTTTGGAAGTGGCGGGAATCGAACCCGGGCCTACCGAGTGCAATTCCTGAGCGCTAACCACTGGGCTGCCTCGCCCTCCGCAACTTTCTTTATATTCACCCAATTTAGACGGGAACCCTGTGAGGGAGGCATCCACAGGGACCGTACCCTCCTTCCCCTACCACCAACCTCTCGGAAGGACTTCCGGACCCACATGTTTATCGTGATCGTACTCCGCGTGAACACGGCGGCAGTTTTGGAAGTGGCGGGAATCGAACCCGGGCCTACCGAGTGCAATTCCTGAGCGCTAACCACTGGGCTGCCTCGCCCTCCGCAACTTTCTTTATATTCACCCAATTTAGACGGGAACCCTGTGAAGGAGGCATCCACAGGGACCGTACCCTCCTTCCCCTACCACCAACCTCTCGGAAGGACTTACGGGTCCACATGTTTAACGTGATCGTATTCCGCGTGAACACTTCGGCAGTTTTGGCAGTGGCGGGAATCGTACCCGGGCCTACCGCTAACTTCCCGCGCGCTAATTTACAATTTAAAATGACCATATGCTCTCTAAGCTCTTAATTCCATCATCCTCATTCCATTGTTCCATCATTTAAAATATCCATAAAATTTAAATATCCATCGTTCCATCATTTAAAATATCCATAAAATTAAAATATCCATCGTTCCATCATTTAAAATATCCATAAAATTAAAATATCCATTTAAAAAATCCATATCGTTCCATCATTTAAAATATAAATATAATAATTTCTACAGTGCATATGTTAAGCTCTTATTTCATTTAAAATCGGAAGCGCGGGAAACGGAAAGTAAAAACTAATTCGGTTTCTTATTGTCCCACCCATCGCTATGCATATACAGAACCGTGACGTCACCTCCACCTTGACGTCCCCACCCACCACCTTCCCTGCTTCAGCGGGGGAGAAACGAACGGAACGCCGAGAAATTTAAAATCATGACGTCTTTAAAATTGCGATCCTGAAGGCAATTTTCATTATTTCTGGACCAGATTAGACTTGTAAGAATGCCAGATATTTCAGCTTTCTAAAAATGTAAATTATTAGTCGAAATTATGAGTACTTTTTACTATGCGAGAATTTAAAAACCAAAAATTGTTTTTTCGAGCCAAAAGTGACTTTTGTTTTAAAATCTTTAAAAAATATTAGAAATCGAAATGGAGATTTGAAATTGATATATTTTTACTCGCAATTGTCTGCTCTTTCCGATGGTGTGAGTTGTTTTTTTCTACGACGTCTGGATCGTGGAGAAAAAAGGGCAAAAAAAGGTCGAAATCGCATAAAACATTAAATAAATAAAAAAATAATTAGAATTTTGAAAATCGGTTTTCACGTGTCCCCTTCCCTCCCCCCCCCAGGTCTCCGATTGCCAAATTTCGTAGCTCTCCGACGCGCGGTCGCGAAACGTATAGTGTATAAGACAGACACACAGACATTGCCTTTTATTATATAGATCAACAACATCATAAATATATCGAAATTTTTAATTCTATAATATTTTCTATAAAATTATTTATGATAGATAAACTTACCATTTTATAATTAAATGTATATATAAGCTCTATATCTAAGCATAAGTACAGTGTCTAGAAGGGATAGTGTGCCGACCGCCTATACCTCCCAATGCTGGGAGATGTTCCTGAAAAGCCGCCTCCGCCAGACGGCGTTGGTCTCAAATAAGCGGTCTAAAGCGGAGGAGTTAACATTGAAACAAATGGGAATTTATTGCAAATGAAATGACTGATATCTTTCGAAATAACGGAAGAATTTGTGTGAAATTGGGTGTGATTATTGTAAGTGGTATACACAAAAAGTCATTTGATTTTCAGAGAGATTGAGCAAGGGATATATTCTTATTTTTAAAATTTTATTTAACTTGATCTGGTGTTCGTTCAAACCTTTGAGGTCCAAAATAATCAGGTTCATTTATCATAGTAACGTGAAATTCGTTATGACGTTTCCTCTTGTGGTACATTTCAGTTCTTTCGATTTTGAAGCTTATCGGGCTAGCCCGTCCTGGGCCCGCCGTAGGATATTACCTGGTTTTAGAGAATAACTCGAAAATCAGAGAACGTTGGAAATCTAAGTTTAATATATCGTTTTCTTTTGGGGTGTATTTTAATTCTTTCAATTTTCAACCGTACCGGGTTAACCCGTCTTAGGCCCGCCTTAGAAACTCACCCGTTTCTGCGGTATAACTCGAGAACAGGTGCATCTAAAAATTCGAAGTTCAGGATATCCTTGCCATTTGCTGTATATTTTAATTCCTTGGATAAAAATTTTATCGAGCTAGCCCGTCCTGAGTTCAACAAAAGGAATATATCTTTTTTTGATAATAACTAAAAATTCGGAGCATCTAGAATGTTGTTGTTGTTGAGACCCAGACCGTCCGACCTACCAGAAAGGTGTAAGGCAACTGTTTGGACGGCCGGGAAGTGCCACCCAATTTAAACCGGAACCCAGTGGGGGAGGCATCCACAGGGACCGTACCCTCCTTCCCCTACCACCAACCTCTCGGAAGGACTTACGGACCCACAGGTTTAAATTCAATATGTCATTTTCCTTTGGGGTATATTACATTTCACCGCATTTCGAACCGTATCGGGTTAGCCCATCTTGGGCCCGCCATAGAAATTTACTCGCTTTTAAAAAATAACTCGATCAATCGGAGTAGCTGAAAAATATAAATTTAGTATATCATTTCCGTTTGAATGGATTTTAATTTAGATTTTGATGCTCGTCGGGCTAGCCCGTCTTGGATCTGCTGAAGAATGCATTCGTTTTTGAAAAATAAGACGAGAACCGAAGTAGCTAAAAATTCCAAATTTAACATGTCGTTGGCTTTTGGGGTATATCTAAGTTTCTTCGGATTTGAACTTTATCGGGGTAGTCTGTCCTGGGCCCGACATAGGAATGGACCCGTTTTTTAGAATACCTGGAAAATCGGGGAAACTAGAAAATATAAATTTAGTACATCCTTATCTTTTGGGAATATTTTAATTCCTTTGTTTTTGAACAGTATCGGGCCAACCCGTTTTGGGCCCGACTTAGAAATTCACTTTTTTAGTGGAATAACTCTAGAACCGGAGTATCAAAAAGTTTCAAGTTTAGAATGTCGTTGTCATTTGCGGTATCTCTAAGCTCATTGGATTTAAAACCTGATCGGGCTAGCCCGTTCCGGTCCCAACAAAAGGAATGTACTCGTTTTTTAAGAATAACTCCAAAACTGTAGCAGCTAGAATATCTAAATTTAGTATATCATTGTTTTTTAGGGTATATTTTATTTCTTTGGATTTTGAACCTTATCAGACTCGCCCGTCTTGGGCACGAGATAGTGGTAATGTACTCATTTTTCGAGAATAACTCGTAAATTGGAGCAGCTAAAAAATCTAAATTTAGTATATCAATTTCTTTTGGGGTTTATCATAATTTATAATTTGAACCTCATCGTCTTGAGTCCGTCTTAGGAATGCGATCGTGTTTGATGAAATAACTCGAGAACCGGAGTAGCTAAAAATTCCAAGTTTAGCATGCTATTGTCTTTTGTGATATATTTCATTTTTTCGAATTTGAACTTCATTCAGCTAGCTCGTACTGTGCCTGCCATAGGAATAGACTCATTTTTTTAGAATAACCCGAAAACTGAGCAGATAGAAAATCCAAATTTGTATATTAATTCTATTTCGGGTAGAATTTAATATTTTCGGCGTATATGTAATTATAATTAGCGGCGTAGGCATGGGAGATAGGATGTGTGGTAAAAACCCTCATTTGCCGAACAATTACATTAGTTCTCAAAATTGTCCATATTTAAAAAAAAATGAATTTTGTACTATAAGCTTCATTCGATCGTCGACCCCCTTGTGTCCTAAATACATAGTTACATCCATATGCAAATGAGCTAAGAAGTGCGAAATTTGTCCACGGACGTTGGGTCGGTGCACTGGGAGTACGAGTGAAGGTTACGGTTCTGCGTGATCTGACGAAGGAGGTTTTATGCCTTCGAAACCGGTCGATATTAGTATTTTGAGTGGTATTCTGCTTTTTACGAAGATAATTTTATTTCTTTAGCAGAAATTTGGACCGCACGTATTGATTTTGTTTACTTGAAATTGAAATTTTTCAATAATTTTTAAAAGCATTATATGAATAACTTGAACGAATGCTTTAAAACCAAACTTTTGTTTTGCATTTTGATACATATTACCATGTAAACCTAAAAAAAGAATGTATGAGAATGTCTGGCAAATATTTTGTTTTATCTCATATGTTCGGCTACTAGGAAAAATGCCCGTGGGTGGCCCTGTGAATTTGGAAGAAAAACATGAAACACCATTGCCGCTTGAACATTAGAACAAGGTGGGGGCTGCCTACAAGTGCCTCTTTATACGGTGAAAGATAGCGCTGATAAGAATTTCGGTTGAGAGTGGACATGTAATCGACCGCTATTTTATTTCGACAAGCGCGTCTCCTCAAATACGTTTCCGCAAATTACCACATCTCTTACACGAACAATGCTCAAAAGACCTGCAAATCAGCGGGGGCTCTGGAAATGGGTAGAACACCAGGGAAGGACATTTTGTACTGCCTTCAGGGTGGCCTCTAGATACAATAGGAAGTATCTCATTAGCGCATTGGTCATCTGAGATCGAATTTGTTTTTACTAAGAATCGTCACATGTACAATATTCTTTTTCGTTCTAAGATTGGACAGGATGGACCCACTCAGAAAGAAAGATTTTTCGAAAGTGTAAGCAGCAAGCTTTCACTCATTTGATGTTTGTTGTAACTGACGTTGAAAATCTATATTTGGATTAAAAAGGACTGTTTTTATAGCCATACCATATCAGTTTTCTAATAGATCTATCAACATATTTAATAGTTTTTATAGTTGATGAAGCATGTCATCAAATTCTAAAAAGAAAGGGAATGACAGACACTGCTTCGTACCTGAATGTAAAACAGGTTACAAAAATTTCAGAGGCAAATATTCTCTATTTAAAGCTCCTGATTATTTATTTTGTCGTGTGACATCGTGTATTTACTTGATTTGATAAGTTCTAGAATTCTAGTAGTACTGAAACTACAGAACTGTGTAATGTAGGGCTGTAATTATCATTATTGCCTTTTCTGTGTAAAATTGCCTAGAAAAATGTATCAATTCGATTCATCCAGCATATTATTTTATTTTTCATTTTGACGAATAGGCTAAAAAATCGCTTAACATTTCATAATCTGCGAATTTCAGCATCCAAAAATCCCGTCACAAGACTTCCCTTTCTATTATACTATGTAGTACGAATCACTATATTACTATGAATCTTTAAAGTGCATCGTGGACTGGTTTCGCATTATTTAATTCTCTTGCATATAAGCGTAGGCAAGATCTAGGATAAGGGGGGAGGGGGTCGACGATCGAATGTGGGTTTACACAACAGTACAAAATACTTTCTCAAATATAATCCCTAAGGAGAACTAATGTAATTGTTTAATTGTTTGGTAAATGATAATTTTTCTCCAATTTTCGAGTTATTTTCCAAAAACGAATGCATTCCTAAGGCTGGGCAAAGATGGGGTAATCCAATAAAGTTTAAAATCCAAAGAATTAAAATATATCCCAAAAGAGAATACTATATAATTTAAAATCCATCCAAAAGGGAATGATATACTAAATTTACATTTTTTAGCTACTCCGACTGATCGAGTTATTCTTGAAAAGCGAGTAAATTTCTATGGCGGGCCAGCCCGATAAGGTTCGAATGCGATGAAATATAATATACCACAAAGGGCAATGATATATTAAATTTAGACATTCCAGATGTTCCGAATTTTGAATTATTCACAGAAAACGATAAATACCTCTTGTTGGGCTCAGGACGGGCTAGCCCGATGGGGTTCAAAATCTAAATTAAAATCCATCCAAAAGGAATTGATATACAAAATTCACATTCTTTAGCTACTCCGTTTGATCGAGTTATTCTTGAAAAGCGAGTAAATTTCTATGGCGGGCCAAGACGGGCTAGCCCGATAAGGATCGAAATGCGATGAAGTATAATATACAACAAAGGGCAATGATATATTAAATTTAGACATTCCAGATGCTCCGAATTTTGAGTTAATCTCAAAAAACGATATATTCCTCTTGTTGGGCTCAGGACGGGCTAGCCCGATGGGGTTCAAAATCTAAATTAAAATCCATCGAAAAGGAAATTATATGCAAAATTCACATTCTTTAGCTACTTCATTTGATCGAGATATTCTTGAAAAGCGAGTAAATTTCTTTGGCGGGCCAAGACGGGCTAGCCCGATAAAGTTCGAAATGCGATGAAATATAATATACCACAAAAGACAATGATATATTAAATTTAGACATTCTAGATGCTCCGAATTTTGAGTTATTCTCAAAAAACGATATATTCCTCTTGTTGGGCTCAGGACGGGCTAGCCCGATAAGATTTTTAATCCAAAGAGTTAAAATATACAGCAAATGACAAGCATATGCTAAACTTCGAATTTTTAGAACACCTGTTCTCGAGTTATACCAAAAAGTAAAGTCATATGGCGGGCCCAGGACGGGCTAGCCCGATAAGCTTCAAAATCGAAAGACTTGAAATGTACCACAAGAGAAAACGTCATACCGAATTTCACGTTACTGTGATGAATGAATTTGATTATTTTGGATCTCAAATGTTTGAAAGACCACAGATAAAGCTAAATAAAATTTTTTAAATATGGATATATCCCTAGGTCAATCTCTCTGAAAATCAAATGACTTTTTGTGTATACCACTTGCAATAATTACACCAAATTTCAGACAAATTCTTCAATTATTTCCAAAGATATCAATCATTTCGTTTGAATTAAATTCCCATTAGTTTCAATGTTAACTCCTCCGCTTTAGACCGCTTATTTGAGACCAACGCCGTCTGGCGGAGGCGGTTTTTAGGGAACCTGTTTTTCGCCTCGGTCGGCACACTATCTATTCTAGCCACTGTAGCATAAGGGTACAGTGCAATAGCTACTTCTAGGCACTGTAATAGCGATGATGCACATATTGAAACCATGTCTAACAGTAAACAATGGACGCGGCCATCGTGACACGTCACACGCCAATGCAGAACCTTTTACTTTCCCTACTGCATCCAATGCTTGTATTCAAGCTGCATCTATGTTGTTTACACCGCTACTCTATTTTTAATTAAAAAATTCTGATATGGGCAACACATGACTTTCCTTATATAATGCAATGAATTTACTACTTTTACAGTAAAAAAAATAGGTTTTTCTTATAGTAGATACTTATATTCTTTCCAAGATATTGAATTTTCGACAATTAGTTGTCATTTTCATTGATTTAGCGTCATTTTAATCCATTTGGCGAGATTTTCGTTAATTTGACAACATTTCAAAAAGTCGCCAAGTTTGCGACATTACGCCAAATTCGTTGCCAAAATCTCGCCAAACTTTACTGACGGAGAAATAAGTTATTCTTATAACATATAAATGACTATTGGCGTTCAAATGCAAAAGTATTTACTCGAAGTATATTTTCTCATAAATGAAACAAGCTAGATCCACCGGAATGATGTCACCCAATTTATCGCATGGTATTACATATGAAAAGTGAACATGTTTCTCAATAGGAAATATATTTTTTTTATTTTATATGACTTTTTGATAATTTTTTTGAAAAATGTTCAGAACCCCCCTAAATTTTCGAATAAAATTTTGAAAAAATCGTTAAAAAATCAAAACCACTAATAAAGTTACGCAAATAGACATTTCTTATGTAATTTTTCATTAGAAAACGATTGACATAAATTTTAGAACGCTAACATGATCTGTTCTCGAGATATTGTACATTTTTTAAAAAAATTATCAAAAAGTCATATAAAATAAAAAAAAATATTTCCTATTGAGAAACATGTTCACTTTTCATATGTCATACCATACGATAAATTGGGTGACATCATTCTCGTGGATCTAGCTCGTTCCATTCATGGAAAAAGATACTTTGAGTAATACTTTTGTATTGGAACGCCAATAATCATTTGTCTGCTGGAAGAATAACTTATTTCTTCATCCATAACGCTTGGCGAGATTTTGGCGACGATTTTGGCGAAATGTCGCCAACTTGGCGACTTTTTGAAATGTTGCCAAATTAATGAAAATATCGCCAAATGGATAAAAATGACGCTAAATCAATGAAAATGACACCTAATTGTCGAAAATTCAATATCTTGGAAAGAATATTAGTATTTACTATAAGAAAAACCTATTTTTTTACTGTAAAAGTAGTAAATTCATTACATTATATAAGGAAAGTTATGTGTTGGCCACATCAGATTTTTTTAAATTTGATATATTTTCTTAAAGCATTACACAGACTGGATTACACTATATAGTACGTGAAAAAAACATTTAAATTATTTTATGTTATAAGGTAAAATTCAATTAACCGAAATCTTCATACAAAAGCATTTAGTCTATTACCATAAATGTACCGCTGAATATTAGTACAGCTGAATGGACCCGAACATAACTGCAGAGAGAAATTTTTGGCCTCCTATACAACAAGTATGCACCCCGTACTACACCCATATTTTACAAATTATTAACCCTTTTTCGTAAACTGTTTAGGCGACACGGGGTTCCATATCTCCCGGGCCCCTATGCAAAGTATACTTCTGCCCTAACAATCGGTACATCTGGACCCGAATGCAGTTTGAGAGACATGCCGGACTGTTTATTCGGTAAGTTATCTGTAATAACTGAATTACAATTAAAGTAAATTAATGACATTTCAATATTTTGTTACAGTAAAAATCGGGATTTATGTTTCTCTGTTAAACTGATTAAAAACATTATATGCGAGAAAACACAATACAAGGAAAACCCTATATATCAGGGGTTCCACAAGGTAGCTGTAGTAGCAGTATATTAGCTAATTTATACTTTTATGAAAAATCTTTTACTTCAACAGATTATAAAATTTACAGAAATGTTGATGATCTGATTTGTTTGGTCTTTACAGACAACTGTGTCATAGATATAGATTTCTATCCGGATAATTTGAAACTAATTCCTAATAAAGCCACTATTTGTAATAGCATAAATTTTTTGGACTTACATTTTATTATTGAACCTACTGAGAGGATAGTTACTAATTTATATGATAAAAAAGACTATTTCAACTTTAACATTAATAAAATATTACCTTTTAATTCCTGTAACTCGATTCAATTGTTTAGAAATATTATACTTAATCAGCTTTTTAGAATTTATAGATTATCTGATAAAAAATTTCATGCTACGCATATTAATAAACTTAAAATTACTAGCAAATTCTATAAAATCCAGCTTATTTATTACATAGTATAATTAAAAAGTTTGGAATGGTTGATTATACTTAAATTCTCTCCTTTGTATCTTATTTTAGCCAGACATCCACTTTCCCTTGAATAAGCATTACCATGTATTTACATGTTCTTATCATCTTTATCATCTTCTATCGTCTTTTCGCATTACTGTTATTTCTTTCTCACGATTGGCAACAGCAGTTCTCAACTTTTTATTTTTTGAGATTGGCAACATTGGATTAGACGTTTGCAGTGTTTTTCAGGTATTCTTGTTTCCTATTATTTTCTAATCTTTATGCATGTTGTCCAAGTTATCAGTGTTTATAGATATAATCTATCACTGATATCAGAAACATGCATTTTGTGCTTATTTTTATAGAATACTTGGATTTGATAAAGAGTTTTATCGAAATGAACAATTCATTATTAGGCCTAGGGCTTGTCCACGTGTAAAACTTTCATGCTTGGATTTTAATTGTATTTGATATTATTTTATCGATTCCTTTTAGTTGATGTTTTTTGTTTGTCTTCATTCTCCGTTTGATACTTTTATTTGTAAGGCATTTTGTAATGTTGGGGTTTTTTTGAGTTGAAACTTCTCTCAATTTTTTCGTTGGATTTTTTTAAACTTTTATTATTATATAATATATATATATATATATATATATATATATATATATATATATATATATATATATATATATATATATATATATATATATATATATATATATATATATATATATATATATATATATATATATATATATATATATATATATATATATATATATAGGGTAGTTAGAATTAAAGTATCCTTGACCACTGTAGAGAAAACACAAGTCGTCATAAGAAAGCCAAAATTGCGTCGTATGCATTCCAGAACATGGGGATACGAATGACGAAAAAGGAAAACATAGTTCCAAAAATGAACGATAGGAGAACAGATGGCGCTGCGAATAGTCCCTAGTTAAAACATAATTCTGCAATATTTGTTGATTAAAAGTTGTAATGATATATTTAAACAATCGATAGTGGTTTTTCCTGTCGATAGTTTCACTGGAGAAACTCATAAAAGTTCAAGGTATTGACTGTTCCCTGCTAATGAGCTGATATTATACGCTAGACTGCTCCTTCTGAATGCTGGTACCTGCAATGGGCGTGTCTTCCAAATTTTAGGAAACGCTCTTCCGCACGGATTTTGTGTTTTATGATTTTTATTTTTGTAGAGAGAACAATTCAGTTTTCAAATCCTTCTTTAATAAAGAAATATTATGTACAAACATAATTAATGAAATGAAAATGAATCAGATATTACTTCCAATATACATATCTCTCAAACATACTACTACTGAAGAAATTTTATCAAGTAAATTCCAGTATCTTTACAGTATTTTTAACACGTCAAACTATATTTCGCAATTTTAATCCTTTGCTGGAAAAAAAATTAAATATATGTGCCTGATTTTAGCAGTTTAAGGGACAGTATATATCTGACTTGTAAGAAAAGTTCGAATTATGACCGAAATTTGAAATTCCTTCTTAACCTCTTGACATACAACGACGTCTCGGCCACGTCGTACGTTTTATAAGTCAATGTAGACATTGACATGTGTGCGACGCGCCCTGATTTAAGTTTTTGTCATGTGTCATGTGTTTTTGTCTTACAGAAATTTAGGGGGCGTGGTTTATAAACTGAATCTCACAGAAATGTAGGAGGCGTGGCTTATATCCTGAATCTTACAGAAGTAACTCTTCTAGGCACTGTAGAAATGTTTTCGGCGTGGTTTATATCCTGAATATCACAAATCTGTAGCCGCCGTGGATCAGATCCTGAATCGTACATAAATGTAGTAGGCGTGGTTTATATTCTGAAACTACACTTAATGTCTCTTAATTTGTATTTCAAGGAGTTAAATCATCTATTTAACACAATCTACCGGCTGCAGTTTCATTGTCTACATGCGAAGACCGGCTAACATGAGTGTCGCTTAATACCGGTTCAGTTTTTGCTTATAGTGTGAGATGCAGCGGTAATCCCGAATAATGTTTTGTATACCTTATAATACAGGTTGATCCAAAAGTCCTTGACACATTTTAAAATTGAATATAAACTCAAGTAATTGCCGTACGATAGTGAGGTTTTGACTAAAATGCTTTCCACGTTGAAAAGTTTTGGTTCCGCAAATAAAAAAAATTAGTTCCAAACTTTGCACATAGATGGCGCTGTACCTTAAAAATACAAAAAAACACATACAAACTGAAAACGAGTAGTTACAGAGCATTTTTTTTTTTTTTTTCATCCGCTACGATATTTCAATATATGAGCCCTTTGTAGCTCGAATCACATCCAAACGGTACTCCATTTTCAACGCAAATATACAAACATTTGAACAAGTAGCGCCATCAATGGGCAAAGTTTAGAACTAAATTTTTTATTTGCTAAACCAAAACTTTTCAACGTGAAAATCATTTTAATCCAAAACTCACTATCGTACGGCAATTACTTGAGTTTATATTAAATTTTAAAATGTGTCAGGGACTTTGGGTCACCCTGTATATTAATATCACTATCGTCACTGTAATCGCTGCTATCATCGCTCAAAGAACAATTAGAACACTGTGACGAAGAATCTAGAAAATTTTTTTTGTTGCATTATCAGAATTCATTTTATCTGGGTTTTGGATCAAGAAAACTAAAAATTATTTAAATCCACAAGGACACACAACCAACACTCATGCCGTTTTGAATCCATTAATGAAACTGCACATCTACGCTTTAAATGTTGCTGCAAAAAACAGCAATCGCAAAAGCCTATTAATCTGCTCGCAGTTAATAAGCGTTGGCAAATAAAAGCCTATTTTTCGGCTTGCAGTAAATAAGCATTGGCATCAAAAAGCCTATTTTTAGGCTTGTGGTAGATAAAGAGTTAAAATTAAACTTTCCAGATCTACGGGATAGATGTTTAAACTTTCTAGACCTAAAGCAATACCCATGTATTTTAGATCAGGAAAATTTTCAAAACATTGAAATATGAATATTCATATCATATACGTGACACTCTTTTAATTAAAGTTATGGTTTTTTTTAACTTTCTATATTTTATTGCAGGTTAAGAGGTTATTTATGCAAAGCTATTTGGACTTAATCGGACTGATATTTTTGTGCCATCATCGATTTTTTTGCAATAAAATTTCAACAATCTTTTATTTCCCTACCGAATTTAACAAATCAAGGACTTGTGGCAGATGATGTTGCCAGGCTCGAACCAGGGACCTAGTGCTTACAAGACAGACATTATAAGCATAGAGTAAAAGCTAGCTTCGACTCCGTTCTTATAATTCGGGCACAGATTTCAAGCATCTTTGATCAGATATCTTTGTTGCCGCACACTCCCCCACCTGATGCGGAGCCCGGGTCGAATTTCGGGGAGAAGGGGGGGGGGGGGGGCGCCTCAAAAAACCCCGCGTGTCCCCGTCCGAATTTCAGTTGAGGGCTGAAGGCCGGGAGGCGTTTTGTCTCGGGTGTGACGTCAATCGTGGTCAACCAGGAAGGGAGTGGCAAGGCCTCTGACTCCGTGTGGTGCTGCCATCTCGTGTTGAGAGGTGAGATCGTTGGCGTGAGAAAGGTGCGTGTTTCAAACGTCCAGTCATCATTGTGGCGATTGAGCGTCGCCAGGACCGAACTCGTGACATGGTGCTTACAAGACCGGCATTATAATCATAGAGCAAAAGCTAGCTTCGGCTTCTGTTCTTATAATTCGGGTACAGGTTCCAAGCATCTTTGATCAGATGTTTTTGCTGCCGCAGACTCAAGAACTCGAGGAAGATCAAATTACGAAGTATCCAGGTTAACAAATATAGTTGTCTTTTACCTCCAATCTAAGATGGGGGGCGGGGGGGGGGTATTCTGGGAAATAATAGAAAAAACAAATCTACATAATTCATAAACAGGGTTCCGGGAAACGAATAGTGCTTTTGAGTTCGAATTGTGACGAATCCCAATTCAGAGTCCCTCGAGTTGCATAATTTGGAGTAGAGGAATACATTTTTTTCCTCTTGAAATAAAGGGAATTTTTTGGAAAGGATAGAAATGCGCCCCGAAGAACGCGGCCTTGAGTCAATGAGAACTGAAGCCCGGGGGTATTGGGAATGTAGGATAACATAGGAAGCCTTATCAAGGGACGCAATTAGTGCTGTCAAACTAGTTTGCTAAGACTAGCTTGTAGATTCTATCAATATCATTGGTGGTTGTTTGTTCTCAGTTCCATAAGGACTTTAGAAAAAGCTTTGAGAATAAGTTTTCGGTAATAATTCACTCTGTAGCCTGAAAGTAGTCTGTAGTCTGAATTCTTTATATCCATTTTGATCGTTATCCGCCATTGTATCACTAAGGTTGCGTCCCGCCATTTACTGCGATTGAAGTTCACGGTTTGGAGCTGATCAAAGAAAACATTCTCATTTAACAAGAGAAATAAAGTTAAAATAAAAAGAAAAAGAAAGAAAGAATCATAAAAAAGAAGAAAAAATAAATAAATAAAGTTTACATCGGATTTTTCTGAATTTCTAATGCGATACTTATGGTGATAAATTGATTGCACTATTAACAAAGCTAAACAATATATGCAAAATTCAAGAAATTTGGATTTTAATTGTCTGTTGAAATAAATTGATTTTGAAGCAGAAAGTGAAAATCAAATTTGATATTCTCTAATTTCAAACGTTTTACACCCGATTTAAGTCAAATTTTCAAAACATATGTATACTGAAATAATTCTACATTCGAAAAATTGAAAATTGAAATCCACCAAATTAGAAATTCTCAAATTTTATAGCACCCAAGAGACTAGACCAAAAGTCTATGGTATCTTCTTTTTTAGTCTTTGTCATTTGAGCGCTATAGGAACACCTGCTATTGTATCTTGTGTATTCGAAAATTTTCTGCTGAAATAAATAATATTTGAAGCCATAATTTCGACCAACTTTGACTCTAAATGTTCATGTCTTTTAAACTAATTCAAATTTTAAAAGAATCTCGCCGAGCGTATAGTCCGGGGACTGAAGAACCTCTGTACTGTATTTTACTACTGCCCGAAACTTCCATTTCTTCTACCATTATATGAAATAATAGTATGTATACGATTGGAAAATTCATAATTTTGTTAAATAAGTTACATTTTTTATAAACCAGAATTATTTTGCTAACATTTTTTTAAACAAATTAAATTGCGTAAGATCCGTTATCTAATTTTTGTTTTAAACTTCTTTTGTTACAAAAAACCACTCTTTATCATAAAGGCAATGTGTACAGAAATAAGTATGGTACCACAGACTAATAAAAACAGACTTTTCACTCGACGGCAGCGCCCTCAACCGCCAACCAAAATATCAAGGTTTGGCACGCTTGGCGATGGTCTGTGACGGTTTTCGCCAAGACGTTCTGCTACTATAACCCTATTTGGCACTGAACATAACACTTGGAAGAACGTTGTTCTATCATCGCAAGCTTACACGTGGTAAACATAATTTTGGTGCTATTTTGGATTTTATAATCAATTATTTTATTTTTTATGGATTACTAACAGAAAAGAAATTACGTTTACAAGGTATGTAATTTATTTTTATTTAAATAAAAAATTTATTTGTTATCCATCCCATATTTCATCCTATGCACGTGTTCATCATAAGAAATTGGTGCAGCTTTATTACTGCCGACTAGATTAAATTCTAAGAAGCAGTGGCATTATTAGTTAAAAAACCTTTTCCTCATTTATATAAAATGTATAAAAATTGATATTTGGATAACTTTCTCTAGAGAAAGTTGAATATGATATTGAATGTGTATATATTTTACATGCTTTTTAGTAATTGACGTAATGTGGAAAATAATCCCCCCCTTTTCTAATTAACGATTGAGTTCGACACCTTTGATAATGCATTTATGTAAATTTGTTATTTAGAATAAGAATAGTGTATTTAAATATATATATATATATATATATATATATATATATATATATATAATAACAGCATCCCAGAATAAATTAAGAACTAAGTAATTTAACAATCAACATGCCAGTATACTTTTTAGGCTGAAAATATTATATAATATTTCAGTCTTTTGGGTATGTTAGCTTGAAATTTTTGGTGTATAATGATTTACAGTGATGCAATGCGTCAATTTTTTTTTTATTTAGTTTATGATTGCATGAAATAAATATATATCTATGTTTATTTATTTAAATTTACACATATTACAGATAAAAGTATTTTTAAATGCTGATCATGTTTATAGTTTAAAATATTATAAAAGTACAGTTCCGTAATTTTTTTGACCGCATTAACATAAAATCGTCAATAGAGCGATAGTCGCCAAATCTAGCAGAGCTGCGATGGTTGGCTCCTCGAACGCTAGTGTCTATGCGAAATCCCATGTTAACGATGTTGCCATAGGTTCCTATGGGAGTGAACCTTCTGAATATAGTATTCTGTGTATGGTACCATCACTACGTATTGTGGAGTTTGTAGGGAGAATTATCCCAAAATGTGTTCCAAAAATTCGCATTAGTTTAACGCCATCGGTTGTTCTCATTAGACTGCCCTTTCCTTTAAATTTTGCTAGTTCGTAGTTTGCTATTTTATTAATTGTTTTAGTAAGTTATTTGTTTAATTTATAAGTTGTGTTTGTCTGTTACTGTTTTATTTGCTGTAAATAGTAACTTTATTTAGCATTATAAGATAGTGTGGAAGGTAAAATGATAATCCTAAAACGGCAACATTCCTTATAATTGTAAAATACTTATCACTTTACAATTTAGAGCATCTTCAAAGAGAAGAAAATGCTGACCCATCTATGAAATCATAAAATAAATCAGTGAAGTTTGTATTCTAACGTAAAAAATAAATTTATTTAAAAGTTCAAGATATGTAGTCGCTGATTTAATAAATGTATATGTTACCAGCAATGTATGAAATGCCGGCATTCTATAGAATACCTAGGCATTTTATAGAATACCGGTCGTTTTTAGGCAAAGTATGAAATATGAGAATCATTATATACTTTCCCTTGGCATTGTGTATAATACCTAGGCATTCTATAGAATGACAAATGCTATTTGGGCAAAGTATGAAAAAAGGAATGAATCGGAGATATATTTCATACTTTGCCGGTTTGTCATTTGGCATTCTATAGAATGCCTAGGAAATGTGTGAAATGTTAATCGTTTCATAGATTTCCGACCAGTTTTCAGTATTCTATAGAATGCCGGTTTTCATACATTGCCGGTTATGTTACCGGCAATGTATGAAATGTCGGCATTCTATAGAATACCTAGGCATTTTATAAAATACCGGCCTTTTTTATGCAAAGTATGAAATATGAGAATTATTATATACTTTCCCTAGGCATTATATATAATACCTAGGCATTCTATAGAATGACAAATGCTATTTAGGTAAAATGTGAAAAAAGGAATGAATCGGAGGTGTATTTCATACTTTGCCTATTTGTCATTTGGCATTCTATCTATAGAATGCCTAGGAAATATGTGAAATGTTAATCGTTTCATAGATTGCCGACCAGTTTTCGGTATTCGACATAATGCCTAGGTATTCTATAAAATGCCGGCTTTCATACATTGCCGGTAACATATGTAACGTTGATTTTATTAATTCATATAATTATGACTAAATTAATGCATATATTATTTTTCATGCAGAGTGTAATTTGCTGTAAAGTAACTTATAACAATGATGCATTTTCTTTTGACTGATGCACATAAAATAAATTTAAATAAAAAAAAGGACATTTAAATAAAAACAAATTAAGACAGAATATTCTGATCTCACCAGAAATATATATAGATATAAGTTATATTTTTCAATAATTTACTATAATATTGTTCTATAAGGATAAGTTTTGTTAATAGTCAGGTAAACTTTATTATATATTTTCTTACATTAAGACAAATTTGCCTTTATTTTTCTCCAAACACGACTCCCTAAATTACTTTTTTACATCAATGTTATTTAAGTTTTATCTAAACTGTTTTATTTAATTTCTAGTAAAAAGAAAAATGTATAAGCATTTCTGTCTACAAATGTATTATTTAAAACAAACTTGGTTCAAATTGACATTAGTTTTGTACCCGTCCCTAAGTTGCGAAATACAATTTTATGATTTTTATATTTATTTTATATAATAAAAAAAAAATAAAACTTTTCCCCACATAATAATAATGAAATGTTTCACAAAATAATAATGAAAAGAAAAAGAAAAAATCAAAGCATCACGGATTGACGAATTGGTTTAGTATATCTTTCGGCTTTATTTTTTTCGGCCACAGCGATTTTGTAAGCTTTTCGGCCAGAATATCCTTGACAAAGGGATTTTTCAAGCAGTTTCTCAGCCAGGAAGGAAAGAATCCATTAAAAGGAAACCCCATTCTTCGTAGTAGGTGGATGAATTGTAATACAAGACCATCGAGGATGCCATTTTTGTTCACTTTACCTTTCCCACACCATTTTCGATCTGCTTTATTATCTCTTTATTAGAGTTAAGGGCTTTTTCTTACCGTCGAAAAAAAAGCTGTAATGTCGATAATAAACTTCAACTTTTGGTAACTGCGCAGCATGGCAACCAGCATGGAATAACCGTTAACTGCAATGGCAACAAAAAAACTTTAATTGCAGCACTTTTGCAAACTTCAGTGATACAATTTACTCTTTTTATTTTCCGCTGATTCGATTTTGAACTGCAATTTACCCCCCTACTGCAAAGAATGGTGGAAAAGGATAACCCATTTTGTCATTTTTCCCATCCTCATTTTAGAAGCCGAAAAGCCTACAAGCCAAAAGTCTTTCAATACCGAAGAATTAGTTTATGTTATTGCAAGAAATGAATTAAATAGTAATCTAATGGGAACAAACAGCACATGACTTTCCTTATTCAATGCAATGAATTTACTACTTTTACAGTAAAGTAGATAATTCTTAAAATAGATATTTATATTCTTTCCAAGATATTGAATTTTCGTCAATTAGTCATAATTTCCATTGACTTAGCGTCATAGTTATCCATTTTGCGAGATTTTCGTTAATTTGGCAACATTTAAAAAAGTTGTCAAGTTGGAGACATTCCGCCAAATTCGTCGGCAAAATCTCGCCAAGCGTTATGGATGGAGAAATAAGTTATTTGCAGACTATTGACGTTCGAAAGTATTACTCAAAAAACCTTTTCTCATGAATGGAATGAGCTAGATCCACGAAAACGATGTCACCGAATTTATCGGATGATATTACATATGAAAAGTGAACATGTTTCTCAACAATTAATATATATTTTTTTAATTTATCGGAATTTTTGATAAATTTATTTGAAAAATGTGCAATATCTCGAGAACGGTTCCTGCTAGCGCGCTAAAGTTTATGTCAATAGCTTTCTAAGGAAAAATTACATAGGAAATGTCTATTTGCGTAACTTTAAAGGTTTTGATTTTTTAATGATTTTTTCAAAATTTCACTCGAAAATTTGGAGGAGGGGGTTCTGAACATTCGATTATGTTTAAAAACAATAGGCTTCCAGTATCCACAGATTGTAATTTTTGTACCAAATTTCATTCGAATCGCTCCATTTGTTCATGAGATATCGTCTCCACAGACTCACTGACACACGCAAACACACACACACACACGCACACACAGAGATTACCTCAACAATGTTCCATTCGTGATCAGGGATGCTTGAAAAGTGCTCACCCGTCGAAAACTGGAATTCGAATTTTCGACCCGTCACGATACTTTCCTTATACATTATACTATGCATATAAGGAAAGTAATAATTCCCCTGAAAATCTGTTCTGAAGCTAAGACAGTTGACATATTTATTTTCTCATACTACGTAATAAAACATAGAGAAAGTATTGTTTTCACGAAAACTTTCAAATTCGGGATTTTTATGCCAATGTATGTTATAAGACCTCTTGAACACGTTTTGACTATATTTAGAGTGATGTTCTTCTGTATGCCTGATGTGTGTGGTCCATTTTTTGTGTGCACGATAGCAGCCAGACATATCAATGGATTTTCACGAATTTCTTTTTATCCGGCTTTGTTATCCAAAAATCTTGAACTAGAGAGAATTATTTTAAATTCCTATGAAAACTTCGAAATTATATATATATATATATACATTTTAACATGGTAGCATATGACAAAATTTGACATAATTATACATAAAAGGGCTTATTTATAGCTCAATGATCATGAAACTTAATAGTTTCAATCATTGTTGCAAAAATTATCCACGATATTAATTTTGTGTTTTCGTGGCATCATTAGGCCCCGGTTGGGGGGCAAATTTTCCCTGGGGTGGGGTATATTGTCGAGTATAGTATCAATTAAAATATTTTTCAAGCCCATTAAAGTTCAGGGTAACATGTTGTGGTTGTAACCATTTGAACTAACGATACCGATTTTTAAAATTTTTTCTTGTAAAATTTGAAAGAATAAAAAATGAATTCTTGTATGGAAAAGTCAAGCTGAGTCACACTCCAATCAAATTTTTGTAGGTGATGGCCGTCTGCGGCGCCATCTGTTGCAATTCCTGAACAACTCTCCCAACTTTTTACCTGTCGATAGCGGCACTAGCAACAGTGGATTCCATGTTAAAGGTCTGAAAGTCTCCTCGAAAGAAAAATCAAGGAATCGGAAGATTGGGGTGATCATAATATTTCTTCGAGTAAAAATGATATCATAAAAAAACTATTACAAAATGAGAAACGCAGGAAAAGCAGTTTGCGCCATAGGTGTAGCCAAGATTTCGCAAAGGAAAGGAGAACAAACGATCGAATGGGACGGGGGGTTTACAGAGCTGATCATATCTTGCACAGTTAATGGCTGCTTTGAAGAAATGATAGAAAATTTCATTTTCATAAGTATTTATTTTTAATTTGTATTCTTATGTGCTCACTGCTATTTTAAAAGTATACATAGTAATTTTTTGCTGTAAATTAGATTTAAGAGGTATTCATGCCTTCAATTGCAGAGCATTTCTGGAGCCCTAATCATGCTTTTAATTTTTTGAAACCCAAGATTGTACTTTCTCCTAATTCAAATTTTAACTTGGATATTCTGTTAAAATTCTCTATTTCTTCTCAATTAAACTCCCTTATCCCCTGTTTTTGTCCGCTTGGAAGTAGGGTACAATTTTGTCCATTCCTGTCATCGTACTTCTTTATCAATTATTTGTCCACCATTTAAAGAACCCCTGAAACGAACTATGATTTTAAAGAAATCTCGCAGAGCGTATCGTCCGAGGACTGAAGAACCCCTGCACCGAATTTCACCACTGTCCAAAACTTTAATTTCTTCTTCCATTATTATGAAATAATATGTTTGTTCAAAATTTAAAAATTCGTAATATAGTTAAATAAATGACATTTTTTACGTACCAGAATTAAAATCGTAAAAATTTATTTAATAAAATAAATGTCATAGGCTTAGTGTTAAACTATCTTATCCAAATCTCTCATACAAACCGTATTTTATTACGAAGATTATACGGTGGATAAAATCAAGGACAAAACGAATTTTAAAAAAACGAAAGGTCTGTTATTTAACATCCTAAAAGACGTACAAAATATTGTTAAAATCTGCCAGAGCGCTTTCGGACGTATATACGTCCTTCATCAGTGGCTACATGAGTGGGAAAAGCATGGAATGTGTATATAGAGACCATTTTAAAACAAATTTGCATAAAATATAAATGGTAAATGAACTTGCTAAAATAATTCAAGAAATATACACTGCAATTACAAAATAAGTTTAAACGCTTATGAATTTAAAAATATTACAAGAAAAGAACTAATACAAATTTTAGAAAAACGTCAAGCATGATATTCCTGAGAATGACGTCACAAATAACTTTTAAGAGGTTTGAATTGCATAGAGTCGAGAATGAGTCGCCAAGCATAACTTAAAATTTGAACAGGATCAAAATTACAAATTAATTCACGGTAAATATAAATAAACAGGGATTCATAAAGAAGAATACTACGTGAATTGTTAGAACGAACCAATAGGAAAGTTTTTTGAAAAACGGGAAGAAATTTATCATTAGCCACATATTGAGCAAGAGCCGTAGAAAGTTTACCAGATTTGACATCACTAGCATGTTCTGCTAAACGGATGCCAACATTACGTTTCGTACTACCAATGTAAAATTTATAGACACCAGCAGAGGATAACAGGGGTACAACATACACCCCAGCAAAGCTTTTAAAGTCATCAAAATTTCCAAGTTTATCGGATCGAATACGATTAAATAAAGTGGTAATATTAGAGTGAGCGGGTTTGAAACCAAATTCATGGCAGAAATTTAAAAAAGGACGGAAAATCCTAGGAACACCAGATTTATGGACTAAACGATCTTTAATAGCAACAAATTTAGTATCAGCTTGAGTGAATTTAAGACGAACGTGGGCGAAGATCTTAAGAATAAATTCAAAAGAATAAGCAGCTTCACGGCCAAGTTTAAAAATAAAATTAATTTCATCAGTTAAAACGGGGATAGAAGAGCAAACATTAAATGCGCGGAGTTAGTAAAAGTGGATTTACGGAAAACGGAAGTATGAACACCAAAATCAGAACGAGTGACCAGAACATCAAGGAAAGGCAAGGAACAGTTAGATTCATGCTCAATAGTAAAATTAATCGAAGAGTAGAAATCATTAACTTTATCCAAAGGTGAAGGAGATCATTTAAATCACGATCTCAGATAATAAAAACATCATCCACGTAACGGCACCAAAGAATAGGTTTAATTGTTAAAGAAGGCGAAATCTCATTCTCGAGCTCCTGCAAAACGGCCTCGGTTAAAATACCAGATAAAGGGCTACCCATAGGGGCGCCAGAAGTTTGTAAGAAAATAGCGTCACGGAAAGCAAAGTAATTTGTTTCCGCAATAATATTCAAAGTAGAAGTGATTGCGTCGATAGTGGGGATTTTACATTGATGACGATGAAGTTTTTTGGCAATAATATCAATAGCAATGTTAACGGGGATACTAGGGAAAAGGGAAACGACATCAAAACTATGGAGAGTACTATTAGGATTAAATTTAGTTTTAAAAAGTAAATTGATGAAAATTTCAGTAGAGCTGATGGAAAAACTATGATTACTAAAAAGTTAGTAATCATAGTTTTCCCATCATTTTTAGTAATCATGGTTTTTCCATTTTAGTAATCATAGTTTTTCCATTTTAGTAATCATAGTTTTTCCATTTTACTGAAAATTTCACTAACTTACTTTTTAAAACTAAATTTAATCCTAATAGTACTTTCTATAGTTTTGATGTCGTTTCCCTTTTCCCTAGTATCCCCGTTAACATTGCTATTGATATTATTGCCAAAAAACTTCATAGTCACTGTCCCTTGCCTTTCCTAGATGTTCTGGTCACCCGTTCTGATTTTGGTGTTCATGCTTCCGTTTTCCGTAAATCCACTTTTACTAACTCCTGTATCCCCGCTAATTCTTTCCATCCTGTATCCTCTAAAAAAGCTTCTTTTAACGCGTATTTTAATCGCGCATTTAATGTTTGCTCTTCTATCCCCGCTTTAACTGATGAAATTAATTTTATTTTTAAACTTGGCCATGAGGCTGCTTATTCTTTTGAATTTATTTATAAGATCTTCGCCCACGTTCGTCTTAAATTCACTCAAGCTGATACTAAACTTGTTGCTATTAAAGATCGTTTAGTCCATAAATCTGGTGTTCCTAGGATTTTCCTTCCTTTTATTAATTTCTGCCATGAATTTGGTTTTAAACCCGCTCACTCTAATATTGCCACTTTATTTAATCGTATTCGATCCGATAAACTTGGAAATTTTGATAACTTTAAAAGCTTTGCTGGGATGTATGTCGTACCCCTGTTATCCCCTGCTGGTGTCTATAAATTTTAATAATATGTACCTTTCAATAAATTTATTTAATTTTATTAAAAGCTAAATAAAATTAACTAAATTTATTTAGGCAAGTTATTTGTAATTTATTTGTTTATCTGTAAAGTTATTACATAGAGCGAATAGAAGTGATTTGTTTGACACGTTGTCAAACTCCACATTAAACTTTGTAATATGTGAAAGCTACAAAGTCGAACTGTCAAAAGCAGTGCTGAGATTTTACTTGATAACCTGGCTTTATCTTTATGTTAAAAGTATCAAAAGAGACAAATCTACAAAAAGAGATAAATGTACAAAAAAAAATGCAAACAATTTCTAAAACAAGTACAAAATGCTATTGGCTAATGCAACTAATGCAACTAATGCTTCTGAATTATATGAAATGCATATAAAGTAATTAATGATGCTTTTTATTAACACTTTACAACAAAGTTGAAAAGTGTTTATGACTTTGTTCATTCTGTCTGTTTGTCTGTCCTTTAGCACGATAACTGCCGTAAAAATGACTTAATCAAAATGAAATTTTAGTATGTTGTTCAGACGGTCTGTAGGACCTATGGGTATATAAATGAATAATATCACCCAATTAGTTCTGGATTGAACCCGGGTTGAAAAAATGAAATACATTGAACCCTAAGGGACCTAATTTTTCGAATATTTTTTAGGCGGATTTAAAATTCAAAAATTGCTTCGAAAATTTTAAATAATATTCAAATTATTCCATAATATATATAAAAAAAATCAGCAAAATATATTCAGTAGTTTTTTAAATAAAAATTAAAATAATAATTACACCTCTCATATGAAGCGATCACGTGACCATGATATGAAAAGATCACGTGACCCACTTCAAAATGAAATATGGCATCCATCTTGTCTCAAAATCGTGATTTTAAAAGTTCTTTTTAATTCATATTGAGTGCTGTATCCGTCCTAAAACAGCTTTATTTTTGCTTAAATTCTGTGCATCTACATACTGAAACAACGCAATTACAATATATTTGAGTTTAAATGATCATCTAAATTTGATTATTTCTACAACGAAGCCTATTTTTCACTTATGTAAAATGTAAACAGCAAAATATGTAGAATGAGTTGTATAAGAATTGCTGTATTTCTTTAACGCAAAATTATTTAGCTCATGGAGTTTGCGCAGCTGATATGAATGAAATATTAATTGATTTTACAGAGAGAAGGACGATTTTTTTCGATGAAATTTTAAGCATAGAGTTTAATTACTTGTAGCTCCATGGTCTTAAGTTTTTAAATAAAATAAATTATTTTAGTACTGTGATGAATGAAGTGAATAGGAAAATGTTATGAATGAAATGCTGCTATTATAGAGAGAGCCAGGCGTGTTATTTTTTCTATGACGTCATTTGAATGAATTTCAGTTGTTTTCAAATATAATAAATTATTGTAGTAGTGTGATAAGTTTTAAAAGATTACCGAGGAATGTATTGCATTTTAGAGATGTTTAAATAAAATTGCATTGAAGTTGGAAAGTGTTTCATAATCAATGCTTTAAGCATGATTGATCTTTCTTGTTATTAAGATATTTTCTCTTCTTGAATTTAGTTTAATCCCCTCTAAAGTGATTCTTTAAACAATTATTTTTCTGCAGACCTATATTATAACGTTGATTTTTATTAAACAAACATTGTACGATATTGAACTTATTATGTAATATAAATTAAGAGATAATACAGAATCTGTATGTAAATATTGTGTACAATTTATACACATAATTTTATTAAGTGTTACAAAGTTATCATTGAAATCATAAAATTAATTCAGTGAAGTTTGTATTCTAACAGAAAGAATAAATTTATTTAAAAGTTCAAGATATGTAGTCACTTTGTTGATTTAATTAATGCATATAATGTTAATTTCATTATTGCATATAATTTTGATAGATACTAATGCATATATTATGGTTAATGCAGAGTGTAATTTACAATAAAGTGACTTATAACAATGATGCATTTTCTTTGCATTCAAGACTCAGAAAAAAATCTTGATGTTGATCTGATGCATATAAGATAAATTGAATTATCAGCAATTTTGACTGATGCATATAAGATAAATTTAAATTAGAAACAAAAGAACATTTAAATAAAAGAAATTAAGACAGAATATTTTTATGTTACCAGAAAGATAGCGATATACTTTGTTAGTAGTCAGGTAAGCTTTATTATTTATTTTGTTATATTAAGACAAATTTTACTATATCTTTCTCCAAACACCACTCCCTAAATGATTTGGTTACATCAATTTCATTTAAGTTTTATCTCAACTATTTTATTTAATTTCTTGTAAAAAGAAAAGATTATATGCATTTCTGTCCAGAAATGCATTATTTAAAACAAACTTAGTTTAAATTTACATTCGTTTTGTATCCGACCCTAAGTTTGCGAAATACAATTTTATGATTTTTATATCTAATTTATATAATAAAAACAAATAAACTTTTTCTCACAAAATAATAATGAAATGTTTCACAAAATCATAATGAAAAGAAAAAAAAAACATTCAAACCCTGATGGATTGATGAATTGGTTTAGTAAGCCTTTCGGTTTGTAGGTTTTTCGACCACAGCCAAGGTTTATATATATCTATAAATCTTGGGCCATTGCGTTTCTGTAAGCTTTCTGACAAGAATATCCTTGCAAAGGGATTTTTCAAGTAGTTTCCCAGCCAGAAAGGGAAGAATCAATTAAAAGGGAACATCATTCTTCCATAGACCTGAGTTCGATTTCCGGCTTTGCCTAAACTGTTCCCGTTGAAGACCTAAGCCGTCCGACTCATCCAAGGACTTGAGCAACCAAAAGGACGGCCGGTAAACAGTTCCCGTGTACAAGCACGTTAAATTTGTGGGTTTAAAAGTCCTTCCGAGCGATTGGTAGCAAAGGAAGGAGGGTCGACCCCTGTGGATGTCGCCCCCACTGGGTTTCAGTCTAAATTAGATGGCGTTGTTTCAGCGGTCTAAACAGATATCTTACACCTTCGGATAGGTCGGACGGTCTGGATCGAAAGAAAGATATCAGCAGTTTTATTTATTGTACGATAAATATTTTTAATATTTTTAGGCCTATTTATATTTGTAAGCTAGGAGTTGATTAGGAAAATCCATATAGTTACTATGCGACAATATTATAATATATAATAATTACAACGGATTTTAGTATAAGAATTAACTAGTAGCAAAGCTGTTAATTAATCAAAAAAAAATTTCAAAGTTAATACACGTTAACGCTTAATCCGGCCACTCTAACGGTTACTCTAAGTCCTCGGACGAGTCGGGTGGTCTGGGTTTTCGACGTTAACGCTTAATGTCAACTCTTAACTACCTATCAATTGAACCTAGCAATGAACCTAGCAATAATACAAAAGTATCCAAATACTATTGTCTATATTTAAATTTTTTTAAATTAAATATGTAAATAAATTGATCATCACTATAACCACACATTCAGTTAAATTAAAAAATCTTTAAAACAAAGCAATTTATAAAAAAAATCTCATAAATAATATTTTTATGCAAAATTTGGATGACATGTTAGTTGACATTTCTTATCACAACTAAAACTTTAATATTTTTATCAGGGGGGTGGGCTGAGTATACCTAGTGTGTGTGTGTGTGGTGGTGGTGGTGGGGGGGGTCCTAGCTCCCTCTGGCCTTTGCCTGACTACGGTGCTATGCCAAACGTTCCGTGCTCACCAGGAATAAAGCTACCCGCGGGGTTTGCAACTTCAAACGGAATGGATGCCACCTGTAAAGACAGCACTGGTATATAGAAACGAGGAGTAATTACAGATAAAATCTCTTTAGGTAGACAAAATAAGTCATCTTTACTTCGTAGTAACCATTTGTAGTTATTACTGGAGGGAAAAAGCTAATTTTTAGAAATGCCAATAACATGGCTGTAAATATTCCATTTCTCTTTGAATTAGGTGGTCAGTTCAAAAAGTTCTGGTAACCAGGTGTTTTGTCATTAGCTTAAACATGTTTGCTGGGAATAAATAGGAACTTGGTTTGTGTGCGAGATAGTTTAGGGAGCTATGGTAAGGAAGATGTGAGCAAGACTGAACTGAAATGTGGTATTTACGTTGATAGGATTTTCTTTCAATTACTTTCATGTCTAAAAAAATTTCATTTTTTGGTATTTAGTAAAATATGAAATTAGAAGAAAATCTTGAAATTTCCCAGAGGGAGCAAAGCCCCCTCCGGAAAAGTTCGGCGGGGCTCGTGCCCCTATGCCCCCCTCCACCCCCCCCCCCCACCCCCCCACCCGTAGTCTAATGCTTCTGAATTATATGAAATGCATATAAAATATTAAAATAAATAATGATACGTTTTTGCTATTAAAATATTTTTCTTCCTGAATTTGGTTTTAGTCTTCTCCAAAGTGATCATTGAAACAATTATTTTTCTGCAGGAATGTATATGCCTATATTATAATGTTGATTTTTACTAAACAAACATTGCAAGACATTGAACTTATTATGTAGCATAAAATAAGAAATAGTACCTTATCTGTATATAAATATTTTGTTCAATTTATGCACATAATTTTTTTTAAGTGTTACAAACTTATTTTTGAAATCATAAAATTAATTCAGTGAAGTTTGTATTCTAACATTCTCAATTCCACTCACTTCCCTACTCTTATTCGGTCGTTGACCCCACCCTTTCTTAGATATTGGCTACGCTTACGGTGTAAGCTGACTGCACGTTCATTTTGTGCTAAAACGGTTATGATAGGGATTTTAGTTGAATAAATAATCAGAATACACAAGTTCATACACTTATACTTTCTGTATTACATATTCTATATCCACCCTCTCCACCCCCATTGGCTAAAGAATTGCATTACTTTTCTATAGAGGTTATATTGCAAAACGAAAACTTGCTCTAATACCTTCATCCATTCGATCGTCAAGTCCTCCTTCAGAGATCTTGGCTATTTTTATCGTGTAAACTGACTACACGACCATTTTGTTTTACATTGTTTATGATAGTATTTTTATAGTTGCATAAATAATCTGAGACAACTTATTCATAGTCATATGACTACCTTTAGTACATTCAATATTCCCCCTTCCCCACTGGCTAATTAATCAATTGCATATTTTATATAGTGGCCATATTGGGAAAAGCAATTCCTTTCACTTCCCCCACTCTCATTCGGTCGTAGACCTCACCCTTTCCTAGATCCCAACTACGCCCATGGCGTAAACCGACTACATGTTGTTACCTTTTTTTAACAATAAAGCAAATTCATAATCCTATAATAAATTCCCTTTACTAGACAATCTCTATTTCTCCCATTGGCTAAACATGTACATTAATTTTCTACTGACCTTATTCCTGAATTTATTCGCGAACCTTCATTATTTTCGAGTTCCTGGCTACGCCTGTGGCGTCAAACGGCTATATAAATATAATGTGTAACAAATAAAACCTATTACATGAATATTTTAAAATATAATTTTTATATGGTTTACTAATGAGAAAACCCTTTCACTTCATTTCCAAAATTAAAAAACATTATTTCAAATACGAAAAATCTGATGTGGGCAACACATGACTTTCCTTATATAATGCAATGAATTTACTGCTTTTACAGTTAAAAAAAATGTTATTCTTATAGTAGATACTTATATTCGTTACAAGATATTGAATTTTCTTCAATTAGTCGTCATTTTCATTGATTTAGCGCCATTTTTATCTATTTGGCGAGATTTTTGTTAATTTGGCAACAATTAAAAATGTCGCCAAGTTGCCGACATTCCGCCAAATTCGTCGCCAAAATCTCCCCAAGCGTTATGGACGGAGAAATAAGTTATTCTTATAGCAGATAAATGACGGGGTTCAAATACAAAAGTATTACTCAAAGTATCTTTTTTCATGAATGGAACGAGCTAGTTCCACAAGAATGATGTCATCAAATTTATCGCATGGTATTACATATGAAAAGTGAACATGTTTCTCAATAGGAAACATTTTTTTTTATTTTATACGACTTTTTGACAATTTTTTTGAAAAATGTGCAATATCTCGTGAACGATTCATGTTAGCGTTCTAAAATTTACGTCAATCGTTTTCAAATGAAAAATTACATAAGAAATGTCTATTTGCGTAACTTTATTAGCGGTTTTGATTTTTTGACGATTTTTTCAAAATTTCACTCAAAAATGTAGAGGGGTTCTTAACATTCAATTACGTATAAAAACAATAGGCTTCTAGTGTTTACGGATTGTGATTTTTGCACCAAATTTCGTTCGAATCGGTCCTTTAGTTCGTCCGTTATCGTCTCCAAAGTCTCACTGACACACACACACACACACACACACACACACGCGCGCGCGCACATACTTTCACACACACATATTTTCACACGCACACACACACACACACAGACATCAATTCAAAAATGTTTGATTCGTGATCAGGCATGCTTGAAACGTGCTCTCCAGTCGAAAACTCGAATTCGAATTTTCGACTCCATCAAAATACTTTCTATTATGTATATGAGGAAAGTAAAAATCTGATGTGAGCAGCACATGACTTTCCCTACAGATTCAAATTCATTTTGTAATTTTTTATTTCATTATACATTAAATAGAGTTTAACTGCAAAAAATACTATGAATAATTTTCTGACATTATATCCAATTCGTTTTTCTATTGCATCTTGGTTTCGTTTGGCAACTTAATTCACTTTAAATTCTTCAGGTCCATAAAATTCCAAAAACTACAATATCTCGAGAACGGTTTATCGTACAGCCATGGGGTAAAATTTATTCTGTCAGTTGTCAAATTTTACTTATAGAACAAATACTTAATTAATATATTTCACCAATTTTAGTCATTCATTTCAGAGTTTCACCATCTTGCACGTGTAGTATTTTATTTTAGATCGAAAATATTAGATCTGCGGGTCATTTGCAAAAAAAGTCAGATTATTTTTTCCGAATCGTATCAAAATCTAACAAGCATCCTACGAGCGATTTATCTACCAAATTTTGTGTAATTTGATCTAGTAGATTGTCAGCTAGAGTGGATATATACAATTTTTGCAGGCCATTTCGCTAAAGGCTGGTTCATTTATCTCGAATCGTACCAAAATCTAATCAGCACCAGGGTCGTCCACAAGTGACTTATCTACCAACTTTTATGAAATTTAGTCGATTAGTTGAGTTAGAGTGGATATATACAAATTTTGCGGGCCATTTCGTAAAAAAAGGCAGGTCCTTCTTTTTTTAATCGTATTAAAATCTAATGAGCACCAGGGTGACCCACAAGTGACATATCTACTAAAGTTTGTACACTTTGATTAATTAGTTTTTCAGTTAGAGTGGATACAGGAAATTTTTGCGGGCCATTTCGCAAAAACAGGCGGGTTGTTTTATCCCGAATCGTACCAAAAACTAATCAGCACCAGGGCCACACACAAGCCTTACCTACTAAATTTCATGACATTCGGTCGATTAGATTTTCAGTTAGAGTGGATACATACATTGCACAGACAGCCACACAGACAGACAAACACACACACACAGACATCACGCGAAAAATAGTTTTTTCGTATTCTAGAGGTCTCAAAACGTGTAGATCCGTCTAAAACTCAAGTTGCGATTTTCAGCATGATTCCAGTACTTTCCCTATACATTACCATGTATTGCAGGGAAAGTAAAAATCTGATGTGGGCAGCACATGACTTTCCCTGCAGACTCAAATTCATATGTCCTTTATTTCATTAATAATTCATTAGATTGAGTTCAATTGAACCAAATAACACTATATTTGCATTTTTAATTCAATTTCTGTTTTTATTTCGTAATTGGACATTTTTCCAAAGGCGGTATAACAAAAATTGCGAAAAATCTCAATTATCTCGACAACGGTTAGTCCTAGAGTAATAGTTCTTATTCTTTTCCTCGTCAAAAATTACGTACAAAACAAGCATTTAATGGATACATTTGAACATACGTAGTCTTTTTTTTACATTTTGGAAATTTTTTGCTGCCCATTTTGTAAAAAAAGTCAGGTTGATCTTTTCCGAATCGTACCAAAATCTAATCAGCACCAGAGCATCGCACAAGTAACTTATCTAACAAATTTTGTGAAATTTGGTCAATTAGTATTTCAGCTACAGCAGATGCATGAGATTTTACGGGCCATTTCGCAAAAAAAGGCGGGTTGTTTTATCCCGAATCATACCAAAAACTAATCAGCACCAAGGTCACACTCAAGTGATTTAATAACCTACCAAATTTTATGAAAATTAATCGATTCGTTGAGTTAGAGTGGATATATACAATATTTGCGGGCCATTTCGTAAAAAAATGCCGGTTCATCGTTTTCGAATCGTTTCAAAATCTAATCAGCACCAGAGTGCTACACAAGTGACTTATCTACCAAATTTTGTAAAATTTGATCAACATGATTGTGGATACAGGTATTTTTTGCGGGCGATTTCGCAGAAAGAGGCTGGTTGTTTTATCCCGAATCGTACCGAAAACTACCCAGCATCAGGGTCGTACACAAGTGACTTACCTACCAATTTTATGAAATTCGGTCCATTAGTTTTTGAGTTAGAGTGGATACATACATTTCACAGACAGACACACACATACACACACACAGACGTCACGTTAAAAATAGTTTTTTCGTATTCTAGAGGTCCCAAAACGTGTACATCCGTCGAAAACTCGAGTAGCGAGTTTCGGTATGGTTCCAATACTTTACCTATATATTACCATGTATTTTCAGGGAAAGTAAAAATCTGATGTGGGCAGCACCTGACTTTCGCTCCGGACTTGTATCCATGTTCTCTCTATTTTAATCAAATTTAATTCACTTTTAATTCAATATTTGTTCTAATTTATTTTAACTGCACTTATTTTCAAAGGTGGCGTAGAGAAAATACCAAAATACTTAAATATCTCGAGAACGACTAATCCTAGTCTAATGAGGTTGGTCTTATTCATTCTTTTTTTCGTTAAGAATTACGTATAAAACAAGCATTTAATGGATATATTTGAGCATACGTAGTTTTTTATTTTAGATTTTGACGACTTTTACGGGCCATTTTGCAAAGAAAGGCAGGTTTTTTTTGTTCCGTACCTTACCAAAATCTAATCAGCAGCAGAGTAGCCCACAAGTGACTTATCTGCCGAATTTTGTGAAATTCGGCACATTAGTTTTCCAGCTAGAGTGGATGCAGGCAATTTTTGATGGGACATTTCGCAAAAAAAAAGGCTGGTTCTTTTATCCCCATTCGTACTAAAAACTAATTAGCACCAGGGTCACATCCAAGTGACTTACCTACCAAATTTTATGAAATTCGGTCCATTAGTTTTTTAGTTAGAGTGGATACATACATTGCACAGACAGACCGTCACGCTAAAAATAGTTATTTCGTATTCTAGAGGTCTCGAAACGTGTAAATTCGTCCAAAACTCGAGTTGCGATTTTCGGCCCCCTATGCATTACCATGTATTGCAGGAAAAATAAAAATCTGATGTGGGCAGCACATGACTTTCTCTGCAGACTCAAATTCATATGTTCTTTATTTCTTTAATAATTCATTAGATTGAGTTTAATTGAAACAAATAACACTAAATTTGCATTTTTAATTCAATTTTTGTTTTTATTTGGTAATTGGACATTTTTCCAAAAGTGGCATAACTAAATGCGAAAAATCTAAAATATCTCGAGAACGATTAGTCCTAGAGCAATAGAGTCATTCTTATTCTTGTCCTCATCAAAAATTGCGTATAAAACAAGCATTTAATTGATATATTTGAACATACGTAGCTTTTTTTTTTAGATTTTTGCGATTTGGACCATTTCGTAAGAAAAGGCAGGTTGTTTTTTTCCGAGTAATACTAATATCTAATCAGCACCATAGTATCCCACAAGTAACTTATCTACCAAATTTTGTGCAATTTGGTCAATTAGTATATTAGCTAGAGTGAATACATGACATTTTTGCGGGCCATTTCGTAAAAAAAGGCAGCCTGTTCTTTTCTGATTAATACCAAAATCTAATCAACACCAGAGTATTGTACAAGTAACTTATCCACAAAATTTTGTGAAATTTGATCAATTATTATTTTAGCTGGAGTGGATACATGAAATTTTTACGGGCCATTTCGCAAAACAAGGCGGGTTCTGTTTTTAAAAATCGTACCAAAAACAAATCAACACCAGGGTCATACCCAAGTGACTTACCTACCAAATTTTATGAATTTCGGACCATAAGTTTTTGAGTTAGAGTGGATACATACATTGCACAGACACACAAACAGACACACACACAGACGTCACGCTAAAAATAGTTTTTAGTATTCTAGAGGTCTCGAAACGTGTAAATCCGTCGAAAACTCGAGTTGCGATTTTCGAGATGATTACAATACTTTCCCTATACATTACCATGTATTGCAGGGAAAGTAAAAAATCTGATGTGAGCAAGCAGCACATGACTTTCCCTGCAGACTTATATTAACGTTCTCTTTATTTTAATTAGATTTATTTCACTTTTAATTCAATTTTCGTTCTCATTCGGTAACCGGGTTTATTTTCAAAGGTGGCGTAGGAAAAATACGATAAACTAAAATATCTCGAGAACGGCTAGTACTAGTGTAATGGGGTTGGTCTTATTCTTTTCGTCGTTAAAAATTACGCATTAAACGAGCATTTAATGGATATATTTGAGTATACCTAGTTCTTTAGTTTAGATTTTGACGATTTTTGCGGGCCATTTTGCAAAAAAGGCAGGTTATTTTTTTCCAAATCGTACCAAAATCTAATCAGCACCAGGGTAACCCACAAGTGACTCATCTACCAAATTTTGTGAAATTCGGTTCGGTAGTTTTTCAGTTAGAGTGTATACAAGCTTTTACGGACCATTTCGCAAAAATAGGCAGGTTCTTTTATTCCAAATCGTACCCAAAACTAACCAGCACTAGACTCGCTCACAAGTGACTTACCTACCAAATTTTGTGAAATTCGGTCCATTAGTTTTTGAGTTAGAGTGGATACAAAATCTGCACAGACAGACAGACACACACACAGAGGTCACGCTAAAAATGGTTTTTTCGCATTCTAGAGGTCTTGCAACGTGTAGATCCGTCGAAAACTCGAGTTACGATTTTCGACATGATTCCAATACTTTCCCTATACATTACCATGTATTGCAGGGAAAGTAAAAATCCGTTTTTGGATGTACGAAAAATCATGAACTTGCAAGTTGACGTATTATCCCTTTATATCCAATGACTTCATTATGAAAATCACTATATAATGATTCCCCAATATTCCACTGAAATCCACTATCAACTACGTCTGGTAGTTTTCTGAAACTACCCTGGTAGCGCATAATTTCGTTAAAATTACCGTGTTTATGCTCTGCAAACGCTTCTCATTTAATGGCGTCTTAGCTCCTTCTTCTCTAACTTTACGGGATCTTATGAAAAAAATCAATGGAGACTGGCTCCATCGATCGTTTAATATTATTGCTTCGTTTCCAAGTTTTATCCGCAGTACCAGATATGAAAAAGTTTATAAAGCATAAAATATAAATAAATTACTGATAGTAAATAATGTGGAATCAAAAATTTAATTTCACTTGTAAATGAAAACTAGTAAATTAACTGCACAATAAATACCCCATAATAGTGCATCGAATTACTATGCTGTATTCAAAAATGAAGATATATCTTGTCTCCGAATCATTTAACGTCTATATTATGGTAAATTATTAAAAACATAATTATGTTGAATATAGATTGATCATTTTTTTTAAAGACATTACTCAAACTGCAGAAAATAAACAAGCATCCTGGTATTGCCATTTAAATAGGAGTAAAAAAAGTCGCCAAAACAAATGTGCAGACACTTTGAACCCAACGAATTGGCCAAAACTGCAGATTTTGGGCGTGTCGAAGACTGAACGGCAGGTGCAGTTATATACTAGACTATTTCCTAGTTTGACATTCACTATTACATGGAAATTTCTGAGCATATTATTTAGAATATCTTGGCTAATTGTCCAGGAATGTTCAATTAATATTCAGTAATCAAAATCTCAGACTGAGAAGTTTCCACAGCCAGGATTGCTTAACTCCAGTGCAGATAACAGGACCAACACCTAATTTCTAAAGCATCTGCTAGATGGCAAACAAAGCAATCGTTTTGGAGTTTATTTTGCACTGCTTCAAAAGCTATTGTTTGTTGTGAGCAAGGCTGAACTCGATTTCTCCGGTAACCCTGATATCAAGACGGCAGGGTTGCCGGCGGATCGAGTTTAGCCTTGGTTGTGAACTTTCGTATATTAACGTTTCTATTGCTTTCCCTGCAATACATGGTAATGTATAGGGAAAGTATAGGAATCATGTCGAAAATCGCAACTCGAGTTTTTGCCGGATCTACACGTTTCGAGACGTCTAGAATACGAAAAAACCATTTTTAGCGTGACGTCTGTGTGTGTGTCTGTCTGTCTGTGCAGATTTTGTATCCACTCTAACTAAAAAACTAATACACCGAATTTCACAAAATTTTGTAGGTAAGTCACTTGTGGGCGGGTCTGGTGCTGATTAGATTTTGGTACGATTCGAAAAAAAATAACCTGCCTTTTTTTGCAGAATGGCCCGCAAAAATTGTCAAAATCTAAACTAAAAAGATACGTATGCTCAAATATATCCAGTAAATGCTTGTTTAATACGTAATTTTTAAAGAAGAAAAGAATAAGACCAACTCCATTACACTAGGACTAGCCGTTCTCGAGATATATTAGTTTTTTTTCGTATTTTCTCCACGCCACCTTTGAAAATAAGTCCAGTTATCAAATGAGAACGAAAATTGAATTAAAAGTGAATTATATTTAATTGAAATAAAGAGAACGTGAATATAAGTCTGCAGGGAAAGTCATGTGCTGCCCACATCAGATTTTTTTTTATTATTTGGAAAAACTTTTAAAACCGGCTTGTTAATTTTACAGGGAAAGGTTATGAGAGATCACTGCCCGACTCATTTTCATAATTCTTAAATCAAACTGCGGTAGTTACATATGAAATTCCATAAATAGACTGATTGCTATGAAATAAAAAAAAAAGTAGTGGTAAATATCTGTTATAAGCGTCATTTTAGAGAATTAATAAGTTGATCAAATTATGTACTTCCCTGAGAATACTGTTTACGACTATTCACAAATACTAGTTAATTAATTTTTCTTCAGCATTTTTATCAAATTAATAGTTTTTATACTTTCGTTGGAGTGCATGTATAAAGACACGCCTATTCCATGGCCATATAACATTAAACCAATCAGTAACACAATCTTTCCCCCACAAATAGCTTTTAATGATTCATTTTCTATTTCTGGTAGTTTGAGATAATGTTGCACTTGAAATATATACGTTTTTGAAAACTCCACAAGTTCCTGACACTAAGCCACGCCTACTCTACACAATTATGTCCTTTATAAATTCAGCAAAATTACGGTTTAGGACAAAACTAGCAATCATTCATTTTTTACTTACCTCATACATTTAAATTGATAATCTTTTTACTTTCCCTGCAATACATGGTAATGTATAGAGGAAGTATTGGAATCATGTCGAAAATCGCAACTCGAGTTTTCGACGGATCTACACGTTTCGAGACCTCTAGAATACGAAAAAACTATTTTTAGCGTGACGTCTCTGTGTGTGTCTGTCTGTTTGCCTGTGCAATGTATATATCCACTCTAACTCAAAAACGAATGGACCGAATTTCATAAAATTTGGTAGATAAGTCACTTGGATGTAATCCTGGTGCTGATTAGAATTTGGTACGATTCAGAAAAGGAAAACCCGTCTTTTTTTACGAAATGGCCCGCAAAAATTTCATGTATCCACTCTAGCTGAAATACTAATTGCTTAAATTTCACAAAATTTGGTAGATAAGTTACTTGTGGTATACTCTGGTGCTGATTAGAATTTGGTATGATTCGGAAAAGAAGAACCCGCCTTTTTTTTACGAAATGGCCCGCAAAAATCGCCAACATAAAAAGAAAAAAAAAACTACGTATGCTGAAATGTATCAATTAAAATCTTGTTTTATACCCAATTTTTGACAAGGAAAAGAATATAACACACTCCATTATACTTTAGGACTAACCGTTCTCAAGATATTTGAGATTTCTTGCATTTTTGTTAAGCCGATTTCGGAAAAATGTCCAATTACCAAATAAAAACAAAAATTGAATTAAAAATGCAAATTTAGTGTTATTTGATTCAGGTAAACTCAATCTAATGAATTATTAAAGAAATAAAAAATAAATGAATTTGAGTCTGCAGGGAAAGTCATGTGCTGCCCACATCAGATTTTTTACTATACAACAGGAATGCGCTCATCATATTAGTAAATTGCGATTTATCGCGTCTTATGAGCCAGGCCCTTTGTTAGTCAAGGGCAGGGGTCGGCAACCTGCGGCTCTTTTGATGTAAAGTTGCGGCTCTCCAGTTCCATACGAAAAAAAATAATAATTTATTATCAAAACCCTTAAAAAATAAGAAAATATATTTTTAAGTACCTAATTTCTCAATAGCTTCTATTTTCATAATCGTTAATTACAAATCGCTACGCTTAACATGACCGTAATGAGATAAATTTGAACTATTGTTTTGTTCTTAGAGATGAGACTCCGTGACCATGTTTATCTTTCAGCCAATTGCATTCCATTTCCGTCTCACCCAAACAGCCACCGTCTAGACTCTAGACGTGTTGTCAGTCAGTCATCCTCGGATAGCGCGGTCGACGTTACGTTGCATGTGTGTTAATTTAATCGCTTGCGGTTTTTGCGTGTCTATTCGCTTGTTGTTTCAAGAAGAATACGATTTAGAAGCGAATTATCTTCTCAAAGGTATGTACGCGTATAATATAATAAAATCAGTAACAGAATTGTATTACATATCTGCGGATCGTGTTAACGAAGTAATAATGGTAAATAAATTGTTTGCCGTTTTAGATAGCCAAGTAAAATTTTAAAAAATCATTTTTTCAGCTCCGCCGCCAGCATGATATCTGGCAAAAAAAAAAGAGAAGAACTGAAGATGAAAACCGAGAATTCATTCAGGACTGGACGGAGTCGTTTGCATTCATATGCAACACAGATGGCCTTCCGACTTGTCTCATTTGCCATGAAAAACTCGCACACAATAAGAAGTCAAATTTGGAGGGACACTTCACTACAAAACATACCCAGTTTGCTGGTAAATATCCAACCGGTGACGCACGAAAAAAAGCTGTTGAAGAGCTCAAAAAAAAAAGAAAAAAGGTCAAGTTCCATGCTAAGTAACTGGGCGCAATCTTCCAATAATGTAAATCTGGCAAGCTTTGCAGTATCATTAGAAATTGCAAAAAGAGGAAAACCATTCACAGCTGGTGAGTACGCCAAAGATTGTTTTATACGTGCATCTGAAGAATTGTTTCGTGATTTTAAAAATAAAGCAAAAATCATGAAAAAAATCAAAGATTTGCCATTATCTGCTAAAACAGTACAAGATAGAATTGCTAAAATGTCTTCAAATGTAACACATATGCAAGTGGAAGACATTCAACTGGCTTCTGCCTTATCACTTGCTATAGATGAGTCTTGCGACATAAAAGACACGGCACAAGTTACCCTTTTCGTCAGGTATATGTCGTCCCAAGGTCCAAAAGAAGAACTGCTGGGATTGCTACCGCTCTCAGGGCAAACTCGTGGAGAAGATATAATAAATGCTGTGCAAAAATGCCTGGAAGACAATGGAATCGATATAAATAAAATCGTTTCTATAGCAACTGATGGAGCCAGAAGTATGACAGGAATATATATAGAGGGGTAACATCAATTCTTCAGAAAAAAATAAACCACGAAATTCTAACGTTTCATTGCATAATTCATCAAGAAGCGCTTTGTGCCCAAACATTTCCGGCCGAAATAGTTGAGGTCATGAACTTGGTAATTAAGATTATTAACAGCTTCTTGGCAAAAGCACTCTACCATCGCGAGTTTAAAGATTTCCTTGAAGAAGTAGATAGCCAGTTTTCTGACCTACTTCTGTACAATAAAGTGCGTTGGCTTTCCAGAGGTAACGTATTGCAACGTTTTGCTTTTGAGTGAAATAAAAACATTCCTCAATGAAAAAAGCATTGACCATCCCGAATTGGAAGAAGACAAATGGCTGCAAAAATTCAACTTCATGGTAGATACCACAATTAAACTAAATGAACTAAATCTAAAACTGCAAGAAAAGGGCAACCCAGCCTACGCCTTGCTTGAAAAAGTAGTTTGTTTCGAAAAAAATTACTTCTTTTTGTTGAAGACATGGAGAGCGGTAAATTACTTCATTTTAAAAATCTGAAGCAATATCTCGATGAGACCAATGCAACTATTGGCACGAATTACTTCAGCATAGCTTTAAAAAACATGAAGGATGGATTCGCTGAGAGATTCGAGCAATTCAAATCAAACAAAAGTACTCTGGCGTTCATAGTAAATCCTCTCAACACAAATACAAATGAGATCAACATTGAGCCATTTGGAATTGCTGCTGGATGGCTCCAAACGCAATTGCTAGATTTGAAAAGCAAAGACTTGTGGAGTGGCAAGTTCATAGAACTCAAGAGCAAGTTGGAAGAGTTGGAGGTCCAGAAATGTATGCACATCGCGCAGAACAAGTGGACAGCTCTAAAAGAAATTCCGCGAGTTGAGGCCCTCATATTCGGCGCAAGGAATAGTCTTCCAGAATGCTACAGTGAGGTGAAGAACTTGGCATATGGAGTGCAGACGATCTTCGGGTCGACATATTAGTGCGAGCAAGCGTTCTCTTGCATTAATATAATAAAAAGCAAAGTTAGAAGTCAACTAACAAATAAAAATCTAGAGTCGTGCTTGAAACTTAAATCAACAAGTTATAAGCCAGATTTAATCAAACTTTCAAAAGGCATGCAAAGCCAATGCTCCCATTGATGTAACTATCTATATTTGTGTTTTTATATGAATAAATATTATTCCGTATTTAAAGCCGTTTATTTTAAATCAAAAATCAAATATATATACGCAAATACTATAATATTGAAACGAAAATTTTTAGTGGCTCTTTAAAAACTGGGAAATTTTGTAAATTGTAACTTTTGGCTCTTCCGTTTCAATAGGTTGTCGACCCCTGGTCTAGGGGAACTACTTAAAATTTTCTTGTAAGAATTTTTAATATTTCGAAGTTTGAGGCATTTGTACCCATGTAATTTACGGTACAGAATTATATGAAAATCGGTTAATTATAATAAAAGTTATAACAACCCGGAATTGTTACCGTCTTATATAATGTGTAGGAAAAGTATTGTGACTGGGTCGAAAATTCGAAATTGAATTTTCGACTGACGAGCGCGTTCTAATCATCTCTGAACTCGAATCAAACGTTTTAAAAGTGATGTTTGTATTTTTATGTTTAATATGCGTCACCGTGAGTCTGTAGATGCGCAACCCCCATTAAAAAAGAGGCGCAAAATTCATTAGAAAAATTAATTTCTGGGGGAAAAAATCGGTGATTGTTCCAAACCTTCAATAATGGCAAGTAAATAATTATTTCATACAAAATTTTAAACTGAAAATGAAGGACACAAATTGTAGAACTCCAACATGAACCATTCTCGAGATATTACATTATGTTTTCAAATAAATTATTTATAAAAAAATAATTAAAAATGCAGTACGTCTTGTACAATATGTTCATATTCCATATACTATATACTGCAACAGAGGAAAGAATTATATACATTTGTTAATATCATTCCCTTGGATCTGCTTCGTTGCATTCGTGAGAAAAGATATTTTTTAATAGGTTTGCATTTTGGCGCCAAATATTTCGCCAATAATCATATCTTTCACGGGATAGTACTCAAATATGTCAATTGCATTTTGTTAAGTATTTTGCACGTGAATGTAAATAAGTCATTCTGTTGCCAAAAGCTACTAATTTCAATTTACGTGATGTTAATTCAGTGCTAAAATGATTGTGCGGTGGTTTTTGTAGACTCTTATTTTGTTCTAGTATACCCTTATTTTTTTGTGTGTGTGTTCTTGTACACTCTTATTCTGTTCTTGTATACCCTTATTTTCTTGTGCACCCTTATTTTGTTCTTGTCCACCCTTATTTTGTTCATGTCCACCCTCATTTTGTTCTTGTGCAACCTTATTTTGTTTTTGTACACCCTTATTTTGTTCTTGTACACCCTTATTTTGTCCTTGTACACCCTTATTTTGTTCTTAAAGAAGTAAAGTCATTGCATTGTGTATTGGAAATCTTGTGCTTCCCATATCAGATTATTCATGCTGGATTCATTAGAAAACGATACACACATAAAAATAATAAACTGTAATATAATTCTTATAATACTAGAATAATATTATTAATATGAACATGAAAATATGTAATATACTCCACTTATTTATTTCTTAATTTAAAAATGAAAAAGGACTATAGGAATTATAGTAGTAAATATTTGGTATAGTACTGAATTTCCCTATCTCAGAAACCTGCTTTATCACTTATATTATGCGTTGTATAGAGATGTATTTTAAATGGAGGTATGGGATGTGAAACGATATAATAGTCTATTACTTAGTGTTTATTATCAATGGTGGTATGGTTCCTCTTGGAATGGTATAAGAAATCCATGATTACTTTAAATATGTGATGAAAGTGATGAAAGACATTGCTTGAGTGAATTTATAACATACACTAAGGTATTGCATTTTATCTTTCGCAGGTATGTCTTCCTTGCATAAAAAGTTTCACGAAAAAGCGAAATTTAGTGCGTCATATGAAGATGCATGACACTTCAAGTAAAGTTCCTTGTCCACAATGTCCTGTTACATTCACTCGAATCAGTAATATGTTATATCATGAACGTGCAGCCAATAGTAATAAGCCTATGCAGAGAGTTAAAAGAAAAACTTCTGATTTCTGTCCCATACAGGGTGTTAAAAGAAAAACCTCAGATGCTCCTGACGTAAATAATAAGAAAGTGACACCAAAACCCTGCAAACAGGCTTTAAACAGTACTGTGACTGTTTATAAAATTGCTGGTAATGACGAAAAATATCTACTCACATTTTCTGGATTCTTAAGAATTGCAATAAAACAAGTAGTGTTAGAGAGGAAATTACTTTGAAACACAGTATTATATGGTACATAAATGTGTGTTGCTGTTTTAGTCGTTTCCAATCTGAACGAGAACAGGACTATTGTATAAACTATTTCAGAAGTTCTTGTGTGAGAAACACCATTGAAGAAGATTTGAATTATAATATGGATGCTGCTTTTGGAAAAGTTTTAACTTCGTTCGAAACCAATGAAGGTCGTAGTAGCGGTTGGATCTTGGAGAGGATCGAGGACTTAAGGGTGAGCGTCAGTAAATTTTCTGCCCTATCTGCACTTTGTTAACTTTCGCGGCACACATGTTTCGCCGAAATTCTGCTCAAACAGTTGCGAAATATTTTTTTATAGATAAAATGTTATGCTTAGATTACATTAAAACTAAATTTAATACCCAATAAAACATAGAATATATGCTTTATTTTAATTTGAAATATTTTTGGTGCTGCCATCTGTTGTCGTAATTTAATTCATACCGACTATTTTTATTTTTTAATGAACATTTTTAAATGTCTATTCCTTCTAATACGCTATTAAATACAACAACAGATCATATATAATGCCATAATCACGGAAAAGTAATTGAACTTGGACTTGAAGACAAAGGAACTTGAAGACAAAACTGCAGTCCTCAGTGATGTACATTCAGATCCCTTATCAAATTTATAGAATGATAAATTACCTTTCCGTGATTGTGGCATTATTATATATGATCTGTTGTTGCATTTAACACTGTATTAGAAGGAATAGATATTTAAAAATGTTCATTAAAAAATAAAAATAATCGGTATGAATTAAATTACGACAACAGATGGCAGCACCAAAAATATTTTGGATTAAAATAAAAAATATATTCTATGTTTTGGGGGGCATTAAATTTAGTTTTAATATAATCTAAACATTGCATTTTATCTTTCAGAAAATATTTCGCAACTGTTTGAGCAGAATTTTGGCGAAATATGTGTGCCGCGAAAGTTAACAAAGCGCGGATAGGGCAGAAATTTACTGACGCTCACCCTTAACGATTGATGCTGGGGAGTATGAACCTCCAACTATATCCCACTACATAAAGAACTAGCAGTCAAGAAGGCTATTATCAATGTGGAGAATATAGACCAGAAATGTTTTATGTGGTCTGTCTTAGCAGGACTTTATCCAATTTATAAGAATCCATCTCGTGTTGGTAAATACACCGAGCATGAATGCAAGCTGAATCTGAATAGAATTCAGTTTCTTATCCCTTTACACCAGGTTAAATTGTTTGAGCGAAATAACAGTGTGAGCCTAAATGTCTTTGGATGTGAGGTACAGGTGTTTCTTCTCTATGTGTAATCTGATAGACGGGATAAACACGGTAATTTATTGCTTATTAGTAATGATGAACACTATCGTTACTGTTGTGTTAAAAGCATGAGTAAACTTCTATACAGTATAAGAAAACACAAAGAGAAGCAACATTTTTGTAACCACTGTTTACAGTCGTTTTCATCTGAAACTCGTTTAAAGAGCCGTATTGAATTATGTAGGCGGTATGGTTTGCGGAGAGTGAAACTCCCTAGTGGGGATGATAAGATTTTGAAATTTAAAAGTATTTACATGCTTGTGCCGTCTGTGGTACACGCAGACTTTGAGTAATTTGTAATGAAAATGGATATCTGTGAGAATCTTAGAAGAACTCTATCCAGCTCATGATCATGTAAATTATGTCAGCAAATACACCGAGCATGAATGCAAGTTGAATCTGGATGGAATCGAGTTTCCTACTCCTTTACACCAAGTTAAATTATTTGAACGAAGTAATAATGTGAGACTGAATGTCTTTGGGTATGAGGATTAGAAGGTGTTTCCGCTCTATGTGTCATCTGATAGATCCGAACAGCACTACAATGTACTGCTTCTTAGTAATAATGAGCAGTGTCATTACTGTTGCATTAGAAGTATGAGCAAACTATTATATAGTATAAGAAAACATAAAGAGAGGCAATACTTTTGTGACTACTGTTTACAGCGGTTTTCATCTGAAACTCATTTAAAGAAACATGTTGAATTATGTAGGCAGTATGGTCTGCAGAGAGTGGAATTTCCCAGTGACGATGACAAGATATGGAAATTTAAAAGTATTGGCATTTAAAAAAAATTTAAAAGTATTGACATGTACCATTTGTGGTATACGCGGAGCTTTTTCTAATGAAAACGGATAACTGTGAGAATTCCCCTTCCATTTCACACGAGAACATCTTATCTCATCATGTTCCTTGTGGCTTTGCATATATCATTATTGGGCCTGATGGGAAAACCTTTAAAAGAACTGCCATCTATAGGAGCAAGGATGTGATTAGCCATTTTTTGAAGGTCCTTATTCAGGAAGAAGAGGAGATTCAAAGAATATTGAAATAAAATATGAAGATTAATTTCACTGCTGAAGATCGTGAAAACTTTGAAAATGCTACTATCTGTCATATTTGCAACAAGGCTTTAGGAAAAAAAACATGTAAGAAACCACTGTCACTTAACTTCTAAGCTTAGAGGTGCTGCCCATTCTAATTGTAATCTGAATTACAAGATAAGACGATGACTCGACGATACTCGTTGTGTTTCACAATTTAAAAGGGTATGATGGACATTTAATTATGCAGAGGATTGGCGAATTTAAAGAAAAGAGAATTGAATGCATCGGCAGTAATATGCAGAATTATATTACATGCAGTCTAGGAAGTCTACAGTTTATAGACTCTCTTCAATTTTTACCTGCCTCTGTTGAGAAACTAAGTTCTAGTTTGGAACCCAGTCAGTTTTGTATCATAAAAGAACATTTTACAAGTGATCAAGTGGATTTACTGACTAGAAGGAGTGTTTACCCCTATTCTTATATGGATTGCACTGCCAAGTTTGAAAAAACGAGTCTACCCTCTAAGTCCTATTTCGATGATTTAAATCAGAAGGAGGTCTCCGATGAGGCCTGCGCCTATTCCGAACATGTTTGGTCATCCTTAAGGATGACGAATATGGGAGAAATATCATGACTTGTACATAAAAACTGATATTCTTCTGCCAGCGGACATTATTGAAAATTTCCGTGATTTTTCCGTGAATTATTATGGAATAGATGCTGTCCACTGTTTAAAATTACCATCTCTTGACTGGAATGTAGCCTTAAAGGCTGGTGGGTATCATTAGAACTGATTACGGACCCTGATATGTATCTATTTTTACTTTCCCTGCAATACATGGTAATGTATAGGGAAAGTATTGGAATCATGTTGAAAATCGCAACTCGAGTTTTTGACGGATCTACGCGTTTCGAGACCTCTAGAATACGAAAAAACCATTTTTAGCGTGATGTCTGTGTGTGTGTGTCTGTGTGTCTGTCTGTGCAGATTTTGTATTCACTCTAACTAAAAAAGTAATTGACCGAATTTCATAAAATTTGGTAAGTCACTTATGGACAAATCTGGTGCTGATTAGTTTTGGGTACGATTCGGGATAAAAGAACCCGCCTTTTTTTGCGAAATGGTCCGCAAAAGCTTGTATCCACTCTAGCTGAAAAACTAATGGACCGAATTTCACAAAATTCGGTAGATGAGTCACGTATAGATCACCCTGGTGCTGATTAGATTTTGGTACGATTCAGATAAAAATAACCTGCCTTTTTTGCAGAATGCCCCGCAAAAATTGGCAAAATCTAAACTAAAAAGCTACGTATGCTCAAATATATCCATTAAATGCTTGTTTAATACGTAATGTTTAACGAAGAAAAGAATAAGACCAACCCCATTACACTAGGACTAGCCGTTCTCGAGATATATTAGTTTTTTCGTATTTTCTCCACGTCACCTTTGAAAAGAAGTCCAGTTATCAAATGAGAACGAAAATTAAATTAAAAGTGAATTAAATTTAATTTAAATAAAGAGAACGTGGATATAAGTCTGCAGGGAAAGTCATGTGCTGGCCACATCATGTTTTTAGAAGAAGGTATAAGAGGTGGTATTAGTGATATTAGTAAACGTTTAATTAGTGATATAACGCTTAATTAGTGAACGTTATTAGTGATATTAGTAAAGGCTAATAACAAGTATTTGGAACATTTCAATTCTATAAAACGTATCAAATACATTATGTACCTGGATGTCAATGTACGGATGGGCTCTAAGCCAAGCACTCCTTGTATCGGATTTTAGATGGTTTAATTCTCAAGAAATTCAGAACTTTGATCCACTTGCTGTAGAAGATGACTCATCTGTGGGGTATGTTATCCAGGCTGATATAGACTATACTCAGGATTTGCACGATAAGCACAATGACCATCCTTTCACACCTGAAAGGATGCATATCACCCCGTCTCTGATTTCAAAGTATAGGTGGAATTTATCCGAAGAAATGGATTTAAAAATATACAAGGATCAGATCAAATTAACACCGCTTGTGAATGATAAGTCTAAATATGTTCTACATTATAGAAATTAAAAAAAATATGAAATTTGGGGTGAAACTTGTGAAGATCCATCGAGTTTTAACTTTCAAGCAAGAACCTGGTTGAAACCCGCCCTCACAGCAAAGATCGTCACATGTGTGATAGTGGGGCGCGGTAGCCCATTGGTTAGCGCGCTGGAGTTGCACTCGGTAGGCCCGGGTTCGATTCCAGCCACTGCCAAAACTGCCGCCGTGTTCATGCGGAGTACGATCACGTTAAACATGTGGGTCCGAAAGTCCTTGCGAGAGGTTGGTGGTAGGGGATGGAGGGTACGGTCCCTGTGGATGCCTCCCCCACTGGGTTCCGGTCTAAATTGGGTGGCACTTCCCGACCGTCCAAACAGTTACCTTACACCTTTCTGGTAGGTCGGACGGTCTGGTTTTCAACAACAACAACATGTGTGATAGTGACGTTGTAGTCACATGGCACCTGGGTCACAATGTGACATCATATTTGTGACTTCTATGGGACGTTACGTATTAGTAACTTTGTAATTTCATTGTGACTATATTCTGTGACGTTTCCATAACTTAATTAACACGTAACAATGTGATGACATTACAATGGCAATTACAATATGGTGTCACAAACAAGTTAATATGCGACGTCACAAACGACCATGAAAGTGACCAAAATGACTTCGCTGTGACCTCAACATGACATTGCCGCGACGTCCTGTGACGTTCCAAATTCACAGTGTGACGTAAATCTTACGTCACTGTGAAAAAAATGCTGTTAGGGCGATGTACCATTTAATACTGAAAAGAAAATGCTGGTGAAAAATTCCTTCAAAAAATATCTGTTCAAACTTATGAACAATGTAGTACTTGGAAAATCCATGAAAAAATTGAGAAAAAGAATGGGTCTTAAACTAGTACAGACTAAAAAGAGAGTAAAAAATTACTTGCATCACCAGCATTATACTCCTTCAAAATATTTAATGAAGATCTGGTAGCAGTTCATATGCTTAAGACTAATTTGAAATTGAATAGACCCATCTATGCAGATTTTTAGGTACTGAATTTGAGTAAAACACTTATGAGTTCCATTATGATTTTATTAAGAAGATGCATGGAAGTCGGGGGAAATTGCTTTTCACAGACACAGATTCAGTGAGGGATGAAATTGAAGCAGAAGATATTTACAAAGATTTCGAAAGTTATGAAGACTATTTCGCCTTTTCGGATTATCCATGTGGCCATCCACTTAATTCCAACAAAAATACAAAAAATCTGATGTGGGCAGCACATGACTTTCCTTATATAATGCAATGAATTTACTACTTTTACAGTAAAAAAATGGATTATTTTTATAGTAGATATTTATATTCTTTCCAAGATATTGAATTTTCGCCAATAAGTCGTCATTTTCATTGATTTAGCGTCCTTTTTATCCATTTGGCGAGTTTTTCTTTAATTTGACAACATTTAAAAAATTCGCCAAGTTGGCGACATTCCACCAAATTCGCCGCCAAAATTTCGGCAAGCGTTATGGATCGAGAAATAAGTTATTCTTACAGCAGATAAATGACTATTGGCGTTCAAATACAAAAATATTACTCAGAGTATCTTTTTTCATGAATGGAACGAGCTGGATACACGAGAATGATGTCACCAAATTTATTGCATGGTATTATATATGAAATGTAAACATGTTTCTCAATAGGAAATATTTTTTTTTATTTTATATGTTTTTTTGATATTTTTTTTTTAAATTTGCAATATCTCGAGAACGGTTTATGCTAGCGTTCTAAAATTTATGTCAATCGTTTTCTAATAAAAAATTACATAAGAAATGCCTATTTGCGTAACTTTATTTGAGGTTTTGATTATTTGACGATTTTTTTAAAATTTCACACGAAAATTTAGGGGGGTTCTGAACATTCGATTGCATATAAAAGCAATAGGCTTCCAGTATTCACGGATTGTAATTTTTGTATCAAATTTCTTTCAAATCGGTTAATTCGTTCGTCAGTCCAGTTCATTCGTTCGTTCGTCTCCACAGACTCACACACACACAGACATCACTTCAAAAATGTTCGATTCGTGATCAGGGATGCTTGAAACGTGCTCTCCTGTCGAAAACTCGAATTGGAATTTTCGACCCAGTCACAATACATTATTGTATATAAGGAAAGTAAAAATGATTGAAAAATTGAAAGACGAGTTGTGTTGCGAGACAAAATGTTTAGAATGGGACTCCTGCCCTGGAGTTTGTAGGTCTTAGATCAAAAATGCATACTTTAAAAAAACCTTTCGCAAAAAAGAAAACTGCTAAATGTGTTAATAAGAATGTCGTAAAACAATTCATCCATCATGAAGATTACTATAACTGCCTTACAAGGAGAAAATATAATAGAGTTCAGCAATTTAAAATTGCAAGCAAAAACCAGCAGATTTACACTGTGAAGCAAATTAAAATGGGGGTTATACCCTTAAGCTGAAACGCTATATTTTAAATGGTGAGATCAAGAGCTTAGCATATGGTCATTATTAAATTTAAATGACTGAACCATGCTAAATTGAATTGTGGCGGTGTATTGCATACGTCAGGCGGAGGGGGGACCAAAATTAAAAAAAAATATTCTAACAACATCTAATTTATTAAAGAGACACTAGCATGATAAACATGTCTATGGATGAAAAAATTCTGATGTGGGCAACACATGACTTTCCTTATATAATGTAATGAATTTACTACTTTTACAGTAAAAAAATAGGTTTTTCTTATAGTAGATACTAATATTTTTTCCATGATATTGAATTTTCGACAATTAGTCGTCATTTTCATTGATTTAGCGTCATTTTTATCCATTTGACGAGATTTTCGTTAATTTGGAAACATTTCAAAAAGTCGCCAAGTTGGCGACATTCCGCCAAATTTGTCGCCAAAATCTCGCCAAGCCTTATGCACTAAGAAATAAGTTTTTCTTACAGCAGATAAATGACTATTGGCGTTCAAATACAAAAGTATTACTCAAAGAATCTTTTTTCATGAATGGAACGAGCTAGATCCACGAGAATGATGTCACCAAATTTATCGCATGGCATTACATGTGAAAAGTGAACATGTTTTTCAATAGGAAATATTTATTTTTTGTTTTATATGACTTTCTGATAATTTTTTTTTAAAAATGTACAATATTTCGAGAACGGTTCATGTTAGCGTTCTAAAATTTATGTCAATCGTTTTCTAATGAAAAATTACATAAAAAATGTCTATTTGCGTAACTTTATTAGTGGTTTTGATTTTTTGACGATTTTTTCAAAATTTCATTCGAAAATTTAGGGGGGTTCTGAACATTCGATTGCGTATAAAAACAATAGGCTTCCAGTGTTTACGGATTGTGATTTTTGTACCAAATTTGGTTCGAATCGGTCCATTCGTTCGTCAGTTATCGTCTCCACACACTCACTGACACACACACACACATACTTTCACACACACACATACTTTCACACGCACGCACGCACACACAGACATCACTTCAAAAATGTTTGATTCGTGATCAGGGATGCTTGAAACGTGCTCTCCCGTCGAAAATTTGAATTCGAATTCCGTCACAATACTTTCCTTATACATTATGTATATATGGAAAGTAAAAATTACTGAAGCGATTAAAAGGAAAATATACGCATTAAATGAAGTTATACAAAACGAATTGGAATGTACATTTCATTACTATTCCTAAAAAACAGCCTGAAAAATAATACTTTATATCTACTCACTGATTATAAGAACACACTTCTTGCTTTTATCTGACTGATAAAATCAGCCCTGCATGAAAAAGTCACTTGATATATACAGGGTGTAGTATATGAACTGATAGTCAAAACTGTGAGGGGTTATAGACCTCACCAAAAAAAAAAAAAAAATTCACAATACAATGTGGGGTCGGAAAACATCCGGTGAGCCGCGAGAGGGCGCTTTCTCTGGGAGTTGATATGAAACCTCGCGTCAAAATGGAGTGAAGTGAAGACGAATACAGTGGAAACCAATAATGATAATTTACTGACAAAATGTTTAAAATAAATGCTCAAATGAACGACCAACAGCAAGGCAGGCGTCACAGCGGCGACGGAGTAAATCGCGTATACTTTGGAAAATTCCTAACATTTCACGAACGTCTGCAGCTGCGACGCTAATTCGGGAGACAAAGTACTCTGGTGATTCGATGGGCGTCTCGTAAACGGCGCTTTTTAGCTGTCCCCACAGGAAAAAATCCAGGCAGGACAGATCGGGAGATCTGGGAGACCACGCGACGGAATCACCACTTCCAATCCATCTGTTCGGAAAGTGCAATGTCCAGGTAGTTCCGCACAATCCTGGTGTTATGTGCTGGTGCTCCGTCGTGCTGGAACCACATAATCACTTGATGATTTGCTGGTAGTAAATCCGACAGCACCTGCTGGAGGAAGGTGAGGTACTTCTGTCCGTCTAGGCGGTCTAGTAACAGATACCGGCCAATTAATTGGTCGTGGATAATCCTTGCACACACATTCAACAATTTTGGAGCCTTTACACTGAGTAGTTCGATGTATAGAGAGCTCAGAGTAGGGGTGTTTTAATTCTGACCGCCAGGTATATATATATATATATATATATATATATATATATATATATATATATATATATATATATATATTCATTTCTGCGTATGGCAACATTGGTCTAGTCATATATTGCTCATCATGGTTGAACTTTAAGAGGTGTATTTTAAGGTATTTATATTTCCTATATTTTTTTTTTCAATCTTTATGCTTGTCGTCCATATAACACAAGTTTATAGATAAAATCTATCTTGAGTTCTAGAAACAAGCATTTTTGTGTTCATTTCGAAGGGATATATGGACTTGAAAAATAATGTTTTCGAAATGAACTATTCTTAAGCCTAAAGCTCTTCCACGTGCAAGCTTTTTTGCCTGATTTTTTTGTTTTCCTATTTTCATTCCTCACCTTTGAAATTTGTTGATTATCTTTGTCTTTATGACCTGCATTACGTTTTATAATTTCCTCTTTATGGTTGAATTTCCTTTATTTCATTGTATTTTATAGGCAAATTTTATTGTAGTGTATTATGAGTTACGACTTACATTCTACCATTGGATTTACAATTTTATTTTTTTATTGAAAACATTTTATTTATTAGCTGCATTTGCGCAATAAATTAAATGTGTATTGCATTGTCATTCACATTCTTATTCTAATAAGTTTAGTTTATCTTACTTTTCATTTCTGAACTATCCTAATTCTTTTTGTATGCTTCGTATTAAAGAAACATTCTATATGTATATGTATATACACTCAAACCTATTTTTGTGCGGTGGATAGGTACCACATAAAAGAAAACGCATAAAAAAAAATCGCACCAAACTTCACGAGTAGCTATAAAAAATAGTTTTCGCAACACAATTAAAAAGTATTTTTTTATGCGGGGAATAGGGACCCCATAAAAAAAGTCTCACGTAGAAAATAACTCAAAACCTTACGAAATAACTAGGAATTGCTTTTTTTAACGAAATCAAGACACAAGGCTTGGCAGCTACTTGGAATCTCGCCAAACCTTTCGGAATCTGATTTAGAAAATACACATGCGAACATTTTTAAATATTTTATTTACATATGTACTTATTTTACACATACAAAACTTTTCAAAACGTATAACCATTATCCTTCGTAGTCTGACAATACGCGAACTTTCTTGTGGTAAACTGGTTCAAAATCGCTTTCGTCACTTGAAGACACTACTTCGCACTCGTTTAGAGTTGACTTTTTTTCAGTTACCATGTGGTCGGTGATCAGTTTTTGCGACGACTGTTGTTTCACTAGACGCTTGTATATGTCTCGGTAGCCAGATATACAAGATTGAAGCTCCTTTTGGAATTTTGAAATTCTTTCAGAATTGGCATCGATTGCAAGAAAATGACATTCTAATTTATGGCAAAGTTGAAGTCCTGCATAGATTTTATCTGCGGTCATGTTCCAATTTGATTGAAATTTTCATATACCGCACAAATAAAAAATCGCACAAAAACAGGTTTGAGTGTATATATGCATATATATATATGTGTATATATATATGTATATATATATATATATATATATATATATATATGTATATATATACATGTGTTATATATATATATATATATATAATATATATATAATATTCATATACCGCACAAAAAAAATCGCACAAATAAAAAATCGCACAAAAAAAAGACCGCACAAAAACAGGTTTGAGTGTATATATGTATATATATATATGTATATATAAATAAAAATTAAAGGATTTTAATCGAAAATAATGCATAAACTACTGTATGTACAAAAAAACCCATCTCTAGCATATCTGTTACAAATGAGTAACTATAGGCCAAGACTAAGGATAAAGAGAGAAGGTAACATATCACTACAATGGAAAGAGGGATGAGAAGAATATTAGGATTCAAAAATCACAATTAAAAGTATATAAAAATAAAACTCGGCAAAAATGAGAATAGGCAATAACAATCAGCTTAAGATAAGAGATTAAGAATAGATAACAATCAATTCAAACCCCGCAAAAAATGGCGGTTAGTTCGAAATTGCATTCTCATCAGGACAGCCATACAATTCGAATTAAAACCGATAGAATAGCCAGTTTCTGACAATGGCGATAGTATTTAACTATAGACACCATTGGAACTGTCTACTGGCTAGTGGAAGGAGAAAAATAAATCAAATGAATTATACAAATCTGAAAAACAATACCTCCTCGAAATGAAACACGAAATCAAAAGCATAGCACCACGTGTAAGATAAACTAGTGACTGAGCATTTCACCTCACTTCGTCAATGCGAGTGGGCACCGGAATGAATACACTTGAACGACACATAATATGCATGGAGACCCTCAAAAATAGCAAACAGTATAGGACTCAGGACAAGTGGAAAATAGTCATTCGAAAATAGCAAACAGTATCAGACTCAGGCCTAGTGGAAAGTGAGGTGATAAGAATGGGTGAATGTTCAAAAATGAGTAAACCAGTCAAAGACAAATAATGCATGTGTAAAACCATTACGTGGTATATTTGAAATTATTAATAATATTATTTACAAATACTTCCGGGTATTGGTAATTTTGACAAATGCGTTTAAGTTTATTGATGTGGAGAAAGTGAAACTGAGGATCAGAAAGTCGATGTATTCGAAATAGCTGGTTTAAAATGATGTTTCTAAACAATTGAATAGAATTACAAGAATGATATGATAGCAGCTTTATGATAGTGAAGTTGTAAGAATCTTTTTTATCATATAGATTGGTGATTACATGATTATTGAGGGTATCTAAATTTAGGTCTAAAAAATTAACAGTTTGACTAACGCAAGGCTCATTAGGAATTAATTCAAGGTTAGACGGGTAAAAATCAATATTAATGGGATAGGAATCATCAATGATAATACAAATTAAGTCGTCAACATATCTATATATAATATATGAATTAGAGTTAAAATGACATTCATAATAATAAAGATATAAGTTAGCTAGTATACTACTACTACAGCCACCTTGTGGTACACCAGATGTTTGTAAATAAATGTTATCACCTTGGATAATATAATTGTTGTATAACACAAAGTGCAAGAGCATAGGAAAATTTTTGACATTAAAACAACATGATTGGAAGATATATAGTCATGATAAAGAGAGATAATAACTTTATGTAAATCTTTAATGACAATATTATTAAATAAGTCTTTAAAATCAAAGGTTTGGAAACCAAGAATGTGTGGAAACTTGCTAAGATGATTAACTAAATCAAAACTATTGTTCAAAATGAAATATCCTGAATTCCTGAATTTAAGAGATTCATTAATTCGATTTAAACAGTTAAGCAAGTACTTACTAGCAGTAGTGGTAAAGGTATTATGTCCACAAGTGACTGTTCTAAAACTGAGAGGTGATTTGTGGAATTTAGGAACCAAAGTAACATAAGGAAATTTAAAAAACTTACAATTAATATTTAATTGTGTATATAATTTTAGCATTTTAGTTGATATGGATAGACTGATTATTAATGGGTTTAAAAATTTGATTATTTTTTAAGTAATTCTGTAACAGAGAAACATAATATTTTTTACAAATGATGGCATAATTATTAGAAGCTTTATCTACATAAGTTATGACAAAATGTTGTTGAAGTTCTTTGATAGCAGATAGGAGTTGTTTATAAGGATACCTAGGCTTCGTTAATTTAATGTTTATAATAACATTTTTAAGTAGATGTAAGGTAGTATACTTCCATTGATTGAATGCTTCAATAGGAATAGAATGTGAACAAGCAAGTTGATATATGAATTTATCAAAATCAAATGATAGAGACTGAAGAAGTTGTTTAGGGTGATGGCAGAATGGAATGCGAAATTTAGACCCTTTATTCATAATATCCCTAAGAATATCATCCTGAACTATACTGAGATCCCCTGTAATAATGTGACCATGAGTGGAGTTGACAAAAGGGGTAAGATTTTAATTGCTGCATACACATGATGTAAGATCATCGGAGTTTAATGTCCTGGAAACTTTATTGTAATTGTAAATAGTTCTACCAATTGGTAAATTATATTTGAAGGATTTTTGTATTTTGATATCTTTTACTGGTAACAAGTGCTGATGTTTTGCAAATAAATTATTGAAGTTAAGAGAATTAAGAATAGGGTGTTTAAAAGAAATTACACAGTAAGCTATTTTAGTATGTGGATTTGGTGAATGGAGTAGGTGGTAATTTAAGAAATTTGTACGTGAAAGAAGCAAATCAACAAATAAATGTTTAAAATGTTCATGAGTTAATTTTAATTTTAAAAAATTAGTATATACAATACTTAATTTGCTTTTTCTGACTATATAACCATGTTCTAACAGGTAGAAAATTGAAAGTTTGAGAATAATTATATTGTAATTTCAAAATGTCTGCTTTGTAATCAATAGTTTTACTTAAGTTACTTTTTCCTTTGCCACGCTTATATCGCTTTTTATTAGGAGTTGATGACTTTGAATAATGAAAAAGATGTTTATATACTGAAGATTTATTAGAATTGTATTCAAAACTATTGTTAACAACATTATTATTATTATAAATTTGATTTAAGCCATAGGGGAAGAGAGTTTTATATTTTTAATATATATGTGTGTGTTATATATATATGTATATATATATATGTGTGTGTGTGTGTGTGTGTTATATATATATATATATATATATAGCTATATAGCCACCCAGGTGGTGAAGTGGATAGCGTCACCGGCTGCTGTCTAGTGGGCTTGGGTTCGAATCCCGAGTAAGGCATGGTTGTTTTCCTGAGGATGAAGTCAGTCTTCCGACTTCTGGGTCCTCGATAAATGAAAAGCTGCACCCTTCAGACCTTAGTCAGTGATGCTTGCATGTATTAATAAACTTTGTATTCTTGTCTTGTGTGTTATTCTCTCTGTCCTTCTGGTGTCACTGGACCTGTATTCGTGCTCTGCAGAAACAGGGGTCATATGCAACAACAACACACAAATTCGTATACTATATATATATGTGTGTGTTTTGTTGTTGTTGCATACATATATATATATATATATATATAGTATATTTGCATATTTGCCTTGGTATCCAGGGAACACACACCCGGATATATGCCTGAAAGAAACACTGCCACTCTTTATATTCAAGTTAGCTGTGCGGCAAGTATAGAATGGATAAAGACTTTGTTTTATTGCCAGGAGAGCTCGTTAATCCGATATGATTCTCACTTGCCAATTTCCATCTACCCCCAGCTTCGCAACATGATATTTATTTCTATTTTGGAGCCGAATGAGGATCATTAGACGTGTGCTTTGCCGTAATAGCATCAGCGATATCAAGTTCAAATGGCGAGATGTGCAAATTGTTTTAAAATAGAAGCAATGTTGCCAAGGGTACATCCAGGGGAAAGGTGTGTATTCGGACAAGAATGTACCGGAACGATTTTCCAGTACTTTTTATGAGACGGAATTCGTTCCGGGACTTAATAGAACATCGTTGAAATTGTACCCCTATTATAATAAAACAATTAAGAATAATTAAGAGGAAAATTTGTAAGGAGAAACATAATTACGAGCTACTTAAAGATTCTGGTATAAAAGGAGATGATCAACAATCCAGCTAATTTTTAGTAGGAATATGGAAAAACATATTAATTTCTTTAATTATTCTTCTACATTCTTCTTCTTTATTCTTAAGAATAATTTAAATCCTCTTAATTAATCTTAAGAATAATTAAAAGGAATGTTTAAAGAAATTAATATGTTTTTACTTTCCTTATATACAATAATGTATAAGGAAAGTATTGTGACGGGGTCGAAAATTCGAATTCGAGTTTTCGACGGGAGAGCACGTTTCAAGCATCCCTGATCACGAATCGAAAATTTTTGAAGTGATGTCTCTGTATGTGTGTGTGTGTGTCAGTGAGTCTGTGGAGACGATAACTGACGAACGAATGGACCGATTCGAACGAAATTTGGTACAAAAATTACAATCCGTAAACACTGGAAGCCTATTGTTTTTATACGCAATCGAATGTTCAGAACCCCCCAAAATTTCGAGTGAAATTTTGAAAAAATCGTCAAAAAATCAAAGCCACTAATAAAGTTACGCAAATAGACATTTCTTATGTAATTTTTCATTAGAAAACGATTGACATAAATTTTAAAACGTTAACATGTGCCGTTCTCGAGATGTTGAACATTTTTCAAGAAAATAATCAGAAAAATCATATAAAATTAAAAAAAAAAGATTTCGTATTGAGAAACATGGTCACTTTTCGTATATAATACCATGCGATAAATTTGATGACATCATTCTAGTGGATCTAGCTCGTTCCATTCATGAAAAGAGATACTTTGAGTAATACTTTTGCATTTGAACGCCAATAGTCATTTATCTGCTGTAAGAATAACTTATTTCTCCATCCATAACGCTTAGCGAGATTTTGGCGACGAATTTGATGAAATATCGCCAACTTGGCGACTTTTTGAATGATGCTAAAAAAACGGAAAAATCGCCAAATGGATAAAAATGACGCTATATCAATGAAAATGACGACTCAATGACGAAAATTCAATATCATGGAAAGAATATATACTATAAAAATAATCTATTTTTTTTAATGTAAAAATAGTAACATCATTGCACTATATAAGGAAAGTCATGTGCTGCCGACATCAGATTTTTTTACTTTCCCTGCAATACATGTAATGTATAGGGAAAATCATAGAATCATGTCGAAAATCGCTACTCGAGTTTTCGACGGATCAACACGTTTCGAGAGCTCTGGAATACGAAAAATCTATTTTTAGCGTGACGTCTGCGTGTATGTCTGTCTGTCTGTCTGTCTGTGTGTCTGACTGTCTGTGTTCTGTGCAATGTATGTATCCACTCTAACTCAAAAAGTAATGGACCGAATTTCATAAAGTTTGGTAGGTAAGATCCTTGGGTGTGACCTTGGGGCTGATTAGTTTTCGTACAATTCGGAAAAAAAAGGAACCCGCCGTTTTTAGCATAATGGTCAGCAAAAAAATCTCATGTATTCACTCTAGCTGAAATACAAATTGACCAAATTTCACAAAATTCGGTAGATAAATCACATGTGGTATACTCTAGTGCTGATTAGATTTTGGTACGATTCGGAAAAGAACAAATTGCCTTTTTTTACCAAATGGCCCACAAAAATCACCAATATCTAAAAAAAGACTACGTATGTTCAAATGCATCAATTAAATACTTGTTTTATAAGTAATTTTTGACGAAGAAAAGAATAAGAACAACTCTATTACTCTAGGACTAACCGTTCTCGAGATATTTGAGATTTTTCGCATTTTTTTATGCCACCTTTGGAAAAATGTCCAATTACCAAATAAAAGCAGAAATTGAATTGAAATTTCGAATTTAGTGTTATTTTGTGCAATTAAACTCAATTTAATGAGTTCTTAAAGAAATAAAGAACAAATGAATTTGAGTTTGCAGGGAAAGTCTTTAGATTTTGACGATTTTTGCAGGCCATTTTGCAAAAAAAAAACGGCAGGTTGTTCTTTTCCGAATCGTACCAAAATCTAATCAGCAGAGTATCCTACAAGTAACTTATCTACCAAATTTTGTGAAATTTGGTCAATTTGTTTTGAGCTAGAGTGAATACATGAGATTTTTGCTGGCCATTTCGCAAAAAAAGGCGGATTCTTTTTTTCCGAAATGTACCAAAAACTAATCAGCACCAGGGTCACACCCAAGGGTCTTACCTACCAAATTTTATGAAATTCGGTCTATTAGTTTACGAGTTAGAGAGGATACATACATTGCACAAACACACAGACAGACACACACACGCGCATACGTCACGCTAAAATAGTTTTTCGTATTCTAGAGGTCTCTAAACGTTAGATTAACATTAGATTTTCAGCTAGAGTGGATACAAGCTTTTGCGGGCCATTTCGCAAAAAGAGGCGGGTTCTTTAATCCCGAATCGTACCCAAAATTAATCAGCACCAGATTGGCCCACAAGTGACTCACCTACCAAATTTTATGAAATTCGGTCAATTACTTTTTTAGTTAGAGTGGATACAAAATCTGCACAGACAGACAGACAGACAGACACACAGACACACACACAGACGTCACGCTAAAAATAGTTCTTTCGTATTCTAGAGGTCTCGAAACGTGCAGATCCATCGAAAACTCGACTTGCGATTTTCGGCATGATTCCAATACTTTCCCTATACATTGCCATGTATTGCAGGGAAAGTCATTAATAAAATTTGGATTTATTAAAAGACTACCACATGCGTTAGTCTTTTCTCTTTAGGTTTGGAAATAGGAGGTCCACTCGAGTAAGTAATATTTTGGAGGATAAAAATACTTCTGAGTTCGAAACAACCTCGTCCCAATGTATAATCCGAAGCTGGTTATATAACAAAGCGCATCATGGGAATTTTAGTATCCAATATGCTTAACTACAGTGCGATAAACATGTTGTAGCCAGAAGCGTGTAAAAATACTAGAAACTTATACACAAATGCCTAATAATAAAATACAGAATTATATAAAATATCGCGAAAACGTTGGATTCGGTATAATGTATAATGCAGTAATGACTCTTCAAAAAAATGCAAGACAAATCTAAAAAAAATCTGATGTGGGCAGCACATGACTTTCTTTACATAATGCAATGAAATTACTATTTTTACAGTAAAAAAATAATAGTTTATTCTTATTGTAGATACTTATATTCTTTCCAAGATATTGAATTTTCGTCAATGAGTCGTCATTTTCATTGATTTAGCGTCATTTTTATCCATTTGGCGAGATTTTCGTTAATTTGGCAACATTTAAAAAAGTCGCCAAATTGGCGACATTTAGTCAAATTCGTCGCCAAAACATAGCCAAGCGTTATGGACGGAGAAATCAGTTATTCTTGTAGCAGATAAATGACTATTGGCGTTCAAATACAAAAGTATTACTCAAAGTATCTTTTCTCATGAATGGAACGCGCGAGATCCACGAGAATGATGTCACCCAATTTATCGCATGGTATTGCATATGAAAAGTGAACATGTTTCTCAACAGTTAGTATTTTTTTTTTTAATTTATGGGATATTTTGATAAATTTATTTTTAAAATGTGCAATATCTCGAGAACTGTTCATGTTAGCGTTCTAAAGTTTACGTCAATCGTTTTCTGAGGGAAAATTATGTCAGAAATGTCTGTTTGCGTAACTTCATTAAAGGTTTTGATTTTTTTTATTAATTTTTCAAAACTTCACTCGAAAATTTGGGGGGATTCTGAATATTCGATTGCGTATAAAAACAATAGGCTTCCAGTGTTTACGGATTGCAGTTTCTGCACCAAATTTCATTCGAATAGGTCCATTCGTTAGTTAGTTATCGTCTCCACAGACTCACTGACACACACACACACACACACACACACACACACACACACACGCACGCACGCACAGACACCACTTCAAAAATGTTCGATTCATGATCAGGGATGCTTGAAACGTGCTCTCCCGTCGAAAACTCGAATTCGAATTTTGGTCCCCGTCACAATATTTTCCTTATACATTATTGTATATAAGGAAAGGAATATAAGAAATAAAAGCGTTTTAAAACAACAAGCTTCCAGTATTCACGAATTGTAATTTTTGTACAAAATTTCATTCGAATCGCTCCATTCGTTCGTGAGATATCGTCTCCGGAGACTCACCGACACACACACAGACATCACCTCAAAAACGTCTGATTCGTGATCAGGGATGCTTCAAACGTGCTCTCCCGTCGAAAACTCGAATTCGAATTTCCGACTCCGTCACAATATTTTCCTTATACATTATACTATGTACACAATTCTGCAAACATGAAGCCCCAAGCGGTCGCTTGGGTTGGTTGCCCTCGGGACACCCCTGTGGATTTATCATAATTTGCCATCCCTGACGCTTCGTGATTGTTTAGAACTTTTATTGAGTGTAATGCAGCCGTTTCGCCCGCGGGATGAGTCGGGAATTCCTTCCATACAGTTACGAAATTTTCGCTGTAAATACTGCAGAACCTGATTGGAAGTGATGTCTGTCCTTGGCCTGATTATGAGTGGTTCCATTCACATTGATCTTCAAACAGCGGGGAGTTTATTCAGCGTTTATTCCGGTAAGTACCGAAGTTCTCTTTTTAGACATTACTGCCAGAAAAAAAAAAAAGGTTTTCAGCTGCTCACATTCCTCTAAACCAGAGAAATGGAATGTGTAGGGTACAACACTCCAAAGAAAAAAAAAATTCTGTCTCAGTAACAGATTGTCCTCCGGTCAAGACTGATAATTTGATTCTACGCAGAGACAGGCGTTCTTCAAAATGGCGCTAGATCAGATGGCGCTGTGTGTTTTAATGAAGATTTTACTTTTTAACTTTGGAATTTTACTTAAGAATTTGCCAAATTATTTGCAAGCACTTTTTACTTTCCTTGCAATACATGATAATGTATAGGGAAATGTATTGGAATCATGCCGAAAATCGCAACTCGAGTTTTCGACGGATCTACGCGTTTCGAGACCTCTAGAATACGAAAAACTATTTTTAGCGTGACGTCTGTATGTGTGCCTGTGTGTCTGTCTGTGCAAATTTTGTATCCGCTCTAACTCAAAAACTAATGGAAAAAAAAGCAGGTTATTTTTTTTCAAAATCGAACCAAAATCTAATCAGCACCAGAGTAACCCACAAGTAACTTATCTACCAAATTTTGTGAAATTTGGTCGATTAGATTTTTAGCTAGAGTTGATAAAGGCAATTTTTGCCATTTCTCAAAAAAGGGTGGATTTTTTTTATCCCGAATTGTACCAAAATATAATCAGCACCAGGGTAACCCACACGTGACTTACCAATAATTGTCTTTTAAATTTGGTCAATTAGTTTTTGAGTTAAAGTGGATACATACACTGCACAAACAGACACAGACACACACGCGCGCGTGCACACACACATACACAGGATGTCACACTAAAAAGTTTTACGTGTTCTTGAGGTCCCAACATGTGTAGACCCGTCTTAAACCCCGTCCTCCCATACCCATCAGTGATCCTAACATTAACAGCTCTAAAAAGTGTGAAACTGGTTCACCGATCCTGGTCGTTGTATTAGAAGCATGATTCTAAGCTTTGAAAACGTGTATATTCTCGTATTCTGTACGTATGAAATAATAATGTAGTAAATGTAGTACAGAGAAAGTATTGTTTTCACGAAAATTTTCGAATTCGCTATTTGCATGCCAATATATATTTTAAGACCTCCTGAACAGGTTTCGACTATTTTCTGAGTGGTGTCCGTCTGTCTGTCTATATGTATATCTCAGGTCGATTCTTTTGTGTACACGATAGCGACCAGAAATATGTAAAGGATTTTCACGAAGCTTAATATTCGGCTCTGTTATCGAAAAATCTAGAATTGATAGAATTTTTGTTAGCATGGATTCGACATTTTATATTTTATTATCATGGCAGCATAGGATAAAATTTGACATAATTATTAGTTTCAATCGTTGTGAAAATAGCCGCGATATAATTTTTTTGCTCTTGACGTCATTAGTCAAAGGGGGGGGGGGCAATTATCCTCCTCCCCGAGGGTACACATTGTCAAGTATTGTTTCAATCGAAAGATTCTTTTAAACTCTTTAAAGTAAAGGGTGGCACGCTATAATTGTAGACATTTGGACATCCGATACTGATTTTTTCAATTTTTACTTTCCTTATATACATAATGTGTAAGGAAAGTATTGTGACGGGGTCGAAAATTTGAATTCGAGTTTTCGACAGGACAGCACGTTTCAAGCATCACTGATCACGAATCGAACATTTTTGAGGTGATGTCTGTGTGTGTGTATGTGTGTGTTTGTGTGTGTCAGTAAGTCTGTGGAGACGATATCTCACGAACGAATGGAGCGATTTGAATAAAAATTGGTACAAAATCACAATCCGTAAATACTGGAAGCCTATTGTTTTAAAACACAATCGAATGTTCCGATCCCTCCTAAATTTTCGAGTGAAATTTTGAAAAAATCATCAAAAAATCAAAACCTTTAATAAAGTTACGCAAATAGATATTTCGTATCTAATTTATTTCTTAGAAAATGATTGACATAAATTTTAGAACGCCAGCATGAACCGTTCTCGAGATATTGCACATTTTTCAAATAAATTTATCAAAAAGTCCCATAAATTAAAAAAAAATATTAACTCTTCATATGTAATACCACTTCATATGTATATCACTTTTCATATGTAATATCATGCAATAAATTGGGTGACATCCTTCTCGTGGATCTAACTTGTTCCATTCACGAGAAAAGATACTTTGAGTAATACTTTTGTATTTAAACGCCAATAGTTATTTATCTGCTATAAGAATAACTTATTTCTCCGTCCATAAAGCTGGGCGAGATCTTGGCGACGAGTTTGGAGGAATGTCGCCAACTTGGCGACTTTTTTAAATGTTGCCAACTTAAAGAAAATCTCGCCAAATGGATAAAAATGACACTAAATCAATGAAAATGACGACTAATTGAGGAAATGTCAATATCTTGGAAAGAATATAAGTATCTACTATAAGAATAATCTATTTTTACTTTCCCTGCAATACATGGTAATGTATAGGGAAAGTATTGGAATCATACCGAAAATCACAACTCGAGTTTTCGACGGATCTACACGTTTCGAGACCCCTAGAATACGAAAAAACCATTTTTAGCGTGACGTCTGTGCGTGTGTCTGTCTGTCTGTGTGTCTGTCTGTCTGTCTGTCTGTCTGTCTGTCTGTCTGTGTGTCTGTCTGTCTGTGCAGATTTTGTATCCACTGTAACTAAAAAACTAATGGACCGAATTTCACAAAATTTTGTAGGTAAGTCACTTGTGGGCGGGGCTGGTGCTGATTAGTTTTGGGTACGATTCGGAATAAAAGAACCTGCCTTTTTTGTGAAATGGCCCGCAAAAGCTTGCATCCACTGTAGCTGAAAAACTAATGGACCGAATTTCACAAAATGCGGTAGATGAGTCACGTATAGGTCACCCTGATGCTGATTAGATTTTGATACGATTCAGAAAAAAATAACCTGCCTTTTTTTGCAAAATGGCCCGCAAAAATTGCCAAAATCTAAAATAAAAAACTGGGTATACTCAAATATATCTATTAAATGCTGATGTAATACGTAATTTTTAACGACGAAAAGAATAAGACCAACCCCATTACACTAGGACTATCCGTTCTCGAGATATTTTAGTTTTTCGTACTTTCCCTACGCCACCTTTGAAAATAAGTCCGGTTATCGAATGAGAACGAAAATTGAATTAAAAGTGAAATAAATTTAATTAAATTAAAGAGAAATTAATATAAGTCTGCAGAGAAAGTCATGTGCTGCTCACATCAGATTTTTTACTTTCCCTGCAATACATGGTACTGTATAGGGAAAGTATTGGAATCATGCCGAAAGTCGCAACTCGAGTTTTCGACGAATCTACACGTTTCGAGACCTCTAGAATACGAAAAAACCATTTGTAGCTTGACGTCTGTGTGTGTGTCTGTGTGTCTGTGTGTCTGTGTGTCTGTCTGTCTGTGTGTCTGTCTGTCTGTGCAGATTTTGTATCCACTCTAACTAAGAAACTAATGGACCGAATTTCACAAAATTTTGTAGGTAAGTCACTTGTGGGCGGGGCTGGTGCTGATTAGTTTTGGGTACGATTCGGAATAAAAGAACCCGCCTTTTTTGTGAAATGGCCCGCAAAAGCTTGTATCCACTGTAGCTGAAAAACTAATGGACCGAATTTCACAAAATGCGGTAGATGAGTCACGTATAGGTCACCCTGATGCTGATTAGATTTTGATACGATTCAGAAAAAAATAACCTGCCTTTTTTTGCAAAATGGCCCTCAAAAATTGCCAAAATCTAAAATAAAAAACTGGGTATACTCAAATATATCCATTAAATGCTGATTTAATACGTAATTTTTAACGACGAAAAGAATAAGACCAACCCCATTACACTAGGACTAGCCGTTATCGAGATATTTTAGTTTTTCGTACTTTCCCTACGCCACCTTTGAAAATAAGTCCGGTTATTGAATGAGAACGAAAATTGAATTAAAAGTGAAATAAATTTAATTAAATTAAAGAGAAATTAATATAAGTCTGCAGGGAAAGTCATGTGCTGCTCACATCAGATTTTTTTTACTGTAAAAGTAGTAAATTCATTGCATTATATAAGGAAAGTCATGTGTTGCCTACATCAGATATTTTTCTTTTAAAATTTGGAAAAAAAAAAGCTGCTGACAAATGAATACATATAATTTAGATCAACAGGGCCTTAGGCAGTGTTTCTTTCAGGCATACCTTGAGGGGGCGAACCCCCCAGGAGACGAATAGTCGCCCCCCCTTCCTCCCTGAGACATTTTATATTAACCTAGTTTCTATTTATGGGACACCGTATTAAGATATATTTTTATAGGATAGATGGAAAACTTGCTCCCCTAAAATTTCATTCGCCCCCCCCCCCCCACGGGTCAAAAAGTCTTGAAAGAAACACTGGCCTTAGGGAGAGTCTAAAAAGACAAAATCACATAAAAAAAATTCTTATATAGTTCAATAGTGCAATTAATGGCTTAAATTAACCTGAAACAGAAATTGTGAAAACAAATTTTAAAAGAGAAAATAACTTACAGTTACTGCAGAACGTAAATCAGTAGATCTTATCTGCACCAGATCGTAAATCTGTAGATCCTATCCTCGTCTGTAGAATCAAGTTTATGCTTTCTAAATTAGATCAGAAAAACAATCGGTTTTTTTCCCCCAAAACAAAATGGCAACAGAAGTTTTACTTTGGGATCATTTTCCTCATTCATTAGAACACCATAATCTCCATAAACTGAATCAACTCCGGTGATTCCAAAAAATGTTCATATAGTTCAATAATGCAATTAATGGCTTAAATTAACCTTAAACAGAAATTGTGAAAACAACTTTTAAAAAAGAAAATAACTTACAGTTACTACACAACGTAAATCAGTAGATCCTATCTGCGCCAGATCGTAAATCAGTAAATCCTATCCTCGTCTGCAGAATCAAGTTTATGCTTTCTAAATTAGATCAGAAAAACAATCGGTTTTTTTCCCCCAAAACAAAATGGCAACAGAAGTTTTACTTTGGAATCATTTTCCTCATTCATTAGAACACCATAATCTCCATAAACTGAATCAACTCCGGTGATTCCGAAACTGGTAACTTAAGCGTGTTGATCCATCGTTAGAAAAACCGAAACAATGCGTGTAATGAAAATACAAAGACAAAAAATTCTAAAGGCGTAATACAAATACTTAAGCTCTGAACAGGTAAATCCACTGTTTAACAATGAGCAAGATTGTTTAACCTCACAAGCCACATAACACGTCTTTTTTATATTCTAATGATGTCATAGTCAAGAAGCAGGAAAAGTTTGAAGAAAAATTCTGGTATTCTATTAGCAATTAAGCGCTTTTATTTACCCTACATGCATAGTAATAAAGCGATTAATTGCTAATAGAATACTAGATTTCAGGGCCGTTGCTAAAAGGGGTTAATCCCTTCCAAGAGGTATACTCAGCCCCCCACCCCCCTTCCTGATAAAAATATTAAATTTTTAGTACTGATATGAAATTTCACCTAAAATGGCATCCAAATTGTACATAAAAATCTAATGTGAGCAGCACATGACTTTCCCTGCAGACTTGTATTCACGTTCTCTTTATTTTAATTAAATTTATTTCACTTTTAATTCAATTTTCGTTCTCATTCGGTAACCTGGCTTATTTTCAAAGGTGGCGTAGGGAAAGTACGAAAAACTAAAATATCTCGAGAACGGCTCGTCCTAGTGTAATGGGGTTGGTCTTATTCTTTTCGTCTTTAAAAATTACGTATTAAATCAGCATTTAATGGATATATTTGAGTATACCTAGTTCTTTAGTTTAGATTTGGATGATTTTTGCGAGCCATTTTGCAAAAAAAGGCCGGTTATTTTTTTCCGAATCATACCAAAATCTAATCAGCACCAGGGTGACTCATCTACCGAATTTTGTGAAATTCGGTCCATTAGTTTTTCAGTTAGAGTGGATGCAAGCTTTTGCGGGCCATTTCGCAAAAAAAGCGGGTTCTTTTATCCCGAATCGTACCCAAAACTAATCAGCACCAGACTCGCTCACAAGTAACTTACCTACCAAATTTTGTGAAATTCGGTCGATTAGTTTTTTAGTTAGAGTGGATACAAAATCTGCACAGACAGACAGACACACAGACACAGACAGACAGACACACAGACAGACACACAGACACACACACAGACGTCACGCTAAAAATATTTTTTTTCGTATTCTAGAGGTCTCGAAACGTATAGATCCGTCGAAAACCCGAGTTGCGATTTTCGGCATGATTCTAATACTTTCCCTATACATTACCATGTATTGCAGGGAAAGTAAAAAAAAATTATGAGATTTTTCTTATATATTACTTCATTTTAAAGATTTTTACTTTCCTTCAATACATGGTAATGTATAGGGAATGTATTGAAATCATGCCGAAAACTGCAACTCGAAATTTCGACGGATCTACACGTTTCGAGACCTCTGGAATACGAAAGAATTATTTTTAGCGTAACGTCTGTGTGTGTGTCTGTCTGTCTGTGCAGATATTATATCCACTCTAACCAAAAAACGAATTGACCGAATTTCATAAAATTTGGTATGTAAGTCACTTGTCGGCGAATCTGGTGCTGATTAGTTTTGGGTACGATTCGAGATAAAAGAATCCGCCTCTTTTCGCGAAATGGCCCGAAAAAATCTGTATCCACTCTAGCTGAAAAACTAATGGACCGAATTTCACAAAATTCGGTAGATAAGTCACTTGTGGGTTACCCTGGTGCTGATTCGATTTTGATACGCTTCTGAAAAAAATAACCTGCCTTATTTACAGGGGCGGCTAGTGCATAGTCACTGCGGCACTGCGGGAGCGACAGTGCTCTCTCTTCCTCGCAGCCTGATGTGCAGATCGTCCTGACGTGCTAAAATCCTGACGTGCTAAAATCGTCAAAATCTAAAAAAAAACACTAAGTAGTGTATGCTCAAATGTATCAATTAAATTCTTGTTTTATACGCAATTATTGAAGAGGCAAATAATATAACACACGCCATTATACTTTAGGACTAACCGCTCTCAAGATATTTGAGATTTCTTGCATTTTTGTTACGCCGATTTCGGAAAATTGTCCAATTACCAAATAAAAACAAAAATTGAATTATAAATGCAAATTTAGTGTGATTTGATTCAATTAACCTCAGTCTAATGAATTATTAAAAAATAAAAAAAATATGAATTTGAGTCTGCAGGGAAAATCATGTGCTACCCACATCAGATTTTTACTTTCCCTACAATACATGGTAATGTATTGCAGGGAAAGTATTGGAACCATGCCGAAAATCGCAACTCGAGTTTTCGACGGATCTACACGTTTCGAGACCTCTAGAATACGAAAAAACTGTTTTTAGTGAGACGTCTGTATATGTGTCTGTGTATCTGTGTACCAGTATATGGCCAGTTGGTCTCAAAGTATCTGAATTCTTAGGTCGTCCACGACAAACTGTTGGGGAAACAGTAAACTATAAGCCTATTGAATATAATCCTAATGATGCATGTAATCAGGTTACTGTTGATAGCTCAACAGAAAGGAAGTGACTATCCAACAGCAATTCTTACTCAAATGAATATAACTACACTTCAGTTCCTGTGCCTTGCAAGCATGCCAATGTAATGAGGGATATAAAAAAGGAGTTCAAATTTTATTATCAAAATGTATGTGGATTGAGAACTAAAACAAACGAGTTTTATGTTAATACCTTAACACATGACTTTGATATCATTTGCCTAACTGAAACATGGTTGAATGGTGATATTGGTAGTTGTGAAATCTTCGAAAAGGGATATAATGTTTTTAGGTGTGATAGAGATCCGGTTACTACTGGGCTATATCGGGACGGAGGTGTACTTATTGCCGTAAAAAAAGCCTTTGATTCTATTGAACTAACTGATGTGTCATTTAAAAATGAGTGCTTATGGATTCGTGTTTGCACTTCTCATACCTCCAAATTCTATATTTGTGTCATTTACTTTGTGCCTAATACTACTGTTGATAAATATGAAAGTTTCTTTAAAAGCGCTGAAAAAAAATTCTGTACTTCGCCGAATCATATATTACTTTCTTTATATACATAATGTATAAGGAAAGTATTGTGACGGGGTCGAAAATTCGAAATCGAGTTTTCGACGGGAGAGCACGTTTCAAGCATCCCTGATCACGAATCAAACATTTTTGAAGTGATGTCTGTGTGTGTGTGTGTGTGTGTGTGTGTGTGTGTGTGTGTGTGTGTGTGTGTGTGTGTGTGTGTGTGTGTGCGTGCGTGCGTGTGTGTGTGTGTGTGTGTGTGTGTGTGTGTGTGTGTGTGTGTGTGTGTGTGTTGGCGTATGGTGGGAAGTGGGGACATTCATATGTCTACACACCTTCCAAGTGGGGACGCACCGGCAAGTGGGGACGTCCTCGGTTTGGATTTTTGCAGAAATGTGGTATTTAATGACAGATAATACTCTGAAAAAAATTTGGTTGAATTATGGCATAGGTCCCCAGTTAGTCAGTATATGTATATAGTATGTGTATAACTGTGTATAGCTTGCGAATATGTGTGTGTGCCTTGCAAAAAGACACTTCCGCGGTTTATCAGAATTGCAGCATATTGTGTGTATGCGGAACTGGGTTTCAGAGAGAAGGCGTTAACTGCCCTCTATCTAAATCTGCACAACCCCAGTGTTGGTTTTTGATGGAAACCGAGGACAACTCATAGAACCACCAAATTTAGTAATTTGTTTCTTGGGGGCCCCTGCAACCAATAGAACCTCCCTAAAGGACCCCCCCCCTCAAAGAGATATGCATTAATATTTTTGCATATATGCACATATGCACATATATGCACAATTTATATATGCACAATCCCCTCTTCAAATTGTTGTAATTTTGATTTTGAAATATATTTCTAACTCGCCAAAAGAGAAAAAATATTACACTTCTGAAACTAATGTATTTTTTTTTTCTTTTGAGGTCCCATTTATAGTTTGGGAGCCAATGCTTTAAGGAACAGATTCTAGCAGGACTGTCTTTTATTATTTCGTATATATCAAGAAATATTCACGTCCAAGAAGATAAGAGTTTAGAAATTAAGTATACAACCATCTTCACAGCATATTTTTGCATAACATTTATAGAAATACAGTGTGATTCAGTTTTTGAAGAGTTGGGTGTAATTGTAAAATACAGTCTTTCTCTCTGCATGTATACTCTGTTTCTGTGTAAACATTTGTCTGGTAATAATTTTTGCACAGGTCCGGAATTCGAAATATGGGTAAACTCAAACCGCTAATCGTATTTGGTTCTTTTTTTAATTCAATTAAAACTTATATTTCAAATATTTTTTTTTAATTTTCTTGTAATTTTTAGACTCTTGGAACTGCTTTTCTTTTCAGTGTGTCAGAAAAACATCTCTCCTCAGAGGGCTCAACAGTTTAGTTGTTTCTGCTAATGCCAGTTTCAAAATTAATTCATAAAATCGGGAAAATGGATTTACTTTATTTTAAATATAAACAGTCTGAGAGCAAAAAAATTGTTCTGAATTTAATTTATAGGAAGTCACGAGATATGAATCAAATAAATTTTTGAATAAAATAAAGGATACATAAAATTTATTACGATAACTATATATCAAAGCTACATATAAAAGTATCGGAAACTATTGGGTTTAAACTGTCTTTTTAAATCATCTTTTGAAAATTTCCGTATAGCGCAGACTACACAGTGCATAATATTTTCTGCTTTTTGACATACTTTATATGTACGAAAAAGGAAAAAATGCAGATAATTACAATTCTATCATATTTTTAAATCTTGTTTTAAAAGTCGTCATATAAATTTTGTTGTCGATCTCTCTCTCTGCTTATATAAAGACGTCACCGGAAGAAAAATAAAATTATGAAATAATTTTCAGGTTTTAAGCAACCTAGTTGAATATTAATGATATATGTGCTATAAAAATCTTAAAAATAGGTTTAAGTATGTTCTTTATGCGAGATAAGCGAGGATGTTTTATATACACCTTTAAAACGCAGACTATGCATATACATATTCAAAATGGGGACGATGTATATACACCTTCAAAACGCGGACGATGCATATACACCTTCAAAATGCGGACGATGCATATACACATTCAAAACGCGGACGATGCATATACACCTTTAAAACGCGGACGATGTATATACACCTTTAAAACGCGGACGATGCATATACACATTCAAAACACGGACGATACCTATACAGCTTCAATACGCGGGGCATACATATACACTTTTAAAACGCTGACCATACATTTAGACCTTCAAAACGTGGATTTTTTTCCAATGAAGATAAAAATAAAACATATCTTGAGTATGGCGCATATTATCGTTTTACATAAATAATAGCATTCTTATTTAAATAAAAACCTCCTACGAAATACTTACTTTCGTAATATTTTGATACGTCTTTGTGTTTTTATAACATTTATTCAATTTTCTAAAATAAATGTTCAAAACTAGGGGGCTTTCTGCTTGGTTCGTTACTTCTGAAAATTAATAGGACTCTGAGTGATGATGTTCATGAAAAATGCTCACCACAAACTTTATTCGATTTAATCCATTTGTTCGAAAGATATAGCACTAAATTTTAAAAAATATAGATGAATAAAAGTTTTAATATCTCGAGATCAAATCGGAATAATTTCTAATGATGTCGATTCATTTCGGATTTAAGCTGTTTGTTTATAAAGCATCCACTCAATTGATAATAGTGAATTTATATTTTCCCCCGAATTGTTCCATTTTTGATCGAAACCATAAAATATCTCAAGAACGGTGCATATCAGCATCTTGCAAATTATGACATTTGAGTTTAAAAGTTGACATAATAAATACATATATATTTCCCTAACATTTTCATATGTTTAATTTTGCTAATTTTTCCGATTTTTGAAAAGCATGATCTAAAAAATAAAATACTTTCTTTGGCCCGTTTACCCCGAAAGGCAATGGGCTTCTAATTTTTACCGATTGAAATAATAGTACCAAATTTTTTCCTGTATTATCAACTTGTTCGATACTATTGTATCCACAGAGAGATAGATAGAAGGATAAAAATTGCTAATTCGTATTCAGGGATGCTCCAAAACGTGTATAACCTTCAAAATAAATACAAGAGTTTGATTTTTGACTTATCAAAATTGTTTCTACATGAAGTCGTACACTATGTGCTAAAAGGGGAAAAATAGTCTTAATTGAATTTAATGAAGATTTTAATTGATTTTAATGGACATACTAATAAGGGAGAAATTACTTAACAATATAATATACACCACGTTCATGCTCCATGCTAATAAAACCACGGAAACCTAATGAGCACAGACTTTTAATGCCATCTCAGTTGAATCCCTCCCCGCAATTTTGCATATCCGTTTAATTCGAAAAGGATCTATATTTTAACAATGGAAGTCAAAATATATAACACTAAACAAAGAATACATATGCTTTAATACTCGGAAAAGTACAAATATTGCTAAATTCCCCTGCATAGATATTTAAAGACACCATTTTCACAAATTTGTTGTGGAAATTCTGCCCACAATAGTACAGAATATATACGTATATAGAGCAAATAGCTGAGGTTTTGAGAAGTTAGTCGGCATGAGTAGAAAGACCTACTGCACGATGTTTTATATGAGTATTCCCCCAACTGACCAACAAACTTCCTGACGAGCGAACATAAAAAACCCGCATACATTTGACACAAGCACATTCTCCTGATAGTTTAGAGTGCTTGTCTCGAGATCAAGAGGCTGGGCTTTTTTAAATCTTTATAGTCGGTACAAGACTTCATGCAGAACCATTCTCGGTATTGTCGACTCTGGTATATAAAATGAATATTGTATAAGTGCAAATATTTGGTAATCTTTAAAATTGGATTCATTTGTTAAGGTCAAGAATTATTTTATTGAATTAGTAGGAATATATTCTGAAGTGTTTTTATGCTGTCAGAATAGCTCAAGCAGAGGCATATATAGAAAATAATTTACAAAATACTTTTTGCATAGTATAGCCAAATCAATCATGCTTTTCTGGAAAAGTTTGTTTCCTACTATAATCTATAATATAACTATATATATATATATATATATATATATATATATCTGTTTTACAACTTTTCATCGTAACATTTTTGCATTTACACCATATATGTTTATGCAGGGAACAAGGGATTAGTACCTTAAATACCTGCATTACATATATGATTTATATCAAAATACTTTCATCTTAACGTGTAGTTAAAAAAAATGCCCCCGTCTTTACCACATGTAATTCGTATTCCATTCCTTAACTTATATATGGAACAGGAAAAAGGGGTATATTACACTAATTTAGTACCTGTATTTTTTTATAATGTTTACGTATCACGTTTTTTTAAAATATTCAACGGCTTGTTGTATAGTATTTTTGATGTCACATTTACATTTCTGTCAACTTCCTTTCACTCATACTTCGCTGAACATTTTCAATTAATGATCAATCCCAGGTATATATAATATAAGTAAAATAAAAATTCTTCAATTATATGTATATATATATATATATATATATATATATATATATATATATATATATATACATGTATATAGACATATATATATACATATATATATATATATACATACATATATATACATACATATATATATATATATATATATATATATATATATATATATATATATATATATATATATATATATATATAAATATAAATTAGTAAATCCAATGTTAGAATGTATGTAGTATTATGAGTTACTACATGCATTCTAACATTGGATTTACTAATTTATATTTATATATATATATACATATATGTATATGTCTCTATATATATATATAGTTATATATATATATATATATATATATATATATATATATATATATATATATATGTCTATATATATATATATAGTTATATATATATATACATACATATATATATATATATATATATATATATATATATTTCGTATCAATTCACCTTTCCTCTAGAGCACCCCCTTAAACGAACGTTTTTGAAAAACTATATTCGTCTTGGGTGTTTTCATCAAATGATGAGTCTATATACCTAATTTTAAACCTCTATCAAATTTTAAAGGAGCCGTTTCTCATTTCTTCGGTAAATCGAACATTTTGGTGTGCAGCACGCCCTTAAGTAGAAAATATTGGAAATCTGATATTGCACACTTTCTTCTATTCGAATGATTTACCTATACACCAAATTTGAAGTCTCTATCTCATCGCAAAGCATGCTTTCCCATCATTTCACTTTTCGAACGTTTTGGTGTGGGACACCCTCTCTAAAGAACATTTTCGAAAAATTCAATTTTTCCAGGGGATTTTATCGAACATCCGAGCCGTGTACCAAATTGCAAGTCTCTAACTATTCGGAAAGTGCCTAAAAAAAGCGTGAGAGACAGACAGACAGACGGACAGACGGACGGACACTTGGCATTTAGTATATATAGACCAATAGTATATATTATCAAATACCAAGCATCTATCACATTTTAAAGGAAGCGTGCCTCATTTATTCGGAAAATCGAACATATTAGTGTGCGCACCCCTTAAAGTAGCAAATATTGGAAATCTGAAATTTCACACTTTCAAACTATCTACACTTACACCAAATTTGATATCTCTATCTCATTTCGAAGCACGGTTTTTATCAATTCACTTTTCGAACGTTTCACTCTGGAGCACCCCCTTAAACGAATATTTTTGAAAAACTATATTCTTCTTGCGTGTTTCCGTCAAATGATTAGCCCATATACCACTTTTCAAGCCTCTATCAAATTTTAAAGGAGCGTTTTCTAATTTATTCTGTAAATCAAAGATATTGGTGTTCGGCACCCCCTTAAGTAGAAAATATTGAAAATCAGAAATTGCACACTTTCTTCCTTTCGAACGATTTACCCATACACCAAATTTGACGTCTCCATCTTATGGCAAAGTATGCTTTCCTATCATTTCGCTTTTCGAACGTTTTGGGGTGGAACACCCCGTCTAGAGAGTGTTTTCGAGAAATTCGACTTTTTCAGAGGAGTTTATCAAACGATCGACCCGTGCACCAAATTGCAAGTCTCTATTCGGAAAGTGCCTAAAAGAATCGTGACAGACAGTCAGACGAACGGACGAACGGCAATTAGTATATACAAGCCGAATCCCCGTTGAAAATCAACGGTCTTGCTATAAGCAATCCCTGAATAATGTAAATTTTATAATAATCCGCGTTTCTCAATTATTCGACAAATCGAATATTTTGGTATGCAGAATCCCCTAAAGAAGAAAATATTGGGAAACTAAATTTCCGCATTTCTTCCTCTGTTTGTCTGGTGTTTTTCATCAGATGATTGCCCCATATATCAAATATCAAGCATCTATCACTTTTAAAAGGAAGCGTGCCTCATTTATTCGGAAAATCGAACATATTAGTTTGCTCACCCCTTAATGTAGCAAGTATTGGAAATCTGAAATTTCACACTTTCTTCCTTTCAAACTATCTACCCTTATACTAAATTTGATATCTCTATCTCATTTCGAAGCATGGTTTTTTATCAATTCACTTTTCGAACGTTTCACTCTGGAGCATCCTCTTAAACGAAAATTTTTAAAAAACTATATTCTTCTTGCGTGTTTTCGTCAAATAATTAGCCCATATACCAAATTTCAAGCCTCTATCAAATTTTAAAGGAGCGTTTTCACATTTATTCTGTAAATCGAACATTTTGGTGTGCGGCACCGCCTTAAGTAGAAAATATTGGCAATCTGAAATTGCACGCTTTCTTCCTTTCAAACGATTTATCCATGCACCGAATTTGAAGTCTCTCTCTTATCGCAAAGCATGCTGTTCTATCATTTCATTTTTCAAACGTTTTGGTGTGCAGCACCCCCTCTAGAGAACATTTTCGAAAAATTCGATTTTTCGAGGGGATTTCATCGAACTTCCGAGCCGTGTACCAATTTGCAAATCTCTATCTATACGGCAAGTGCCTGAAAAAACGTGACAGACAGACAGACAGACGGACAGATGCACGGACACTTGGCAATTAGTATATATAGAGCAATAGTATATATTACCAAATATCAAGCATCTATCACATTTTAAAGGAAGCGTGCCTCATTTATTCGGAAAATCGAACATATTAGTGTGCGCACCCCTTAAAGTAGCAAATATTGGAAATCTGAAATTTCTCACTTTCTTACTTTCAAACTATCTACACTTACACCAAATTTGATATTTCTATCTTATTTTGTAGCACGGTTTTTATCAATTCACTTTTCGAACGTTTCACTCTGGAGCACCCTCTTAAACGAACATTTATAAGAAACTATATTCTTCTTGCGTGTTTCCGTCAAATGAGTAGCCCATATACCAATTTTCAAGACTCTATCAAATTTTAAAGCAGCGTTTTCTAATTTATTCTGTAAATCGAAGATTTTGGTGTGCGGCACCCCCTTAAGTAGAAAATATTGAAAATCTGAAATTGCACACTTTCTTCCTTTCGAACGATTAACCCATAAACCAAATTTGAAGTCTCTATCTTATGGCAAAGTATGCTTTCCTATCATTTCGGTTTTCGAACGTTTTGGGGTGGAACACCCCGTCTAGAGAGTGTTTTCGAAAAATTCGATTTTTCAAGGGGTTTTATCGAACGATCGACCCGTGCACCAAATTGCAAGTCTCTATTCGGAAAGTGCCTAAAAAAAGCGTGACAGACAGACAGACAGACGGACGGACACTTCGCAATTAGTATATACTAGCCGAATACCCGTTGAAAATCAACGGTCTTGCTATAAGCAATCCTTGAATAATGCAAATTTTATAATAATCCGCGTTTCACATTTATTCGACAAATCGAATATTTTGGTATGCAGAACCCCCTAAAGAAGAAAATATAGGGAAACTAAATTTGTGCATTTCTTCTTCTGTTTGTCTGGTGTTTTTTATCAGGTGATTGCCCCATATATCAAATATCAAGCATCTATCACTTTTAAAAGGAAGCGTGCCTCATTTATTCGGAAAATCGAACATATTAGTTTGCTCACCCCTTAATGTAGCAAGTATTGGAAATTTGAAATTTCACACTTTCTTCCTTTCAAACTATCTACCCTTACACCAAATTTGATATCTCTATCTCATTTCGAAGCATAGTTTTTTTATCAATTCACTTTTCAAACGTTTTACTCTGGAGCACCCTCTTAAACGAACATTTTTAAAAAACTATATTCTTCTTGCGTGTTTTCGTCAAATGATTAGCCCATATACCAAATTTCAAGCCTCTATCAAATTTTAAAGGAGCGTTTTCTCATTTATTCTGTAAATCGAACATTTTGGTGTGCGGTACCCCCTTAAGTAGAAAATATTGGAAATCTGAAATTGCACACTTTCTTCCTTTCGAACGATTTGCCAATACACCAAATTTGAAGTTTCTACCTCATCGCAAAGCATGATTTCCCATCATTTCACTTTTCTAACGTTTTAGTGTGCGACACCTCCTTAAGTAGAAAATATTGGAAATCTGAAATTGCACACTTTCTTCTTTTCGAAGGATTTACCCATACACCAAATGTGAAGTCTATATCTCATCGCAAAGTATGCTTTCCCATCATTTAACTTTTCGAACGGTTTGGTGTGGGGCACCTCAGTAGTGTGCAAATGAGAGAGCTGGACCACAGCCATAAACCCCCCATTAAAACCACACCCACTTTTAGAATGTAATGGCTCTATTTCATCCACACCATTGTGATTAAACAATGGTGTGAAACCTCCCATTAAAACCACACCCACTTTTAGAATGTAATGGCTCTATATCACCCATAAAATTTCCACCCACTTTTAAAAACAATGGTGCGAAAACAACCCATTAAATATCCACCCACTTTTAAAAATAATGGCTAGCAAAACCCCCATTAAATCGAATCCACTTTTAGATATCAATGGTATGAAAACCGCCATAATTTCCTTACCCCCCTTTAAAAAACAATGGCTCCCAAAACCCCATTAAAACTAAACCCACTTCTAGAATAGTAATGGTTCTATTTCAGCCATACAAATTAAATTAAACAATGGCTCTCAAACCCCATAAAAACTGAACCCCCTTTTAGAATAGTGATGGCTCTATTTCAGCCATACAAATACGATTAAACAATGGGGTAAAGACCTCCATTAAAACTACACCCCCTTTTAGAATAGTGATGGCTCTTTTCCAACCATATAAATTAAACAAAGCAATGGTATCAGAATCATCCATTAGCAAGGTTCTAGCGCAAGCACCTTCCGAGCCGGACCGAACAAGCGAAAAGTCGTTGGGAGGGAAGGGTACCCCCTTCGGCGAGCACCCCCTTTTAGAATCTGCGGGTTCGTACCCCAACAATATTTTAAGCACTTAAAGAAAAGAATTCTAATGTTGAGAAAGAACAAAAACCATGGAACTGTTGAACAAACTAAACGCAATTAGTACATTGGAAGGAAGTTTCAAGAAGATGCATGAGCTCAATATCGACGTAAAATACCCTGTCACGGAAATTAAACTGATCTCAACCAAATATGGTAATAAACTAGTAGTGGAGTTAGAAGACGGCTCAAATTTGTATCTGCCGAAACGATGCGATGAAAAGGCGTCCGAATATATGGAGCTTAATGAGATTAAACCTCTATTCTTTGTATATTTGGGAACTAAAGATGTCGGGAAAGCACAACCAGGGCAAATGTTTAAATTTGAACAGTAAATTTTCTTTTAATGGTATCATCACCATTAAAAAATATACAACTTCGAACGCGTCGTACGGGATGTCGTTCATGTCCAGCAGCTTCTGAGTGAATGGCTCGCCCTCAATGAAGTCAATGGCACCCAACCCCTCCTTCAACCCAGAGGAGGATGAGACAATTGCCGAGGCTGTTTCAAAGGCAATAAGACCTTAATTTTAATGATTGTCTTATCATTAAAATTAGTCGTCGTTGTTGGTGATGTTATACGTGTTGCCGCTGATGGTGATGTTGATATCGGAGTATGTTCCGTCACCGTTATCTATGCCGTCGATCGCGATTGTCTGGGATGACTCTGGAAAAAGAGAGATGCTCTCTGTGAGTTCGAGGCCGGTGGTGGACTCGATCGGTTGGAGAGTGGTGTCGCTGAGGTTTGCGGGCTCTGTGTAGTAGGAGTTGTATATGACTGGGATACTCAAGTGGGTGAATGTTATTGCTCTTTAAAAACCGTTTGAAGTGTTGTTGTTGAACCCTAAGGTCACCCTGAAACCCTAAGGATTCTAAAAGCATTGCACCGACATGGGTTCGTTGCTTTGCAACCATCATCTGCCAAAAGTATGCATTCATTATAGGGTCTTTTTCAAAGTGCCGTTCCAGTTCTGTCTTCCAATGCATTGTCCAGGTCAAAATTATCAACTATAACACTATCAACTCTGATACGTCAGCTTGTAGTCGAGATCAAGTAGTGACCGTGAGCCAAGGTATGGATACCATCTTCCAATATATGACGCTTGTCATCTTTTCCTGATAGGGCAATCTTATTGACTTGTATGGAATGAATCTCATGCTTTGTGCTCCTGATGAGATTCATGGTTCTATGCTGTACTTCTTGCTTGAATAGGCAGTTCTTGTAGTCCTCGAAGGATATCCTGTTTTTCACGACACATTTCTTTACTCCTTTCGACTTTTTCACCAGGTCAACCTCAGTTTTACAGGCATACATCTTAGATCTTAAGCCAACGAACTCTTCTAAGATCTTCCCTGCATTTTCATCCTTCATCTTCCCCAAGACCTTTTTATTTACTCGGGGCAAACCATACCTATTGTTTTCTGGATAATCTGATGTGTCAAAGTAGTCAATCAATCCCTTCATATCCTCATAAAAGTCCTCGGTCTGTATGTCATAGATGTAACTGTCAGTGTCCATGTACAATAGCTTGATATCACCCCCATATTTAGGCTTCATAAGATTATAATGGAAGTCATACATCAGATGCTTCGATAGATCTAATATACTCATGCCGACGTATATTGGCTTATTAAAAATCACTTTCGTCTTGTTCATATGCACGGCGGCTAATCTTTCGTCAAAAATGGTCCTTCCCTTGAAGTTGGGCTTAGCAACTAGCTTCTCCGCTTTCTGGGGATCGCATACTAGCCTAATATCGAGTCGCTTCCTGATATTTTCCATCGTCTTGCCAAAGACCGAGTTGTTCATAAGTTTGTAGAAGTCTTTCTCAAAGTCGTTGGTTGCCTTGGTCCTCATATCAGTGTTCAGGTCTATGTACCTCTTCAACCAGGGAGACTGCTGAAACTCCAACACTTTGTGCACCTTTTTGAGCTTCACCCCCAACTGCAACAGCTGCTTCAAAACCCTGTAATGAACCACATAATGCTCTTTGTCATAGAGGGTCGTCAGTAGTTTTGGCTGTTTTGAGCCATCGGGCATCCTGCTCTCAGGTGCTAGAGGTATGTCTGAATGGAGGTTGTGCAGATGGATCGGGTACTGTAGGTCGCAATCTATGATGTATCCTTTGTCTGAGTCATCCTCTACTTGGGTCACATCTGACACAGTGCTCCACTTGAAGCCACCATGCGGTAGGTATTGACTCATGGCCCATCCGTAAAGGTTGTTGGCGTCAAGGTACATCAGGTAGTTAGACTTCTTGTTCTCGTCATAGTCCCTCATGTACTTGTTGTTCGCCCTCCCATATCGGTTACAGCACTGAGAGATGCCTCCTCTGGTCCCCTTTTCTAGCATGAGTATCATGTCATAGTCTGTCAACAGCTCTAGCTCAACCTCTGTGGTTTTGAGCATGGCGTCCCACGAGAGTCCGGGTGCAGTGAAGTACCATGCAGGATCCAACTTATAGGTCTTTAGACAGACATCTCTAAAGTGTTCCATGATGTCGGCTAGGATGAGTACATCAGTCTTCACATACAAATCGGAATATTCACCCAATGTCTTAATGTTGAAGGCCTTCCATACCCTTTTAGCATGCTCGTAGTCCTCATCCTTTATGTGTGACTCATTCAATTGGTTGTAAAAGTCTTCTTTTGGGGGCAGCTTGGTTTCTTCGCATTTGTCCCACGAGTCCATGTAATCGTATGGATAGACGCCTTTTCGGGTGACGAGGTCCAGTTTGTCCTTGGGGAAGTACTTGGCTGTCTCCCTGAACTCCTTTACGTTCTTCGCAAGACTGTCGAGGCTAGCGGCCATGAACTTGAATGAGTCGACAAACCTCAACTTTATACCAGGTACCTTTACTTTCTTCCCATCGCCTACTTCTACAGTTTTTGCCCCGACCTCCTTACTGAAGGAAATGTACCTCTCCTCGTTGTTCGGGATGACGTCGATATCACCTTGGTCTCTACCGAGCTCCTTTATGAAGAGATGGGCGTCGTAGCCAGATAAGTTGTGGATAAACACTGGAATGAACGAAGGCTCTTGGTACTTTAGGTTGCAAAGGTTGTGAGCAGGTCCTCTGTAGTTCGATTCACATTTCGCCGGATTGAGAAGATGGTCATGATCTCTAACTTTTCGGAAGTCTGGTTTATCCTTGGGTGAATAGGGTGAAGGTTTCTTCCTGATATCTTCGTCACAGATGTGGCAAACATGGGTCCTTTGGAAATGCTCTTCATCTTCGGTGGTCATTTTGATGGGTTGCTTCTTATCATAAATGTTCTTTATCGCTAGCGCCTCAGTCTTCACTGTATCAAAGAACAGCTTGGTGGCATTGGGTCCTCTGTATGTGATTGGTGCCTTATAGTCTGCATGTTTATATTTGATGTAGACAGTGAAGCTCATAGGTTCATGCTTTTGATATTTATGTAAGAATGAGCTGTCTTTTGTAGGGCAGCAGGTGTTTATCTTGTTTGTCAAGCACTCAAAGTCTCCATACATCACAAAGGGTAATCGTAAAGACCTTTGATAGTTTTTGAACCGCAGAGATTCGTTCTCCTCGGGCATTACAATCTTTACTGGTGTATTCTTCCTACAATCCGTTTCATGAGCTTGGAGGTCCTCTTCGGAGTAATAATACAGCAGGCATCTCTCACAGGTGAATATCTTTCCGTTGTGTTTAGTCACTTGTCCGCTTATCAATTTGGAGAGGTCTTTTATCCAACAGTAATGACTGTTTCCTTCCTTATTCTTTATGTACAGCAAATTGATGTGTTTGTCTTCCTTATTTTTAGTGATTCTCAATGGGTAAATATCATTACCTTCGTATGAATATATGTTCACCGATATGTTATTCAACTTTTCGAACCTGTTAAATACTCTATCTTCCATCTTCACTGGAAACTCGATACCTTCGAAATTTAGCTCATTATCATATGGCTTATATTTAGAGACTCTATCTACGTGATTATCAGCTGGATAAATAGCGGACAGTATCGCCCACTTAAAGCACTCGTTATCATTTTCATTTTTCACGTTAATGACTGCCTTTTTATCTTTAATTCTTTTCGGTAAATCAATGTAGGATGATCCTCTCAGTGGGTTGTATTTATTGATCCTCACCTCAAGGTTTTTAATTCTAACAAGCGTCCATCCCGAACCCTTTGCAACAAACTCCTCCATTTCTGTCAATAATTTTTGGATAACCGATCTGTAATAAGCTACCAAATCAGTTGATTCTAAGATGACTGCGTTTTCTGTTTTGAAGTTTTTCTCCATTTCTATAATAGCATCGTCTTTACCCTTTTGATAGTCACAGAGGAATTCGAAATTAACCTTCAAACCATGCAGCCTCTTTATGTGTTTAGTGATGAGTCCCCGGACTAGTGATGCCACATCGTTCAAAAAGTCTTCGGGAAGCATCAGGTTGTGTTCATTTTGGATGTCGTACGTCTTCAAGCGAGATTCAAAGGCTGTATTAACTTTGTGGAGGGTGTAGAGCCTTCTCTCTCGCGTATCTAAAAACAGGTCTGAATCAAACCCGAAATGACGATTGAACAATACGCTTTCTATGTATGCTATGATGTCTGCCCTCCTTCCTAACCTGGAATAGCCTCTAATGCCATGCGTTCGACAAAATTCCCGTAGTTGGGGGAGAGTCATGTGATGTAGTCGATGCTCCACCCTTCCACACTCTGGGAGAGCGGTTGCCTTCTTTGGTTTATAGTTTAGGTGCCCTTTAGATTGTAGGTGCTTATTCATGCTTGATCCCTTAAATAACTTACCGCAACACCTGATCTTACGCACTCTGTTCTTCTTTGGCTTGCTAAACAAGTCATTGTGGAAACTGGAAAAGCCGTTATGATATTGAATAAGGTCGACCAGCTCCAACTTTTTAAGTTTCGAGTAACCTCGAATATTATTTTCACGACAGTAGCCTTGCAACTGTCGAACGGTTTTAGATTGAAAATCCATTTTGTCTTTCTTTAGAACTACAAATCGTTTCTTTAAATGCTTTTATTACTGAAGGGGTATACTTTAAACGATTCAATTTTTAATGAGTATTTCAATCATTAAAAATATAGTCATATCTACATCTATTAAATTATGGAAGGGCATGTCATCGTTGTCGGTCGATCGCTATCGCTATCGCTATCACTGTCAACCTGATATATTGAAAAGGTTTCGTAGAGGTTTCGAAAAGGTGGTTTTTTTACCACGAAACCCTCTAATGGTGTACAATAATATAAAACCCTGAAGCCAACATATAATCTTAATAATCTTATTTCATCCCTGGTCAAAATCATACCAACCCTGGGTATATCATTTTTTAAAAATATAATTGAGTTATTCGACAAACGTATTAGGATAGATTTCCCGTGCTCAGTAATGTCAGAAACCAAATATAAGCCATCCACTGACTCAAAGTTATCAGTACTCAAATCGTTTAATTTTTTTACAATACGATCCATATTCTTTATTTAAAGGAAAAATATATTCAAACTTGAGGAAGGTAACAAAGGGTATCTAAACATTTAATGGTTGATCAACCATTAAATATAATTATGGTTCATTTTTGTCCAACTCGGGTTGTATGTCGACAGGTTCATTTTTGTCCAACTCGGGTTGTTTGTCGATAGGATCATTTTTACCCAACTCGGGAGGTATGTCGACAGGTTCATATTGTATCACAAATCTATTACATATGTTTGTCAGAAGGATGCAAACCAGCTTTTTAAAATGGAGTTCGTAAAAGGTATCTGAGAGCAAATGGGCTTTATAAGTCATGAGGTGACAAAGATCTATACGATCCAGATTTTTCATAATAAAATCTTCGTTAAAGGTTTGCCATTGAACAATTCTACCCCATTCAAGGTAATCTGCAAATTCCGTCATAAAATCTTCAGTGAGCTTTTGTTTGACGCAAATGAGTTCCATATCGATTTTGTCTATATGCCGACGAATAAATTCTTCTGAGAGTACTTGGAATTGAGAAACCATTCTCCAATCTAATTTGGAAGCATGTTTATCCAGGAAGGGTTCTGACATTATCTGATATCTGGAAACTACTTCCCAATCTAAATATTCAGTATTTCTATCCATGAAATCCTCTGATAGAACTTGATATTTGGATGTATAGTACCAGTTTAATAGACCTCTGTGTTTTTCTACAAAAGGCTCCGAAAGCTTCTGATACTGAGAGATGACCATCCAGTTTACCAAACCTTCGAATTCTTCGATAAACTCTTCCGATAAAGTTGAATATTGACTTATGAGCGACCAGTTAACATAATTTTTACTAACTCTGATTTGTTCTTCCGACAAACCGCTTTTGGATATTTCGTTCCACGCCATTTATTATATGTACAATTTTTTACGGCAGCTGGAGTGTCCACTTGATTTCTTCAATTTTTAGAAATGGTTGAACTGTGAACTCAGCATCACATCGTAAGAAAATTTTTAATTGGTCATCTTTTTTAACCTCTCCGAGAATTAACACGAATTCAGTGGCTACTTTTATCTTGTGAACGTACTGCTTGTTATTAATGTATAACTTAACAACGATTAATTCATCGATTATCTTTTGAGGATCAAGGTACAATCCCAGTCTAAAAAAACCGTCCCGAGAGAATTTACAATCTGAGTTCAAAGCATCACCGGAAAACTTCGTAAAAATAACGGCATTCGCATTGGTACTAGGTCTAATAGTAATGTACCCTGATGTGGTGGTTGCATAACATACTTTATTGTCAACATATTTTTCCAAGTACTTTTTATTAACCGCATTCATGTCTTCAATAGGGTCAGCGACATTGCCTATCCTTTTACCTTTAGCGTCAATGGGTCTTCTATCACCTAAACTCAGGTACTTCTGATCTAAATCTTCCAGAATTTTTGCTATCTCTTCTCGTAGTTCAACCTTCACCGTGTGAGTGACGGTAGTAGAGTTACGAATTAACTCAGCTTCCAGATAACTTTTAGTAGTTACATCCCGACTCTCAATCGGCGTCTGACAGTTTTTCAAGATCTTATTTTCCATATCGTAGTTACCGTCGTGTGTGAGTTTAAACCCTATGCCTGGAATACCAGGAGGTCCTTGTTCTAATTCTTCATCGAAAAGCGGGTAGTAGGCAGCCATTTATTTAAATATAAAATAATTTTTATAGTCATGGACTATAAAAATTTAAAATGGACTATAAAAATGGCTTATAATTTCAAAGTCTTGATCATGGTAATATTTTGATTGTTAATATTTAAGAAGCATTTCTTGTGCTCTTTTAAGATGAAGTAAAAAACATAATCTTTGGGGGCAGCGTTCCTTAACCTCCAGTTAAACTCAATCATTAAGTTATTCGTATCGGTATAGTTTTGATGATGAGAGAGATTAAAGCAGATGATTGGATACAACTTACCAAAATTCGAATAATTGACCATACAACCTGTTTCAGACGTGATGGTGTTGAGTCCAGATTCCAAAAAGGCTGTGTATAATCGATTATAATCACTTTTCTCAAAATCCATCATGTAACTGACAGTTGGCACTTTTACATTGTTGATCATTAACCAACATTCCGTCATATCTAAGTTATCAAACAGCATGTTATTGCGCTTCGAATTTTCGTATCTTTCAGTGTACTGAGGAATTACGTACAAAGATAAGACTTCATCAGAAGTAGCTTTTATGGTATAAGAGCCGCTAGCGTTTTTATAGAAAATATTAGACTTTACAATGCTGTGTTGGTTCCAGTTTATTTCTACATCCTTATTCGATAACTTTAATTCGTTAAATATTGAAGCCGCCGCATTTTTAAATCGTACGTAAGGTAGCCAGAGTGATAAATCTTCTACAACGACTTTATAGATCTTATTTTGCTCGTTGGTGTACAGCATATTTAGACTGTGATTTCTCTGGAACTCAAATTTGACTTGGAACCCCGTGATTACTTTTTTATATTCACGGAAGAAATCAAACACGTACTTTAGTGGGATCCATATAGTTACAACCTTGCTATTTTTAGTGAATTCGCTTCTTTCTGTAAATCCCTGGTTATGGTTCTCATTAATTCTGAATTTTTCGAAAAACTCAGTAATCTTTGTGGTATCTACTAACGTGCCATCATATTTCAAGCGTTCTCTATCAGCTGTGTCCGACGTATCAGTGTAGAACAGCATATTAGTAGCTTCGGCAGAAGAATAGTCAGGCGTAAAATGTATTAAGCCCAACACTTGTCGCATAAGAGCGGAATAATTTATGTTGGATTCTATTTCAGTGGTTCCTAATGTAAACCTGTTAGCATTGATCAAACCACCTCCATTCACGAGAGCTACATTATCATTCACTATGGCAGTACCATCGTTGTTAACAATTTTCAATTTTTGCTGTAAATAACCGTTAGAGTATAAAATGTTGGCGTTGGTGTCTTGAATAAAGAAATGGTAAGAGGCATTTTCCATAGAATTATCACTATTTTCATGCCTTACCTCTCTATATTCGAAACTTTCGATGTCATCATCGTAATAATAATTGGTGCTGTTTAATTCAAATATTTTATTCATTTATTATAATATAATTTTTTTTCTTCTCCTCAATTTAATAGCTATATGGCTATTAAATCGAATTTAGAAAAACTTTAGTCCAGCTCCATGTTTTTTCTGCTTTGATAATATCTCCTTTATTTTATCCTGCACATACTTACCTTCTAATTCGGCCTCCTGCAGGACGTCGGAAAAGAACCCTCTTCCTTGTATCTTCTTACTCTTTCTTTGAAGTCTGTGTTTATTCATTTCTTTATTATAGGGCGATAAAATTGTATTGTACTTCTTGCTTATTGAGCGGTATTAAATCACCTCTATGATTGGTTACTTGCATTCTGATTCGGTAAACACTATCCATTCGAACAGGGTAAAACAGAGGTTTGTCAAATGATTTTATAATCTGACTACCTGGACGATTACTGTTTGTAAATGAATAGATGACGTTTGTAGAGTTGAAACCGTTGATATACGCCCCCTCTGCGACATCGCAATGTATATAAATGTTATCGTTTCCCCCAGATAAGTCAGCAATGTACTTTCCTACTTGTTCAAGCTCTTCGTGGATTTTAGGCTCGAAACCTAAAAGTGTATGCAGGTTTTTGGTTTTCGTTAAATCGATCTTATACCCGTCTTTTAACTTAATGGCTATTCGTTGTCGTTCCTCCACTATACCGAATTGTATCGGCGGATCGCTTCCAAAAAAATTAATCATGTAACGATTCAGCCCCTTGATAGTGTAATTTCCATCTGGTATCGTCAAATTTAACCACTGCTGACCATCAAAGTATGATAATTCCTCATCTTTGATATTGTCCCATGAAACGTACATCGAAAAGGACTGAAGGGCAATCTGTTTAAAGGTGAAAGGTCTAGTGTATTCAATCGTAAAATCTTCTGATTTTTCCGCGTTTTTAGAATCTAATATCAATAGAACCATTTTATTTATAGAGAACATTTTTTTCATTGAAGTCGCTGGGTTCTTGGGTAAAAGAATATAGCACATCTACAACTGGCCTACCCTTGTTTCTTTCACGAATGTACTTCATACAAAAGTAGCCGCATTTGACGGAAGCAGGGTGCTGTAGAAAGCTCGAGTTACACCCGATATTTTTCTTTCCAGAAGTCAGTAGATACTTCTTAATGTTAGGATGAATTTTGTATACGTGTTCTCCAAAAGGATCAAAATACTCAACAAAGTTATTTTTAGGATCGTTATAGTAGCAGACCCAGTGCGTACCAGGTCCTGTGACAATGTCCAGATTAATAATACCGTTTTCAAACCGACTCATCTTTTTAGGCAACAGATCGGAAGTAAAGACGCCCCTAAACCCCTGTTCATGTTTCATATTTTGTTCAATTACTTCGTCTGATATTCCCAGTTTTGATAGACGCCCTTTCCAATGGGTCTTTTTTTTACACATCCAGATCCTGAAATTTTTTCCAAAGCTTTCTTTGCTCCATATCCAGCCGCCCCACTTGCAGCACCTAGTGCTAAAGCCTTGGCCCCAGCAATTAACGCAGGTAATAGAAAAGGTAGAAAACCACCCGTTTTCTGGAGCTGCGTCTTACTGATAGTGATACGCTTCCCCTTCCCAATTTGAGCTATCTGTGTTCGAGTTAAATGTATATCTTTGTTGGGGGCTTTTGTCTTATCTATTTGTAGAGATACTTCTTCTCCTTTCTGGTATGCAGATTTTAGCTTAGCAATCTGATGATCGCTTAAATGTATTTTAGTTTTTATGTAATTACTCATTTATTCAATGAAAAATTTTTGTAGTATTGTTTTACTTGCTCGTTGGTCATAGTTCCTTCTCTCAACAATGCATCCAATAAATCGACGACTTGATTGTGTAACTTTTTACTTTTGGACCCTTTACATATCTTATCAGTCAATCGGGCTAAAATTTCCATTTTGTCTTCTACTCCTTTACCGATATAAATTCCTTTTCTTTGCAAGTCTCTGAGTCGATCCCGATAATCTCCTAACGTAGTCATATGATCTCTCAAATAATCAGCCTTAGCTAATAAGCGATCTTCTCTTTCTTCATCCTTTTTAGTCATTCGAGACATCTGACTCATAATGTTTCCTTTTTGACGAGACATTTTTAGGTAAGTATCATTTACTTTACTCATAATTTCTTGCAAAGTTTCCTTGGTCTCATGGTACAATTTTGAGGGTCTTGGAAAGTTATTTTTCTCTAAAAACTCTACATCCAATTTTTTATCAAAATCATAGACTTCTAAAGGCGATTCAATAGCTAGAGGAATGTGATCAACAGCATCTTTTATAGCCTGAATATTCTCCTTTCGATTAATTTCTTGTTCTTGTAGCTTTTCAGTTACAGGCTTGTGAAAGTCCGATAGTGCTTTCTGGATACCTAATTTTTGCTCAAGTTGTTGTTCGTTGTTTTTTCTAATTTCAGCCTGAAGCTTATAAACTTTAAGTTCATATTCAACTTCCTTTCTTAATTTCTTATTTCGTTCTTTTTGTATAGCATTCATCTTTATTATTATGCAAAAAAATTTTTACTTAAGCAAATTAAATTTTTACTGAAGCAAATTTTTAACATTAAATAAAGATGATTCAAATTAAAAATTATACAGAAGCAGAAGAACTTGTCGATGCAAATCAACATTATTTATTACCTAAACACCCTTTCAGACTTCTAATCGCTGGAGCTTCAGGTACTGGTAAAACGAACTTATTGTTGAATTTTATATACGACTATCTCGAATTTGATAATTTGTTCGTTTGTGCAAAAGATATGTACGAACCCAAGTATGGTAAACTGAAAGAAAAGTACACAATGTTTGAGGGCGTGGATATTGACTCGATAAAGTACCCCAAAAAGAAGAAGAAAATTATCCTAGAGTTATATGAAAGATTCGGCAAGAAAGGAACTTTATTCTCCTCTGATACAAAAGAATTTATAAAAGTGGATGACCTGGACCCATCTTGTAAAAATGTTGTTGTCTTTGATGACTGCATGACTGACAAGGACCAGAGGAGCATAGAAGATTTTTTCATCAGAGGTCGGAAGAAAAACGCCTCAATCATTTATCTTTCTCAATCTTATTATAGAACACCCATTGTTATCAGAAGAAACTGTAATTACTTGATATTTTTTAATATTCAACCGAGGGAGATTCAACAGATCATAAGAGAGATAGATGGTAGTTTGACAAAAGAAGAATTCAGTAGATTATATAAAAAGTGCATGCAACAGCCGTATGATTTCTTTATGCTTGATTTAGTTAATCCGGCTCTGAGATATCGGAAGAAATATTTCACCCCTATAAATAAAGATGGAAGAATACTTGCAAAAGAAAATTTACGTATATAGAAAGAGCTACCACCACTACCATAAAATTAGTGTCACTATGACCGTTAGCAAGTTCGTTTTAAGTTCATTGGGTTTATCAGCTTTTGTACTTGTTCCCTTAGCTGCTCTGAGCTTAAGCGTCGGTATTGTTGAAGTTATTGATAAAGCTTTGAATATCGCGGAAAGGAAAGAAGAGTACAAACAGTCTTACAAGTTTTACAAACAGCTGCTCAATTCATACAAATCGAATACCCTATCAGAAGAGGAAGTGTATAAGCGAGAGGAGGATTTCATCAATAATTTAGTCTACTTACCCAGAGAAAAATATATGAAACAAACCCTGCTGAATGGATATCAATATGTGAGTAAATAATTTTTTATATATAAATAAATGTGTAGTAAAAAGACTTGCAATAAAGGAAAAGGTGTTGTTAACGCAGCAATTAATAATTTACCGTTTGAAATGCATCTGCCAGGGCATCAATTTACAGGACCAGGAACTCAACTGCTCAGAGGAAAAACTAGACTGAACCCCGATTTAACATACAAAGAATGGAGTAAGCCTATTAATAGGGTTGATGATAGTGCCTATAAACATGACGTGTGCTACATTAAAAACAAAGATACCGAAACCAGAAACAAAGTGTGTGACTCAAACATGATTAAAGAATTGGACGACATTCCCAATCCAAGTTTTCGTGAAAGGCTAGATAGAGCTGTTGTGAAGCCTATTATCAAAGCAAAGAAGACATTTGGAATGGGCTCAAAAATATATTGTCTCAAATGTAAAACACACACCGACACTAAAGATGAACAGCATGTCACCTCTAAAAACGCTAGACCAATGTTGAAAGGTATTTGTGTGGGTTGTGGTTCTAAGAAGTGCCGTTTTTTACCGCTGAAGGGGTAACTGAGAAGGGTTGCCCCGAAAAGGTTTATTACGATCCCGAAACAGGATTTTGTGGCATAAATGTACTGAGCAGAAAAACTGGTTTAAGTCGAAAAGAAGTCTCCGATTTTTTACACCGACAGGATGTATACACAAAGCATAAACCACTTATCCGTAAGTTCAAAAGAAGGAGAATTTACGTGTCACATATCGACGACCAATGGCAAGCTGATTTACTGTTTGTCTATAAATTTGCGAGAAGTAAGTTTAATGATGGTATCAAGTACATATTAACAGCTGTTGACTGTTTCAGTAAATATGCATGGGCTGTTCCTCTAAAGGATAAATCAGCAGAAGAAGTAACTCAAGCATTTAAAAAGATCTTCAAAGAAAGAATACCTGAAAGGGTTCAAACAGATAAGGGTTTAGAGTTCGTCGGAAAAACAACTCAAAAATTATTCAAAGAAAATAATATCCAATGGTTCACAACAGAAAATGTTGAAATAAAAGCTGCTATGGTTGAAAGATTTAATCTCACTCTTGGTAATAAAATAAAGCTCTACTTGTGTGCAAATAACACTGAAAGATACATAGATGTATTGGGTCAATTAGTGAAGAATTACAACAACTCATACCACAGAAGTATAAAAATGACTCCTGTTGAAGCCAGTCTAGAAGAAAACAGTAGTGAAGTCTACCGCAATTTGTTTAAAGAAAAGGTCATACGTAAACATAAATACCAGGTAGGCGATAAAGTAAGAATATCTATATATAAGTCTACCTTCAGAAGGGGTTATCAAGCAACTTTTACAGATGAAATATTTGTCATTTCTGAAGTATTAGAAACCGACCCAATCACTTATAGAGTTCAGGATTTAAATAATGATGAGGTTAAAGGCACTTTTTATGAATATGAATTAGTAAAATATGATAAGAAAGACAATGTGTATAAGATTGAAAAAATCATCAAAAAGAAAGGGGACAAATATCTAGTTAAATGGTTAGGTTATCCTGAGACTAGCTGGATTGATAAAAAAGATTTAGTTGATTAATTTTTAATAGCTTATTCGGCTATTAAAAATTATAATCACTTATCGGGGTCATACCTCAGCTCTTCGTGACATGTTGTTCAGACGTATCAGCCGTTTTTTTAATTTATAGGGTAAAAACTCCAATTTAATGCTTCGAAGATGGTTCTGCAGATTTCTTCATTCTGAATAAGCGTCTTTTTGAGTTTAGGTAACTTAACTAGAAGGCGTGAAATATAGATGTCGTAACCTCTTTTCCGTAACATATGGTATAAGATATAGTCTTTGCTGATTATGTTTTTTCGCTCTGGGTACATCTCCTCATATTTATGGATATAAGAAGAAAAGTCGTTCAAAAGCTCTTCTTCTTCAAAGGGTAGGTTATGCAAACCTAACCATTTAGCCAGATTTTTCATTCGATGTTTTCGCCTCTGTTGTTTCTGCATGTTTAAATACATATCGAGATTATTGATAGGGGGTATATTTGGATTATACCTCAGCTCTCCGTGACATGCTTGGCAAATGAACCAGCCATCATCATTTTGAATTACATATTCATGAGTTTTCAAGTCTCCGTCTGAGGAAACTTTATTGTCCAGACCTAACATTCTTATTACTTCCAACATTTCCTTCGATGCTTCGATCATCTTTTATAAGTTTGACAATTTTTTCAAACTGATCATGCAACTTTTTTAAGGATTTTTTCACTTCTGAAATGTCATCGCTATAAACATCTAATTGAACATACTGATAAAGAATTCTATAGCAAAATATCTCAGACTCAATTTCATTCATTTATATATATCTTTGTTTTCTTTAACTCAGATAAAATACGAAGCAGTATTATTTTCCGCTTGGAGAGTTTCGACCTTGTTTTCTACTTCCTGCTTTCATAACGTCTGTAGCGAGCGCTGACCTTGACTAACATCTCTTCCTCTTTAAAGAAGAGTTCTCTCAGAGGTAGAAAAAAGCGGAGATTACGAGAATCAAAGAGAGATGGCAGCACTATATGGGGAGGAAGCACTATATGGACAGGAGTAGAATTTATTTTTCGCGATTGATTTTAAGCATTTTATTCTATATTTTTTAATCAGATATACAATAGTGATAGATATTTTGAAGAATTATTACATTATAAGAGGGAAATAACTTGTTTAAAGTGCTATTTTTGAAGATTTTCGTCTGTGGTGTAATGGTTAAATTAAAGGTATGTGTATATTTAGATGGGTACCCATGGCAAACGGTTAGCGCGCAGACCTATTAACATCTAGGTCCCAGGTTCAAATCCCGACCTCTCCCAGGTTGTTAATCAATCCGGGTTGATGGTTTATTGAACTATACCGAGCCAAAAATGACATGTCGGCTTGCTTTAGTCGTTGTCCCAACAAAGCAGCACTCATCGATCATAAGTGGTGGGCGGGCCCGACGCTAGGCGTCAAAGTCTTACAGTGTTGTCCTTATATGTTGTTTGTAAGCCTCAGTGGCGGTAGGCTCAGAGTGTATTTGGTCTTGAATTCGGCTCATCAAGAAGGGCCCCTTGGTGGGTCGAATTTGAGATTGAATATACTCTGAGCCTACCGGGAGGCATTTTGCAAAAATTTTTAATGATTATTTTCACCCATTAAAGATAAATCAATCATAATTTTGTTGATGGGGATTATTATTTTAAAGGTGCGCTCGATTCATTCTCAATGCGGCAGAGAGGGTGCGTTGGTTTAACTATTACATTTGATCACTAATGGCTAATTGTTTTAAAAGGGGGTGGCAGCTTCCGTCTGCGGAAAAGGGGGTGCTCGCCGAAGGGGGTACCCTTCCCTCCCAACGACTTTTCGCTTGTTCGGTCCGGCTCGGAAGGTGCTTGCGCTAGAACCTTGCTAATGGATGATTCTGATACCATTGCTTTGTTTAATTTATATGGTTGGAAAAGAGCCATCACTATTCTAAAAGGGGGTGTAGTTTTAATGGAGGTCTTTACCCCATTGTTTAATCGTATTTGTATGGCTGAAATAGAGCCATCACTATTCTAAAAGGGGGTTCAGTTTTTATGGGGTTTGAGAGCCATTGTTTAATTTAATTTGTATGGCTGAAATAGAACCATTACTATTCTAGAAGTGGGTTTAGTTTTAATGGGGTTTTGGGAGCCATTGTTTTTTAAAGGGGGGTAAGGAAATTATGGCGGTTTTCATACCATTGATATCTAAAAGTGGATTCGATTTAATGGGGGTTTTGCTAGCCATTATTTTTAAAAGTGGGTGGATATTTAATGGGTTGTTTTCGCACCATTGTTTTTAAAAGTGGGTGGAAATTTTATGGGTGATATAGAGCCATTACATTCTAAAAGTGGGTGTGGTTTTAATGGGAGGTTTCACACCATTGTTTAATCACAATGGTGTGGATGAAATAGAGCCATTACATTCTAAAAGTGGGTGTGGTTTTAATGGGGGGTTTATGGCTGTGGTCCAGCTCTCTCATTTGCACACTACTCACCTCCTCTAAAAAACGTTTTCGAAAAATTCGATTTTTCCAGGAAGTTTTATCGAATAACCGAGCCGTGTACCAAATTGCAATTCTCTATCTATTCGGGAAGTGCCTAAAAAAAGCGTGAAAGACAGACGGACACTTGGCAATTAGTATATACTAGCCGAATACCCGTTGAAAATCAACGGCCTCACACAAAGCAACCCCTGAATAATGTGAATTTTTTAATAATTCACTTTTCACATTTATTCGACAAATCGAATATTTTGGTGTGCAGAACTCCCCTGAAGAATAAAATATTAGAAAACTTAAATTACGCACTTCTTCCTTTCAAACTATCTACACGTACACCAAGTCTCTATCTCATTCCGAAGCATACTATTTTACCATTTCCCCTTTAGAACGTGTTTCTGTGGAGTACACCCATAAATGAATATTTTTGAAAAATCCTGTTCATTGTGGGGTTTTTTAATCAGATGATTAGCCCATATACCAAATATTAAGGCTTTATCACATTTAAAAGGCAACGTATCTCATTCGAAAAACCGAACATATTGGTGTGCGCCACCCCCTAAAATAGTAAATAATGAAAATCTGAAATTGCATGCTTTTTGCCTTTAAAACTGTTTACCCATACACTTAATTTGAAGCCTGCATCCTATCGTGAAGTATGTTTTTACTATCACATTACCTTTCGAGCGTTTCTCTGTTGTTGTTGAGACCCAGGCTATCCGACCTACCAGAAAGAAGCGTTTCTCTGTGTAGCACCCCCTTAAATGAACATTTTTCAAAAACTGTATTCATCTTGGTCCTTTTTTTTATAAAATTTTTAACCCATTTACTAAATTTAAGCTTTTACCACATTATAAAGGAGGCGTTTTTCATTAGTTCGCCAAATCGAATACTTCAGTGGGCGACAACCGCTTACAATAGCAAATGTTGGAAAACTGAAATTGCACACTTTCTTCCTCTCCAACTATTTACCCATACACCAAATTTGCAATCTCTATCTCATCGAGAAGTATGCTTTTTCTATCATTTCACTTTTCGAACGTTTTGGTGTGGAACACCCCCACACCCTTAAATATACATTTTTGAAAAACTCTATTCTTCTTGTGTTTTCTATCAGATGATTCTCCAATATACAAAATAACAAGCCCCTATCACGTTTTAAAAGGCGCGTTTCTCCTTTATTCCAAAAATCAAACATTTTGGTGTGCGACATCCCCTAAAGTTGAAAATATTGGTAAACTGAAATTGTACAATTTCTTCCTTCAAAACTATCTACCCTTACACCAAATTTGATATCTTTATCTCATCTCGAAACATGTTTCTTTATCAATTCACTTTTCGAACGTTTTTCTCTGGAGCACCCCCTTAGACCAACACTTTTGAAAAACTGTATTCGTATTTGGTGTTTTCGTCAAAGGATTAGCCTATATACTAAATTTCAAGCTTCTATGAAATTTTAAAGAGTCTTTTCTCATTTATTCGGTAAATCGAACATTTTGGTTTGCGGCTCCCCCTTAAGTAAATTATATTGAAAATCTGAAATTGCACACTTTCTTCCTTCCGAACGATTCACCCATACACCAAATTTGAAATCGCTATCTTATCGCAAAGCATGCTTTCCTATCATTTTGCATTTCGAACGTTTTGGTGTGGAACAGCCCCTTTAGAAAACGTTTCTGAAAAATTCGGTTTTTCCAGGGAGTTTCATCAAACGCCCGAGCCATGTAACAAATTTTAAGTCTCTATCTATTCGGGAAGTGCCTAAAAAACGCGTGACAGACGGACATTTGGCAATTAGTATATATAGATAGAAATTTTTCAATATCATTTAAAGGTTATATCATGACACTTTATAACAATTTTATGCGAAAGTCTGTGAGAATTTTCTTCACAAGAATTTTCAATGTCATGTTGAGGGTAAATTATAAAATAAAATAAATTTTTTGACCTCTAACCCAAATTCAAGGTCATATTTTGGGCAACTGAACGTGATCAAATTGTTTCAATGTCATTTAAAGGTCATAGACGAAGTATGTTTCCTTTAGAAGTATCCTTCACATGCATTCCCAATGTCACCCAGAGGTTAATTTATTTATAGAAAGGGAATGTTTTGACCTCTAACCCAAGTTCAAGGTCATATTTTGGACAAATGAACGTGATCAAATTTTTTCAATGTCATTTAAAGGTCATAAGAGAAGTATTATTGTTTTAGAAGTATTCTCTACAAGCATTCCCAATGTCATTTAGAGGTCAATTTATTGAAAAACGGAAATATTTTGACCTCTGATTCAAGTTCAAGGTCATTTTTCTGCCCCTTCAACCTGATCTCAAAATTTCAATGTCATTTGAAGGTTATATGTCAAAGGAACTTGGTAACAGAGTAGCATGCCACTACAATATTCAAAGCGCGAAAGTAATATTATTTACAATCCAATGTCATTTAGAGGTCAAGTACAGTCTCAATGTCATATAGAGGTCAATTTATTAGAAAAAAGCAAGTGTTTTGATCTTCAATTCAATTTTCGGGTAATTGACACTTCTGCGCATGACAGAAGCTCTGGACACTTCTACGCATGTCAGAAGCCTTGGACACTTCTACGCATGTCAGAAGCCTTGGACACTTCTGCGCATGTCAGAAGCCCTGGACACTTCTGCGCATGACAGAAGCCCTGGAAACTTCTGCGCATGACAGAAGTTGAGTCCATTTGAATAATAGGGTACAAAAGGTCAATTCAAAAAATCGTTCATAATATATATATTTATTCCTGTCTCCCCTTCAATATAAATTGACTCGTCTTGGCACTTTGAAAATTTAGGGTCTCGATGGTTTAGTTAAAAAGTAAGTGCTTCACTTATATTAGTAAATAAATTCACTGCGCATAAACACATACAATACCACAAACTCTGTATATCTACCTATTTATCTATATATCTATTATTATTATCTTTATATACTAATTGCCAAGTGTCCGTCTGTCTGTCACGCTTTTTTTAGGCACTTCCCGAATAGATAGAGATTTGAAATTTGGTACACGGCTCGGTCGTTCGATAAAACCCCCTGGAAAAATCGAATTTTTCGAAAACGTTCTATAGAGGGGGTGCCCCACACCAAAACGTTCGAAAAGTGAAATGACGGGAAAGCATGCTTTAAGATGAGATAGAGACTTCAAATTTGGTATATGGGTAAATCACTCGAAAGGAAGAAAGTGTGCAATTTCAGATTTCCAATATTTTCTACTTAAGGGGAGTGCAGCACACCAAAACGTTCGAAAAGTGAAATGATAGGAGAGCATGCTTTGCAATGAGATAGAGACTTCAAGTTTGGTGTATGGGTAAATCGTTTGAAAAAAAGAAAGTGTGGAATTTCAGATTTCCAATATTTTCTACTTAAGGGGGTGACGCACACTAAAACGTTCGAAAAGTGAAATGATAGGAAAGAATGCTTTGCGATGAGGTAGAGACTTCAAATTTGGTGTATTGGTAAATCGTTCATAAGGAAGAAAGCGTGCAATTTCAGATTTCCAATATTTTCTACTTAAGGGGGTGGCGCACACCAAAATATTCGATTTGCAGAATAAATGAGAAAACGCTCCTTTAAAATTTGATAGAGGCTTGAAATTCGGTATATGGGCTAATCATTTGATGGAAACACCCAAGACAAATATAGTTTTTCAAAAATGTTCGTTTAAGGGGGTGCTCCAGAGTAAAACGTTCGAAAAGTGAATTGATAAAAAACCATGCTTCGGATTGAGATAGAGATATCAAATTTGGTATAAGGGTAGATAGTTTAAAAGGAA